>OX637357.1:13255360-13984577 GCA_951799405.1 Agapetus fuscipes | reverse complement strand
TCGAAATCAAAAATGGCTTGTATGTAAGGACACAGTGTCCTTAATTTTGTTATAAAAAATAAAGGTGAATTCACTAAGTATTAAATATTTTTAAATTTTATAAATATGTTTAAATTTTAAATACTTAATACATACTTTAAATTTTTAATAATTTAAAATAAAGCGATAGGAACCTACTTCTTAAATATTAATTTAAAAGAAACATGTCTTTTATTATTCCATCACAAACACTGGACCTTAAATGAACCGTTATGGATTTCTAATTTTCGGGTAATCTGATACCTGATAAATAATGCCAATTTCTAACTACAATTCATGAGTAAGATTTTTTATTTTAACCTTGAAGTAAGGAGTAGTCATCACATATGTCAAACAAAACAAAAAAACTAATTAAATATCAAGAATAATTTATTATATGTCAGTTTTAGTTTTTTTTTGGACTTTTTGTCCGGGGGTGTAATAATAATAGTAAGGTACCTACTAAAAATAATAAGTAAAAAATAAAATTAAATACCTACAAGCAGTCTTCCAAGAAAATGGGACGGAACCATTGACTTGGAAAACAGAGGAGTATAGAACTGTAAAAACTAACTTACAGCATTGATATATATTTTGGCGCCTAGTTGTCCTCAATCTTGTCAAACAGCAGTGGAGCACAATTTTCGTGCAAGCACGTGAGTTTCAAAGATAACGCAACTAAGCTACACATATAGTGTAACCTCTTGCCTGCATTATCCCAGAAGGGGTCGCATGTGGCGATTTTCGACCTATTTATTTTTACGGGTAAGGGGGCCGGCCTCACACCAACCACTTTCAGTTGAAGTGGGGGTTTCCTAGCTCCGGGGGGGCTGGTTCTCATTTCTTGTCAAGGCTGAGTAAACCTTGAGATTGAACCCTTGCTCTCGGCATGGAATGCAAGCATTCTACCAATTGAGCTATCAACCTTTTGACGAGCTTGGTCGTTGTCGCTACAAAGCGCCAATTCTTAAACAAGACCCAGTTGCTGTAAGGCTGGATGGACCTTTGGTGACCAGTCATTGGTAAAGGTTAATGAATTTTTCAACCCAGTGAAGAGCAAATTTTAAAATATAAATGGTATATTTTTTGTGCTCCGCAAGGATTCAAACCCACAACCTTCCATCCAGAGTCCAAAGAGTTACCACTGATCTATGGACCGGTCAACTTTCTGGGATGATTTTGTTGTTCCACCCGAGTTTTTTTGTTTACAACAAAATGCCACTCTGAAGATCTTTGTTCTGTCTCTCGCTAAGAATGATTTGGCTTCCATCAGGTCCAGCTCCTTTAGATGGTCAAGGTTCATTGTATTGTTATAAATGTGTGAGTTTATTTCTGTGCTTGTTTAGTTATAATTGTGAGTTTGTGTTTTTACTTGCTTATGATTGTGTGTCTGTTTCCTTGCCTGTATATGTGTGTGTGTGTGTAGACAAAGTATTTGATGACACAATCACTTTATTCGGGCTATGTAGCCGTGGTCTGGTTAATTCTTTCCGGACAGTTTCGCCCATTGCTCCGATGGTCATTATCAGTGGTTGGCTAGTCGCTGTGATCTTCTTACAGGATCTGACGTTCTGGAAGCAACGCTAGCCTTAGAATTAAAGTTGCTACCAGAACACCAGATCCTGTAAGAAGATCACAGCGACTAGCCAACCGCTGATAACGACCATTGGAGCAATGGGCGAAACTGTCCGGAAAGAATTAAGCAGACCTCAGCTACATAGCCCGAATAAAGTGATTGTGTCAACAAGAACCGTCCGTGAAAGCTTCAATGAAGTATTTGATGGTTGTACTTACTCGTATTTGCTCAAAGCGTCCGCTAGTGAAGCTACAAAGCGCCAATTCTCAAGCAAGACCAAATTGCTGAAAGGCTGGATGGACCTTTCGCAGCCTGTCTTTGGTAAAGGCAATCAGTGCTATTCATAAAACATTTGAAAAATTACCATAGGCTGCGGATGAGCCATGGCTTTGCTGTTTGAGAATAACACTTTGTTTTAATTTTTCAATCCAGGAAATATTTTTTTTGTGCTCCTCTAGGAATCAAACTTCTTCCGATAACAAGTCTGAAGCGTTTACCACTAGACTGCGTATCTCTCAGTCTTCTTGATGTGCCTTGTCAGGTCCCCCCGATGTCAGCAATCACTTCTGCGAACATGCCCCTGTCCTGCATTGTTCGAAACAGCTCCTCCACACTTTGATGCTGGCCCTTGTCCCTTATATTTCCCAGCCAGGGCATCTGTCTGCTTCCGGACCCTCGACAACCCTCAATTTCCCCATCAATATAAGTTCAAACGCTGGTATTTTTTCCCACACAGTATATGCCCCAAATGTGAAATCTTCTGAATGTTATATTTGACAACAGCTCCCTGTCAACTCTAGCTCGCCTCAGGACTTCTGTACTGGTTACCATGTCTGACCAGGGAATTTTGAGTAATTTGCGATAGAGCCACGTTTCAAATACTTCCAGTCTGCTCAACGATTTGATCTTAAAGGTCCAAGTCTCACATCATATAATAAAACATACCACACACGGCATTTTAAAATTAAATTAAACAACAAACAAGGAGAAATTTTTTAAATATGTGTAAAAAGTTATATTTTCATAAAATTACAAAAAAAATGGACGGAAATTAAAAGTAAATTCTTATAAGGCAATTTGTACACAATATCCTAACATCTAGAGTGGGACGATTGTTCCCAAATATACTTAACTTAAAATTGAACAGATTTTTTTTATTTTTTGTTATTATACATTATAACTTTAAGTTAACGTTAACTTTAAGAAGTACTTTGAACAAAGTCTAACTGTCATAACCTCCTTTGAGACTTGCAAATATAAGACGTGTATCTTGTATTGTGCAGGAGAGTTATCTTCCAGCATAAGCTGATGTAGAGTTTAGTATAGTAACAAGTAACTAAGGTGGGAAGCAATGCTCCTGGTGGGCAGGGGTATAGCACACAATATACAAACAGTTTGTTTCGTTCTCCTGCATAATTTGCTTGATATAAGATTTTGACAGTAGTACAAGTAAAGTGAAATATATAAAAAAACAGTGCTCTGTAATGTAAAATAATACTTAAGTTGTAAAAACATTTCCAAGGTACTTTTGGTTCAAGAAAAAAGTATATGTTTTCATAGACATTTCTAAAAAAAGGCACTATAACAATTTCAAAGTTTAAGACATTTTAAAAAAAAATGGATGGAATCAATTAACACACACTTAGAGATTCTTAATGAATAACACAAGCGTAAAGACAATAAGGACGGAGGACACAGGAAGGTGAGGGACCGTGTCTACAGGATGAGCCATGGTAGACTCACTCACACCATAGCTTGTGAGGTGACAATGGAAAATTGTGACATCACACAGTCAGGTTGCTTGCTTGTAGAATGTAAACAAAGTCAATTGGTCAACGTTGGTTTACAGAATCATGTTTAAAGTCTGCAAACAACACCGCTGGACTACTGTGTCTTAAAACAAATAAATTAGAATTCAAGTTTCATGGAACGGACCATTAAAATCTATTATACAGATCCTTAATCTTGATCCATTTGACGTTTTGCCATTAAAATTTAGATTTTAATAATATTTTACATCTAACAATAGATTTACGTTATAAACCTAAACACACAAGCTGAGTAGAAGAAAGATGAAACAGTTTTTGGTTCCCCGATAATAAGGCACACTTAGGCCGAGTTCGGGCTAACAGTAAACTCATGGCGGGAGCTCCCTCACAAAGCATCCCACATGATCATAAGCAAATAAAGGTGAACTTCATCTGTCTACCAGACAACAGCTGTCAGAGCTCGGCAGAATGGATGTAGATTTATCTCAAAATGCATTACCAAGGTATGATTCTGATATTTTCAGCAAAAAATTCAATTATTGAAATGCTTTTGATAGCTTGAATCTATTAATTAACATTAATAATTGTGGCTAATATTTGCGTTATTGAGGTTAACTGTCAACTGTCAATGGAACAGTGTGAACCATTGGTGTGAAGTTAGGAACACTAACGCCGACCCACCTTTGCATACAAGCAAAATTAGCGAACGGCCGAGCTGTTATGTGTGACGTCATCGCTCATAATATTTGTTCACGGTGAGCTCCCTAATGGGTTTGTGAGCGCTCAATGCTTGAAGTGTGCTCCCCAAACACGGCCTTAGTTCTTACAAAAATAAAACAGAAGCCTTCTCTTCCAGGAAAACATTACAACTGATTTATAAATAGAAGCCAATGCTACTACGTTGGGGGATAAATGGCAAGACGTTTTGCAATGAAAATAATATGCAAGGATGAGCCTCATAAAAAAAGTAAAAATAATGTTTGCGACATTCCTATTATAAGAAATCAAATTCCAAGACATATGAGATATCTTTATCCTGATTATAAAACATTTCAAGATTCTCAACCATTGTGTAAACGTAACAAAGCTGCTTATATGGTGCAACTTCATACCGATCGCGATGGCTACCAAAGGCTGAGCAAACCTTGCCAGTATTTTCTTTTGGGTTTGTCATTTCATTTCTGACATCCTCGGCATGGAATGCAAGTAGGTATTCTACCAACTGAGCTGTCAGCCAGTGTAATCAGAAACAATGTATGACAGGTACAGCACCACTCCTAGTGAGCGTCTCAGCTTTCATTGTTTCCTCTGTTTACCCGATGCTTGAGTTTTATACTCAGAAGAGTTGTTTCTGCGCCTGTTTCATAACTTTGTATTGTAAACTACTCAGCTCTAAGGCCCCGCATTCTCAACGTTAGTATAGCGACTTTATACTGATGTTATATGAATGATGAGGCATGTGCAAGCGCGAACTTGTACGTGTCTGGTTGTGGGAATGCATGTAATGTGAATCTCCAATGTAACATATCTTTGCAACTTAGATTAGATTAGATACTGAGTGTAAAGGGCGCAACTAAGCTACACATATTGTGTAACTTCTTGCCTGCGTTATCTCCGAAGGGGTCCCATGTGGCGATTCGGGACCTTTTTATTTTTACAGGTAAGGGGATTAGCCTCACACCAACTACTTTCAGTTGAAGTGGGGGTTTCCTAGCTCCCCGGGGGGGCTGGTTTTCAGTTCATTGGTACAGGTTTATGAATTTTTCAACCCAGCGAAGAGCAAATTTGAAAATATAAATGGTATATTTTTGTGCTCCACCGGGATTCAAACCCACAACCTTCCATTTAAGAATCCAAAGTGTTACCACTGGACTATGGACCTGTCACACACTTGGATCAATTGTGTGGGTAGTTTTTTTTATCAGTTTAAAGTCACATATGGAAAATACTAAACCTAAGTAAACCCTACAGTACATCAAAAAGTGACATTAAAACTAAGAATATTACACATTTTGCAATTTTTATCCAAGGCACATACATGGATATCGACGGTTAAAAAGCACATTTTGGTCAAAATTGAGTTATGAATGCTATCCTACTTGAAATTTTCCGTTCTTTCTAATGCGCTAACTCCCATAGCTCTACGATGATTTTTGTGTTGTTTATGCCCAAGCAAACAACTGCGTTTTCAAAGTATGGTTTTGGTGTAACCGACAAGATTTTGACTTTTTTGTCCTAAATGCGCTTGTGACATAAAAAAATCATAAAACATTGTGAAACCACATTAATAGGAATGATTGCCAATAAATGCCTTTATTCTTTTAATTTTAGAGCTGATGAAAGTTATGCCATTTTTCTGCAATCTCAAACTTTAAACCGCTCTCCTGAACAATTTAGTTTATGTCGCTTATGCCCTACTGCCTTTTAACCGTCTATATGTTCTTATCAGGTAACACTTATAGCCTAAATGTGGAATTGTTACAGTTGTCCTGCCAAACAGTCAACCCCAACAGACCTCAGGGCTTTTACTTTTCAAAAATGCTGTGTCTTAAGACTGATCTTAAAAAAATATCTAAGCACAACTAAGGCACACATACAGCGCAACTTTTTACCGCATTGTCCCTAAAGGGGTCGCATGCGGCGAACATATTTATTTTCACAGGTAAATAAGCGGGCTTTACGCCAACCACTTCATTTCAAGTGGGAGTTTTCCAACTCCTGAAGGTTCTCATTTCTTCGAAACGGAAACGGAAAATCACTTCCGATACTCTTGGCGAGGATGGACCCCTGGTCCTCTGGCATGGCACACCAGCATTCTATCAACTGAGCTATCCAGCGAATGTAACGTCACAAAAACAAGGTCTAATTTAATTTTTGCCGAGGGGTCCTTAGAGTTGTGATGCACACAAAAACCGCACTCTCCAAATTAATCAATGCAATTTATTTAAAAAAAAAACCCCCCGAGTGTCATACGGTGGCTGATGGGAGGTCAGGACACAGAGGACTGTCTGTATGATGATGATGATAGGAGTTCACTGTTTGTTGGCAGGACCATAAAATCGTTTTCAAAATCAGGGTACTCCACAGATATACAAATATATTTTAAAATACATATGGAGATGATGATGTACTTAAACTTCTCCAGTTGAAGAAACTAGCAGTTCTTTACATCAGCTAGCACCATCTGAAATAAATAAAACAACATAATCTATCATTTATACTCTAAATTGAAAAGGTCACAATTGAGATTCATATCACATGTGTTCCCACAAGCCAACACGCATATGTTCCGGCTTACACATGCCGCGTGTGGACTTACACAACATAAAAACCCAATCTCAAATGAACATAAGCCCTGCAACTCTTGCCGACCTTCCATGAAACAGTCACTGGGATGGTCAAAGGGATATGGCGTTGGCGCTCGAATTTGAATTATTGACACAACAAACGCCGGTTCAAACCCGCCTGCATCATGTCATATCGACAACAACTTCGACCCTGATTCAACAGATGTCATTGGTTAATTATTTATTAATAATTCATTAAAAATATTAATTGATAATGGTGATACCTATTTCTGACAAGGTAAAATAGGTTGACAAATTGCATTCCTCTTCACAAATCTTTTTTTTTTTTTAATTAAAAATTAAACAGGGGTGACTTTGGCAAAATGAAACATTTTTTACAGTATGGGTGGTCAGCTTCATACCAACCCATTAGTCAAGGAACTGCAGTTCAAATATCTTTGCAACTTAGATTAGAATTTATAGTTATTATTCACCTGTGTGTCTAGCTGACGGGCATGGTGGACACCGTGCTGTGCGGGGTGGTGGGGCGGGAGCCCGCCAGGGACTGCGGGGCCGAGGCGTTCAGGGAGGCCATGGTGCCCATCTGCAATCACAAGCAATACCCTACTCAGCAGCCTCCCCAACATCACGATACTCTCTACATATATTATTCTCCTGTGTCACAGTGTTTATGGTCACACTCCTCGAAGCGAAGCGAAGAAAGGTTGCGGAATACTGATTTAGAGCGCCTTTTCATGATGTAGTCACTCCAAGGGCGCTTGTGCAAATGATGCCAGAAATTTGCTTGTCTTCAGTGCACTTCGAAAATTTCCATGGTCCTCTAGCTCTCTCACATGATGAGGCAGGTGGTTCTAGGCCACAGGACCACCAACTGCAAATGCAAGCTCTCCAAACATTGTGATGTACGAAAGCTTACCCACAGTTTGTCTGGTAATCCATAGATAATAATTAGGGCAGAACGCGTTGTGTCCAAAATGCCCTTACAGAGAGGTACAAATTACTGATTTTAAAGTAGCACGCAGATTATTCTCTATCTACCAGTTAATCGTCTCCTTAGTGCTTGTTTGTCTAATGCCCATTAGAGGTAATCTCATGAGAATTGTTTGTATGTGTACTCGACCAATGTGTTTTATGAAAACTAGATATTGATTTAAAAAATATTTAAATTAACTCCTTATGGTGTTTAACATTTTTTTCTTAGCTCTGATTGTGTAGAATGTGATTTTTAAGACTATTTCATTGAAGGATCATCCTTGAATCAAGTGGATAAGCCAAACAAGCACTCGGCTGGAAATCTCATCACAACGGTAATTCTTACCTACTGAATACCAGTAATATTTGTATGAATATTAATCAGCTGTTCACTTGCGGCCATCTTGGATTGACAGGTAAGAATTACTGTGGTGGTGAAGCTTCCAGCCCTGGGGGGACGTAATGCCAACAGATAGTTAGTTAGATGCTGTACCCTGAGGTGCGCCAGGTCCTCCAGCTTGGTGAGGTCCTCCAGCTCGATGTAGAGGCTGTAGACCAGCAGCCAGCCGTAGCAGCCCAGCACCACAAACACCAGCCACACCAGCATCATGATGCAGTTGTACGCAAAGATCAGGTCATTCACAATGGCCGCGAAGATGAAGGCCAGCGCGCGGAACACGATGAACACCGCAAAGCTGTAGATCCACGGGATGATGCGCTTCTCATGCTCCTGCACACAAACTCATGCAATCAACAGTCTGGGCTCAGTGTAGGGTTGATCCAAATCCCAGAACAGCCCAAATTTCTTATAAGTTCACACCGTTGGTGTTATGGCCGAGGGGGCCAAGCGGGCTGATCTTTCTAGCGTATTTGGAATAGAATAATGTTGGTTCAATCCCCGCCTGGGTCATTTGACCATAACTTTGACCATGGTTCAACAGATGTAATTGGGTAATTATTAATTCATAATTCATTAAATAAACAATAATGAATTATTAAATTGATGATATTAATACCTGTTTCTGTCCAGGCAGAATAGGTTGGTGAATTGCATTCCTCTTACCAAATCTATTTTTTTTTATAAAAAATAAAAATAAATCAATAGCTCTGATGATGAGTGCTTGCATTTCATGGCGAGAGCTGCGGTTCGCTATTCCAAATGATTCCCCATCATAGAACCGGCAAGGCTTACTCAGCTTTCACAAGAAATGAGAACCTTCTTTTTGGGAGCAGAAAAACCTCCACTTCAACTAAAGAGGTTAGCACAGAACCAACTCCTGTCAGGTATAATGCAATAAGAAGTTGCATTATATGTACAGCTTGGTCGCGTTACTTGCATATTTTGAGATAAAGCATAATACAATCAGTCTTCAATGACAAAATATTATGATTACTACAAGTTTCTCAGCCAAAGAAATTACAAAAACCAGTCAATAATTACTAAAAAAACACCCTGGCGTATATTTAACACTACAAGCAATTAGTAAATTAAATACAAAAATATTTAAAATAATATAAAAACTAAATTAAAAATAATAGAATAAACAAAATATAAATAGCCCGTGGATAACACATTACATTAACTTCCCTAGATTTAGTGTCGCAATAGCCCGTGGATAACACATTACATTAACTTCCCTAGATTTAGTGTCGCAATAGAAATACGACTTGACACCTCAACAACTAGACCGGCCCGTATTCTAGTGGTTAACGCTTCCAACTCGTAATTGGAAGGTAGTGGGTTCGAATCCTGGCATTTAAAAAAAATACTCTGTGCTGGTTTAAAAAGTTAATCTACCTTTACCAAAGACTGGTCCCCATAGGTCCATCCATCCCTACAGTAAATGGGTGTTGATTGAGAATTGGCGCTTTCTAGAGCGACGACCAAGTTCGCAGAGGGCTCTTGATGTGTGATTCACACAAAAACAGCGCTCACCAAATAAATCATCTGAATATTCTTATTATTAAATAGAAAAATGAATAGAAGATACCACAGCACTCCTAGTGAGTGATTTATTTTTCATACAATTTTTCAATTTGGAATACGGTTGAAAATGCAATGGTTGTGTAGAGTACATTTCAAGGATCACAACCATATATTTTTTAAGTAGTGAAAATAAAGGCTTCATTGATAACTTTCTAAAATAAAATACCGAGAATTTGAGTCCCGCCAAAACACAGCGCGGTCGGTTAGCCAAGCCGTGACGTCACTGGACCCGCCAGGCTACCTGGGGGCCTCGGTGCAGTTCTATGAAATACATAATATCCTAAGATCCAGTGACGTCACATCTGCCTAAATAAAAAATGTCCTGTTTTCCCGGAAATTGAAAATGAGCAAATTTTGAAGTTATAATTTAAAAACCACACCAGATATTATTTTTTTAAAACGCAGATGCATTTTAAAATGCAGTCTATCATTTTATGAAATAAAAAAAAAGTGAAATTACCCTATTGAGGAGAGTTTATGTAATGTTTTATAGAGGCAGCGTCATGTGGGTGATCTGTAAGCAGGCGGTGGGAGATGAAGGCTTACCTTGAACTTCTTCCTCCCCTCCGAGCTGGTACACTAGTGAGAGCGTGACAATGGAGCAAAATAACCAACAGGACTTCAGTGTTAGTGGCACACACACTCATGAGATGGAGCAAAATAACCAACAGGACTTCAGTGTTAGTGGCACACACACTCATGAGATGGAGCAAAATAACCAACAGGACTTCAGTGTTAGTGGCACACACACTCATGAGATGGAGCAAAATAACCAACAGGACTTCAGTGTTAGTGGCACACACACTCATGAGATGGAGCAAAATAACCAACAGGACTTCAGTGTTAGTGGCACACACACTCATGAGATGGAGCAAAATAACCAACAGGACTTCAGTGTTAGTGGCACACACACTCATGAGATGGAGCAAAATAACCAACAGGACTTCAGTGTTAGTGGCACACACACTCATGAGATGGAGCAAAATAACCAACAGGACTTCAGTGTTAGTGGCACACACACTCATGAGATGGAGCAAAATAACCAACAGGACTTCAGTGTTAGTGGCACACACACTCATGAGATGGAGCAAAATAACCAACAGGACTTCAGTGTTAGTGGCACACACACTCATGAGATGGAGCAAAATAACCAACAGGGTACAAAACACCACTAACAATTACTAAAAAGGGTGTTAAGAAGGATTTATCCTACTTGGGTACAAATTAAAGACACCTAAATGTAATGGACGGAGTTCATTCTAAGCACCATGAGGGCTGTGTACTTTAATGAGTGGTTTAAACAGAACTAAATACACTCTCTATAAGACTCTGTCCCCCTTATTTATAAAAAGGTTTTAATTTTTAAACCAGTATAAAGTCAGTTTTCCCATACTAATAAGCTGGTTTATCTCTGGTTTTGGGTTCAACCAATCTAATGAATAAGGCCGTCTAAGTTTGTCCTTTTCTTCAGTTTTAAGCCATTCAAATCATATCTATAATCTTAATTGCAAAGATATATTAACATTTAATGAACATGAGGGATTTTTAAGAAAGCCTGTGCAGAGACTCCATATATTTTCAAAAAATTCTTGGTCTATAAACACCCCTACAAGAAAGTGTCGTAGAAAGACAGCAGCTGTCTATAATCTATAATCTAAGTTGCAAAGATATATTACATTTAAGATTCATATTTGATGCATTCCCAAAATAAACACATATAAGTTTGCGTTTACACGCGCCGCATGTGGACTCACAACATAAAAACCCAAACCACAAATGAACATAAGCCCTGCAACTTAGCCAACTTTCCCTGAAACAGGGGTGACATTGCCCAAGTGAACCATTTTTACAGTATTGGTGGTCAGCCTCATACCAACCTATAAATCAAGGAACATAAGTACCCTTTTGCTTTTTTTTGTTCCAACGTTTGCTACATCTGGACTAAACACAACAAACAAAGTTTGTCAATGGTTACTTCTCAATTATTTCTACGCCGACATTTAAAATGTCTCAAAATTGGTTACGTGCGGAGATAGCGGACTTCAGAAACAGAGGACCCGTTTAAAAAGCTTCAAAAGATGTTAATATTTTAATAAGACTTTATTATGTTACCTAAATAATTACAATATCTCAACTGGGGAAAGGAATTATGATAAAGAATAAGTGTGATGTTACCTTTCTGAGGGCGTTCACAAGCATGATGCTGGTCACAAACACACAGCAGGCGCCAACCAGGGAGAACAAGGCAAACACCACCAGAGTGTTGCGCACTGCAGGGGAAACACAACAGTATATCAATACCTTAAAGCAATGGTTCACAAGCATGATGCTGGTCACAAACACACAGCAGGCGCCAACCAGGGAGAACAAGGCAAACACCACCAGAGTGTTGCGCACTGCAGGGGAAATTTTGTAATTTTTTAAAGTTAACTCCCTCAAAAAAAACTCTGGGAGGCGCGCCCCCCCAGTTTGGAAGCCGCTGCCTTAAAGGTAAAACTGAATAAGTGACTTATTCAGCTGACATGGGTTTCTCAGATAACATGCACCTTTTTTCCACGAGAGAAAACACTACAAAAGTGTGAAAATCTTGTAGCTTAGATGTTTGTCATAAGCACTTGCTTATTACTAATACTATGAGAAGTTAAGAAGTTTTTTTTTCAACAATCTCTCAAACCAGTGAATAAGCACTTATTTAATTTACCTTTAAGGTGGCGCTATGTCGCTGGTATGGTGGAGCGGATAAGGCATTGGCACTTAAACTAGCATTATTGGAACAAGGGCAAGCTGCGATCCCCTCATGACCTATCAATGACAACATTGATCCTGGTTAAACAGATTTTATAGATTTCATTGGGTAATTCTTGATTAATAATTCATTAAATTATAGAATAATGCATTAATTACTAATAGATAATAAAAAAAATGCCATTATCGGTCACTAAAGGTCCATCCAGCCTTACAGCAACTGGGTCTTGTTTGTGTGATCGGCGCTTTCTATAGTGACGGCCAAGCTTACAGAGGGCTTTTGAAATGTGATTCAAAAAAAAAATTTGGCACATCCAATTAAAATACAAAATATTTTGTTGTATGGAAATTTTGTAGTGTTGGTAGCACAGCACATTTGTTCCAACTTCACTGTTCATTGTTGATGTTAGAATGGGAGAAAATCTCAAATTGCGATTTGTCATATACGCATCACATCTTTTCCTAAAGGGAAATTAGTATCTGACAATATCTTTGTACATGTAACAATACACAGTCCATCAACAACTCACATCTACTTACAAAAAGCTACCATGGTTTTCATAAAAACACTTCTGGCGGCCATCTTGTCAAAAGCCAACTGAGAAAAATCATTGGGATGACAACAGCAAAAAATATTCCAAATTTCCTAAGATTAAAACAGAAATATTATCAACAAAATAATGCAAAAATATAATGCATGGTGGTCTAAAGGTTTTTTTTTTCCTATTTACATTTATTACTTATGTATTTATTGCACTAACCGTGGATGTTGCCAACATAGACAAACTCATAAGATATGAGGTAGTAGCCATAGTGAGTGGAACCTGGGGCAGCCATAGACAAGCAGTACATGTCAAAGATGGACTGCCCAATCGTGAAGAGGGACATGAACTGAAACAAAAAAACAAACTCAATTCAGCATGGTGGATGGAAACCCCTAGATGATTGTTACAAGTCAAATATTTCTCACAATATGAGAAAGATTTTCAAAGATACAAATCCAAAGAAGAATCAATTTACAAATGAAAAATATTTCTACCCAAATAGTGCTATCGTCATTGAGTGGGCCCAAAATCATTTTAACTCTAATAGATGATATGTCCGTTTTAAGCTACACCAACACCAATTGTCTTTTGTTAGAAAGAGAACAAAGATGCTCCCATTGAGACTATATATAAAATAGAGAAATGTGAAAAAAGCTAGAAAATTTCTCTGAAATGTTGGCATTACTGAGCATCATCTCTGTGCAAACTCTGCATGTTCCACTCATGTGTGCTTAACATATATCCACCAATTGTCTATGGATTACCCTGTACCACGGGATCTTGATGGAGCGCATGGACTTACTATGGCAAAGCAGCCAGTGAGCAGGGACCCCCTCTGTATGTCCAGCACCACGGCGTCGTGCAGGATGGGCTTCCTGTACCACGGGATCTTGATGGAGCGCATAGACTTGCTGGACTTCAGGTTGGACGTGGATCTGCAATACAAGGTTAAAGAAATCATCCAAATCACAGAGTAGCAGATATTGTTATTTTTGGCTATTTTTAAACTAAGGGTTGAAGTGAGCATTTCCCAGCTTCCAAGGGGGCTGGTTCTTATTTCTTGTGAAGGCTGAGTAACCTTCCCTTGTTCTCCTTGTGTCGGTTTTTATGTCAAACCGTAAATACAATACCTGCAAAGGTTACTCAGCAACGCAACTTTTATTTTTAGTTGCGTTGCTGAGTAAACTTTGCAGGTATTGTATTTACGGTTTGACATAAAAACCGACACAAGGAGAACAAGGGATGGAACCTTAGCCCAATTGAGCTGTCTACCAGACTGGCCAGCTAATCCTGAATACTTTACTTAAATACCGGCAGCTATATAATTTTAAGGACATTTACGAAGGGAATATTAATGTGCGTGAAAGGATAAGGAAGAAGCGTTGTGTATCCAGGTAAGAAATGGGTGATACACAACAGCTTGCAAAAGCAGGTCGTGAAATTGTATCTGGCGTTTATTTGATTTAAAAACAGCACATGTTCAATCCTTGCCTAGTCATTTTGACGGTAGCTCTGACCCCGATTTAACAGATATCGTTAGATAATTATTAGTTAATAATTATTGATGAAATAAAATAAGTAATTGATTATTAATTAACATCTTCACATTAACAAGTTAATATCTGATGATGTCATCAGCTGGCCGTGTAAGCCTAAAACTCCTATTCCATGTAGTACATGTTTCTTCTCAGACATAAATGGGCTGGTGAATGGAATCTGTACTATAATAATCTATTATCAAAGTCTAATATATCTAATCTAATCTAAGTTGCAAATATACGTAGCAATAAAGATTCACATTATATGCATTTTCATAAGCAGACACGTACAAGTACGCGCTTCAACATGCTGCATGTTGACCTACAATATAAAAACCCGAATATCAAATGAACATACACCCTGCAACTCCTGCTGACCTTCCCTGAAATAGGGGTAACATTGGCAAAGTGAACCATTTTTTACAGTGTAGGTGGTCAGCCTCATACCAACTTGTAAGTCAAGAAAATATAGCACAAAAATTTAAATTATAATATTTTTCTCGGTGGGCAAACGTCAAAGCTCTAAACAACCAAGAACAAAATATTAGTTGGCCTTTTCCCTAGCAACGACAATACCATGTTGAAAGCACCGGTTCTCATCAGATCACCGAATTTAAGCAACATTGGGCGCAGATAGTACCTACTTGGATGGGTGACTGCTTAGGTACACTGCGTGTCGTTGGCATTTCTTAGACCGGTCCGTAGTCCAGTGGCAACACTTCGGACTCGTAAATTGAAGGTTATGGATTTGAATCCCGGCTGAGCACAAAAAATATTCCACTTATATTTCTAATATGCTCTTCGCTGGGTTGAAAAAATTCACAAAACCTTTACCAAAGACCGGTCACTTAAAGGCCAGCCTTACAGCAACTGGGTCTACCTTGAGTATTAACGCTTTGTAGCGACGACCAAGCTCGTCCAACCTCTGCGGCACTACAGAAGTGTCATAGACCCTACAGTCTCTAGAATCTAGGGAGTCTCCCGCACAGGATTTCTTCAAAAACAAAAACCCGGATTTGTGACTTCAGATTTTTTGATCAAAAGAATTTGTACCAAGTTCGGTGCATTACTTTTTTTAAATGTACACTTTTTCAGGACTTCATCCTCCATTCTTTCCACAAAATGATGAATCAACTTACCTTCCAGTGTAATGTGAGTACACAGAGGGTGTGGACCTGTAGGTCGACGGCGTCTTCCTGCCATAATTCATGATTTCCCTGAAAATAAATCAAATTCTATGAATAAAGTTGTGCAGGAGAGTTATCTTTCAGCATAAGCTGATGTAGAGTTTAGTATAGTAACAAACAACTAAGGTGGAAAGCAATGCTCCTATGGGGCACACTATAATCAACAAAGTAAACAAACTTAACTTCTTGCACAGTTTTAATACGAGGGTTACACCCAAACACCTCAATACCCACAAACCAGCATTAGTCACCTTCTATGACTGCGAACAGCTAATTAACGCAATGCATCACAACAAATTATTATTTATTATGTTTTATGATTAATAATTTTTGCAAAAAAGTAATGTAAATGTTTATTTACCTTATTTTCGCTGATAAATTTAGATAAATTCTTGTCAAGTGACGTTTCCCAAGTAGGCGTGGTAAATTTGTTTTGTTACGTTTTGGAAGTAAAGTTGAAAGTAAAGATCCGGATCTTTGAAAAGTGAACTAAAAATATAAATACCTAAGGATTTCGTTTTTGGTTAATTTTCGTAAATAAATTTCTTAAAACCATCGAAAAATAATTAATGGAATTCGCTTTTGCTTCTGTAAATTATTGTTTAAATTTTGTTATAACTCAAAGGACTCCGCCCAAATTAAAATTTGGAACTTTTCCTCGGCGGGCAAATTTCACACTTGTACATTGAGTCAGCTGATATCTAAGTAATGCACCTAATGCACTTAAATGATAATATTATAACTCAAGGCTTATACGGAACTATGGTCCTTGGCAACCAATGACAAAATATTTGTTTCCCTTTTCCTCTTGCAACCAGGCCGTGTCAATAATGAAATCAAGAAGACGTAGTTGGGCCAAACATGTAGGTAGTATGCGCAGAGGATAGTCAAAAATGTCTTGAGTGGTGCCCCCTCCGGTGTTAGACCACTTGGACATCCCAGGATACAGCGGGCAGACAATGTTGAGGCTGACACAGAAGTAGGGCACTGTAGAAGAAGTACGGGGATCGCCCTTACACCAACCACTAGAGATGAAGTGGGGGTTCTCCCAGCTTTCGAGGGAAGGGGCTGGTTCTTATTTCTGGTAAAGGCTGAGTAAGCCTTGTCGGTATTTTATTTTGGGCTTGAAATAAACTCTGAAATGGGAACTCATTTTTGACACTATTGGTGGGAATCAAATCTGAGCTCTCGGCATAAAATACAAACATTCTACCAACTGAGCGATGACCACACTTTTTGCGAGCAAATCCCAATTTCTGTTAGGCTTGATGAAGCTTTTGTGACCAGTCTTTGGTAAAGGCGATAAATTTTTCCACTCAACAAAGAGCATTTATGAAAAAGTTATTTTTATGCCTTGCTGATAATTAAACTCACAACCTTTTGATTACAAGTCCGTGCGTTAACTCTTAGACCACGAACCGGTCTTAGACTATAAAACTTAGATTAAAGGTTACAAAAAAGGCCATTGTATGGTCACACAATAAACAAGTTTTTGCAGAAACAAAAGTGAAGGCTCGAGGATCAATATAATTGAGATGTTTTTAAATCATTTATTTATTTTTCAATATTTTACATTGTTCATAATCTTACGTCATTTTTCTTAAAATTAAACTAGGAACTTAAACCATAGAGCTTACTCACTTTGATACACATTCTTCATATGGTTTCAATATAAATATTTGCAATTAAAATTGATCATAGTATTCTATACCATAGGAAACTCAAACGCTGACTGGTGTTTTTTGAGCTTCCATATTTTTTTGTTCAAACGCTTATATTTGGGATATTGATATTTCTGCCAGCGTGCACATGCTCTTTTATTTAGCTTTGTTGTTGTGCATGCATTGTCTTTCTGTTGTAGCCGAGGGATGCCATCGGTGCTTGATACTTGGTTGCTGATTTCTTCACGGCGGCCACACTCTCTCCTTGGCTGATGGTAACACCGGTCTCCTTCTGGAACACCCGGCTGCTCTCTCTGGCTATTTCTGCTGTGATTGTATCGCATGGCATGCCCTTGAACAGGGACTTACTGTCCCGGTATTTGGGATCTTTCTTTTCAAACACATTATACACCCAGTCCGTCAACATTGACAAATTTTCTCGGTTGTACTCCATTTTGTCTGTAAAAAATATAAAAAGTTTAAAAATATACATTCTTTGACTTTTAGATTGGTATGGTACAACATCATTCACTTTGCCAATTTCACCCCTGTTCCAGGGGAGGTTGGTAAAGTTGCAGGGTTTATGTTCATTTGATGTATCGATTTTAATGTGTAAGTACACATGTCTGTTTGTGGGCATGCATTCAATATGAATTTTAAATGATAATATATCTTTGCAATTTTGACATCAATTATAGACATCAAAGCAGATGTGTGATACAATAGACATTGGAGATTTTCTTGATGGGATCTGTTGCCGTGGTCTATGGGAACTGGAGCTTCCGGGTGTTTCGCTAATGCCTGTGATGTTACTACTTGTACTATGGTCATAACAGTCTCATCCACATCACATCACATCATCATCTTGTGAAAAAGCCCATCGCAGACATGGGTGAAACGTCAGGAAACTTCAGCTCCGATAGATCACGCCAGCAGCTCCTAGAAAACAACTTTGCAGGGTCAACCACCGGCCCTGTAAGTCTAAAACTCACAGTAGACAATAGACACTGGTATCTTCCGTGTGTTCACTTGAGATGGCATCAGTCCGGAGAAAAGGGACATGAAAAAGATCATGCCGTCTGCTCCGCTGCAGCTATCCGCTACATTAAGCTAGTGTAGTGTTGGCAAGACTGACTATTTGGAATATTATTCAGATTTGAATAATTGATGTTCCACTGTCAATAAACAAGAGACCGAACAGTTGAACATCGACCTTCTTGTTGTGAAGTGACATATCGATATGGAAAAGAAAGAAATGGAAAAAGACTTTAAACCACAAGCTATTTCGTCTACAAGACTCGCGGACGTGATAGAGCCATTTGTCGGCGGGGAGTTTGACCCGTGGCTTAGACGTTTGCGATTGATGATGAAGTTGTACGGGGAGACAAATCTTTCTCGTTGCTTGGCATCTTTCTTGAGAGGTGCGGCGTTTGATCGGTTTGCTGACTTGCCAGAAGAGACACAGGGTGACGGGGAGAAGGCGGCTGAAGCACTCAGCTGTGTGTTTGGTGTCGGACGCTTCTCAGCTTGGAGTCGTTTCTTGCAAAGGCGCTGGCAGCCAGGAGAGGAAGTCGACGTCTTCGTGTCGGATTTACAGATGCTGGCTTCGCAAGCCGGAGTTAAACTGAGTGATAACATCCTCGCGCTCTCGTTGGTCGTTGGGATGCCCGAGTCCGTGTCCAGGGAGCTCCGCCTTCAATTGGAATCCGGGGATGGATTGCCACCGCTGCCAACTATTGTCGCTAAAGCGCGATTACTCATCTGCGAGTATCGCAGCCCATTTTTTTCATCGGTGGCTGTAGAAAGAAAAAAGCCCTTGAAGTGCTACAGGTGCGGAGGTCCGCACATGATAAAAGACTGTTTGAAGCGTGGGACGGACACTACCGTCACCTGCTGGGCCTGTCAGGAGTCTGGCCACGTGTTAAAGAATTGCCCAAAGAAGGGAAACGGGCGGAAGGAGGCTTGTGCGCCGGCAGCCTCCATGAAAAATTAACGGCGCTTCCTGTGGTGGAGGCGCGGCTACAGGGTAGGCGCGTCAGAGCCCTAGTGGACACGGGCTGTTCGAGGTCCATTGTCAGGGCGGATTTGTGGGCAGGAGAAAAGTCGGCGAGGCCCTGCGAGAGCGTCGTAGCAGTCGACGGCTCTCGAATTTATTGTGCAGGACGGGCGGTCGTTGAGCTGGAGGCGCTCGGGATGACCGTGAGCTTGGATTGTTTACTCCTGGAAAAGGTGTTTTCAGGGGCTGACATAGTGTTGGGTATGGATTTTATTAGTGTGGCGGGGGGTGTTTGTGTGTCGAGTGGTAAAATTTTTCTCGCCAAAAATGAGTGTGGTGCAACGGTAGAAGGGACAAAGAACCATCACATAGAAGATAGAGACTTTGATGCCGTGTTCGATAGAACACATGGACGCTGGAAAGTTGCATGGAGGTGGAAGGTGGGGCCGCCAGAGCTAACCAACAGAGTCGCCGCGTATAAAAATAATTTTGATAAACCAAGTAAGGAAGCCTACGAGGACGAGGTCCAGCGATGGATTGAGGAGGGCTGGTTGAAGCCGACTTCAAATCAGGCGCAAGCAGGATTGCTGCCTCTGATGGCGATCGTCCAGGCAAATAAACATAAAGTTCGCCCTGTGCTGGACTATCGCGAACTTAATAAACATGTAGAAAGTCGGCCAGGTGTTGATGCAGCTGCATGCGATCAATCGTTGCGAGAGTGGCGGCGGATGGCAGAGCCCCTCGTGTTGGTGGACTTGAAGTCTGCTTACCTTCAGATCGAGGTGGACGAAACTTTATGGCCGTACCAGACGGTGAAGTTCCGAAATCAGACTTATCACTTGACTCGTCTCGGGTTCGGGCTTAATTGTGCGCCGAGAATAATGAGTCGGATCCTTGACTATGTTCTTAGTTTGGACGAGGCAGTTGCTCGGGGTACTGCTAGTTATATTGACGATATTTTGGTGAGTGAATGTGTAGTCAGTGCGCAGAGGGTGACGGAACATTTGAGGAGGTATGGCTTGGAGGCTAAGGTTCCGCAGGCGCTGGATGGCGGACGTGCCCTTGGGCTGGCAATCGCGCGGAGAAGCGATGGCCAACTGGAATATCGACGAGGGAATGAGCTCCCTTCACTTGGGGATAAGGCTCTTTCGAAGCGAGAGTTATTTTCCATTTGTGGTCAGCTTGTGGGCCATTATCCGGTGTGTAGTTGGCTGCGAGTAGCGTGCAGCTATGCTAAGCGTATCGGTGAAGGCGAAGGTTGGGAGGATCCTGTTGGCGCAAAAGCAAACGCTTTAATTCGTAACATTGTGGCAAGAGTGCAGTTAGAGGATCCAGTGCGTGGTATTTGGAATGTGCCATTAACTACCTGTGGCAGAGTTTGGACAGATGCGAGCTCTCTGGCGTTGGGAGCTGTCGTCGAGATTGAAGGCGTTGTAGTAGAGGATGCAGCATGGCTTAGAAAAGGTGCCGATCTAGCCCACATCAATATCGCCGAGTTGGACGCTGCCATTAAAGGTGTTAACCTTGCTCTCAAGTGGGGTTTAACTAAACTTGAGCTTATGATTGACTCCAAGACGGCCGAGCGGTGGTTAAGGTCAGTCCTTGTTGGAGATTGTCGAGCCAAGGTGTCAGGAACCAGTGAGATGCTGGTCAAAAGAAGACTTGGCCTTTTCAGTGACCTCACTCGGGAATGTGCACTGGAGATCACCGTTACTTTTGTGCCGTCGGAGAAGAATAAGGCTGACGTGCTGACTAGGGTGTGTCAACGGTGGCTGGCAAAGGAGTCACTGGCATGTGTGGCCAATGTGGAGAGTCTTCACGCTATGCATCATTTTGGAGTTGATCGCAGTCTTCAGTTGGCCAAGATGGTCGATTCCTCAGTGACAAGGGCTGCGGTTGAAGACTGCGTGAGATCGTGTGAGCGATGTGCGTCTATCGATCCAGCACCTACAACGCACGAAGAAGGAGTATTGTCTGTTGAGAAGACTTGGAGTAGACTGTCAGTGGATGTGACGCATTATGGCAAAAGCCGATTCTTGACTATTGTTGATTGTGGTCCAGGACGATTCGCTGTGTGGCGGGAGATTAAAACGGAGAGCGGATGTGAAATTTCTGGCAACCTTGACGAAGTGTTCCGAGAACGTGGTCCACCTGACGAGCTATTGATGGACAATGGCACCGCATTCCGCTCGCAACAGGTTACGGCATTGTGTGAGCGTTGGGGAGTAGCGCAGCGGTTTCGAGCGGCCTATCGCCCATCTGGAAATGGAATTGTCGAGCGTAACCACCGAACAGTAAAGCGAGTAGCAGCCAGAAGTGGTATATCCCCACTGATGGCAGCTTTCTGGTATAATTTGGCTAGTGAGGGGACACGGGGTCGAGACGCGCCGTCGTCAAGTGTCTACTCATACAAATGGCGGCATCCAGCGTCCTTACCAGAGGTGAAGGAAACGGAAGAGTCGTGTCGTTATCGGGTGGGAGATCGGGTGCTGGTGAAGCCTCCAGGAGCGCGCTGCACCACAACCTGGGATAGAGGTCATGTTGATGCCATTGTTTCAGATAATACTGTACAAGTGGATGGTATGCCAAGACATGTGCTGGATCTGAGGATGGCGCCGGGAGATGAGCTGATTGTTGATCAGCCATCATCAGAAAACCTACAGCTTTTGTCAGAGTTGCCTCCATTAGAGCTGGATCCAAGACCTCAGAGAGCAAGAGTGAAGCCGCGTTGGCTCCACGACTATGTTTAATGATGGTAACATCATGGGGGCGTGTAGTGTTGGCAAGACTGACTATTTGGAATATTATTCAGATTTGAATAATTGATGTTCCACTGTCAATAAACAAGAGACCGAACAGTTGAACATCGACCTTCTTGTTGTGAAGTGACATATCGATATGGAAAAGAAAGAAATGGAAAAAGACTTTAAACCACAGCTAGCAATGAGGTAACCGTTGCATTGAGACTCCAAAAAAAATGAAAACTTTAATTTCATAAAAAAAACTATAATTAATTAATTTTAATTAAATTAATTATTATCTAGATATTAATTATAAGTATAATTATTAATAATTTAATAATTTTATATTATATAAAAATAATATATGAATAATTAATTTTTTTTTAATTATAATATAAATATAACACTAAGTATCTCAAGTTCTTCTAATCCTGGGGCTAGTTTCCTGAAACAACTCTTCATAGTGCATGAATTTAGGATAATTTAATTGTTTTCTCACGAAGAGGTATCTCAGAAACTATTTTCAAATTTGTTTCAACAATTCAATACACTTCGACTGATATGGTTCCTAGACCTCGGCAGTCTACCAGGAAAAAATGTGACTGCAAAAAATAAATGCAATCTAAAAGAGAATTTGAAATTTTAGATGTCAAATATTTTTTAAAAAGATCTCGACATGCTAAAATTATTATAATATAAATATATTCAAATATAATGGATGATTAAAAAAAATGCAACTAAGTTACACATATAGTGTAACTTTTTGCCGCGTTATCCCCGAAGTGGCCGCATGTGGCGATTGGGAGCTATTTATTTTTACTGGTAGGGGGCCAGCCTAATACCAAACACTTCACTTGGAGTGGGGTTTTTCGAACTCCGTAGGTTGGATTGCTGTAAGGCTGGATGGACCTTTTGTGACCGGTCTTTCCTAAAGGCAATGAATTTTTCAAACCACCAAAGAGCATTTTTGGAAATATAAATATTTATTTTGTGCTCCACCAGAAATCAAGCTGATGGCCTTCCGATTAAGAGTTTGAAGTGTTATCACTACACTATGGACCGGTCTGATGAAAGATTGGATGAAAGGCTGACAAGGCCCATGTGTGTTTAGCCATTAAATGATCATACATCTTTATAACTCAGATTATAAATGAACTTATAATGACATTATACATCACCCACCTGTTGTGTTCCAGAGACAATGGTGAAACTATATGTATTTACTTGTGTGCTGCCTTTTATACCAAACTGATTATTTTGCTTGTACTAGGTAAGCCGTCATGGTGCTAAAACACTGCCATGCCTACTATGGCTTGAAATGTTTATTTTATGAAAAATCTTAGATTTTTAGTTTTTATAGTTATTTAGTCCTTTAACGGCGGGATATTCAAGAAGATTTGAATGTAGATAATTATTACAAGTTTAAGAACTGCAATTCATTCAAATACTTGGGTCCCTCATAAATAACAAGAATGTCCTATCTTCAGAATTCATTCGGCAATAATGGTTTTTTGGCCTTAGAGGGCTATTGTGCTCAAAATGGCTATCCCGCTCCACAAAATTCAAGATATACACTTCTATTGTTCGGCCAGTTGTGTTGTACGGATGCGAAGCCTGGAGTCTGATTCAGAAACAAGAGAAATCTCTCCAGGTCTTTGAGAACAAAATGCTTCATCCCATTCTCGGACCTGTATTTGAAAATGACATGTGGCGGATCCGGACCAACGCGGAGCTGATATCCGTGTTTCAAGACCCAAACATAGTGTTGGTAATGAAATCAAGAAGACTCCAGTGGGCCGGACATGTAGTATGTGCAGAGGACTCCAGGATCATCAGAACAGCCTTGGATGGTGCCCCCTCAGGTGTTAGACCACTCGGACGTCCCAGGATGCAGTGGGCAGTCAACGTTGAAGCCGACGCCGAAGTTCTGGGAGTGAGGGGACCATGGAGGGAAGCAGCACAAGACAGAGAGTCCTGGAGGATTGCGGTGCGGGAGGCCCTGAGCCTTCAAGGCTTATGTGCCGAAAAAAAAAAGTAAGTAGTACTTTTATATAATAAATACATTGTACTTACATCTAATATTAATCTTGTATGCCTAACTGCTATTTCAAAAGTTTTCCAATTTGCAGCATTGTCTTGGCAAAGAGCGCCATGCCCAAGCAAAGACAGGGATGTAAGTTACTTGATATATTATTCCCACTGGAAGTCCTAGATGTCAGTGCACCATGGACTGGGCTGCACAAGACAGAGAGTCCTGGAGGATGGTGGTAAGACTACAAAGTGATGGTGACACCAAGAAAGTAAAGTCGTAGGTGTCAGTGGACCATGGACTGAGGCTGCACAAGACAGAGAGTCCTAGAGGATGGTGGGGAGACTGTACCAAATGTAATAATTGGTAAGTAGATTTGAAACTAGTGAAAATGTAATAAATTGGATGAAACAGGTTTTATGTAGGTATGTGCAGAATAGAAACTTTTCAATGTATATATTTAAAAATTCCACATTGATGCATTGTTGACGAGCATAATTAATTTCTAGTAGCTCTATGTGATGTCACTTTTAAGACAGTGAGAAACAATCTTTTCCAAAATGTAAACTTGATCCTTTCAAAACAGTGCGAACATTTCATTTTGATTGACTGATTAAAACATCCTTTTCAACATTGTGTGTGTGTTACCAAATAACAAAAACACTAACTTTAAGTGGGTGTTTCCCTGTTACAGAGATAAGAGATCATAATTCTTTGTGAAGGCTGAGTACTTTGCAGGTACTATGATTTGGACTTGACAATAAGGAGTCATATCTGTGCCCCAAGTATAGAACATTTACATACACTCCTGTTGATTGCATTAATCATATGTATGGAATATGCAATGCCAATCCTAAAGAGTACTTTAGCTCGCATCATTATTTATATTTACGCAATCAAGGGGAGTTTACGCATTTTTTTATACTTGTGGTATAGGTCGCGTCACTTAAAAAGAACGCTAGCAGCAAGTAGGCGATTTATCGGACTTTTTGGTAGTTGCGTGACTGTAACCCATGCACAAACACACCCCCTCCACTTTTTCTCAGCAGCCCTTGTCGCAACCGTTGCAAGTGTTCTATCACCAACTGAGCTGTCACCCAATGAAACCTTACCTATTTTATGAAAATAAAAAAATTAAAGATAATCAAATGGTTTAGTATCACTGGATGATATTTGCTGACAAAGGGAATTTTTTTAATTATTGATTAATTTATAAAAATGGTAAATAAAACAGGCAGTAGTAATTACTATATAAGTATGGAAATAAGTGACCAGCCATAAATATTTAACAGATTTCACAAAATTACCTGAGTCAAAATGTCAAATGCGTAACCACAGATCAAATAATAAATTATCTGTGTGTGTAACTATTAATCAAACTGACTGGTCTGTCCACAGATTATGTTCTGTCAAACACGGGATTCTGTCATCAATGGGATTCTGCCAAACATGGGAATTCTATCATAATTAATTAAAATTAGTTAAATTAGGCTGATTTATTTGCTGAGCGCTGTTTTAGTGTGTATCACACCTCAAGAGCTCTCTGCGAGCTTGTTCGTTGCTGTAGAAAGCGCCAATTCTCAAGCAAGACCCAGTTGCTGTAAGGCTGGATGGACCTTTTGATAACCGGTCTTTGGTAAAGGTGTATGAATTTTTCAACCCAGCGAAGAGCGAATTTGAAAATATAAATGGTATATTTGTTGTGCTCCGCTGGGATTCGAACCCACAACCTTCCATTCACGAGTCTGAAGTGTTACCACTGGACTATGGACCGGTCCAAAAATTAAAACGCCATGAATGGGATTCTGTCAAACATAAAGTATTAGAATTTTCTCGCAACCTCACCACAAGAGCTCTCTCCAACTTTTCAAATAAATTTCAAATTAAAAGGTTTCAAAGGCAAATATTTTATTAATCTGTTTTAATATTGTAGTAAAATAGTAATTCCTGTTCAAATAAAATTAATATCATCACAAATATAACCACTCATTTTAACATTTATAAGTAAGTAAGACTATTAAAAAATAGAATAAAAATAACCATAGTAAAGTATATTCTTGTAATCACTTGGAGGTTCCTGAAGGGAGCACCAAATCACTTTTTAGAGCGACAGCATCTACAGTAAAATACGAAAAAATAGTAGCACTAGGGAAGTATAAGAACGGAGTCAACACACACTTGCAAACTTTAACTTTCTCTTGTCTGGATAACTTCACACATCTATGTAGGTATGTATATCTACAGTAGGGATGTTATGGATATGGATGTGGATAAGGATATTGCAATTACATTATTTCGGTTACAGATATGGATATGGATATTGAATTATTTCAGATATTCGCTAGTTTCGGATAGTTTCGGTTACGGATATTAGATTTTTAAGCAATTGCAAAACGCTACGCAACTTAGGAACACATATAGTGCAACTTCTTGCCGCGTTATCCCCGGAGGGGTCGCATGTGGCGAGTTGAACCTATTTATTTTCACAGGTAAGGAGGCCGGCCTTACGCCAACCACTTCAGTTGAAGTGGGGTTTCCCAGCTCCCGAGAAGGCTGGTACTCATTTCTTGTGAAGGCTGAGTAAACCTTGCCCGTTTTTTTTAATTTTGGGGTTTGAAATAAACACCGAAACAGGAAATCATTTCTGACGCCCTCGGTGGGATTCGAACCCGAGCTCACGGCATGGAATGCAAGCACTCTACCAACTGAGCTATCGAACGGACTTCAAAAAAAGAATCATAAAAAACAAATAATAACATGTTTGTAAATCTTAAGTCTACATTTTCGGTTAATTTTACCAATCACTTCTATATAATAAGGTAGAAAACAAAAACTTGTCAAAACATGCTTCATTTAGATTCTACCCTTACCTATTCAAAACTTTTATTTCGGTTTCGGTTACAGTTATGGATATTTTTTTAATTTGGGATATCCGTTAGTTTCGGATACGGATAAGGATATCCATAACATCCCTGATCTACAGCAACGATCCCTAGCAATCTGACCAGAAGCGCTATTCCGCTAAATTCCTTATGACCTTAAGGCGACGAGATAGTTCTTCAGAATAGTGCTTCAGGTGACATCACATGTTTTCCTCAGTTTATTTGTGCCGACTCCATTAGAGACAAAGTTACATCATGCCTTCCTTTGATTTTCATTATTGAGAATGGTGCCATAGTTCAAAAAAGCCTTGGTAAAGATATTTGAGGGATTGTTGGACTTTGGTTTGGTAACACCAGTCGGCTCCAAGCTGTCACTTTTTCCCGCCTTTTTCTCTAGCCCCGCCAATATGCCGGGATTCTCAGTGCTGTGTAGAGGATTTGACCTGAATCTATCCTTGTTATTGTTCAAATCTTTTGATATTTCCCTGATCTTCTGTAAATGCTCAGCGTTTTCTTCATGTTTCGGGTAAATGAAGATGTTGTGCGCATCTTTGCCGTCCCCGTCAAACACTGCCTTGACCCACTCATCGAGTATAAGGTCATCTGTTGCTTTGTTATATGTTGACATTTCTCAAGTTGCAATTCTGAAAGAAGAAGCACATGAAAAATATGGAATATAATACTGAAACAAGAAAAATAACGCACCTATTATATATTTACCAAATATCTACAAAGATATATTACATTTAAGATTTAAAATTAAATTTACTCCCATTAGTAGACACACATAAGCTCACGCTTACACTTGCTGCATGTAGACTTAAAATATAAAAACCCAATCTCAAATGAACATAAACCCTGAAATATGCCGATCTTCCCCGAAACAGGGGTGACATCAAGGCAAAGTGAAGCATTTTCTACAGCATGGGTGTTTATACATATCTGCTTGTGACAATGCATATAATGTGAATCCCCGATGTTACATATCTTTGCAACTTAGATTAGATTAGAAGGCTCATATTTAATGCATGCCCACAAGCAGGCACATGCAAGTTTGTGCTTACACATGCTGCTTTTGTCTAAATCTAAGCTGCAAAGATATATAGGTATCTTTTTTTATTTATTTTTTATTCTGTTTTGATTTGTATGTTTATTTGTTTTTGGTTTTGGGTGTTGCTTCCTTTTTGTTTTTCTTCACTTTTTAATTATTTACCTGGCATGATTTGTAATTTAAAATACCAATTGTAGAATACAGTAATAGGCGACATAATATGTAAAAAAAAAAAATTATATGTACAAAATTCTATTCAATGCTGTTTTATTCTTGTTTAAATAAAAAAAAAAAATAATAAAAAAGATTCATATTAAACACGTTCCCACAAGTAGATAAGTATAAGTTTGCGCTAACACATGCCGCATGCGGACCTACAATATAAAAACTCAATCTCAAATGAATTAAAGCCCTGCAACTCTTGCCGACCTTCCCTGAAACAGGGGTGACATTGGCAAAGTGAACCAATTTCTACAGCATGGGTGTTTATACGTGTCTGCTCGTGACAATGCATATAATGTGAATCCCTGATGTTATGTACATGTTTTTGCAACTTAGATTAGATTAGAAGGCTCATATTTAATGCATGCTCACAAGCAGGCAGATGTAAGTTCTTGCTTACACATGCAATTTTTGTACTTACAAAATAAACCAAACCACAAATGAACATAAACTTTGCAACTCCTGCCGTTTTTGCCCGAAATGGGGAGGTGGCATCGTCAAAAGTGAACCAAGTTTTTACAGCATGGGGGGTCAGCCCCACACCAACCTATTATTCAAGGAGCGATATAATGCAGCAAGAAGCGGGAAGCTGAACATGTGCAGCTTAGATGCAACGCAAGTGACAAGAGAAAAAACATTGCTAGAACAAAAATGCAATGGACTCGGACCGGTGCTGATTTGAATGTTGAGCTTTTTTCTCGGCGGGTAAGCTTCACACTTTTATTGGACTTAGTCTTTAGCAACAGATAATTTATTTTTAGTCTTTTCCCTAGCAACCCGGTCATAATTATGACAACACAATATTATTTAAATCAATATACGTGTAGACCTTATTATTTACAATAAAAAAATGGATAGCACTTACTTACTCCCTGGTTGCTCGTTACCGCTCTGTTTAATCAATTTTTTGATACAAGTTTTGCCAAATTTTACGCCTTTTATATTCAAATATGTACCTGCCCTTTACATTTAATTAACAGAGGAGAATTCGAAAGCAAACTCATAAATTCTCAATACCTTCTGTTTTTTTTTTCAATCGCAGAGGCTTTTGTGGCAGAATCAGGTAATGGAAAGCATTCTATCAAATGATAAATGTCCCACTACATCCCATTAGGCGTAATCAGTATTAACAACATTCAACTGTTTTAGGTTATCTATGCCATTTTTGCAAAAAAATGACTCGCTTTTACCAAATATGCCCCACTTTTGTGGACCAAATATCCGAAATTGCGAATGAATGGAATATCCAGAGTCATAATAAAAGAAGAGCCTGTATGAAGAAGGTTATGACTCTGGAGGAAATGAAAGAAGTACTTATGTAAGGACAGAAAGAAATGGCGGTTGATCTGTAATGTTGGCTGCTAGGGTTTATTAAAGTGAAATTTGTTTTATGTTTTAGTTTTTGATGTCCATATAAGTATATTATTATTTAGTGATGTATAAAATGTAATTTGTCGTGTATGTTCCTTGACTTATAGGTTGGTATGCGGCTGACCACCCATGCTGTAAAAATTGGTTCATTTTGCCAATGTCACCCCTATTACAGGGAAGGACGGCAAGAGTTGCAGAGTGTATGTCCATTTGAGATTTGGTTTTTATGTTGTAGGCTCACATGAGGCATGTGCAAGCGCAAACTTGTACATGTTTGGTTGTGAGAATGCATGTAATGTGAATCTCCAATGTAACATATCTTTGCAACTTAGATTAGATTAGATTTGTACGTCCCGCTTTGATGAAAAAAGTTGATAACAATGTCTTCTGTAATAAAGTCAATTTATTCCCAAAACTTGCTTTCAAAATATGCAATGTTACATATTCAAGGAGACGTTGATATTATGCATTGAAGACTTCCAAACTTGGAAGGGTTTAGAGTGTTAACAATGTCCATCTGCACGCTGAATACAAGAGAGTGAAAATACCTCTCCGAAACATTTTATGGGATTTTATTTTTTGAAAAAGTTAATCTCACTTATAAAATATCCATGTTGGGAAAATAACATCTTGTTAGGAATGCATAGGTTCATGGTTGCATGTTTTTGTAGTTGCGTGCCTAGGCGTATTTACTTGCTGTGTATGTGTGTGTGTAGATGTGAGTGTTTGACACTTTGAACTGTTGTTACTTCTGGTTCTCTCTAAAAGTATCCATTCTTAAGGCGTCTTGTCTGGTTAAGAACATGCGAGATTAAGTCTTGGTCACAAATAAATATAGGCTGCGATTCTGTGGAGCGGTAGTGATCCATTAACGCCTAAGCCGTGAAACCGACAATAGAGAAGTTACAGAGTGAACCATGTTATGTAATCAACTTATTAAAAAATAAATACTGTGAAATAAATTCAACTGTAATTTTATTAAAAGTGAACATGAGATAAATCATAACAATATGAACTCTTTTGGTGCTATTCTTAGACATTTTAGTCGTCCGTTGAGCCCACGCTTTGACAAACTAGTGATGCATTTGTATGAAGACTAGCTGTCAATCCAAGATGGCCGCAAGTGAACAGCTGATTAGTCTTCATACAAATATTACCAAAATTCAGAAGTGAGAATGACCGTGGTGATGAGACTTCCAGCCAAGGCATCATTAGTTTGTCAACACAGCAACAACAGCGTGAGCTCAACGGACGACCAAAATGTCTGAAAATAGCCCTGTTTGTATTTACAGAATCCCATTCTGTTTTTCATATTAATTATGCATTACTAATTATGATAATGAAAATTGAAAGTCATTAATTACCTGGTCATTCACAGTAAGGTGAAAGCGAATCACCGTTTTGGGTTTAGGTTTTAAAATTGACCTTGAAGAAGGGCAACAATGATAAATCATTTTCCACTTGAAAGTCCAAAGATTGGAGGTCACAAAATGGCAGAGGGTTTATTTTTATTTAATTTCCTTTCAGAACACGCTCGCTGACAGTCTATGGTTACGGACTGTTGGTGCCAAGACGTCTGAGAAGAGAAAGACTGAAATATCCATTCATTGCACGACTTTGTACATATTTCTGTTCAATTAACCAATGTTTCCCACATGCCCATTAACCTGAAACATGGGATCTATGATTTAGGCATGCTTCCATATTCACCAATCAAAAAAATGTCTGGACGTGGCAAAGAGCCATTGAAAGGTGATACTGGGACTCAGCCTCAGGGACAGGGGGCTCAGCCAAGAGATATGCAGACGTACTGGAATCTCTGATGTCATACAATACATGGCCTGCTTAAAGTGGTGCTGGTCTTCATACAAGTTTCTTCAATGGTCATCCAGGATGTCTAAGCTCGGAGTAGGGAGACCACTACAGAGGAGGCTTACAGGCCAGGGATGACTAAAAACAGTAACTGATAAAAAGGCATGGACAAGACGGGGGGAAGCCTACTTCTAGGAGTGGACTGAGAAAGGCTTATGAAGGAGAAGATAACACGTAATAAGATATTAGTTAGCCTTTGCTCTCGCAACCTATCCATTTGACGTCACAACTTTTTGTCAATATAAGATGTGGTACCTTATTTGATTTATTTGAAATAAGTAAGTAGTAAGCGCTCTGAATCCCCAATAACCTTGCACTTAATTAAATAATTAGTGACAACATCCAGTACTGGTACGCGGGACAATGTGAACAAATGTCATAATTTTACATACATTAGGTTAAATTACTTTATATTGGCCTGGTTCCATTGTTTCCTTCAATGAGTAGGAACATTGCCTTGTTTACTCAATGAGTAGGAATGGCTTCAGCCTGTATCATTGTGGCCCGCACATCGGACATAGACTTAACAGCTGTGACATGTATGGCCAGATTGCTAGGGTGAATCTAACTAATATTTTGTTACAGGTTGGATACAACTTGTAGTCACATAGAAATGTGACATTGACCCACTGAATGATAGATTAAATTATAAGTTTATTTTGACTCTATCTTAGATAAAGGCAGGAAAACAGGGATGGCTTTGATCCAGTTGGTGTACCAAACCAGATGCAACAGAAAGCACGTTTCAGATCAAAATGGGATTATTGGCAAATTGATTTTAACATTTTATAATTACTGGAGAGTTGCTTTCGGGATCTATTGCCTCACAGACCACAGCAAAAGATCCTGGCAAGCAACTCTCCAGCATCATCAGCCGGCCGTGTAAGCCTACAACCCATGTTTTGACATTTTGTTGGTTCGGTACATAATGGAATAAGTACATGAAAAAAAGTCTTTAGTCATTTAATTTATAAATAATAATTTATTCATTTAATTCCTTCTTAAATACTAATAACATTATTTACAAATAATAAAAAAGAACTAAACATCACTGGAACACGCCATTTTATAAATTCATCAAAAATGACATTGTTGCCAGGTGAAAATTGGGATGGGAAACAGCCAAAGAGTTGCCAGTAATGAAAATTACAAACCCCAGTTAATATAATCAGGGTGTTGTGGCCAACACATTAACCTTGAAGATAAAAAGAAAAATAAATAAATACCTACTATTTTTATATCATGCGCAAAATCAACCTCAAAATCACGTCTGACGTTTCACCGACGAGTACGCGCTCCAAATTCAAATAAAAGTCAAACTGTGCATTATATTCCAAACAAAAATTCAAAAGTGGGCATAGTGAATTGTGGCAGGATTCTCGACATGTATTCCAACGAGAGGCAGTCTGCCCTCGCATTGATTTTTGGATGTAATATGTGGTTTGTGTTTTCGTTTTGTGCACTGTTTACTGGGACTTCTTACGTGATTGCTGGCGCTGGACACATATCTGACACCACCGGCTGCTCCGCCCGTCAGTTCCAGTGCGCCAACGGGCGCCGCATTCCCTGTACCTGGGTGTGTGACAAGGAGGACGACTGCGACAACCACTCTGATGAGAGCCCCAAGGAGTGCCAAGCTACAGGAGGCTGGGTGTTGCACGGCAAGAGGGCCCAGCCTGCCAGGAGCTACTCCAGCAAGGAGCTTGCCGACTCCCCGAAATTTGCCCCGACTTTATAATTTTATAATTTAATAATTTTAATATAATGATTTTAATGACTGATTATTTTAAATTTTTGACTTTTTATGTACCTACATTTTATATAATAGTTGTTATTGTTTGATATCGTTTATTTATTTTTGTAATTAATAAACCCTATGTTCGCCAACATAAACTCAGTTCCACTTTGCAGAGAAACCGCCAGAAACTTGCTCAGAGAGAATGAATGGGTATTTGGAACTTGGAATGTCAGAAGAATGAATGAGTGTAAGGAGAAAGAAATTGTGAATGTGATGAATGAAAAAAGAATACAAGTGATGGGTGTGACAGAGACAAAAATAAAAGGGAATGGTGAAAAAGTATTAATGAATGGTGAACTGTATATCTGGTCAGGTGTGGAAGATGGGAATGAACGACAGGGTGTGGGTGTGGTTATAAGTGAGAATGTGAAAGGATGCATAACGGGCTACCAGAGAATCTCTCCAAGGGTTTTGACTGTTAAACTCAAAACAAACAGGATGAAAATTTTCTTGGTGGCCTGTTATGCACCTGTAGATTCAGAGTGTATGGACGTGAAAATGAGATTCTGGAATGAGTTGAATGCAGTTGTGCGTGAAAGCAAGAAGAATGAATATATTATAATTTTGGGAGATATGAATGGATGGGTAGGTACGCAAAGAGATGAGTGTGTGAAAATTGTTGGTCCTAGTGGACGAGGTGTGGTCAATGATAATGGGCGGCACCTGATAGCTTTGTGTGCAGAGCACAGCCTTTTTGCATCAAACACATGGTTTCGACATAAGGATGTGCATCTGTACACAAGGCAGATTGTGGGAAGTCGCACAATCATTGACTACATCTGTGTGGATGAAAGACTGAGAGGAGCCGTAAGAGATAGCCGTGTCTATCGTGGGCCTGAAATAGGCAGTGACCACTATCTCTTATGCGCTAAAATAATTATTGGAGAAGTAAGAAAGAAGAAACGTAAGAAGAAAGTAAGAAAGCCAAGAATAAAAGTAGAAAGTCTGTGTGATGAAAACGTGAAAGTGAAGTATAAATCAGAATTACAAAAAAAGTTAAGTGTGAATGAACTTGAAAAGAATGTGAATGAAAAAGATATTGAAAGCATGTGGAAGGATATGAAAGAAAGAATGATTGAATGTGCTCGAAAAGTATGTGGAGAAACGAAAGGTGGAAGATTGAAAGGGGATGCCTGGTGGAATGCTAAAGTAAAAGAGGCTGTGAAAGTAAAGAAGGAATGTTACAAAAAGTGGCTAAACGACAGGAATGATAGAAAGCTAGAAGATGAATATAAGATAGCCAAGCGAATGGCGAAGAATGTAGTTTATGAAAGCAAAGCGAATGAACAGAGAAAGATTGATGAAAAAATGAACAGAAGTTTCACCGACAGTAGGAAGGAATTCTGGAGATGGGTCGGTGCCATTAGGAATAAAGATTCTGCATTGACCACCCCAGGAATCAAAAGTGCTGTTGGTGAGATGGTATGGGAGAATGATGAAGTATGCAAGAGATGGAAAGAATATTTTGAAGGGATTTTTGGTCGGGGCGAAAGAAATTTGTTTAGAAAAATGACAGAAGAGAATGAATTTAGGATTTTGAAAGAAGAAATAAAAGTATCTATTGAATGTTTGAAGAATGGAAAGTCTGCTGGGTTTGATGGAATAAATGGTGAAATGTTGAAAGCAGGAGGTGAATGCGTGATAGATTGGATGTACGAATTATGTAAGCTTTGTGTGAATGCAGGAGTAGTACCGATGGATTGGAGGAAGGCAGTCATTGTTCCCATTTACAAAGGTAAAGGGGACAAAAAAGACTGTCAGAACTTCAGACCAATCAGTCTACTCAGTATACCAGGAAAAGTCTTCTGTAAGGTGATTATAAAAAATGTGATTCTGACTACTAGTGAAAGGATTTCCGATATACAGTCCGGCTTTATGGCCGGTAGAGGCTGTGTTGATCAGATCTTTACTCTACGACAACTTGTTGAAAAACAATTGTCGGTGAGGCGGAAGCTGTTCACGGCCTTTGTAGATCTGGAAAAGGCTTTTGACTCAGTAGACAGAGGTATGTTATGGGATGTTTTGAAAGCATACGGAGTGAATGGGGCTCTCCTAGGTGCGGTGCATGCCAACTATGAAAATAGTAAGGCATGTGTTCGTATTGATGGTGAGTATAGCGAGTGGTTTGACGTTTATAAGGGTGTGAGGCAAGGATGTGTGATGAGTCCATGGCTATTTAACATAGTCATGGACAAGTGTGTCAGAGATGCTAGACTTAATGATTGTGGATTGATGATAGGAGAGAGCAAAGTGAGTGTTCTACTGTATGCAGATGATGCAGTTCTTGTATCTGATTCAGCAGTAGAATTGCAAACAATGCTCTCTAGATTGAATGAAGCTTTGTTAGGTAACCATCTGAAGTTGAATGCAAGTAAGACGAAAGTATTGATTTTTGAAAGAGATGATGAAAGTATGAATTATGAATTTAAAATTAATGGAATGAATGTTGATGTCGTAAATGAGTTTGTATACCTGGGAAGTAAGTTTGAAAAAGATGGAAGAATGACCGGTGAATTTGAAAGAAGAGTAATGAAGGGCAGGTGTGTACTGGGTGCCACAGCTTGTATCGCCAAAAATCAAAACATATCTAAAAATGCTCGATTGGCGGTACGCAGTGGCATACTTTTACCCACCTTGATGTATGGAAGCGAGGCCTGGACGGTGAATGAAAGTGAAATTAGTAAGGTCCATACTGTTGAAATGGACTTTCTAAGAAGTATGATTGGGAAAAAACGGAGTGACAGGGTGAGGAATGATTTTGTAAGAGAAGAATGTGGTGCAAGAGAAAGTGTGAAAGTGAAGATTAAAAGAAGTTTGTTAAGATGGTTCGGGCATATGGAGAGAATGAATGAGGAAAGACTGACGAAGAAAGTATATGTTGGTAGAATAGATGGATGTCGTGGTAGAGGAAGACCGAGAAAGGTATGGATGGACCAAATATCCGAAATTGCGAATGAATGGAATATCCAGAGTCATAATAAAAGAAGAGCTTGTATGAAGAAGGTTATGACTCTGGAGGAAATGAAAGAAGTATGTAAGGACAGAAAGAAATGGCGGTTGATCTGTAATGTTGGCGGCTAGGGTTTATTAAATTGGAATTTATTAAATTGGAATTTTGGATATTATTATTTAGTGATGTATAAAATGTAATTTGTCGTGTGTGTGTGTTCCTTGACTTATAGGTTGGTATGCGGCTGACCACCCATGCTGTAAAAATGGTTCACTTTGCCAGTGTCACCCCTGTCTCAGGGAAGGACGGCAAGAGTTGCAGGGTGTATGTCCATTTGAGATTTGGTTTTTATGTTGTAGGTTCACATGAGGCATGTGCAAGCGCGAACTTGTACGTGTCTGGTTGTGAGAATGCATGTAATGTGAATCTCCAATGTAACATATCCTTGCACCTTAGATTAGATAGATTAGATTTATAGAAATTTCTTCTATTTCATTTATTAAAAAAGAACTATTTTCTGTTTATTTCTGTTAGAAAAAAACAAAATCATATTGTCAAAATTAAAAATGGCGGCTGTGAGATGACATAATGCATTTTTTATTATATTATTTTAAGATAAATATGTAATAGGATTATCGGTCAATTTCTCCAAACACGACGTCCAGTGTTCCTATGATTGCGACAATATCGGCCAACATGGAGTTGCGGCCAATTTTCTCCAGAGCGGCAAGATGAGCAAAACCAGGAGCCTTGATCTTGCAACTAAAATAAAAAATAACAGATATTAAACATGAGATTGCTTGTATTCCTTGACTTACAGGTTGGTATGAGGCTGACCACCCATACTGTAAAAAATGGTTCACTTTGCCAATGTCACCCCTGTGTCAGGGAAGGTCGGCAAAAGCTGTAGGGCTTATGTTCATTTGAGGTTTGGATTTTATTTGTAAGTACACATTCAGCATTTGTAAGCGCGAACTACACGCTTTTGTTTGTGGGCATGCATTTGAGAACTTTAAATGAATATATCCTTGCAACCTAGATTATAGAGATTATAGATTAAGACAAAGAAACCATCACATACAGAGACAGGTTTGGAATATAACAAGAAACTGAGTATTTTCAAAATACAAAATATACAAAACCAAATACTATTATTTTTATTTGTCTTCATTCAATTTCAGTTTTTTTTTTGTTGAAGTTCTCATAGTTGATAAGGAATATTACCTCGGAAGTTATGCAACGTTTGCGTAAAGCAATACAAAAAAAGAATATCCAGAGTTGGTGTCATAGATATTACACCATGATAATGCGCCAGCGCACACATCATCGCTTATTTGTGATTTTCTAACCAAAAATGACACCAGAGGTGGCAAAGTAATTTTACCCTGTATTAAATAAACCATCTAACTTTCTACTAAATTTCAGTGTTGCAACCAAATACATCACCTTTTTCTAAATTGATTCCCTAAAAAGGTTTTTTTTTAATATGAAATTACCGGTATGGTTTGGAGGAGCCGTCAGACACGAGGTAGACCCCGAACTCTCCCTTAGGCGCCTCGATGGCCGTGTAGGTGGCCCCAGGAGGCACCTGGTAGCCCTGGGTGAACAGCTTGAAGTGGTGGATCAGAGCCTCCATGGAAGTCTGCAAAACAACAACAAATCAATGTCTTCCTTCTTGTTCTTTGAGTGCCTTTTGTTTTGCCAAAATCATTGATCATCATGGCCATTTTCACTTTATATCAGTGGTTCCTAGTTTTTTTTTAAAGAAAGGAACATTGGGTTATACAATGCAAAAAATGCCACTAAGCTACACATTTAGTGTAACTTCTTGCCATGTTAAGGTGTCGCATGTGGGAACCTATTTTATTCACAGGTAAAGGGGCTGCTCGACATCTGAAGCTGCTAAGGTTCTAAGGACTATTGCGATGGTCTGTTCTGGGGTCTTCCAAGGTTTCAACAGTCTAGACTGCAGTCTGTCTTAAATGCTGCCAAATTACTCTTAGGGGGACGGAAAACTGCCCATGTCTCTCTTTTGTTGCAGCGCCTTCATTGGCTGAGTCCTAGGGAAGATTGAGTACAAAATATTTTTAACGTCCTCAGAGGAGTTGCCCCATCCTACTTGTGTGAATTGTGCAGAGTTGACCAAATAGATGGCAGACAACACACTCTTTGTCCTGCACAGGGTGACATCGTAAATAGTCTTTAACTGCCGCCGCGGCGGAACAGAACGGGTTTCGGGAACAGGACTTCTAGTTCGGCTGGTCCGTCCTGGTGGAACAGTCTGCCTTTGGAGATGAGAACAGAGATCAGTGCTAGCAGTTTCAGGAAGTTGTGTAAACACATTTGTTTAATAGAAGCTTCAACACATAACAGCGCCCTTGGGGTGGTTAGTGCCACTAAACCACGCTATATAAAATTGTCCCATTATTATTATTAAGCTCTCTACTAGTTAATGCTGGAAGTTGCCTGCCATGCATAAGTTACAAGGGACAGTTTACCTTCATCTCCTGCCGGGATGGCGGGCACAGCTTGGCATCGTCACACTTGATCTCCCCAGCTGGCATCTGGTTCAGGCACTGGTCTATGATGCGCAGGCACTGCCGCATCTCTTCCACACGACACAGATACCTCAAATATCAACAAAAAATTCAGTTATTTTAAGCATGCTTTTATCAGAGATGGAACTATTTCCAAAACAATAGCACCATCTTCACAAGTCACCTTGACAATGTGCAACTGACTTCATGGCAGTTTTATTCGCACAGGCAACTACTCAGATTCTGTCCAAGGAGAATTTAAAAAGGAGTGTTTTGGTTTATTTCCATCTATTTCTCTTTTAATGCCGGTATCGTTGACCGGTCTGAAATCTAGTGGTAACGCTTTGGACTCGTAAATGGAAGGTCGTGGGTTTGAATCCCGGCAGAGCACTAAAAATATATCATTTGTATTTTCAAATATGTTCTTCGCAGGGTTGAAAAATTCATATGCCTTTACCAAAGACTGGTCACCAAAGGTCCATCCAGCCCTACAGCAACTGAGTCTTGCTTGAAAATTGGCACTATATCGTCGACCAAGCTCGCAGAGGGCTCTTGAGGGGTGATTCGCACAAAAACAGCGCTCACCAAATAAATCATCCTAATATTATAATTATTAATCGATTTTACATAAAATATAACCTAAAAAGTTACTATTAGTGGCAGGTTAAATTTAAATTGGAATTTTTCTTAGTTACTAAAAACAGATACAATATTTACCTGTCGTAACAATCTCCTTGAGTCCCAATGGGCACGTCGAACTCCATCAGATCGTAGGCGTCGTACGGCTGTGCCTTGCGCAGGTCCCACTTGATGCCCGAACCACGCAACATGACGCCACTGCAATGTTATGCTACTAATTAATATTTAAGCCCAGAATACTACTGACTGTTTGATTGCTAGTAGAGGCATTCACTTTGTTATCTTTCATCTAACAAGATAAAATAATAAGAGAACTTTGTTTTTTGATTACTGTATTATTATCTCCCAAATTTCAACTATCCTCCATTAATATTGTATACACTCTATCTCCATAGAGTCTCCGTTGTATACCTGAAGCCATAGTTGAGTGCGTCCTGGTAGCTCACGACCCCGATGTCTTTGGTTCTCTGCACCCAGATGCGGTTGCAGGTCAGCAGATCCTCCAGCTCGTCCAGGCGCTCGTTAAACTTGGACGAGAAGTCGTACAGGTCGTCCATCAGGCCCAGGGGAAGATCCTAAACGACATTTCAAAGTACTGAGCAAAAAGCCAGCAAACAGATTCGAGAACCAGAAGTTAACGAGGAAATGCTCACATCTACAAGCCAGGGACGCATTTCAGCTGTGGGTAGGCAACAATATGGGATTGAGACAAAACATAAACTGTTGACATGCCCGGATATCAAACAAACCTTTGTGGCAGAACTTTATTCTTGACGTTTCGCTGGTGACGTAACCAAAGTCTTCAGGAGGCACTCATTCTGCATTACAATTGAGGAATCCTCAATCGTTTGCTCGCAACAGTTCATCTAGTGAAAAGTGTAATTCTGTGCCTCCTGTGAAAAGTGATACAACTCAAAAATCATCATTTTACAGGAGAGCAAAAACAAGATTTAAAAAATTCTAATTCATGAACTTAGTGGGCTAGGTTACACATAAGTACCTTATTTTGTAGATAAAAACATTCACTTTCACTGTGCATTCTAATTTTTATGGTTACTATTATAGTTTACAAATAATTTATTAAACTCTGTCAGTTGTACCTTTTTTTTGCCTGTACTTGTATCATTTATTACGTGATAAATGATACAAGTCGAGTTATATTATATTGCACCTATAGTTGTCTTTGAGTAAAGTGATACACAAAAAGCTTAATATTTTTTAAATTTAATAACTCATAAGATAATGGTCCAGGCAGAATGTTGCTCAAACTAATTATAAAAATACTACCCCAAAGACACAATTGTTGTACTTAAAATAGTAGTATTTTCATAATTTACCTGAATCGTATAACTTGGCTAAAATTCCAGTCAAAAATTGGTGTAAAGTGATATAAGTCGAGATGTATCAATATTCACGATAGATTTGTAAAAAACAATGTGTGGATCAATTACTAAGGGCCGATTTTTCAATGGTCAGATAAACAATCAAATAGCTAACTGTCCGTTAAATTTATCTGAGGTTTTAATGGACGAATAAAACTTTCCAATTTTTCAAACCCCAGATAACGGTTAGATAGTTATCTGACTGATTTTGTGTGACTAGCTCAGACTTGCGTCACACCATCTGCGAGAGCGAGACACGCTTATGCACGTTTTGTTACTTTAGAAAGAGATAGAGGACTTCGAAGCCATGACAGACGGTGTCAAAATATGACGTAAATCATAACCTTAAATCTTGTCGGCTTGCCTGCATGCTATTTGGATTTACTTTTTTAAAAACTTTAAAATAATGGAAGATATTGTGAAACGCGAACGCTCGACGAACTTTAGTCAGAGCGAAGTTCGGATTTTGGCTGAATTGGTGGCAAATCATCGGTCTATCATCGAAAATAAAAAGACTGATGCTGTGACAAATAGAGAGAAGGAAGCAGCTTGGAATAAAGTTGCTTCATTGTTTAATGCCGCTTCAGGCGTTACTGTACGGGGCACGAAGAGCCTAAAACTAAAATACGAAAGTATAAAAAAAGGGACAAAAAAATCGATGGCAGCACATCGGCAGCAACTGTATAAAACTGGGGGCGGGCGCTCTTCAGCCCCAGACTTCACCGAAATTGAGGAGAAAGTCATTTCAATATGTTCAAACATCACTGGACTAGATGCACGCAATGACAGTGACAACATTCCAGGTATGAGGTCTTACATATTTTTAGTTACTCTTCAAACATGATGGAAAATAATAAACCTAAATTTGACTCACTCACACATTTCATCAGCTTCTTTTAGTTTTTTTTCATAGCTGTATCTTTTTTTTTCAGAACCAATAGAGACTACCGAAATCGTCCTGCAAGAATTGCCAATGCAACCCAATGTTTCTTTCACTTCATGTGAAGGTATAGTATTATTATTATGGAAATTTAATAGACATTGTATTTATGCACTTACACTTTATTGTAATAAAACGCAACTAAGCCACACATATAGTGTAACTTCTTGCCGCGTTATCCCCGAAGGGGTCGCATATGGGGAGTGAACCTATTTATTTTTATAGGTAAGGAGGCCGGCCTTACGCCAACCAATTCAGTGAAGTGGAGGGTTTCCCAGCTCCCGAGGGGGCTGGTACTCATTTCTTGTGAAGGCTGAGTAAACCTTGCCGGTTCTTTTTATTTAAGGTTCAGACACCCTCGGCGGGATTCGAACCCAAGCTCACGGCATAGAATGCAAGCATTGTACCAACTGAGCTATCGACTTGACTATTGATTGTCAATTGATTCTAAATCTAAATCTATCTCTCTACCTACTACCAGATATTCAACTGCCTTTAATTATAATATGGAAGACGGGCCTTAATATTTCTTTTTTTGTTTTAGAAAATGATGACGTTTGCCTACCACTTGAAATTGTCAACTATGAAATTGAAAATGGTACGTCAATTTTATTTTTTATGCAGGGTTGTCTCTTCTAAAGTTTTCAGGTATTATTTATGTAGCTAATGTACCTACATGGTATGAAAAAGCAATACATGAAATGAGGTTGGATTATTTTTTAATCTTGAAGTTTTTTCTCGGCGAGCTGACGTCAATCTTGTATGGGACCGTCTAAAATAGCAACCAATATCAGAACATTTGTATTCTTTTCCCCTAGAAACCCGGCCGGGTGACGACACAATATTATCTTTGATGCTGGGGAGCTGTTTTCCTGGATCTGTTGCCGTTTTCTGTGGGAGCTGGAACTACCGGAGTTTCACCCATATCTATGATGGGCTTCTTCAGCGAGATGTGGTGGTGAAGTGATGGAGATGATGTTTGTGAAATCTGTGATGAAAATATGAGTACACTTGGGGTACCCTTGAGTACACTTGATGAAAATATGAGTACACTTGTGGTACCTTTGAGTACACTTGATGAACATATGAGTACACTTGGGGTACCTTTGAGTACACTTGATGAAAATATGAGTACACTGAACAGTTGATAGATGTCTCTGCTCACTTAGACAACTCACAAGTGTCTTCCTTGTCATTCTTATACCCCAAGTGTACTCATATTTTCATCACAGATTTCACAAACATCATCTCCATCACTTCACCACTGGAAGAAGCCCATCGTAGACTTGAGCGAAAAGCTCCAGCTCCCACACAACACGGCAACAGATCCCGGAAAACACCTCTCCAGCATCAGCAGCTAGCCGTGTAAGCCTTAATATCTTATTTAGTATTGTCTTTGGGAAGTCACGCGTGGACCTCATTCTTAACTTGATTTTTAGATGAAGATCCCCTGTTGGTCACCCATCAACCCGTGCAAGTACAGGAAATGGAAATTGAAGACACTCAAAAAGGTGTGTTCAGTGTAAAAACCTCTTTACTGATCTTGTTATCCATTCATCTAATTTATTATAAAATTATTACAACTTATTATGTTTACAGAAAAGAATTGGTCTTCGTGGAATCCGAAATCCTTAAAAAGTAAGATAAATCCAGGTTTAAAAGCAGCTGTTTATCAAAAAACTACTAAAGCAGGAGTAACTGCAAAATTAGACCAATTAACAAAAGCTCGCTTAGAGTTAGTGGAGCTTCAGAAAGAAATTGCAACTAAGGAGCACGATTTGAAAATGAAGGAGCACGATTTGAAAATGAAGGAGCACAATTTGAAAGTCTTATTTATGAATAATGAGGAAAAAAGAAAACAAGAAATACATGAAATACAAGTACATCAGTTGAAAAATTGTGGGCATTTGTAACTGTAACTGTAAATCTGTTGCTATTCCACTAGGAGTGGCGAGAGCCTCTGCAGAGCTGCCTCTTTTCATGAACTCTAACATGTTTTTTATTCGACTACACCAGGAGTCGACAACCTGCAGCTAATTACTACTAAATTTACAAGTTTACAACTAATTTTATATGTCTGCTGACTAATATTGTGCATTTCCAAACAAATAATTTAGAATTTTATTGATTGTAGAGGCATTAACTTTGTAATCGTTCATCTTAAGAGATAAAAAGAAAAACCACTTTGTTTTAGATTACTATGAGTATTTTATTTTATTTAATACCACAACCGGTTTTGCAAACATCCGTTCGCATCATCAGGTGGATTAATTTATCCACCTGATGATGCAAACGGATGTTTGCGAAACAGGTTGTGGTATAAAATAAAATACTCATAGTAATCTAAAACAAAGTGGTTTTTCTTTTTATCTCAAATAATTTAGATATTGGTAAATGAAGATTAAAAATGTAGGCTTTTTGTTTGACTTTTGTAAAATCAGCCTGGAGGATTGTGGTGCGGGAGGCCCTGAGCCTTCAAGGCTTATGAGCCGAAGAAAGTAAAGTAAAGTAAAGTATTGTAAAATCAAGCATACTGATGTGACAAACATAATATAGTCCACATATTGTAATGCTGTTCTCTCTTGTTTATGAAAAATTGCATAACTTGTATGTTGTTAAGCCCGACTACAAATCCTGCCTGTGTGAATTATGAAACATGAATTTAAAAGCAGTCTAGAGGAAGACTGAGAAAAGTATGGATGGATCAAATTTCTGAAATAGCGAATGAATGGGATATCCAGTCATAATAAAAGGAGAGCTTGTATGAAAAAGGTTATGACTCTGGATGGAATGAAAGAAGTATGCAAGGACAGAAAGAAGTGGCGGCTAATCTGCAATGTTGGTTTATTAATTTGTTACATTTTTTTGTACAGGAAATTGACTTTTTTTTGTATAGATTTCTTTTTAAGGTTTTGTTCTTTTGTTATACTTAAATGTTATTTATTAATTGTATTCCTTGACTTATAGGTTGGTATGAGGCTGACCACCCATACTGTAAAAATGGTTCACTTTGCCAATGTCACCCCTGTGTCGGGGAAGGTCAGCAAAAGTTGTAGGGCTTATGTTCATTTGAGGTTTGGATTTTATTTCTAAGTACACATTCAGCATATTTTGTAAGCGTGAACTACACGTGTTTGTTGGTAGGCATTCATTTGAGAGCTTTATTAAATGAATATATCCTTGCAACTTAGATTATAGATTATAGACCTCAATTTTTTCCTATAATTATGTATTCTTGTAAGGTAAAGTTAAGTGTAATGCAAATATATGTGTAATAAAAATAACATTTGAATAATACTTTAATGATTTTTATTTAAAACAGTAGGTACAGTTCAAAGTAAATTATTACTAGTTGATTAGACTTTCAAAATATTCTAACATAGAGTCCCTTGTACTATTACGCTGGTGTTCTGGCTGGTCAACAACAACTGTTTCAAATTGTGGTTGTTGTGGTATGTGGACTTCAGGGTCTGCAGGTGGCTCCCTCTCATTTCTATTTCTTGCTAGGTTATGTAATACTGCTGTTGCTACAATAATGTCTTGAGCGAGAGGGATTCGACATCGCAGGCCCATACTTAAAACAGGAAATCTTCTTTTCCACACCCCAAAACATCTCTCAATAACATTTCGAGTACGGATATGAGACTCATTATATAGCCTTTCTACTTCTGTGTGAGGATCACTTAGCGGAGTCAGTAAATAATTATTTAAAAAATATCCACTGTCTCCTAAGACAACCCCATTTTGAAATCTATTATTGTCGAAGTGAAACTTGGCCGCAGAGTTTGAGAATATTAGACTGTCATGCGTTGAGCCTGGCCATCTTGTTACAATATCTTCAAATTTTAAGTCACTAGTGCACATAGCTTGCACATTTAATGAGAAGAAACCTTTTCGATTTCTGTAGTCTTCTGCACCATTCCCACCTAAAAAATATAATAACTGATAAGCACATGAATGAAAGTACAAAAAAGCACAATGAGATGGTTCGGACATCTTGAAAGAATGGCTGATGAACGACTAATGAAGAAAGTGTACAGAGGAGCGTGGAAGGGGAAGACCGAGGAAGGAATGGATAGACCAAATAGGTAAGATTGTGAAAAAATGAAGCGCGCAGAGTGAGAATAAGAGAAGAGTATGTAAGAAGAAAGTGATGAATGTTGAAGAGATGACATAGGTATGCAAGGACAGAAAAAAGTGAAGTCGCATCTGCGGAAGTACCGGCCACCCCTAGTGGAACGGCGGCAGGATACAGTAATATTGCTCTCTGCACATACATTGCTGTGACCACTTCTTTGGCTTGGGTGTGGATGGAATCTTACACACATTATATGGACTCCCATAGGAGTTAAGAATAGTTTAATGAAAAGGACATTTGCCTATACACTTACTAACCTGGGGAAATAATCTTGATGTGTGTACAATCCAATGCAGCTATGACCCTTGGAAATCGGGCGATATTATAAAACCCTGCTTGTATTGATAACATTTCTTCTCTGTTGGCTGGCAATTTAACGAATTCCTTCCGAAGTGAAGCGATTGCTTCACTCACTTTTTTTATAATTTTGTATGTCGTTGAATTGTGTATTCCAGCAAAATCACCAATAGTAATGTAGAAACTATCACAAGCGTAGAACCGCAAAGTTATCAGTAGTTTCTGTAACGGTGAAATAGATTCATTCCTGAAAAATAAAACACTTTTTGTATGTCACTACATAAAGGTACTTATGTACTAAAAGTTTCTAAAGATCGCATTTATTTTATTCAAGAACTGTTATTGGTTCTTACCTGTTTGTTGTATTGGTGATTTTACTTCCAATACGAGTTAATAAAAATTGCACAGTACTTTTTTCCAGACGAAATCTTCGTTGAAATTCCTTATCGTCCCATACAGACATATTATCAGGTCTTTCTCTGACAATTCTGCATGGATTTAAATAATTTACCACTGCATAATCTTCTTCTATTACTTCATCGTCAATTAAATCAAAAATATCCATATTTTCACAAGAAAAGACCACAAAAACGAAGACAACCTACAAATATTAGACGCGCGCTGTGACAGAAATGTCAATTTATTTGACAGTTAGCGCGCTAACGGCGGAGTAAAGGGGCAGATAAGTTTATTCGACAGATAGGGAACTTAACGGGCCGATACAGCCTAACTGTCAATTGAAAAATTCAAAATCTTGTTAACTGTGGAATAAACCTTAACTGACTGTTTATCTGACCATTGAAAAATCGGCCCTAAAAGGGATACAACTTGACTTATATCACTTTTCACGTTTTTTTGCCTAAATCCTGCCAGTTATATTTCCTAAACTATAGCAGATAGAAGAATGTGAGTAAGACCAAAAAATCGCTATTTTTTTTCTGATTATTTCTATGTAAAAATCTCAAAAAGGGTATAACTCGAGTTGTATCACTTTTCACAGGAGGCACAGAATTAATCTTTAAAGTAAATTATAATATGTAAATATGGAATTTCTCCAATTTACAGAAGAATAGATTCAATATATTATCATGAACACTGTGCTAGTACACATTTATGTATCTAACTTGTGCTTCAAGGTCTTTTTAAGTCCAAAATCTTATCAGATAAGTTGGAATCAAATCCAATACGTACTTCATTAAGTACGGCAATCCCCTATTTGTTTTTATTGAGGTTTTGCTATAGGCCCGTTACAGACTTTCTGTCCAGTTTGTCTATGGATTTTTCATGGAATACCTGGTCAAAAGCCCACTAGCTGGGGATGTATGAAAGCTTTCACAGTCTATTCAGTAAACCATAGACAAACCGGGAAGAATGCATCTAGTGTGAAATGTATGTAGATTTGCCAAGATTGAGGTAAGCCAAACATGCGCAGAGGATGCTACATTGATGTTTTTTAAAAATATTCTAAATGGATGACTGGGGGTGGGGGGGCCCAGGCTGCAGTGGGAGGATGGGGTGAGAGACGCCGCACAGCTACCCACAATATTAAGCTACACATGTAGTGTAACTTCTTGTCTGCGCTATCCCCGAAGAGGTTGCATGTGGCGATTCAGGACCTATTTAATTTACATTTAAGGGGGCCGGCCTCACACTAACCACTTCAGTTGAAGTGAGGGTACCATCACCGTATTTCTCTAACATGACTCACCAGAGCGACCCCGCCGGGGCGTATGTAAGCAGCGTGCATGCGCGCGCCAGACACCCGCTCGTAGAACTCCATGATCTTCTCGCGCTCCTCGAACAGCCAGAACAGCGGCGTGATGGCACCCACGTCCAGCGCATGCGCCCCCACGGCCATCAGGTGGTTCAGGATGCGCGTGAACTCGGCAAACAGCGCTGACACAAAACAACACATGGTGTAACTATATATTTTTAATTTAAATATGGGAAGAGTAAGACAGCTCACAAATTCACTTCAGCTGGGTTCAAAAGCAGGTTCATCACTTTCCCAATGTCACCACTGCTTTGAAGGAAGGTCGGCTAGAGTTGCAGAGGTTTTGTTCATTTGAGATTTGTGTTTTTATTTTGTAAGTGCACATGCGTCATGTGTGAGTGCAAACTTTAACATATCTGGTTACGAGCAAGCATTCAATTTAAAAACAGTTTTACAACATATATTGAAGATTATAAAAGTTTTATATTTAGAAAGGTTGTGAGTTTGATCCTCAGGGGAGGCCAAAGGAATATTCATATTTGTGAAAATGCTCTTCACTGGGTTGAAAAATTCATTGCCTTTACAAAAGACCGGTCACAAAAGTTCCATCCAGCCTTACAGCAACTGGGTCTTGCTTGAAAATTGGCGCTAACAAGTAAGCTCGCGTTTGATTCCTATCGAGGGTGTCAGAAATGGTTTCTCGTTTCGGTGTTTATTTCAAACCTAAAAGAAAATACTGGCAAGGTTAACTTAGCCTTCACAGGGAATGAGCTGGGAAAACCCCCATTTCAACTGAAGTGGTTGGTATAAGGCCAGCCCTTTACCTGTAAAAATAAATGGGTTTGATAAACCACATGAACCCTTCAGAGACAGCCCAGCAAGAAGTTGCAGTGTCAAGTTGCTATGGTCGCTGGTATAGTCGAGCAGATGAGGCGCTGGCACTCCATAAAGCGTTATTGGAACAATTGCAAGTTCAGATCTCGTTGCGTCCTATCAATGATACCTTTGACCCTGGTTTAACAGATGTCAGCGGGTAATTATGAATTAATAATTCAATAAAATATGTTTATAGCCAGGCTATAAAGGTTGGTGAATTACATTCCTCTTCACAAATCTTTTTTTTTTTAACACGTTCGCGGACGAAACGGTTATAGCCGCTCTATGAGCTTGTCTAGGACTGGACGAAACGGTAATAGCCGTCGTGATAAAACGTTATCACTAGGGACAAAACGGCTATTTCTGATAGAACCTGCATACATGTAGCATCCGTGCGTCCCTACAGAAATCCAAAGAACACGGCAATAGCCGTTTCGTCCCTGGATGTCAAAAAAAAAAAAAAAAAAATAGATAAAAAATATATAATAAAAATACAATTTGTGATGATGAAATAAGTGTGTTTTTTCTAGCCTACTTCACATTTTGTGTGTCCGCGAATGGGTTAAAACCTGAGTTTGAAGGCAATAACAATAGCATGTCTGGTCTTACTCCTGATGTACTTGGCCCTGAGGGGCACGTCTATGTTGAGCAGCTTCTCCACGGCCAGGCTGTAGCACTGCTCGTTGCACATCATGGACACGTAGTCCAGCCTGTCAAAGTACGGCAGCGCCTGCGTGTACGTCTTGTACTCAATCAGCTTCTCCGTGCCTCGGTGCAGCAGACCAATGTGGGGGTCCGCTCGCCTCACCGTCTGCAATGCAATCAGTCCAGGCATTATCACACAGATGGTGTATAGGTGACAACAGCAATGAGTTACAATAAAGTGGGATCCAAGCTCATTCTGATGCAAGTAGATGCTATATCTATTTCAACCTACCTCAACACAAATCTTTGTAAGTTAGAAAAAGAACAGTGATACTCCTAGTATCCCCACACTGTTAACAGGCTAAAGGCACAGTTTTTTTTTTTAAATAGATTAGTGGAAAGGAATGCAATCCACCAACCTATTTTGCCTGGCCAGTTGTCTTCATGCGAAAGCAGAAGCTTGTGTGCATGCAACGGCATCTGTTGAACCAGGGTCGAAGTTATGGTCAAGTGGGCTAGGCGCAAGATTCAAATCAACATTATCCGGTTCCAAATACGCTAGTTGAACATGCGCCTCTACCCCTCGGCCATAACACCGACTAAATCACTAACAAACACTGCTAGATTTTTTGCTGCATTGTTGGCATTACTAAAATGGCTTCTTTGCATGTGTTGGTATTATTATGATTGGTGAATATGACAGAAAAATGGCCTTATTATAAAACCTAACAGCACGAATATTTTATGCAAGGATTGTAATCAAACAGGGAAAAGTTACCTACTAATATAGAATGGAATATAAAATAGAGACTTTAGAGTATTTCATCCCAGTGGTTGATACTGATGGTAATTTTTGTTCAATACTTAATACAGAATAAGCTGATGTGTTACCTCTCCGTCCAGCTCGAGCACTAGGCGCAGCACTCCGTGGGCAGCAGGGTGCTGGGGACCAAAGTTCAAGGTTATGTTGCGAACCTCCTTCTCCAACGGCTGGATCATGTCTGAGAAAACACACCACAAAATACATACTAGTTTCAACTCTACGCCAGTGCACTTTTTCCCTGCTCTGATTTCCATAACTGTCAAAAACAAATATTTGCAACCCAGGCCTGTCCATGTTGCATCCCATCATATTTCTGTTACAATACTAGCTTCACTGAGGCAAAAACAATAGTTTCAATAGACAGAATCCTTCATTTGCAAATCGCAGTAAGTTTTGGTCTTATTTTTTTTATCTAAAATCCAGAAAAAAAGAGAATGTGTTGGGATAATGGTTGTCCCACTGAACTAGTTGATGATAGCAACCTCGCTGCACATATAGTCTGCAACTTCTTGCTGCCTTGTCACATTTGGCCAAAAGGAACTTGTTCATTTTTCACAGATAACAAGGCCAATTTTGAAGTGGGATTTCCTCGTCACTTTTTAAAAAGGTTGATTTCCGTTAAGAGCTCAGTACGTAGCTCTCACGGGGACAGGGAAACCTCCACTCCAAGTTAAGTGATAATCTGAAAACTTTTTCATGTGAGGTTTATTTTTTAGCATAATAATAATAATACAATATTTTTATAGCGCCTTTTCGTGACTCTTGGTCATCCCAAAGGCGCTTGCTCATATGAGCGCGCGAACAGGTGGGTCTTCAACCCCTTTCTAAAAGTACTCTCCAGATCCATTTCGCGCAGGTCATCTGGGAGGCCGTTCCATATCGTTGGAGCAGCCACCTTGAAGGCTCGATCTCCAAAAACGGTCTTCTTTTCCCTTCTTGGAAACTCTATCCGACTGCGACATGATGCTGCTGATCGCAATGTTGCTGTTCTGCTGCTTGTGGTGGCTGGAGCTATCATAAGTTTTAAATATTTCGGTGCAGTCCCGCGCAGGCTCTTGAAGACCAGCAACCCTATCTTATACTGGACCCGTTCATGAATTTTGAGCCAGTGAAGGGACTTCAGGTGCGACGTGATGTGGGAAAATTTTGAGGCGCCATGTATAAGTCTGGCTACTGCATTCAGAACAGACTGGAGTCTCTTCAGCTGGCTCTGGGCGAACTTACATGTGTCTGCCTGTGAAGCCTCAAAAGTCAATACATCTTTATAACATAGATTATAGATTGCCCCTTCACCTGTATTGACTAACAGGTCCCATTTTCCATATGCAATCCCTAGAGGCACAGCCTTGCAAGAAGTTGAAGAATGCTCTTAGGCACAGGAAGCTAGTCATTGCTTGGATTTTCTGGTCGAGAAGAGTTAAAAGTCTTCCAGATACAAAACAACACAAAGGTAAGGTGTAGATGGAGCAATGTGAACATTTATGATAATTCGTTCGCTTTGCCAGTCTGAACTCGGCTTTATAATCTTCACAGATAGGTAGACATCTTTTCAAAATAGGAACTGCATTCCAAATTTAAACAAGACAGACGTTTGATGGATCAAGAATAATATGACAGATCTTACTGTTGTATGGAAACATCTTAGCTGGCACATTGTCTCCCGGCTCCATATACAGGATAGGCCCAGCGTAATCCTTGTAAAAGGTGGCATCAGGAAACCACTTCTTCGCCCCGCGAGACGGACTGCAAAAAAAATCCCAATTAAAACAAGAAACATAACCTATTATTGTCATTACATAATATCGCCAACCGCTGTCACATAACATAATTAATGTATACAAAATTGAGTATTAGAAACTGAATATTGCTTTACTTGGTGGTTGCTACAGCTGGGGCGGCTAGGAGAAGAGCCTTGCTCTGTGAGGCTAGAGCTGTTTTACGCAAAAGTGTACCTACGAGGCCCGCCATGTTGGTTTTAGAACGAAAATTTTGACAGGTTGACGTTCAAAATATTTCTTGGAGTGAAGTTCGTGCGTCAGCACTGCAACACAAAAAAATAAACACAATACAAGGTAGGTAGAAAAAATCCAAATCTCCAAATCCAAAAATGACTTCTCAATAAAAATATTACTACATTTTCCATGGAGTTCTAGTCCTTATAAATCCATGACATTTTCCTACAAATATTGCGATGGTCACGTCGTTGTGAAATACAAAATTTCCCACATGACGTCATCCCCCAAGCTGTCAACTTGAGTGTTCAAAATTCAAGTGTGTCACACGGACATCGTCTCAGGATAAAAATAAAGTTGAAAAAAAACTAAAAAAACAATTTTGACAAGCCACATTAAAATCAGAATTTCACCAATGAATATCAATTAATATTATAGATAGGTTATCTGCTCGTGTTGTGTCTCCCTTATGTAACATCGGCCCATTGTTGACATACTCCTAGCACGGAACCTTGTTAGAAATATAATCAAATTTGATTTTATTGTGATAGCTGAAGATGAACGAATCGCCAAATTTACCGAAGACAACTCCTATCACAGAGGATTACGAAATATCGGATAAAATCCTCGGCTTGGGTATAAACGGAAAGGTAAATAAATAAGTACTTACTATGTAACATATTCATTAGTAATTCATGCCTATTTGTGGAATCCAGGGTCCATGCAACTGGCGCACATACTTTATCCATACATAATCCCATCTAAATTTTATTATTAGTATATTTTTAATATTGAAGTTTTTTTTGCATATTTACCTCTATAATCTCTATAATCTATCTATAATCTAAGCTGCAAGGATATGTAAGCATTTAAGGCTCATATTAAATGCATGCCCACAGACAGGCACATGTAGGTTCGCGCCTACACATTCTGCATGTGTGCATACAAATAAAGAAAACCTCACATGGACATAAACCTTGCAACTCCTGCCGCCGTTCCCTGAACCGGGGTGGCATTGGCAAAAGTGAACCGATTTTTACAGCACGGGTGGTCAGCCTCGTACCAACCTATCAGTCAACCCTCAATCTATTTATTTTTCAGAATGTCTTGATTTATTATTTGTATGAAGCTGGCCACCCATACCTACTGTAAAATGGTCCAGTTTTGCCAATGTCACCCCTGTTTCAGGGAAAGGCGGGAAGAGTTGCAGGGTTTATGGTCGTTTGTGTTTTGCGTTTTTCAGAGTTTGATCCCTACCGTGAGTGTGAGAAATGATTTCCTGTTTAGGTGTTCGTTTCAAATCCAAAATGATACTACTAGTCAGATTCTCTCAGCCTTCACAAGAAATGAGAACCTGCTCCCTCTGGAGCAGGGAAACCCCCACTTCAGGTGACGTAAGATGAGCATAGCGATGTACTTTTTTGGCTCTTTGGGAAAAAAGTTTGTTGACCACTGCATTAGTGCAATTACAATGCACTCGACAAAATTTGATAAACAAAAAAAAATAATAAAAAAAACATGGACGAGGTTGCTCGGCACAAGACAAACTGATATATTTTTTGACTAATAGGTTGGGATGAGGCTGACTACCGATGCTGTAAAAACGTGGTTCACATTCACCAATGCCCCTCCGGTTTCATGTGAGATTTGGTTTATTTCGTATGCACACGTGCAGCATGTGTAAGCGTGACCTTACATTTTCCCGCTCGTGGGCATGCCTTTCCTATGACCCTTAAATGCGAACATATCTTTGCAACTTAGATTAAAAAAGACAGTGTGTCCTTGGATTGAATGCAATTTCATTTGAATGATAATTAAAGAGTAATTATTGAAGTAAATACCTACTGGTTTATTTCCTATACTTACAACCTACCTACAATTATATACACCACCATGTCATTTACAGACACACAACTAAAAGGCATTATCTGTGTGTTTCTTGATTTGTAAAAATGAACTTTAAGTCAATACGCTACGAGTGCCACTTTACAGTGTGCAGAAATGTACTGCATTCCGACTTGCCTCATATAATTGAAAGTTGGTTGGAAGCAGATCTAAGATAAGAATATATTTTCATATTTGTAATCTCTATAATCTAAGGTGTAAAGATATGTCAGCAGTATTGGCATATTTTTAATTGAATTATTTAGTTGTATATTTTCTGACAAAGGCCTTTAAATTTAAAACATTCATTTCTTTTGTGGATGGAATACTATTCACAAACCTGTTTTTCTTGGCCAGAAACAGGTATTAACATCAGCATTTAATAATTCATTATTTATATTTTAATGAATTATTAATTAATAATTACCCAATGACATCTGGTAAAACCAGGGTCAAAGTTATCGTCGATAGGGCACGATGGGGTTCGAACTTGTATTTGTTTCAATTATGCAATATTCCTTGACTTATAGGTTGGTATGAGGCTGACCACCCATACTGTAAAAAATGGTTCACTTTGCCAATGTCACCCCTGTTTCAGGGAATGTCGGCAAGAGTTGCAGGGCTTATGTTCATTTGAGGTTTGGATTTTATTTGTAAGTGCACAATCAGCATTTGTAAGCGCGAACTACACGTGTTTGTTTGTGGGCATACATCTGAGAGCTTTGAATGAATATATCCTTGCAACTTAGATTATAGATGCAAATTTGAGTGCTAACGCCTTATTGGCTCGAACGTACCAGCGACTTCTGTGAATTGTACTTCAAAGCCCTTTGGAAGCTTGGTTGTCCCCATATTAATGCCCGCTTTCCACTGCGAGCGGAGCGGACTCCGTACGGACTCCGCTCGACTAGCAACAGTAAATTTCATAGAAGTGCTTCCACCGACAGCGAGTCAGCGGAGCGGACTGAGCGAGTACAAAGAGTTACAAAAGTGGTCGCAGAGTTGAGCGAGTTTCCAGCGGACTCCGTACGGACTCCGCTCGACTAGCAACAGTAAATTTCATAGAAGTGCTTCCACCGACAGCGGAGTGAGCGGAGCGGACTGAGCGAGTAAAAATGGGTCCGCTGTGTCATGGTCTCGGCCGCTAGTTTTCAACTGACTCAGCTCCCCCGTGCCCCCCGCGCCAACCCGCGCAGTTGCGTGACAGCGATAAAACACATCATACATGATTTACAAAAACACATCATACATTATTTTATAAATTTGAAAATATTAAAATGTATGTTTTATTTCAAACATCTACTTATTATGTTTAAAGCATAATAATACATTACTTTTTATGTTTTGAAACAAAAAACAACTCTTTTATTAATAATTAAAACGTTTGATCTGGGCTTAGGCTGCAACGAGCTGTCACACACTAGTTGGCTCCGCTAAGCCCGCTGTAGATGGAAGGCAAACAACTCTTTCATCTGACTCATCTCATTTCCCGCCTAGCTCACTCCGTCGAGCTCGTTGGCTGTGGAAGGCAAATACCATTATTTTTTTAAACTCTTTCGCAATGGAAGGCCAAAACTATTTCTCTACGCTCAGCTATTTCCCGCTCCCGCTCAGCTATTTCCCGCTCGCAGTGGAAAGCGGGCATAAGTCTCAAATCTCAAGCAAGACCCATTTACTGTAACAGCCATTACACCATAGATGCATTCTATCCAGTTTATATATGTTATTTTTCCATTGAGTATAATATAGGAGTAGAAACTAACTTATGGCATTGATATGTTCTATGGGGCACAATTGTCCCCAGTCCTGTCAAACACAGCAGAAGTGTAGTATACATACAAAGCATGTTCTTACCTGTGAAATCCTATGTTTTCTTGCATTCTCCATTTTGTGTTTCTTCGCTCTTCGCTGGGTTGAAAAAATCATGTCCCGTTACAAAGCCCGGTCACCAAAGGCCCATCCAGTCTTACAGCAACTGGGTCTTGCTTGAGCATTGACGCTTTCTTTAGCGACGACCGGGCTTGCAGAGGGCTTTTTAAGTGTGATTCACACAATAAAAACAGCACTCACCAAATAAATCATCCTAATATTGTTATTGTTATGTCTCTTCCAGGTGGTGCAATGTGTGGACAAGAAAACCGGAGTGAAGCGCGCCCTGAAGGTGCTGCGGGACAGTGTGAAGGCGAGGAGGGAGGTGGACCTGCACTGGAGGGCCAGCGGCTGTCTGCACGTGGTGGCTGTAAGACCTCACTACGTTATAATGCCACCATGCTTTTGCTTTGTTTGTTGAGTAATAGAATTTGATTACCAAATAAAGCCATCAGGTAATTTTAGCTTGAAATAAAGAAATTGTATGTACTCGTACTTACACATTCTCAACAACTTTTATAACTCGGTAGTGTAGTAATGGCAAAGGGGTATATTTGTCAAATTTTTCATTTTTTATGTTTGTTCCACAAAATGTCTAAAATAGTTTATTCCAGAATCTGGCATAAGAATATAGCTGTAGTTGCAATACTTATTTAGTTTTATTAAGATATGTATAAGTGATTTCATAAAAAAACAAATGACTTATTGAATTTCACAAGTGTGTTTATGCTCTCCTGTAAAATTTGGTCTGAGACAGATATACCCCTTTGCCTTTACACTACCGAATTATATAATCGAGCAAGTTCCATGCTGATAATTATATAATTGCTCAGTATGTAAGTTGTTAAATGGTACAAAAATTACCCTATCAGTGCATTCTATCTAAAGGCTGCATTGAGCAGGAAGTGTTTCTGACCCGCGTCAAGGCATCAAAGCGCCCCTGTAGTGCTAAAATGTCAGAGGAAACGGAGGAAGGAATGGATAGACCAAATAGATGAGATTGCAAAAGAATGGAACCTGCAGAGTGAGAATAAGAGAAGAGTATGTAAAAGGAAAGTGATGAATGTTGAAGAGATGAAAGACATATACAAGGACAGAAAAAGACAGACGTCATGTTTTATTTCATCACAAACATTTCTTTGACGCTGGGTGTTTTTTTAATGTTCTGACAACTGTATGAAAGAAACTAGAATAACTTGATTATACGTTAAATACAAGATGTGCCAGGTTCTACCAGGCCGACCACCCAAAAGATGGAAGAACAGCTGGTCGTCCGGTCACAAGAGGGAATCCCCAAATAAGCAGATCTCCAATAATAATAAGAAGAAGTTAAAGACCCATCTGTGTGTGGGCTTTGTGATTGAGTGCCTTTATTAAACTCTAGAAAAGGCGCTGTAAATATCACTAGTAACAACAGTGTGTCTGGTTACAGATAGTGGACGTGTATGACAACACGTACGGGGACTCCCGCTGCCTGCTGGTGGTGATGGAGTGCATGGAGGGCGGGGAGCTCTTCCAGAGGATACAGGACCACCAGGACGGCGCCTTCACCGAGAGACAGGCCGCTGAGGTAAACCATGCCACCTTAACTCCTCCAGTGCCGGAACGCCTATTGGCGGCGCATATATATATATACATATATGAGGATAATTTATTTAATTAATTTAATACATGACAAAAGAGCGCCGTTTTTGTGTATGTCACACCTCAAGGGCCCTCCTAATCATGAATGAGATTTTTAAAAAGATGCTGTTTGAGTGCTTTCTTAAAAATGCCAATAGATTCCGAAACCCTCACTCCGGGTAGCAGGATATCCAGGTTTCCGCAAACCGGAAAGCGCGATCCCCAAAATTAGTGCATATTTGACGGCGAGGCTGCATCAACCTGACAGCTCGACACCCCGCTGACCCAAGTGTCCTAAGTGGCGCATAGTACCAAGCGCGATTTTTTTCATTATTCTTTAGTTTTTACACAGCAATAAGATCAAAAATCGCATGAAGTACTGCTATTGAGTAGAACCATCCACCAATAAACTCAAAGCATTCATTTTTGTTTGTAGGTATTCAAAATATAATATTTAAGTTGACCTTGAAAATGGACTCTTGAAAAAACCGAATTCCACAATTTGTGGACATAAGAACGCTAACACACTCAAAAAAAATCTTTGTGTAAATAAAAAGGGTCACTAACTTCTATTTTTTACAATGTATTTGGATTTCGTGCCTATGCATACTAATGAGGTACATCTATTTTTAGAATCTCGATCTTTTTTCCGTAGGTAATCTAAATTATGATGGAGTATAATAATAATTTTACAAAAATTTTTTTTTTGGTAGGCACTAAAAAAACTTTATTTCACTGTCTTTTGATATGTTTTGTATCTTTGAAGATATTTAATATTGAAAACCAAGAGTTGGGTGGCTGGATTAGGCAGAAAATCGCTGGCACTTGAGAGGTTAAAGGCTAAACTGAATACGTGCTGATTCACTGATTTGAGAAATCATGGATACAACATTTTATTGGGTGGAACTTCTCTAGTAAATGAACTAATAATAAGAAAGTGCTCATAAAAATCTTCTAAACTAGGTACAGGACTTTCCCACTTTGTTAGTGTTACATCTGGTAGAAAATAGGGAAAAAGGTGCATGTTATCTGAGAAAGCCATGTTAGCTTAATATGTTGCTTATTCAGTCTGTAGTCTAGTGGTTTTACTCTTTCAGAATTTTCTGTTAGTTTTTGATGTCCATACATTTGTATTATAATTTAGTGATTTTAAGAATGTAATTTGTCATGTATGTTCCTTGACTTATAGGTTGGTATGCGGCTGACCACCCATACTGTGAAAAAATGGTTCACTTTGCCAATGTCACCCCTGTCTCAGGGAAGGACGGCAAGAGTTGCAGGGCTTATGTTCATTTGAGATGGGTTCTTATATTGTAGGTCCACATGCGGCATGTGTTAGCGCGAAATTATACATGTCTGCTTGTGGGAATGCATTTAATGTAAATCTTAAATGGTATATATCCTTGCAGCTTAGATTAGATTAGATTAGATGTCCTTCAGTGTCCTTGAGCTATTCTCTCCTCAAACTTTCCTTGTATGACAAGATAGAGAAGGCGGTATTTCTCATTCCTCGTAATGTGACTGATACTATTTGCTACCATAGTTTGTCGTAAATACAACTCGGTAGATCAGTCAGGAACCGTCAGTCGGGTGTTTCCGGCTCTCTTGCGCGGTTTTCAAAAAATATTTTAGGTTCTTTTAACTAATTAAAGAAATCCTTTTATACATATTTTTTACGTAATTGAAAAAAGAGCAGCCGCAACTATGCAACTAAGCTACACATAAAGTGTAACTTCTTGCCACGTTATCCCCGAAGGGGTCGCATGTGTCGATTTGAACCTATTTATTTTTACAGGTAAGAGGGACGGCCTTACGCCAACCACTTCAGTTGAAGTGGGGGTTTCCCAGCTCCCGAGAGGACTGGTACTCATTTCTTGTGAAGACTGAGTAAACCTTGCCGGTATTTTATAATGGGGTTTAAAAGAAACACTGAAATGGGAAATCATTTCTGACACCCTCAATGGGATTCGAACCCGAGCTCACGGGGTAGAATGCAAGCACTCTACCAACTGAGCTATCAGACGATGTGTTATTACGACCCTACGCCCCTGCCGTTCACATGTCACACATAGAATGTAGAACTAGGAATGCTGTAGCTTCTCTTGTATGCTTGCAGATCATGCACTCCATATGCGTGGCAGTGCGGCACCTGCACGACAGCTCCATCGCCCACCGGGACATCAAGCCGGAGAACCTGCTGTACACCACGGGGCTGCCCAGCGCCGTGCTCAAGCTGACGGACTTTGGCTTTGCTAAGGAGACGCACAGCGCAGGGGAGGCATTGCAGACGCCCTGCTACACTCCCTACTACGTGGCACCAGAGGTCTCCCACACCTCTTATCTTACATGTTCTGCTTTGATGCTCATTGATAGTCCCACCCTGTCGCAGAGTTTTCAGCTTTATGTGCTGGATAGCTACATTCACAGAAGACAGTATGATCTATTGTGTATACTTCTCTCCCATACTGATGTCATTGCACAACATGCCGTAACTCGGTGTATAACTTTAATTAACTCTGCTGATCTAGATGTATTTCTAATAAATGCGAATGTTTTCCAATATTTAATTAAAGAGTTCCTCCCAGCTTGTTAATGACTGTATGAGGGTGCACTGTAACAAGGGTAACTTGTTGGGCACAAAATAAAAAGTCAAAGGAATATTTTTGAGGTCAAATAATTTTTCTGTTTGCAGGTATTGGGACACGACATGTATGACAAGTCCTGTGACGTGTGGTCCATCGGTGTTGTCATGTACATCCTGCTGTGTGGCTTCCCTCCCTTCTACTCCAACAACGGGCTTGCCATATCTCCTGGCATGAAGAAGGTGAGCGATATGTGGTAACCCTTAAATACTCTGCCTTTCTGACTGCTGGGATAGGGCTAGGGGATACCAGTAAACATAACGCAAAACAAGACAGAGAGTCCTGGAGGATGGTGGGGAGACTACAAGGTGATAGTGACATCAAGAAAGTAAAGTCCTAGGTGTCAGTGGACCATGATGATGGATGATTTTTTCCTGTGGCGCTATTTCATGGTCCAGGACCATCTCATGGATGTCATGGCTTCTGGAAAAAAACAGTGTCCTCAGTCCCTTTCTGAAGGAGGTTGCAGGCTGGTTCGCGCGAATACTGACGGGCAAATTGTTCCAGGCAACCAGCCCGATCACCGCAAAGCTCCTGTTTACAAAATTGGATGTGACCATGGACTGAGGCTGTATAAGACAGAGAGTCCTGGAGGATGGTAGGGAAACTACTAGGCGAAAGTCTTACCATGGACCATGGACTGCCGCTGCACTAGACAAAGAGACACTTTTCATTAATAATATTTAAATCCAATTTATTGCTATGTCTTTTTGAACCTGGAGTTTAATTTATTTCAATCTTTTCCATGCTTACAGAGGATACGTCTGGGACAGTTCACCTTCCCAGATCCCGAGTGGTCAAATGTCTCCAAGGATGCCAAAAACCTGATCAAGGGAATGCTGTCTGTAGATCCCTCCAAGAGACTCACCATTCATCAGGTAATCCATGGAGTTCTACAAAGCTTCCGCTGAAACATTTCATAAATTGTACTCCCAACACATGGAAACATTTCATACTATTGTAAAGCCATCTTGTGTTCTATCCATGAAATGTTGTGTGTATTGCCCTGGGGCAGGGAGTGCTGTCGTACCTTGCATGCATTTTTTCTATTTCGATCGAGACACAATCAAAGGGAGTTTATATAAATGCTTGAATGTTGGGGCTCATCTTTTTCTTTTAGTGCCCTTGACCGGTCCGTAGTCTAGTGGTAATGCTTCGAACTCCCAATCAGGAGTTTGAGTTTGATTCCTAGGAAGCAACAAAAAAAAAACAATTTTAAAAATACTCTTCGTTGCGTGAAAAAATTCATTACCTCTACCAATAAGATCGGTCACAAAAGGTCCATCCAGCCTTACCGCAATTGAATCTTGTTTATGAGAATTGGCGCTTTGTAGCGACGGTCAAGCTCATAAAAAGTCCGTTCGATAGCTCAGTTGGTAGAATGCTTGCATTACATGCTGAGAGCAAGAGTTTGATCCCCACCCAGGGCGTCGGTGAAATAAAGTACCGGTAAGGCTTACCCAACCCTCACAAGAAATGAGAACCAGCCTCTCCGGGAATCTAGAAAACCCCCACTTCAACTAAAGTAGTTTTAGCCGCCTTACCTGTAAAAATAAATGGGTCCCAATCACCATATGCGACTATATTTGTAGCTTAGTTTGCGTTTTGCGTTTTTGCCATGTCAGGTCCCTCCAATGTTGACAATCATTTGCTGGGGGGAGGAATGATGAGTGTGGTGACCGGTCCTTAGTCTAGTTGTAAAGCTTCGGACTCGTAAATGGAAGGTTGTAGGTTCAAATCCTGGCTTAATTTATGTTATCAAATATGCTTTTCGCTGGGTGAAAAAATTATATTCATTTACCAAAGACCAGTCACCAAAGGTTGCAGTAACTGGTTCTTGCTTGAGAATTGGCGTTTTCTGTAGCGACGACCAAGCTCGCAGAGGGCTCTTGAGATGTGATTAACACAAAAACAGCGCTCACCAAATAAATCATCCTTATATATTACTATTACTGCATGTGTGTTGCAGGTGATGACCAGCAGGTGGGTGAGCTCGCACCGCAGTGTGCCGCAGACCCCGCTGCACACGGGCCGGCTGCTGAGGGAGGGGGGGGACAACTGGGGGGAGGTGCAGGACGAGATGACGCGCTCCCTGGCCACCATGCGCGTGGACTATGACCAGGTAATGGCGGCCACGGCCTATACCAAGCTCTTGTCTTGCAACTTGTCTCCCAGCTGGCACATTAAGCAGCTGAGAAGCATCCTTCTTGATGTCATCTCCCATCGCAGCCGCGGCTTTCCTGCATTAAAATTACATCTGTGAGTTGTGTGTGATGCAGGACTGAAGTTCTCTAACCATATAACAGCTTCTGATGAAGTGCTACCAGCTGCTGGGATTAGTAATCAGAGTGTGCAAACAGCTCACTGAGCCCAGAAGGATGGTGGACGTCTTAAGCTGCGTTATACGATCTTAACTAGAGTACGCTGTCGAGGTTTGGACTCCTTACCAGCAGAAGTGCATAGATATGATAGAACAAGTCCAAAAAAAGTTTCTCAGGTATCTCCTCATGAGGCTGCGTGGAAGTTATCCACAATTCATGCATCATGCGGAGCTACTTCGGGAGACTGGAAACGAGGCGCAACAGGTCCCTTGTTAAATGTCTTTATATGAATTTCTGCAACATAGATTGTAATTTCCGTGTTATTGTTGCAGGTGCAGATCAAGGCCCTAGAACAAAGCAACAATGCCCTGCTGAACAAAAGAAGAACCAAAGCAACGGCTTGAACCTGTCAAACACCAACATAACCTCAAAACTCAAACTAAACTTATCGAGAACTTAAGATAAGTGTCACATTCCGGCTTGGGAAGCATTTCACCTGGCAACAGGGAAAGATTCCAACTTATAGTTATTTATTTTTTATACACAAGTTTTTGTGTCAGAAACATCAATGCTTTTTTCTTTGTAAAACTAGATAGAAAACATCATTTCATAATATAATAGACCAGAAACTAGCTTATGATGTTGAAACATAGTATGAGACACAACTGTCAGCCAGATGTGTCAAACATAACAGTGTCCTCAAAATCCTATATTTTCTCGCTTTCGACACCCAATAATTACACATGCCACGATATAGAATGAAAAAAACGGATTTTACTGACCGTGCAAAAGAGAAGAACGATTTTCTCTATTCGTCTGAGTCATATTCGACGTCACCAGGAGATGTGTGTCTTCTACAAAGAAGAACCACGAACTGTTGAATTATTGTTGTTTGATCGAGGCCGAAGGTTGTAGGTACTTTTATTAACTGTCGGTGATGCATCCATAGATGTCGCAATAGCCCCAGTTGTACAGAAGAACGGTCACGGTTTTGCACGGTCAGTAAAATCTGTTTTTTTTCATTCTATAAAATGTCTAACGACCGTAATCATACTTTAAAATCTTTAATCACATGCCATGATGTCTTATAATAATGCCTTTTTCCTTTAAAAAATTGACAAATTTACCAATCAAAAGATTTATAACACGTGCGCACAATGTTTGCCCAGGCGTGAGTACTCGTATGTTTCATCAGAGTTTTGTTTGTTTACAATGAAATGAAACTGGGAAGGTCTTTGTGTTCTTTCTAACTAAGGACGATTTGCGGTTAAGTAGGAAGTTGAAACGGATACAGTTTCTGTTTTCGTTAAAATAGTTTCTAGTTCACAAATATCATAAGTCAATATTCAGGTCCATTATATTATAAGTTGATGATAAATAATGAATTAAGAATTGTGTTTTTACTTACTGTTATTTTCTAAAGTTTGAATATTTCATGCCCCAGCGCTTTCAGCTGTCTAAGACAGCCATGAAAATACATCCATGTTTATTAAAAATCATTCTAATCTAATCTAATCGAAGTTGCAAAGATATGTTACATTTGGGACTCACATTGTATGCATTCTCACAAGCAGACACGTACAAGTTCGCACCTGCACATGCCGCATGTGAACCTACAACATAAAAACTCAAATCTCAAATGGACATACACCCTGCAACTATTGCCGTCCTTCCCTGAAACAGGGATGACATTGGCAAAGTCAAGTTAATATTTTAAAATTAATTTTTACTTGAAGATGTGCCATCATTAGAAAAAACAGGGAAGCAACTACATTTATACAGAACACAATATTTATCTTTGCATTTTTATGGTTTAGTATTCATTTTTATTGTTGAAAGGAGCCACAAAAATAACCATGGAACTTTTTCAGCACTGATTTATTTTCACAACTATTTTTTATCATAAAATGACAAACTTTTTCCGTTATTACACCATCATCTATTTCTTTTTAAGGTTCTGTTGTTTTTATATACCTAAATGTTATTTATTATTTCTATTCCTTGACTTATAGGTTGGTATGAGGCTGACCACCCATACTGTAAAAAATGGTCACTTTGTCAATTTCACCCCTGTTTCAGGGAAGATTGACAAAATTTGCAGGGTTTATGTTCATTTGAGGTTTGGATTTTTATTTGTAAGTACACATGCAGCATTTGTAAGTGCGAACTTACACATGCCTATTTGTGAGCATTCATTTAGTATGAATTTTATGTGTTAATATATCTTTGCAACTTAGATAATAGATCAGGTAGGTATATTATGTCATAAAAAATAGTGAAATTGAAACAGTGTTACAAAGTAACCTTGTTATTTTTGGATCTCTTTATTGAAAAGTAACAAACTCTGACATTAAAAAATTGTTTTTAATTTTTTAGTTGCATTTTTTTTTTTACCAATTAACATAACTTTATGTATTTATTTTTACATACTTAAATATCTATTTATTTACAAAAATCTTAATTAATTTACTTAATTTTTTGTTATTAAATAAACAGTATTTTATACGCATTCCTTGGCATCAAGCTATCATTTAAATTGAGTGTGAACAGAACTTCTTCAATCGTCATGTAGAAAGTGTGCCTCCCGAAAACGTTGGCTACAACGCCTCAACTTAATAAGTTAAGTTATGGTACGTCAATATCCAATTTTCCATACATTACCTCACTTTAAAAAATCTTACATTTCTGCCATTGATTCTCTTCTTCTTCCTCAGCCTTTCTCAGTCCATTCCTGGACTTAACCCCTGGAGTGCCAGTGATTTTCTGGCATAGCAGTATTTCATGCGATTTTTTATCTTATTGCTGTGTAAAACCTAAAGAAAAATGAAAAAAATCGCATTTAGTACTATGAGCGTGGATCCACGTTCCGGCACTTAAGAGGTTAAACCTCCAATCTTCTCCATGTCTTTCAATCGGCTGCTGTGTTCAGTTTTCGGTTAAACTTTAGAGTGCCAGCGATTTTCTGCCGTAATCCAGCCACCCAACTCTTGGTTTTGATATTAAATATCTTCAAAGATACAAATTATATCTCCTAACCGATTTTTTATCTCTAAAGACAGTGAAATAAAGTTTTTTCAGTGCTTAAATTAAAAAGGCACCAGAGACGTATTTATTGCAGGGCCTTGTAATACTATGATTACGAAAAAAGCATGTGTTATGAAAAAAGACATATAATATTGTTATTAAGGCCGTGTTCGGGGAGCTAGCTTGAGCACTTTGAACGCTTACAGTAAAAATCGTGGTGGGGGTAGCTCGATCGCAAACCTCCCCGAACGATAAAAAGCGAATTTCAGATGTCAACCAGACAGCAGCTGTCAAAGCTCGGCAGAACGGATGCAGATTTATCTTAAAAAGCATCACTGAGCCATGATTCTAATATTTCCAGCAGAATTTTCAATTATTGAAGAGCTTTTGATATCTCAAATCCATTATTTAACATTCATAATTGTGTCTAATATTTGTGTTGTTGAGGTTAGCTGTCAACTGTCAGTGGAACGGTATGAAACATTGGTGTGAAGTTAGGAACGCTTAAGCCGACCCACCTTTGCAAATAAGCGAAAATACCGAATGGCCGAGGTGTCGTGCGTGACGTCATAGCTCATAATATTTGCTTACGATGAGCTCCCCGAACGGTGTGTGAGTGCTTGAAGCGCGCTCCCCGAACACGGCCTAAAAGTCACATGCATATTTTTGTTACATGAATGTTACAAACAATGACCATTAAAATATTAACAAAACATTTTTTTTTGCTCATGTGTGCGTTTTGTTAAAACTTGTAGAATTTTGACTTTTAACTTGTCAGTTCAAGGTCAACTACTATTTTTTTTGTAATATTCACAAACGGAAATTAATGCTCTGAATTTATCTATGGGTAGTTTTATCCAATAAGATAATGATAAACAATATTTTCGATCTTATATCTGCGTAAATACTAAAGAAAAATAAAAAAAATGCAAAAAGCACTCAGAGTGCGGATTTGCGTTCCGGCTTTCTGGAGGTTAATGAGACATTTCAACATATAATTTACCAATTTACCGGGTGTGTGAAACTTATTACAAGTGTTTCAGTAGCATTGATATTTTTCATTTAGAGACGGCGCACTTTCGCAAAGCGGTGGGAGCTTCTATTTTTAAAATTACATCATATTCTGTTTTGAGAGCAGTATTTTTTTCTTGTAATTAGTCACTTGTAATTAACATCTTGTAATTCTTTCCAACTTCCTAAGCTTGATATCCGTGGCAACATATAATTGGCCATGTTTTTTGTAATTGCTATTATTTATTTCTTATGTAACGCTGTTTGTTGTCCTACTAAAATAAAATAAAATAAAATAAAATATAGTTGAAGGGAGTTGGCGGTAAGTCATCACCGGTTTCTGGACTTGCTTGCCAGACTGCCCATGGTCCACCGGGACTATTTTATGTCATCCCTACCCTCCAGGCAAGCCTGGCAAGCATTCCCCTGCTGCCTTTGGTTCTATGTCTCATATCATGTTAGCTTGGTGCTTACGAATACTAGATTATTATTAGATTAGATTATTATTATTATTATATTAGATAAACGCTCAATTCATATATTTTTTAATACACTATGAAAACGTCCATACCATATTATGTACTACCATTAAATTTACTTAAAAACTGTGTATATTTTTTTAATACAGATTTTTATTTTTAACGTAATTGTTTCTCTAATACCAACTATTATTGTCTTTAATTCACTTCCGTTGCGCCTAATAGATACAGTTGTAATAAAGAACTTGACACAAAGTTCCAATGTTGGATTGTTCCTAGACAAGTAATGTCACAGGCCTATGTAGCTGTCTTTAATTATTTGGCAACCAATAACTGTATATACTTAATTGGTATATTTTTTGTGCTCCGCCGGGATTCGAATCCACAACCTTCCATTTACGAGTCCGAAGTGTTGCCACTGGACTACGGACCGGTCCAAGAAATGCCAACGGCGAAGCGGTCACCCATCCAAGTACTATCCACGCCCAATGTTGCTTAACTATCGTGATTGGACGAGAACCGGTGCTTTCAGCATGGTATGGTCGCTGGCAAATAAAATGTTTTATCCACAATTTCTCAAGTGAATCAGCACTTATTCAGTTTTATCTTTAGGGTGGTGATATACTTCTTTTGTGTACTGACAACAGAATAGATTTAAATATAACGCATTACAAAAAAATAATTAGAAAATATATTTGTGTAAGTTTAGAAAGAGATTTCATTACAAAAAGTAATGTTTACATGGACATTGGTATTCTAGGATGAGCCATGATTGTAAAATGTAAGTTGTAGGGAAAAATTAATTATTATTATTATTATTTTTTTTTCTAAAAAAATAGATTTGTGGAAAGGAATGCAATCCACCAACCCATTTTGCCTGGCCAGTTGTCTTCATGCGAAAGCAGAAGCTTGTGTGCATGCAACGGCATCTGTTGAACCAGGGTCGAAGTTATCGTCGCGGGATTCGAACCAGCGTTATCCGGTTCCAAATAACCTGTCTTGATCCCCGCGGCCATAACACCGACTAATATAATATAACGAGACTAAACTTTAACGGTGCTAAAATATAGGTACTTGTGTATTTTCTTTTACTCTTAGTCCACCCAAAAATAAAACTATCCGCAACTCTCAATACAAATGGCTACACATATGGTGTAACTTCTTGCTGCATTATCCTCAAAGGTTTTCGCATGTGGCTAGTGCAACCTATTTATTTATTTTTATAGGGCCGGCCTTACGCCAACCACTTCAGATGAAGTGGTGGTTTCCCAGCTCCCGGAGGGGTTGGTACTGATTTGTTGTGAAGGCTGAGTAAACCTTGCCGGTAGTTATGTTGGGTTATGAAATAAACACCGAAACTGGAAATCATTTCTGACACCCTCAGTGGGATTCGAACCCGAGCTCACGACATTGAATCTAAATCTAAGCTGCAAAGATATGCATCATTTGAGATTCATATTAAATGCATTCCCACAAGCAGATATGCATAATTTCGCGCTTACACATGCTGCATGTGGACCTACAATATAAAAACCCCAATCTCAAATGAACATAAGCCCTGCAACTCTTGCCGACCTTCCCTGAAGCAGGGGTGACATTGCCAAAGTGAACCATTTTTTACAGTATGAGGGGTCAGCCGCATACCAACCTATCAGTCAAGGAGTACAAGCAATTAATACAATCAAATATATAAAACAAATAAATTCTAAACAATTAAACAGTAAAAAATTAAAAAAAAACTACAACACATATTTTTTAAATTTAAAAGCCTTAGCTTTAACCGCCAGCATTACAGATCAACCGCCATTTCTTTCGATCCTTGCATACTTCTTTCATTTCATCAGAGCCATAACCTTTTTCATACAAGCTCTCCTTTTATTATGACTCTGGATATCCCATTCATTCGCTATTTCGAAAATTTGGTCCATCCATACCTTTCTCAAATCAAATTTCTCGAATCAAAGCACTTTATCAACTGAGCTATCGACCGGGCAATATACTTCTTTAATTTTAGTTCAATGTTTTTGGCACAGATGTTCAAAATTTAATCAATGTTTTTCAGCAGGCAAACAGCAATAAAAAAACAACAATGTTTTTCAGCAGGTAGCATGTCCATATAATCTTGGCAACCAATAAAAAAATATTACAATAGGTCCCGAATCGCCTCATGCGACCCCTTTGGGGATAATAAAGGCAAGAAGTTACTCTATATGTGTACTCAATTTTTTTTTACAATGGATAAATTTTTTCTACAATCTGTTGCCGTAGTCTAACAGAGCTGGAGCTTCTGGATGTTTCATCCATGTCTCCGATGGGCTTCTTCTGCATGAAGATAATGTGATGAAGATGAAACACGTTGAAGAAGCCCATCACTGACATGGGTGAAACGTCCGGAAGCTCCAGCTCCAATAAACCCTGGCAACACATCCCAGGAAGCAACTCTCTTGTGTAAGCCAAAATTCCTAACAAAATGAGTGTTAACCTTCCCCCTAACATCTCAGCCGTTTGTTTTTTGTCTATGTCAAATGTGCTCAATTGACTACACTGCAATAAAAACTTAAAATTACAAGTGTTGCCATATAAAACTACTTAAGGGTGGACATAGAAGAAAAATACCAGGTTATTTGTTAGGTTAATCAAATTATACCATAGATTTTTAAGATTTTCTTTCGTAGCTTGTATTAAACTAATGTGGGAGAAAAATGGCAGGCGGATGTGAACAGTGCAGTATTGTAAACATTGCATAATTAATCTACCATTGTGCTAGTTAAGGTGCATTTAAAAAGACATTTAAGAAATACTCGCATAAAGCGCGTCGTCGTTGATTGCCGGCATATCCTAAAATTATAGTTTGCCATTCCAACACACAGCTCCTGAGCAGAAGGGGACAAAGCTGATCTTTTTTATTATGGCGTGAATCAATGGGCACCTGGTGTTTTTTTGACAGCCAGGAAGCTTTCACACTAGTGCCTTTACAAGAGGGACAAACGGCAACCAACCAAAACTGTGTAGGTAGTGTACACTCCTTTTTAAATACACCTTACTCTGTGTGAACAGGAAAAAGTGTAGAAGATAACAGCACCTCTAGTGAGTGCTGTACTTTTCATATATTTTTGGTATGGGACTGTCCATATATTACGTCATTCGCATTAAGGGGGGGGGGGGTCATTAGATAATGACTATAGGATGATTGTAAGGGGGGGGGGGGTCGAAAATTGGCCAAAATCGATGACGTAATTTATGGACGGCCCCTATCTGCACGATGGAATGCATGCAATGTTTTACACTACTTTGTAAAATGAAGTATTAAACATCTCAACTTCTCCATTGGTGAATTATTTGCACTTTATTTTTTTTTTGTTAAGCTAATTTTGTAATGGCGACAAAGAGCCTTCCCTATATCAGTTAAAATATTCTGATATTTGTTGCATTTTTATACTTCTCCCAGATATATTCTTTGGTAGGAAAAATAAATGTGTTACACCGTCAATTTCTGTCCATAGACAATAATATTATACTTTTAATAATAAGTAAAGCTGTGTTGTATAAATTTATCCGGCCAGTAACTTTATGTATGCCATTTTTAAATAATTAATCAAATGTTTTTACATAGTTTAGAAATATGTGCTTTCTATAAATCAACCAATAATTATGACATTCTCATCATTTTCAGAATGATCATTGTATCCACATATGTAAAGTCTGTGAAATAGAGGAAACAGTAAGATGAGAGACCATGTCTCCAGAATGAGCCATGGTGTATAAGCTAGAGCAGCCACATGCAGTACCTGCTGGACTGCTCAGAACATCTGAAATGAATTATCATTGTATCCACATATGTAAAGTCTGTGAAATAGAGGAAACAGTAAGATGAGAGACCATGTCTCCAGAATGAGCCATGGTGTATAAGCTAGAGCAGCCACATGCAGTACCTGCTGGACTGCTCAGAACATCTGAAATGAATGATCATTGTATCCACATATGTAAAGTCTGTGAAATAGAGGACACAGTAAGATGAGAGACCATGTCTCCAGAATGAGCCATGATAGACTCATTCACACCGTAGCTTATGAGATGGCAACTACTCAAAATCCATCTGTACAAGATGGACATAAAATTATTGTACATGTTTATTTCAAGATCTAAACTGCCTTCTTTGGACAAATCCACCATAGCATAATTTAACTTTTATCTTTTAGTGTTGATCTGTTAACAAAGTGAAAGTCCATTTTTATAAATATTTAAAAATATAAATGGTAAAACATTAACCATTGTAACCATTCTGCTCTTGAAGATGCCTCATTAGGCGAAAATATTCGAGCAAAAAAAAAAGAATAAAGTGAATTAAAACAATGTTTTACCATTTATATTTTTAAATATTTATAACTTTTATCTTCTTATTCTTCCCCCGGCACAGCAGCCCACATCTCTCCTTGGCTTCCTGTAACATTCCCCTCCAGCTCCTCCTGTCCTCAGTGGCTGACTTCCAACCTGTGTCCTGGAAAATCTGCGCTGCATTCCCTCTCACTCTGTCCTCCCACCTCAGCCTGGGTCTTACCTCTTTTCTCTTTCCACTCCGGTGTCCAGTTATGATTGTTTTAGGGCCGCATATGTCTGGCATTCTCTGTGCATGCCTGGCCCATCTCAGCCTGAGGAGGCTCATGTGGATTGAGACGCTTAGTTGGCGCCACTATTCCTCTCTTTCACTGACCCACATGTTCTTCTCAAGACGTTTATCATAGCATAAATTTTTCATTTCTTATATTTATCATTTGAAAAAAAAAATGAAATGTTTCTGTTAGGTGCTAGAATATTTTTGAGTTTGCACTTTTTTTTTTAATATTTTTTGTTTAATTTACATTTCAAAATAATAAAACTATGTAATATATTATTATGTAGGTACCAATTTAGAAATGTTTATCATCTTAACAAATTTACTTTTAGCAACTTCCTTGTTTATTTACTGTTCTATTATACCAGGGGTCTCCAAACTATGGCCCGCAAGCCAAATGCGCCCCGCCGGTGTCACCAAGTTGAATAAAAAAAAAGAATGATAATACCTGCCACTTATGTGTTTAACAAGCTTTTTCAAAATACCTCCCACTAGCGCTGATATACATTTGACAAGTTTTGAAGCGTATGACCGGTCCGTAATCTAGTGGTTAACAATACGGACTAGTAATCTGTTATTTCTGGCAGAGCACAACAAAATGAACATTTAATATTTAATCTCTACTAAATTTATAGAACCAAAACAATTCTACTATAACATTGTGTTTTTCCACTCAATTTATTAATATACACAAACATTTTCAGAACAGTGTTACGTATTTGATGAATTTTAATGCAGTACCTGAAGATGATTAAGCGATCAGAAACGTTTGTGCATATTAATAAATCAAGTAAAAATAAAAGTGTTTTAGTAGAATTGTGTTGAATGTAGAAATCAAATATGATTTTTCACAGTATTAATGTATTTATTTTAATATTTAAATTGTTCTCGTCCCTGGGTTGAAAAATCTGTTTACCTTTACCAAAGACCGGTCACCAAAGCTCCATCCAGCCTTACAGCAACTGGGTCTTGAGCTGGGTGATTCACACATAAATAAAACTCACCAAATAAATCATCCTAATATTGTTGTAACGGTGTCAGAAAACATACAAAGGATGAGTTTTAGGCTTACACTATGTATATATACAATGGACTTTCACTATATGAACCAAACCCTAAAAAAACATCGTAATACTATTTTTTTATTTAATTTACTCAAATAATTCATATGGCTCGAAGGATGAAGTGTTTGGAGACTCTTGTGATACAAAAAAGATCAAAATATGTGTATATCTTAGCAAAAGCTATTTATTAACAATATGTGAACATTATATTTGTGCTTATCTTGAAGGTAAAACTGAATAAGTGACATGAAGCTAACATGGGTTTCTCAGATAACATGCACCTTTTTCCTGTTTTCTATGAGAGAAAACACTAATTATGTGTGAAAATCCTGTAGATTAGAAGTTTTTCATGAGCACTTCCTATGATAAGTTACCCCCAATAAAATCTTTAAATCATGATTGCCCAAATCAGTGAATCGGCACTTATTCTATTTTAACTTTAAGATGGCGATATCTTAGATGTGTAAGAGATTACATGTGGCTTTGAGAATTAGTATTTTGTACTTATTTACATGTATTGTATTTTTTTGCATTATTGTCATGGGAAATGAATAATAAAAATAGAAACAATGGCTTTCCATTTAATCTTGTACTCTTTCTAGACCCAATCAACCCTTTAGCGAACTGCACGGAATATTGTGTCAAATAGGGAAGTCTCACATATTTTTTTTATTGTATAAAATGGTAGAATACATTTTTTTAAATACATCTTGTCTTGTCTTGTCTTGTATCCTGCCGCCATTCCTCTAGGGGTGGCCAGTACCTCCACATAAGTGCCTCCACTTGACTCTGTCCCTGCATACTTCTTTCATCTCATCTAATTTCATCACTCTTTTCATGCATGCTCTTCTCTTGTTTCCACTCTGTAAATTCCATTCATTCGCAATCTCACTTATCTGATCAATCCATTCTTTTCTAGGTCTTCCCCTTCCACGCTTACCTATTACATTCCCTTTATACACTCTTTTTGTCAGTCGGTCTTCATTCATCCTTTCAATATGTCCAAACCATCGCATCACACTTCTTTGAACTTTCACTTTCACGCTTTCTATTACTCCGCATTCATTCATAACCCATTCGTTTCTCACTCTATCTTTCAGTGTTTTTCCTGTCATACTTCTCAAATGAGCCATTTCTACGGTGCATACCTTATTTACTTCTCTTTCATTCACCGTCCATGACTCGCTTCCATACATCAGGGTCGGCAACAATATACTATTGTGTACCGCCATTTTCATTTTCTTTGGTATCCTTTTATTCTTCGCTATTCTACCAAACGCTCCTATCACGCATCTTCCTTTGCTGGCACGCTTCTCTAATTCCTTCGTCATCTTACCATTCGCCTCAAACTTGCTTCCTAAATAGTCAAACTCATTCACTACTTCAACTTTTTTTCCATTCAAATTAACTGTAAGTTCCTCACATACTTCATTCCTGTCAAAAACTAATATTTTTGTCTTATTCGCATTCACTTTCAAGCTATTTTTACAAAACGCATCATTCAGTTTGGTTAACATCGCTTGGAGTTCCTCCGCCGAGTCAGCTAAAACTATAGCATCATCAGCATAAAGAAGTACTCCAACTCTTGTTTCACCCACTTTCACTCCGCTCTCTGATATTCCAGCTTCTTTTATGCAACTGTCCATGATTATATTAAACAACCATGGACTCATCACGCAGCCTTGCCTCACTCCCTTATATACATCAAACCAGTCACTATATCTCCCATCCACTCTTACACATGCCGAACTATTTTCATAGATGGCACGTATCACATTCAGAAGGTTGTCATTCACACCGTACTTCCTGAGAACATTCCACAACATACATCTGTCCACCGAGTCAAAGGCCCTCTCGAGATCCACGAAGGCTGCGTAGACCACCCTCCCCACAGCCAGATGTTTTTCAACAATCTGTCTGAGAGTAAAGATTTGGTCCACACAACCTCGTCCTGGCATAAAACCAGATTGAATATCAGAGACCCTGTGATCGGTGGCCATTCTCACTTTTTTTATGACAATTTTGCATAAGACTTTCCCAGGTATACTAAGGAGACTAATGGGCCTAAAGTTACGGCAGTCTTTCTTGTCCCCTTTACCCTTGTAAATAGGGACAATGACCGCCTTTCTCCAGTCCATCGGTACTACCCTGTCTTTCATACACATCTTGCATAATTCAAACATCCACTCTACCACACATTCTCCTCCTGCTTTTAACATCTCGGCATTCAATCCATCCATACTTGCAGCCTTTCCATTCTTCAGCTCTTTTATGCTTGCTTTTATTTCCTCTTTCAAAATATCCTCATTACTTTCATTTGTAGGGTCACATTCATATAAATTTCTTTCGCCCTGTCCTAATATTTCTTCAAAGTATTCTTTCCATCTGTTGCATACATCGTCTTCATCCCACAGCAAGACTCCCTGCGCATTCTTTATGCCCGGAGTTGTTGCTCCCACACTTTCGTTATTATTCCGAACCCAACTCCAGAACATTTTTTTGTTGGTGTGGAAGTCCTGCTGTGCCCTTTCATTATTTTTCTTCTCTAATTCCATCTTACTTTCATACACAAGCTTTTTAGTATTCATTTTTGCCCTTATATACATCATTTCCAAATTCAAATTACCTTTATCTTTCAACCATTTCTTATACGCTTCCTTCTTTTGCTCTACTGCTTCTTTCACTCCATCGTTCCACCAGGCATCACCTTTTTTCTTACCAACATTTGTTTCTCCGCATGTCATTCTAGCAGATTCGGTCAGTTCTTTCTTCATCATTTGCCACACTTTTTCCACACATCCTTCATCTTTCATTTTTTGTAGTTCATCCATATTTAATCTTTTGGCAATCTCACTTTGATATTCATCTTGCACCTTGTCATCTTTCAAATTTTCCACTTTTATTCTTTTCATTCTTAACAATATTTTTTTCTTTCCTTTTTTACAATCATCTGCGTTTTCAAAAAAAAAATATCTTGCTTAGTTTTTAAACTACAGCTCTTTAAAATTAGCGTATTCTCGATTTCCGGAAAAAAGGTCATTTTGTTTATTTAGGTAGATATGACGCCGATGCATTTTCGGAGTGTAGGTATCGACGGGCCCAGTGGCGAATCTTGACGTCATTTTGACGTCAAGATTCGCGAAGTCGAACGCGTTGCGTTTTGGCGCGACTAAAATTCTCCGCATTTTATTTTTTTAAATAATCAATGATATTTTTATTTTTACTACACAAAAAATATATGGTTGTGATCCTTGAAATGTACTCTACAGAACCATATTATTTTCAACCGTTTTCCCTACCACTGCAACTACCCTATTACCAGACACTGAAAAATAAAATAACATTGTATTTTGTACATTTTAATTTTATTATTTACTTAGTGATTTTAATATTTACATAAACGTAATTAATTATTTGTGTTCCTTAACTTAATAGGTTGGTATGAGGCTGACCACCCACATAAAAAGTGGTTCACTTTGCCAATGTCACGCTTGTTTCAGGGAAGGTCGGCAAGAGTTGAGGGCGTATGTTTATTTAAGATTGTGTTTTTATGTTGCAAGCCCACATTCAGTAAGTGTAAGCACCAACTTATACATGTCTGCTTATGGGAATGCGTGTAATATGAATCTTAAATGTAATATACCTTTGCAACTTGGATTATATTGTCCGGTCAATAGCTTAGTTGCTAGAATGCTTGCGTTCCATACCAGAGAACAAGAGTTTGATCCCCACCAAGGTCGTCAGAAATGATTTCCCGTTTTGGTGTTTATTTCAAATACCTGCAAGGTTTTATCAGCCTTCACAAGATATGAGAACCAGCCGGACGCCTTACCTGTGATAATAAATAGTTTCCAAATGTCACATTCAACCGCTTCAGGAACAACACAATAAGAAGTAGCTTGATTGCGTTACCGGAACCCGAAAAGGAAAACATGATAAATTTGAGGCTGCCTTAACTAAGAGATAAAAGAGACGTTATCTTCTCAAAAACTGGTCTCCAAGTGAGTTCATATCCTCCTTCAGTTAGATGCAGGTAGTCGTGCATCAGTAGGTGGCTGATGTTACCAGAATTATCTGAAAAATAGCCCAACACATAAGGTGATGACTTCAAACTATCCACATGTGAGAGCTTAAAGTCTGTGAAATAGAGGACACAGTAAGATGAGAGACCATGTCTCCAGAATGAGCCATGGTGTATAAGTTAGAGCAGCCACATGCAGTACCTGCTGGACTGCTCAAAACATCTAAAATGAATGATCATTGTATCCACATATGTAAATTATGTGAAATAGAGGACACAGGAAGATGAGAGACCATGTCTCCAGGATGAGCCATGGTGTATAAGCTAGAGCAGCCACATGCAGTACCTGCTGGACTGCTCAGAACATCTGAAATGAATGATCATTGTATCCACATATGTAAAGTCTGTGAAATAGAGGACACAGTACATGTCTCCAGAATGAGCCATGCTTATTTACAGTCAACATGTCGCTGGGCATCTTGGAGGATATAGAATACTGGAAGTATGAGCTTACCTATAAGCTTTTGTCCATTAGTATTGACAATATGAATATTTTTCATCAGTGAGAACCTTTTCTCTATTAAACGGTTCACCTTTTCATTTCTCTCCCTTAAAATATTATGTTGTTGTCCTCTTGGAAGAAGTAGCTGAAAAACCAAAGAAATTTCTCATATAAAAGATGTACAGATGTACCTACTTATGACATGTCCTAGGAGAGCGTCAACCGCAGCTGCCTGTTCTTGTCCAAGTAGAATACTGTGTGTTCAGTGGTGTGACGTTTTTAGGAACGAGTTAGTTAGAGAGATTATACAAGTACTTACCGGTAATATGATTTGAGTATTGAGAGACTTCTCGGATGCTTCATTTACTATGTTTTCTATGTAATCCACAATTTCTCCTAAATCTGTAACAACATTATTTGTCCCGGCAAATAAGACCATCTAAAAAACAAGTTACACTTTACTTAAGTACTGTCTGTACTGATTTACTAAACTGTGCAACACAATGTTTAATGTTGTATTGAATGAACTATGATGCGGTTATTGAATTAAAACAACAGCAATATTTGATAAACATAAATGGAAGAGCAAAAATAATATTGGCACAACAAGTAATTTGTTGCCAGAGAACAGACCCAGAGCAAGATGTCTGTGGACAAAGTTCAGGAGTGGATTGTCATACATTGTGAGGATGGAACTGGAGAAGAAGGGCGTCATACAAACAGTGGCTGATGAAGGAGGTTAGGACACCCTGTTATATTGAAGATGCTGTGTTTTAAAGTAGTGACTTCATGGTTCATACCACTGCCGGGCGTGTGCTTCTAAACAAATGCCCATCTATAACTCTCCACAGAACATGCTCCACTCTGTCGCCTCCAATGCCAAAGTTAGCACATGACAGTTTCCCATCTGAAACAAATTGCTAAAATGAGAAGACATTAAACAAATCCTTGTTGTAAGTGTGGAGGAACAGAGAGAGCAAATTAAAGATAAGTATGAAATAAGTGGTGGCTGTGCATTTATTCGAAAGGATGTGGTAGGAGCATGCACAGTGCAAACACAACTAAGCTGCACATAGAGTGCATCTTTTTCCCATGTTGTCCCTGAAAGGGGCACATATGTGGCATGTGGGACTTATTTATTTTTATTAAGTAAGCTTATCATTTCAGTTGAAGTGGAGGTTTACTAGCCCCGAAAGGGGACTGGTTCTCATTTATTGTGAAGGCTGAGTTAGCCTTGCACAGTATTTTATTTTGAAGAAGTAAACGCTGAAACGGGAAATATTTCTGACACCCTTGGTGGGGATTGAACCCTAGCTGTCGTCATGGAATGCATTGCAACCATTCTACCAACTGAACTATCAACCGGATTTGTTAGAAATTGTAGTCCCTATAAGTGAAGGAATCAAAGTGGTTAAAAATAAACCATCCCAACGGTCCCTGGTCAAAACTGCCTTCTGAAGACTTTGAAATGTCAAAAATTATGTGAGATCCCTACAACCGTTTTTGTCTAATATCCAAATAGTGTAAATAGATTTTATAGTTCATTATAGAAACTTTTTTAACAAAAATAGACGTTAAATCCATTTCAACATACATAGCTTTTCGGCACAAGAAATAGGTCACATCCTCCACCCGGCTGTAGTCGTCAGGCACATATAGTGTGGCTATTAAGCCTTCCATGACTTTATGAGAAAGCACCATAAGGGATCCGCTGCGCCTGGTTTCCAGGCTCCTGAAGCCTGTCTCCCAAAGTACTCCTCATGATGCATAAATTGTGGGTAATTTTCCTGCGCTGCTACAAGATTTTTTTTTGGATTTGTTCCAACATATTTAAACACTTCCGCTGACGAGTCCAAACCTCAACAGCGTATTCTAGTTTAGACCATATAACGCAGCTTAAGACGTCCACCATCCCTCTGGGCTCAGTGAGCTGTTTGCACACTCTGATTACTAATCTTAGCAGCTGGTATCACTAAGTCGTCAGAGTGGTGTTTGACAGCTCTGTGGTTGATAAGTACGTCTCATAGTATGTTACAATGTTGTAAGAAAGTTTCGCCTCCACCAATACTACACCTCATGGAAACAAACATTTTTCACCTTTAATGAAATTGCTGTACAGCTTAGTGAACTGCAGTTGTTGCACAATGGAATCCCCTAAGAACAGAACGTCCATGTTGAATCCATCTGGTCTCTTTGCTTCCGAGTACGACTGGGCTTCTTCAACAAATCTATTGTGCTGCAATTCAAAATAATCAAACAAGACTTCCAATTATGTATTTTTTTCAAGTAAACTAGGTATTTTTATCTAAAAAGTTCATACAAAGCAGAGGTACCCAAACTTTTTTTCTCATAGACTACTTCCAAAATTTTGCTGGTTCCGGTGGACCCCCTGAAAATTATTTCAGTTACGGATTTGAATATTTTGAGATATTAATTGTACATTGAAGCTTTCACGGCCGGTTCTTGTTGACACAAACACTTTATTCGGGCTATGTAGCCGTGGTCCGTTTAATTCTTTCCGGACAGTTTTGCCCATTGCTCCGATGGGCATTATCAGCAGTTGGCTAGTCGCTGTGATCTTCTTACAGGATCTGGTGTTCTGGAAGCAACGCTAGCCTTTGAATTAGTATTGTTGTTGTTTTCGTGAGAAATCAAAACTCCATTGCGCAAGGACTCAGATGTGATCAATTTTGAGATATATTTTGGATATCCGACACCGTCAAAATCACTGGTGATGAGGGGGTGGCTACGGGTTTTTATAATTTTTTGAGGACCCCCTCTTACAGCTTATGGACTCACATTTTTATGCCACGCCCCCCGTAGACCCCTGTCCACCTAGACCACTTTGGAAATCACTGATATAAAGAAAAAAACATGCCAGCGCTCTGCACGTATAGTGCAACTTTGAAGTCTCATGTGGCAAGTAAATCCTATTTTTTTCTTTTGTTCTTAGGCAAACCTCTGAACTTGAATTGGGTAGCTTTAAAAAAGTGCAGTTTTAATAATAGTACAGTAATACCCCGACTTATGCTACCCTGTTTTACGCGCATTCGGAGATACGCAATTTTTCTTTTTGATCATTGCGCTCATCGGCGTGTTAAATTTACGGCAAGTTCGAACATGTCCCATGTGGCATAACAATTCCAATGGATTGGCCAAACAATTAAATAAGGAGGTGGATGCTGATGACGTCCAAGAATTGCTGGACTCACAGAATCAAGAGCTAACAAATGACAAGCTTATGGAAATTTGTGATCATAATCAAGACGTTGAACCAACGGATTCGTTAGACCCAGTTGAATCGGAAAATCAAATGACAATTTCAAACTTAACAGAAGTCCTCGGCACAATTGAAAAGGGGTTACAAATTTGATAAAAAAACTAGATTCCAATGAAGAGCGCGTGTCTACTACAAAACGGGAAATGAAAAAGTTACTGGCATGCTACTAGGAAGTTTTATGTGAGAAGAAGAAAAACTTAGCTCGTCAGGTGACATTGTTAGAATATATGAAGCCTTCGACATCAAAATAACAATTTACACTATTTTATTCCTACTAATGTTAATTGTTTTTATTAAACATGTTTCTTCTTAATTATTGCTTTCTTTAGACTCTGGTTCCGATTCAGAAACTTTACATGTATTTATATGCAAGGTTGAACCCCGACTTACGCAAATTCGACTTACACGGCTATCTCTTGGTCCCACCTATGGCACAAGTACTGGGTATTACTGTAGATTAATTTACCATGCTCATCCAACGGCCATCGCCTGAAGTGTCAGCGGGCTGGCGGGGCTCGCAGCCTTGCTTCATGTCATGGGGCAGTCCACAGGTAGGGCGACGTCAACCAGTTAAGCTGTACCCTTAGTACGAGTTGCAAAACTTGAGAAAAGTAAAGTTTACGGAAAATATTAAAGAGTGATTTCTCCCAAAATCTGCCATTTTTGTTTCTTACACTTTATGGTATTAGCAAAAGAGTTACAGTGATGAAGAAAATATAGTTCAAACAAACAAAAACGGCAGATTTTGGGGGAAATCACTCTTTAATAACTGCCGTAAACTTTACATTACTCAAGTTTTGCAACTCGTACTAAGGGTACTGTTAGAGAAAACAGTAATGGACTCAACACACAAATGTACAGGGACAAAATTGTGAGGTCACGCGGCCGGCACCTTGTTCCGCCTCGTCATGCACAACAAGGCGGTGTACAGCAAGCACTACACAGATATCCAAACTGCACAACTACTAGATGACAAATAAGCTGGGATATTTACAACAGAATATCTAATATTAAGTCATCGTTCCTTGACTTAAAGGTTGGTATGAGACTGAGGCTGTAAATAACAGTTCACTTTGCAATGAAATTAGTAAAGTCCATACTTTTGAAATGGACTTTCTAAGAAGTATGATTGGGAAAAAACGGAGTGATAGAGTGAGAAATTATTTTGTAAGAGAAGAATGTGGTGTAAGAGAAAGTGTGTAAGTAAGTAAAGATCAGTGGCGGTGCGTCATAAGGGGACGAAGGGGATTATCCCTATGTATGAAATAGGAAAAATAAGTAGCTATCCACTAAAATAACAAAGTAAAAATAAAATGCATTTTGGTGCTTTATTTTTACTTTATCAGTTTATAATGAATCTTCACATGTCAATGCTTACTTATTAAAAATGGAATCCAAGAAATAAACTGGAATATTTTCTAAATCATTCATCTTTAGTATGAAATTTCTACATAGCGCGATTATATTTTAAAGTTCGGGTCTTCGCTATGTAATGAGATGTACGTACTATGGGGGGGGGACCTCTTCCCGTTCCTTCTGCGCCCGCGCCGGACATACACGAACTGATGGTTCGTAAAGTCGGGGATACCGAACGTGTGCCCTATGGTTTTTTTGTATGTATGGGTGAGCAGAGCTTATCTGTGAGTTGGGTCCATAGCAAGTACATACGTTTGCGCATGCGCACTTTAACTGTCTTCACAGACCGGCGGGGAAAGAGCCCAGTGTCACCGAGGTACGTACCAACATACTTATAACACTTTGGTACAAATCAGAAGTAATATTATTGTTGTGTGTTACGGGGTTTCCTGGTTGGCTACACGTGACGTGATATTACATTAAAATTTATAATATTTTTTCAGTCTGACGCGTTTTCAAGCATTGTAAGTCCGATTTGTCAGAAATTCCTTATCAAATAGGTAGCTAATTTAGGAGAAAACATCTCATTTTCTTTAGAATCTTGTTGAATGAAATGTTTTTAAGTAATCAAATGCCAGTTATTATTGATTGCGTACAGTTTCGCCTATGTTGATACTGTTCTGATTTCGTATAATTGTGTTGGGATTTCTATTTTTGTCTATAAATGCAGTTATTTAATATCTGTAAGAAATGTAGAAAAAGTAGTTGGTAAGAGGCGAGGACCTGCACAGTGCCCAGCCTGGTGATATGTATGTAGTGTCTGTGCCTGTGTGCTGTATGGTGGCGACCAGGTGTGGGCTGGTGCCCTGGTGGAGTGCATGGCCAGGTGAGCACCAGCCTATCTTACAAGGTCATCCCCTCTCCCAGGATTTATCTAGAGCCGCTACTGGTAAAGATTAAAAGAAGTTTGTTAAGATGGTCAAGTTTGGTTTGGGCATATGGAGAGAATGAATGATGAAAGACTGACGAAGAAAGTATTTGTTGCAAGAATATATGGATGTCGTGGTAAAGGAAGACCGAGAAAGGCATGGATGGACCAAATTTCCGAAATTGCGAATGAATGGATTATGGAATATCCAGTCATAATAAAAGGAGAGCCTGTATGAAGAAGGTTATGACTCTGGAGGAAATGAAAGAAGTGTGTGAATTTAGATACTTGGGAAGTATGTTTGAGAAGAATGGAAAGATGACAAGAGAACTTGAGAATAGGGTGTGCAAGGGAAAACAAATGGTCGGTGCAATAGGAAGAATAGCAAAGAACAAGCGATTGACGATGGATCTGAGAATGGCGGTACACAATGGCATATTGTTACCGACTTTGTTGTATGGAAGTGAAGCATGGACAGTGAACGATAGCGAAATGAGTAAAGTATGTACGGTGGAAATGAAGCATTTGAGAAGCATGACAGGAAAAACTCTGAGGGATAGAGTTAGGAATGAATGGGTAAAAAAAGAATGTAATTTGAAAGAGGATGTGAAAGTTAAGGTACAAAAGAATGTGATGAGATGGTTTGGACATGTGGAAAGAATGAATGATGATAGACTGACAAAGTATGTATACAAAGAAAGTGTGAAAGGAAAAAGAGGGAAGGGACGACCGAGAAAAGTATGGAGTGATCAGATTGAGGAGATTGTGAAAGAATGGGATATACAAAGTGAGCGTAAAAGAAGAAAATGCATGAAAAAGGTGATGGATATGAATGAATTGAAGGAGGTATGTAAGGATAGGAAAAAATGGAGGCAACTCTGCAGAGGCTCTGGCCACCCCTAGCGGAATGGCGACAGAGTTACAGTTACAGTTACAGTGTAAGGACAAAAAGAAATGGCGGTTAACCTGTGATGTTGGCGGCTAGGGTTTTTTTAATTAAAATTTGTTTTCTGTTAGTTTTTGATGTCAATCATATTATAATTTGTTGATTTTAAAAATGTAATTTGCTGTGTATGTTCCTTGACTTATAGGTTGATATGCGGCTGACCACCCATGCTGTAGAAAATGGTTCACTTTGCCAATGTCACCCCTGTTTCAGGGAAGGTCGGCAGGAGTTGCTCATATTCATTTAAGATTCGGGTTTTTATATTGTAGGACTACATGCGGCATGTTTAACCTTCCCTGGCCGAAGCGGGGTATATGAGATACCCCAAAAAAACGTTTTATTTGATTACTCAATAATTAATCGAGCAATTCAATTGAAACTTTTTGTAATCTTCGTAAAGCTACTTAGAAACATTTCTGTATTTTTTGTTTTTAAGTATTCAAAGCATGTAGTCTTCAAATAATTGTTTTTGATAAATATTCGCGTACTCTACTAATCACGTGGTCAGAAACACTTCACATTATGCCCTCGCGGGGGGAGCGCTGGAGCATGTGAGGGACGGGAAGGGCTGGCGCGCCATTGTGTGTGTGGTGGGTCCAGAGATAAGCTACTTGTTTCACTTTTTTACGCGAGCTTACTGCGTCACAGCTGTGCGGAAGAGAGTCAACTATATTGTCCGCTGACGACTTTACTCCGTCTTTCTGGGTAAGCGAGTGGAACAGACCTGTCATTCCTGTGGTTCCCAAAACGTTCTATAATATTTTACACATATAAAATAAATATATTTTTGTGAAGAGAAAGGTAAGTTCGTTGTTTTTTTTTCTGAATAGGTATATTGTTTTTCCTTTGTGATATGTGCCAACCATTTGATTTTTTTTTCTCTCTAGAAAATGGCTAGAAAAAATACCTATGAAGAAATAGAAAAATTGCAAGACTTTAGTGATGACGAAGTTATTGACACTGACTTAGAATTCGAATTGTGTAATTCGGATGATTCTGAAGTCGGAGATATTATTGAATCTGAGTCTGCATACTGTAAAAAAAATGTTTCAATTATGTCAATGCCACCCCTGCTTCAAGGAAAGGCGGCAAAGTTGCAGAGCTTATGTTCATTTAAAAAAAAAAAAATTAAAAATTAAATTAGGCTGATTTATTTGGTGAGCGCTGTTTTTGTGTGTATCACACCTCAAGAGCCCTCTGCGAGCTTGGTCGTCGATGTAGAAAGCGCCAATTCTCAAGCAAGACCCAGTTGTTGTAAGGCTGGATGGACCTTTTGATGACCGGTCTTTGGTAAAGGTTTATGAAGTTTTCAACCTAGCGAAGAGCAAATTTGAAAATATAAATGGTATATTTTCTGTGCTCCGCCGGGATTCGAACCCACGACCTTCCAGTTACGAGTCCGAAGTGTTACCACCTGGACTACGGACCGGTCATTTGCGGTATTTCCTACTGTAGACACATTTGAAATTGTATTTGTATGCGCGAAAATCTTACGTATGTTTACTTTTGTGGGTGTATAAGATGTGGATTGTAAATTTTAATATATATTTGCATCTTAGATTTAGATTTAGAGTATTTAAATAAATAACAAACCATTCGTTAATTTGTTGCAGATATAAACTACGCCCAGATAATAAAAGATGCCTTCGCTTGATATTTCTCAACACTATTGTACATAACTTGAAAAATTGTATTTATGTTTTTTTGGATTTTAACTTTATTTATGTTTTTTTTTTAATTTCGTATGTTGCATATTTCACTATTATACAATTGAAAATGAAATAAAAATTATTATAAAAATGTTTATTTTAAATTCTCTTCCACCGTTTAGGAAACACTGGTTGAGTTTGTCCTATTTGCGTCATTCCCACGGCGTATGCGGAGCGAAACGCACGTCTGGCGGGCTCTCTGCCTTATGATTATTTTGTATGAAAAGTAGCTGGGGTCCTCCGGTACCCCACTTCGGACCATGTGTAATTTTTAGATACTTAGGGTGGTAAAGGTTAAGCGCGAACTTTAACATGTCTATTCTGTGAAAATGCATATAATGTGAATCTCTCATATTATTTATATTTAGCAACTTAGGTTACATTAGAGTAGACTTTGCCAGTGTCACCCCCGTTTCAGAGGTCAGCAAAATTTGCAGGGTTTATTATCATTTGAGGTTTGGATTTTAATTTGTAAGTACAAATGCAGCATTTGTAAGTGCGAACTTACACACAAGTACCTGTCGAACAACCAGCGGCCTCCTCCGTGGATTTTTACAGATTTTTAATGACAGTTAGGGATGGGCAGAATATATCGATATATATCAAAATACTTACCGATATTTTTTTGAAAATTAACGATACTTTCTTAGATATTAGAAATATCGATATTCAATTGTTTTTTTTAAGTACCTATGCAAATCGTATCAAAAACTTTTTTTTTTGTAAATGTGATTAAATCGCATTTTTTTGGGCTCTGCCGGGATTCAAACCTATAACCTTCCATTTACGAGTCCGAAGCATAGATAAGCATACCATAATACCTATCGATATAAAATAGGACACAGGGTCAGTAGCTGTCGTCAGTGCTGACGCCGAAAACTGACTCATACTATTACACGCAGTCAGTATTTCGTTAGTCGAGGATGTTTCTTTTGATGAGCGACTCGGCATTTACACGGCGGCAGTTATGCTGGCGAGGGTGGCGGGGGGAGGGAACTGACGATAAAAAATAATAAGCGGGAATATTGAAGTCAGTATTTGCAAAACTTGAGAAAAGTAATGTTTACGGGAAATATTAAAGAGTGATTTCCCCCAAAATCTGCCGTTTTTGTTTCTTACACTTTATGGTCTTAGCAAAAGAGTTACAGTGATGAAGAAAATCAAGTTCAAACAAAAACGGCAGATTTTGGGGGAAATCACTCTTTAATAATTGCCATAAACTTTACATTACTCAAGTTTTGCAACTCGTACGGTACAATACTGACTTGAAATAAATTTACACGATAGCAGTGCCAGGTCAGCACTGACTCGGCAGTGGACTGACATCAGTTACTGACTCAATGTAAATCTGCTAAATCTGCCGTTTTTGTTTCTTACACTTTATGGTCGTAGCAAATTAGTTACAGTAATGAAAAAAATTAAGCATGTTTATTATTTTTTTTAAATATATAACTTAAGAATTGCCACCACAAAAATTAGAAAAAAAAACGCATTTTTTTTACATTTCTTAGCTTTTTTTTCGTGTGTGCTGTATTTCGGATATTTTTTTTGCTTTTTAATTACAGAACTATACATTGTTTAGCTTCCGTACTTAACATTTTTTTATAATGTCAATAGTTTTTGAGTAAATATGGAAAACTGTGTTTATTTAATCAAAATTTAATTCATTAAGCAATGTAAAGTGCTGTAATTAAAAAGCAAAAAAAAAAATCCTAAATACAGCACACACGAAAAAAAGCTAAAAATGTAAAAAAAACGCGTTTTTTAAAAATATTTTTTTGTGCTGGCAATTCTTAAGTTATATATTTTGTTCAAGCTTTATAATTAAGATAAAAAAATAATTAACATGCTTGATTTTTTTAATTACTGTACATTACTGTAACTAATTTGCTAGTGTAAGAAATAATAACGGCAATAAAAAGTTGTGTGGACGAACTGTTGTGACCAATTGTTTATAACGTCTACCATGAAATAAAAGTTTTGGATCCACTGATTGTCTGTAAGTTTTGGATAGTGAATACTCTTCTCAAGGAGAAATACTTCAATTTCTGGCAATAGGGACGCAAAACGTTTTAAAACGTTTCCTCTTGATAACCATCGAACCTTGTTATGAAGTAGAAGATCAGCGTACTCACTCTCCATTTCAACTAAAAATTCTTTGAATTGACGATGATTAAGAGCTTTAGCTACAATAGAGTTGATAATCGTAATAACTAATCCCATAACTTAATTAATTTCTTCCGGTAACGTCTGCGCACAAAGAGCTTCTTGGTGAATAATGCAATAATCTATAATCTAAGTTGCAAGGATATATTCATTCAAAGCTCTCAGATGTATGCCCACAAACAAACACGTGTAGTTCGCGATTACAAATGCTGATTGTGTACTTACAAATAAAATCCAAACCTCAAATGAACATAAGCCCTGCAACTCTTGCCGACATTCCCTGAAACAGGGGTGACATTGGCAAAGTGAACCATTTTTTACAGTATGGGTGGTCAGCCTCATACCAACCTATAAGTCAAGGAATACGAGTAATAAATAACATTTAAGTATAAAAAAAAAAAAAAAAAACAACAAAACCTTAATAATAAATCTAGGTATACAAAAAGTCAAAAATTTCTTATGCAAAAAATGAAGCAAACTAATAAACCAACATTACAAATCAGCATTGCAGATTAGCCGCCACTTCTTCCTGTCCTTGCATACTTCTTTCATTTCATCCAGAGTCATAACTTTTTTCATACAAGCTCTCCTTTTATTATGACTCTGGATATCCCATTCACTCGCTATTTCGAAAATTTGGTCCATCCATACCTTTCTCGGTCTTCCCCTTCCACGACATCCATCAATTCTTGCAGCATACACTTTCTTCGTCAGTCTTTCCTCATTCATTCTCTCCAAATGTCCAAACCATCTAAGTATACTTCTTTTAATCTTTACTTTCACACTTTCTTTTACACCGCATTCATCTCTAACAAAATCATTCCTCACCCTATCACTCCGTCTTTTTCCAATCATACTTCTTAAGTAGTCCATTTCCACTGTATGGACTTTACTAATCTCACTTTCACTCACCGTCCAGGCTTCACTTCCATACATCAGAGTGGGCACTAGTATACCACCGTGCACCGCCAGTCGAACATTTTTTGAAAGATTCTGGTTCTTGGCGATGCTAGCGGTAGCACCCAGTACACACCTGCCTTTCATTATTCTTCTTTCAAATTCACCGGTCATTCTCCCATCTTTTTCAAACTTACTTCCCAGGTATACAAACTCATTTACGACATCAACATTCATTACATTAATTTTAAATTCATATTTTCATCATCTCTTTCAAAAATCAATTCTTTCGTCTTACTTGCATTCAACTTCAAATGGTTACCTAACAAAGCTTCATTCAATCTAGAGAGCATTGTTTGCAATTCTACTGCTGAATCAGATACAAGAACTGCATCATCTGCATACAGTAGAACACTCACTTTGCTCTCTCCTATCATCAATCCACAATCATTAAGTCTAGCATCTCTGACACACTTGTCCATGACTATGTTAAATAGCCAAGGACTCATCACACATCCTTGCCTCACACCCTTATAAACTTCAAACCACTGACCATACTCACCATCAATACGGACACATGCCTTACTATTTTCATAGTTTGCATGCACCGCACCTAGGAGAGCCCCATTCACTCCGTATGCTTTCAAAACATCCCATAACATACCTCTGTCTACTGAGTCAAAAGCCTTTTCCAGATCTACAAAGGCCGTGAACAGCTTCCGCCTCACCGACAATTGTTTTTCAACAAGTTGTCGTAGAGTAAAAATCTGATCAACACAGCCTCTACCGACCATAAAGCCGGACTGAATATTGGAAATCCTTAATATAAAACCAATATCTCGTGATTAATTTTTTGTGGGGGTCTATTCCTTCGGCGCGATGCGCCTGCCCGGGTCCGTGGATATTTGTGCCAGAGCCGCACTCAAGGAGCCAAAGAGCCGCATGCGGCTCTGGAGCCGCACTTTGCCGACCCCTGGTCTAAGGCAATGATACTCAACATATATTTGAAAAGCTAGGCGGGCCGCAACACTAAGCTGGAATGGCGAAAAAAATCATGAAACCCCCCCCCCCATTTTTTTGGAAAACAATTTGAGATTGTAAAAATTACAGACTAAAAAATAATAATAATCGCACATATCAATTATCATTATCAACATACGTTTCCTTAAAAATTACAGTAGGGGCTGTCCATATATTACGTCATTCGCATTTAGGGGGGGGGGTCTGGTCTGCGGATGATGGTAAATGATGTACGAGTCCCAGAAGTGACGTCGTTATTGTAAATACCAATTTTTACACAATATCCAAAATAGTATGCAAGTAATATAACATTATTAATTATTAATCTCATCTATTATTACAGCAAGAGGGGGGGAGGGCAGTGGCGGCTCCAGCTAAGGTGCATCGGTGCATTGCACCTCCTGTAAGAATGCCACGACCCATCACTTACAATTTTGTTCCCCATAAAATATCCTCTGTGTCAAGTCCTATTTTACATTTATCATTATTTTACATATTATACAGCTCTACGAACATGTAAAGACTACGAGTTGCTAGGTATTTAAATGTATAATATTATCGCGTGCATATGTGGCAATGCCCCATACTTCCTTCTATGAAGTCCATACATTTATTGAAAAAACAGCTCAAACGGTGAATACTGAGGTGCCTGTACATTTTTAGATAGCAGCTCCGGCACTGCACGCTTTTCCTAGGTAAGTGACATGACATGAACGGAGAAGAATTGTGACAAAACTTTTTTTTTTATTCTACCAAAGGAACTCTTATGTTCAGAGCATATCCAACTCTTTGTTTAAAAGACTTCAATATTCGTCATTTAAAACAAAACTATAAAGTATTTCCTGACACTTAACTATTGCGTTTACAAAAAAAATAATGAAAACTGAAACGCTCACAACAGATGCTGCTTTAGTATCAATAAAAATCTTCGCATAAAGTATGTTTGTGTTTTACCATAAAGCTCTATACTTAAAATATAATTCAAATACAATGCTTTATTGTTAGCCAGGATACAAATTGTTTATTTTAAGATCAAGTTAAGCCCGACAAAAACTCATTACTTTTTAATTTATCGACGTTTTTATTATTTGCTTGAGGATTCCATTCCTAGTGAAAAATATTCAGTCGTGGTCAACAAGTGTTTTTTCGAGCATTTTAAGCAAAATAATACAAATGGATAAACTGTGTTTTAACTGATATGAAAGCAACCATCTCTACGCTAGTGGCGGTCAGCGTCAGTCAGCGTCTTTACTCTGTTCTGTGATTGCATATTTATTTTTATATTCTCAGCATTCCCTACTTTCTTCGTGAGTTCTCTTATTTTTTTCAGTCTGCAGATTTCAATAATTTGAAATGTTGCTTATTTAATAAATTTATTAATTTGTCAGTCTTGCTCTTCCACGCTTTCCTTGGGGATCATCTTTGTGCACTATTTTTATCAGTCGTGAATCGTCCATTATTTGTAGATGCTCAACTAAACTCTTTGCCCAGCTATTCGCCCAATTGTACTCTTTTGTACCATCACTCATATTCTCCACTATAACGTACTTTAAAATATCTCTTTAAACTAATCATCCATACTTTAAAGTATGGATGATTAGTTTTGTCAAAGGTTGCAAATCTCTGAACTTGCTAATCTTGCAGAACAATACATTCTTGTTATTTTTAAGAATGTAAGTACAAGATGATGTCACAGATCTTTCTTCCTCCTGCTCCATAATCTTAATTTAATTTAAATTCAGTTAAGTTGGATTTTTCTCCGGAGGCAGACCTTAGTCCCTTTAATATATTTTCGTATTTTAAGTGACGATATTGAATTTCTTATGTAAATTTATAATTAACACTCATTTGTGAGGTAGATAAAATAAACAAATATTCATGTAAAAGCTGTGAGGTAGATTAATTATTAAATGGTGTTGGTGTGAAGGAAAAGGTTTTATGTGAAGTGTTTTTAAGTGCTATGTTTTGCTGTGTTGTTATGAAGTGAATTAATTTGGATTTACCGACGGCGATCATCCCCGTTAAAGGAAGCTCTTTTACACAATGTAAGTCATCGATTATAATATTCGTGCTAACATTTCAGCGAACATTTTCAAGGCCGGTCAGCGTGAAGTGTATGGTACATTGGGGGGAGTGGGGGAAGAGGTGTAGGCCATAATTATATTGAAAATTTCTGCCACCCAATATTCTGACCCATCGGCCGTCACTGTCAGCCCCCACGGGAGCTGGGAAACCTCCACGTCAACCGAAGTGGTTGGCGTAAGGACTGACCCCTTACCTGTAAAAATAAATAAGTTACACTCGTCACGGGAAAAAATGCGGCAAGAAGTTACACTATATATGTGGCTTAGTAAAAAAAACTTGCTTCAAATACATTTAATTGTTGTAATTGTTTGTTATATGCAACAAAACGGGTGTAGGTACGTTCTCGTGTATACCTAAATAAAATATTTATAATATGTATGTATTTCTTGCAACTTTCATTCCAAGCAAAATGGAAAATAAAAGAAAAAATGTAAATGCAGAAATTATGAACTGCCAACATTTCTAATGACGAGCCGCCTCTGGGGGAGGGGGGTCATTAGATAATGACTATAGGATGATTGTAGGGGGGGGGGGTCGAAAATCGGCCAAAATCGATGACGTAATTTATGGACGGCCCCGTAGTGAAAAAAGTAAAACTCAAAAGTAACATGTATCCAAGCGTTTATTTTAAAATTAGGGTGATTTTTGACATTGAGATAAATTTTCAACAATTTTAGACCAATCGGGTTTATGATTGCTGCATGCTATCCTCAATACGTCATCAAGGTGAGAGTCAGGTCGATTCCTGTATACGAAATATAGAATACCAGATTTTGTAAATCACGTCCCTGATAATAGATGTGTTTAGGGCCGCACAAAAAGCTTATCGGGCCGCATGCGGCCCTCTGACCCCAGGTTGAGTATGGTTGGTCTAAGGTGTAGATTAATTTATAATCTTAAAATTTATTGACTTACAAGCACACTAATCACATGCCAACATTTTTTTTCTATTTGTGTAATAAAATGTGCCTTTTCAGATTGGACAAATGTATTGATTTAAAATTACACTGATCACAAGCAAAAGATTTTACGCCAGTGTGTATTAATTTGTGTGATCTTAAACTGCTCGAGTGTGTTGATTTATATTCACATTGATTACAAGAAAATGTTTTCTCACCAGTGTGTATTAATTTATGTGATTTTAAATTGCTAAACAGTGTGGATTTATATTCACACTGGTCACAAGCAAAAGGTTTCTGACCAGTGTGTTTCAGTTTGTGAGCTTTCAATCTAGTAGATCTTGTTGATTTATAATCACACTGATCACAAGCAAATGGCCTTTTCCCAGTGTGTGCTAATTTGTGTGCTTTCAAACTTTGCAGGTTTGTTGTTTTATAATCACAAAACTCACAAGCAAATGGTTTTTCACCAGTGTGTGTTAAGTTGTGTAATTTCAAACTGAACAAATGTATTGTTTTATATTCACACTGATCACAAGAAAAAGGTTTAAGACTAGAGTGATTGAGTTTGTGGGTTTGTACGCTGGTAGATCGATTTGATTTGTAATCACACTGATCACAAGCAAATGGCTTTTCCCCAGTGTGTTTTAATTTGTGTGATTTCAAATATCCCACAAATGTCGTTTTAAAATCACACTGATCACAAGCAAATGGCTTTTCCCCAGTGTGTTTTAGTTTGTGTACTTTCAAATATTGCAGTTTTGTTGCTTTATATTCACACTGATCACAAGCAAAAGGTTTATGCCCAGTGTGTTTGAGTTTGTGAGTTTGTAAGTTGGCAGATGTTGTTGATTTATAATCACACTGATCACAAGCAAAAGGTTTATGACCAGTGTGTTTGAGCCTGTGAGCTTTTAATTTGGTAGATGTTGTCGATTTGTAATTGCACTGATCACAAGCAAATGGCTTTTCCCCAGTGTGTGTTAGTTTGTGTGCCTTCAAACTTTGCAGTTGTGTCGCTTTATAATCACAATAGTCACAAGCAAATGGCTTTTCCTCAGTATGTATTAATTTGTGTGCTTTCAAATATCGCACACATGTCGCTTTATAATCACACTGATCACAAGGAAAAGGTTTATGCCCCGTGTGCTTCAATTTGTGTGATTTCAAACTATGCAAATGTATTGTCTTAAAATCACAATTATCACATGCAAATGGTTTTTCCTCAATGTGTCTTGATATGTGTACTTTCAAATTTTGTAAATACATAGATTTATAATCACACTGATCACAAGCAAAAGGTTTATGACTAGTGTGTTTCAGTTTGTGAGTTTGTAAATTGGTAGATTTTGCTGATTTGTAATCACACTGATCACAAGCAAATGGTTTTGCCATAGTGTGCTTTAATTTGTGAGATCTTAAACTGTCTGATCGATTTGATTTATAATCACACTGATCACAAGCAAATGGCTTTTCCCCAGTGTGTTTCAGTTTGTGAGTTTTTAAGTTGGTAGATATTGCTGATTTGTAATTACACTGATCACAAGCAAAAGGTTTATTACTAGTGTGCTTCAGTTTGTGAGTTTTTAAGTTGGTAGATATTGCTGATTTGTAATCACACTGATCACAAGCAAATGATTTAGGACCAGTATGTTTGAGTTTCTGGGTTTTTAATATGATTGATGTTGTTGATTTGTAATCACACTTATCACTAGAACTAGAATTGTTTTTGTTTTGCTGGCATATTGAGGTGCATGGCCCGCCCTCCAGGATTGTGGATCTGTGATGGTGGCTCTTGCTTGTTCCCGGGACGGATCCACATTCAGTTGGATGCTCCAGCTCACAGCAACTAAACAACTGATGGATCCTCAGGAGATTCTTTTGATTGACCTTGTAGCTGCAGGTATGGCACACATGATCCACCTTGGGTGATTCCCTCTCACAACTATCATCTGGAAATATAACAAAGAAATCAGACGTGGTGAGTACCATTGTGAGAGAAAAGAAAATAAAACAATTTAATGGGAAAAATGAAATGAACATGGGATCTGAGAATTAGGGATGTAATGGTAATGAAATTTTGGATATGGATGTGGGAATGGCATTATTTTGATTTTGTACGGTTTTGGTTGCGGATCCTCGATAATTAATAAATTGCTTTGCGAGCGCAGCGCGTCACACGAAGATCTTTATTGATACTGAAATAATATTTGTAAAACTATAGGGAATGAAAATGTGTTAATTTTTGTTCTCTCACGAAGTTTTCACTTCATTGAATATTTGGGAAACTTTCAGTTTAATTCTTTTTACGTAGTAAGTAGGTCCCAAAGTTCTTTCAAAACTGAAAATAATGATAAAAACAAAAGTACCAATCAGATTTTAATAAATTATATACCAATTTAAAGTACATTTAATAAAGAATTTAAATTACTTAAAATTATTCAAAATGACACACAGACCTTCCCCTCTAAGACCTGCCAAATTCTTATAGTCCAAAGGATTAAGGCCGGACTGGAGGAAGGCCAATCGTTGTGTCTTATAAAGTCAATTTTTTGACATTCAAACCAGGCTTGAGTGGTATTGGCTTTGTGTGCTGGCGCAGAATCCTGCTGGAACACAAAATTATGTCCTTAAAATAGCGTGTTGGGCAGGTCTTTGACAAGCTTATCCAAAACTGTCTCTTGGACCTTGGTACACTTTCACACTGATTTTGATGAACCTCAGTTGGCCCGTAATAAGATACACCCAAACAGACCATCACTGATGATGGATGATGCCCATGTTGCACCCGCAGAACTCTTTTTCCTGCTTCTTCAGAGCTCCTAGCATACAATCTATCATTCTGTTCATTGTACTTCTCTTCAATACCGATTTTTTTTTGTCTGTAAAGAGAATATCACGGTGTCGATCACCTTACTTGTCGAGATCACAAAAATTCATTGATGGTCAGAGATCTGAGAGCAAAGGTGATCATGAGCATTGGTCTTCACCCATTCAATATTTGGTATATATATAGATGAACCTTCTTGATTATGAATTTATTTGCTACATACGCACCGCCAGAACGGAATACTTTTTTGAGGTTATTTTTTTACACATAAATTGATTTCCTACCTTAATTACTTGATGAAACTTCAAAATTTATAAAAAAGTATATTCATTAGTTATCCAGGAACACAAATCACAAACTTTCAACACATGTTTTTACTTGTTGTTTTATATAAAAACAAGTAAATCACAATAATATTACTTAAAAAATATATTATACGCTTATTCCATAACTAGATATTAAGAAAGAATATTTTCAAAATATGTATAATATGAGATTATATTAGTGTACCTATAATGTAAGCGACAAAAAAGTTTGAAAAATTTGAACACCGATGTCAGGGGAAGCTTTAAACTTCGATGACATACATAGATGCCAGCCGCACTGTATGCAAGTTACGTCATGACATCTATGCATGCCAGCCGCAGCCAAAGGGTTAAAGTCACCAACAACTATGAAAACATCCTCTGGGTACAAGTTTCGTAAATTCATAAGAGAGGAGGCAAAAGACAGCAACATCTCTTCGTGAGCAGCGCCACTCCGCTTGTAAACACAAGCCACATGCAGATTAACACCACTCCGACAAGTCTCTCACACAAGTTAACCAGATAAGTACATTCCAAAGCTGACTGCCATTCAACGCAAAGTCTGGCATTCAAACTTCGGCGAGCTGCGTCCAAAACCCCGCCTCCGCGAGATAGCCCTGTGCTCAGGAAATTCCTGTCGTTCCTAAACATATCATAACGCCCATCGCAAATCTCACCATCCAGAATCCCATCGTTCAGCCAACTCTCCATGCTTATTCACGTGCGGACCTCATTAATCGTTTCCGTGCATCATTTTCTTGCTATCTATAATCTAAGTTACAAGGATATATTCATTTAGAGCTCTCAAATGCATGCCCACAAATAAACACGTGTAGTTCGCGCTTACAAGTGCTGAATGTGTACTTACAAAATAAAATCCAAACCGCAAATGAATAAAAGCCCTACAACTTTTGCCGACTTTCCCTGACACAGGGGTGACATTGGCAAAGTGAACCATTTTTTAAAGTATGGGTGGTAAGCCTCATCCCAACCTATAAGTCAAGGAATACAAATAATAAATAACATTTAAGTAAGTATAAAAAAAGAATAAAACCTTAAAAAGAAATCTATACAAAAAACGTCAATAATTTCCAATACAAAAAAATGTAACAAATTAATAAACCAACATTGCAGATTAGCTAGGCAACTATGCTTTGTAAAAATGGAGTTTTCGAATTTATTGATTTCACGCTGTATTCTAGCCCCCCTACCATACACAAGCCTCCGGAACTGTAGGTACGTTTATTCTCCCTAGATTTAGGGTTCTGTTGTTGTTTACAGCATCGGGGCTGTTTTCACAAGTCTCTTGAAAAGTAAACCGGCCTACTGGTTTTATAGATTGTTCACTGTAGGAGTTGTTGCACTTCAAAAATATTTTTTCAAAGCAATAAATGCACCAAAGTGCTTTTTACCAAAATGGGATGAAATGAAAAAATAGATGCTTTATTACAAGTCTCTAGATATCGTTGGCAGCTGTTGGAAGAATTGCAAGAAATAGGAAACTTACGAAGAATATGAGATTGGCGGTCCACAATGGCATATTGGTTCCAACATTGATGTATGGAAGTGAGGCGTGGACAGTTAATGAATGTGAGCTGAGTAAAGTATGTACGGTTGAAATGGCTTACCTGAGAGCAATGGCTGGAAAAACACTGAATGATAGAGTACGTAATGATTGGGTGATGAACGAGTGTGGTATAAAAGAGAATATGAGAATGAAAGTACAAAAAAGTACGATGAGATGGTTCGGACATCTCGAAAGAATGGATGATGAACGACTAACGAAGAAAGTGTTCAAAGGAAATGTCAGAGGAAAGCGCGGAAGGGGAAGGCCGAGGAAAGAATGGTTAGACCAAATAGGTGAGATTGCGAAACCCACCGATCACAGGGTCTCTGATATTCAATCTGGTTTTATGCCAGGACGAGGTTGTGTGGACCAAATCTTTACTCTCAGACAGATTGTTGAAAAACATCTGGCTGTGGGGAGGGTGGTCTACGCAGCCTTCGTGGATCTCGAGAGGGCCTTTGACTCGGTGGACAGATGTATGTTGTGGAATGTTCTCAGGAAGTACGGTGTGAATGACAACCTTCTGAATGTGATACGTGCCATCTATGAAAATAGTTCGGCATGTGTAAGAGTGGATGGGAGATATAGTGACTGGTTTGATGTATATAAGGGAGTGAGGCAAGGCTGCGTGATGAGTCCATGGTTGTTTAATATAATCATGGACAGTTGCATAAAAGAAGCTGGAGTATCAGAGAGCGGAGTGAAAGTGGGTGAAACAAGAGTTGGAGTACTTCTTTATGCTGATGATGCTATAGTTTTAGCTGACTCGGCGGAGGAACTCCAAGCGATGTTAACCAAACTGAATGATGCATTTTGTAAAAATAGCTTGAAAGTGAATGCGAATAAGACAAAAATATTAGTTTTTGACAGGAATGAAGTATGTGAGGAACTTACAGTTAATTTGAATGGGAAAAAAGTTGAAGTAGTGAATGAGTTTGACTATTTAGGAAGCAAGTTTGAGGCGAATGGTAAGATGACGAAGGAATTAGAGAAGCGTGCCAGCAAAGGAAGATGCGTGATAGGAGCGTTTGGTAGAATAGCGAAGAATAAAAGGATACCAAAGAAAATGAAAATGGCGGTACACAATTGTATATTGTTGCCGACCCTGATGTATGGAAGCGAGTCATGGACGGTGAATGAAAGAGAAGTAAATAAGGTATGCACCGTAGAAATGGCTCATTTAAGAAGTATGACAGGAAAAACACTGAAAGATAGAGTGAGAAACGAATGGGTTCTGAATGAATGCGGAGTAAAAGAAAGCGTGAAAGTGAAAGTTCAAAGAAGTGTGATGCGATGGTTTGGACATATTGAAAGGATGAATGAAGACCGACTGACAAAAAGAGTGTATAAAGGGAATGTAATAGGTAAGCGTGGAAGGGGAAGACCTAGAAAAGAATGGATTGATCAGATAAGTGAGATTGCGAATGAATGGAATTTACAGAGTGGAAACAAGAGAAGAGCATGCATGAAAAGAGTGATGAAATTGGATGAGATGAAGGAGGTATGCAGGGACAGAGTCAAGTGGAGGCACTTATGTGGAGGTACTGGCCACCTCTAGAGGAATGGCGGCAGGATACAAGACAAGACAAGACAAGCGAAAGAATGGAACCTGCAGAGTGAAAATAAGAGAAGAGTATGTATGAAAAAGGTGATGAATATTGAGGAAATGAAAGTGGTTTGTACCTAAGGACAGAAAAAAGTGGAGGCGCATCTGCGGAGGTACCGGCCACCCCTAGTGGAACGGCGGCAGGATACAGTAACAGCTGTGCGCCTACCTGTATTCGCCACAATGTTGATTCCGTCCATAGGTACGCGGCATTCCTCCAACAAGCCATAAGGTGGAGGGGCAGACTCCTCATTCTTTATATTATCTAGGACAGGCGACCTGGTAAGCCAGTCCTTCTCACAGGCCTGTCTGTCTTGCTTCAAATCGCTCTCTTTAATGTCTATTAGTTCATCTGAGTGCGCTAGTTGTGCATCCATGAACTCCGAGTCCGCCTCCACCTTCTCAAGCTTCACAACAACGTCCATTGTGACTTGATCACTTGCACAAAACAAACAACCAACAGTCTCTGCACCAACTCTGACTGTTGATGTATTAGAAGTGATCAATAATACACTTTGAGTGAATAGAAAAGCGAATAGGGACGCACAGTGAAACAAAACAACCACGTACGTCAGTTGCACGTCAGCTGTTGAGGGGCGCCATGACAGATTAGAGATGGACTTCAATACATCGAAACTACCGATAGTGTTGTTTAAAATATTTGTTTTAGATATAATTATAATCTAAGTTGCAAAGATATGTTACATTGGAAATTAACATTACATGCATTCCCACAACCAGACATGTACAAGTTCGCGCTTGCACATGCCTCATGTGAGCCTACAACATAAAAACCAATCTCAAATGGACATACACCCTGCAACTCTTGCCGTCCTTCCCTGTAACAGGGGTGACATTGGCAAAGTGAACCATTTTTACAGCATGGGTGGTCAGCCGCATACCAACCTATCGATATACATAAAAATATTTACTCTTTTTTTTCTTTTTCTGTAACCATTCCGCTACGGGTGGCCAGAACCTCTGCAGAGCTGCCTACATTTCTTTCTATCCTTACCTCTTTATTCACCACTCTTATCATGCATTTTCTTTTTTTACGCTCATTTTGTATATCCCATTCTTTCAAAATCTCCTCAATCTGATCACTCCATACTTTTCTCGGTCGTCCCTTACCTCTTTTTCCTTTTACACTTCCAGCGCACCTATATAAAGTTTGTCGCTCATTTATTTTTTCCACATTCCCAAACCATCTCATCACATTCTTTTCTAACTTAACTTTCACATCCTCTTTAAATTATATTCTTTCTTTATTCATTCATTCCTAACTCTATCTTTTAGAGTTTTTGATCCTATCATGCTTCTCAAATGCATTCAGAAATTTCAGCTACTTCAGAAATTTGGTCCATCCATACCTTTCTCGGTCTTCCTCTACCAAGACATCCATCTTTTCTTGCAATGATTTTTAAAAATATTTTAGTCACTATACCTGAGAAAAAAGTTACAAATTCAAAAATGTTGGGACCTTATACCATACGTTGAGAATAATCGATAACTCGGTGAAGTCTCATATTTTGATCAGCAAAAATGCACAGGCAATGTACACAGCGCTGTAATTTGTATAAAAACATAACTGCAAAACAAAACAGCAGAAGAGTCAACTTTTAGAATTTTTTGGTTTAAAAATCTCTGGATATGGCTACAAATATATCCTTTCTTCCTTTCTCAGTCCAATCCTGGAAGTAGGCCTCCTCCACTCCTCTTCATTTCTGTCTATTTGCTGCTGTGTTCAGCCATCCTCTGCCTGCAGTTCCCTTGATGCCGTCCAGCCACCTCAGTTAGGGTTTCCCCACTCACCGCTTGGACATCCTGGGCCGCCACTGGATGATCCTTTTCGGCCGCCTTTCATGGTCATGCCTTGTGACTTCACCTGCCCAGCGCCACTTCAAGCAGGCCACTCGCTGTATGACGGCATTGACATCAATACGTTTACAGATCTCCTGGTTTGGAACCCCCCGTCTCTGAGGCTGAGTTCCAGCATCCTGAACATATCAGACCTTCACACTTAAAACTATCAAAACTGACAAAATGATGAAAATCAAATATGGTTCAAGGGTAAATAAATAATCTGCAAGCAAGTTACAAAGATATGCACACATTTTAGGTTCATATGAAATGGATGCCCACAAGCAGACATTTGTAAGAGGGTGATTACACATATTGCTTGTGTACTTTCAAAGTAAGATCTAGATGTCAAATGAACATTGACCGTGCAACTCATACCAACTTTCCCCGAAATAAACTTATATTAAATAGAAAAATAAATACTCCTTGCCCCAGAAATTGTTTTGAACTATTAAGGGTTAACTGTGAGGATTGGGAAGGTATAATTATTTCAACAGTTTTAATTTGTGTTAAGACCAGTGTGATAAACCATTTGGTGCTTAAGGTTCAGCTAAATGTATTTTGAAGAAAATAATAGTTTATTAATAGGTTTAAAAAATTATCATACAAAAATCAAAAAAATAACATATTTCAATCATTATTTTTATTTTATTAGGTAAAACTATGAGATACAATTATAATTACAATACTTCTATCCTACTTAGTTTACATAGTGAATATTATTTCTGATGAAAAAAAAAAATTAATAACACTTTATTTTTTGTCCTATATGTGATTTCCTACCTGTGTGCCATGCACTCCTTTCTTGCACAAGTTACTGTTATGATTTCCTACCTGTGTGCCGTGCACTCCTTTCTTGCACAAGTTACTGTTATGATTTCCTACCTGTGTGCCGTGCACTCCTTTCTTGCACAAGTTACTGTTATGATTTCCTACCTGTGTGCCGTGCACTCCTTTCTTGCACAAGTTATTGTTATGATTTCCTACCTGTGTGCCGTGCACTCCTTTCTTGCACAAGTTACTGTTATGATTTCCTACCTGTGTGCCGTGCACTCCTTTCTTGCACAAGTTACTGTTATGATTTCCTACCTGTGTGCCGTGCACTCCTTTCTTGCACAAGTTACTGTTATGATTTCCTACCTGTGTGCCGTGCACTCCTTTCTTGCACAAGTTACTGTTATGATTTCCTACCTGTGTGCCGTGCACTCCTTTCTTGCACAAGTTACTGTTATGATTTCCTACCTGTGTGCCGTGCACTCCTTTCTTGCACAAGTTACTGTTATGATTTCCTACCTGTGTGCCGTGCACTCCTTTCTTGCACAAGTTATTGTTATGATTTCCTACCTGTGTGCCGTGCACTCCTTTCTTGCACAAGTTACTGTTATGATTTCCTACCTGTGTGCCGTGCACTCCTTTCTTGCACAAGTTATTGTTATGATTTCCTACCTGTGTGCCGTGCACTCCTTTCTTGCACAAGTTACTGTTATGATTTCCTACCTGTGTGCCGTGCACTCCTTTCTTGCACAAGTTACTGTTATGATTTCCTACCTGTGTGCCGTGCACTCCTTTCTTGCACAAGTTACTGTTATGATTTCCTACCTGTGTGCCGTGCACAAGTTATTGTTATGATTTCCTACCTGTGTGCCGTGCACTCCTTTCTTGCACAAGTTATTGTTATGATTTCCTACCTGTGTGCCGTGCACTCCTTTCTTGCACAAGTTACTGTTATGATTTCCTACCTGTGTGCCATGCACTCTTTCTTGCACAAGTTACTGTTATGATTTTTGGGTTCTTATAGTTTCCAAATTAAAACACTGGTCTTCTTTAATGACATTTATTTTTACAGTTAGATTTATTTTTACACTTTACATTTAATTTCACAATTAATGTAAAGGTTTATGTTCACTTATGCCGTTTTATTCTTTAAAGGCACATTGTCGCAGGGCAACTGAACTCCTACAAGCTGTTTGCGGCTTATATAGCGGTAAGTAGCTATATTTAGCAGTAGAAGTTTCTACAGGTAAATTTTCTCAGAAGCTTCTGGACATTCTTCTAGAAATTTCAAGCACATAATTATGATGTTTTGCTTATATCTAGTAACTTCCCTATATAATTGAATAAAGTTTCAAACTTTCACTTTCCCTTTATAATATTTAACCCTACTTATAAATATTATATGAAATTGTTATCAGCTGTAATTAATACATCTACCTATGTTAATATTTACATTGCATTTACTATTTACATAACATTACAACTCAACCTGAAACACTTTGGATTTTTAGCCCTTTACATACTACACACTACGCATTTGCTCAGTTTTGTACCAGGTAATTTTTAGACTTCAATTTGGGCTAGACGTGGATAGAGTTTCAGCCCTTCTACCTAAATTGATTTAATATTTTTTTAAGTAAACTGTGTAGTCTGCTCAATGGTTTACTTTTATTGTGGCTGTACAAAATATAGGCGTTTAAAATCATTTTCCTAAAAATGTTGCAAACCACCTTTTTCAGAACTGAAGGGTTTGTCTTTCATCGAGATACAAATAGAGGATTTTGTCCGACTCATCTGCACCTCCCATATACTTATTGTTATGAATCATATTTGGCTTCTCCTTCAAAGATTTGTATGCGCCCTTCTTGTCTATGACTGTGATCATATCCGCAGTGCTATTAGTGGATGTTTGACTTACTGGTTGTTTTTCAGACTTCTTGTCTCGATGGGTACACTTTCAAATATTTTGTTTCCATTTGAATATTTTTTGCTGCAGCTGGAATTTCATTTTTGTTACGTCTACCGAGTTACTGAGTGCCCGTGATATAAGTTGCTTGATCAAACAGAGCCTTAGCTGGGGCAATACTTGTGACAAAATTATCAGCAAACAGATGGTTCCCCTTATTTAGGTAGTTCTCCACGTTCAGCATATTTTCAGCTACTGTATATCCAAGCCCATATATGTTTCTTAATAGTACCTACTTACCATATTGTCTCGATCGCTTGACCTTTTATAGCAAGCAAAAGACCAACAGTAACTGGAAACTGCATCACAAAGCATCCACTGGGCATGACACAGGTATCTTTTACAAATATCAATGTTTGTAAAATGTTGAGAATTTTTTTCAACAGTTTTAATTGCTTAAAAGCTTAAATATGATGCTAACTTTAGAATAAACACGAAAAACAACAACTATCGCGTGACCTTCCATACCCATCGAGCGCCAACTGCTCACCGACACAATTGTCATTATATAAAGGGGCGTGTAATACCTATTTGTCGCTACAGGGACGATTTGTGTTTGCATGGTTAAATCTGTACCTAAGAGCAGGGCTTCCCAAATTTATTTGTACTGTGACGCCCCTGGGACTTTGCTAGTTTCTTACGACGCCCAAAAATACTAACCACTTTTAGTACTAGCCAATGAACGGCTTATCAGAAAAACACTATGTTGGCTCAGTCGCATCAATATGTGGAGCTCTTAGGACAATGTCACGATGCCCTGGGGCGTCACAACACACAGTTTGGGAAGCCCGCCTTAGAGCATAAACAACATATGTGGAACTTCCGTGCTTTATGCTCACACTAACACTGAGCATCCGATGTTAATTACACTTGATATCTCAGGACTTGGGACAGGACCAGAGGCGGTTTCTATTAACGTGCATCCGTGCAGTGAGCTGCCTAGATTTTGTAATAATTTTAGCAAAAAAATGTATACACTTTTAATAAAAATATATCGTGTGGAAGATGTGTTAAAAGATCGCTGAAGTAAAAAATCACTAATAATTATACGAAGCGCCTGATAAGCGCAAAGGACCGCTGTCATACATAATATTATAGTATAATTATTATACTTCTCGGGGCATATCGCTCAATGCACAGAGATCTTGAAAAACTTCCATACATATTATGAAAAACTGTCGAATCCGTGGCTGTGAGAGAGATAGCAGATCAATCATAGCTTCTGTAACGCGGTAGACAAAGATGGCAAACGCCTTGCTACGTGCAACACCCAAATATTATGAAATAGTCGACGTGTGTTGACATTATATGAACAATGAACAATGAAACCATCATAAGTTAGACCCTCCGCACACTAGACGACAGGCGACAGCGACTTGTCGGCGCGAATCGGCGATCGGCGCGACTCGGCGACAAGTGTGCGGAGCTTTGAACAAAATATATTAAAACTGTCGGCCGCAGCCTGTCGTCTAGTGTGCGGAGGGTCTTACTCTCCTTAGCATTTTAAAGAAAACATTGGTTATTACAATGTTGATTATAAATAATAATTGCCAAACTGGACTCTGGATGATTCACATCCGTTCAGTTGTTAGTTGACGTAGAGATATACAGTCATCGGTTGGCCTTTGATTTTGCGGGAATATTTTTTACATTCTTTTAAAAATCATCGTAAATTCATTACAAGATTGTTGTTAATTAATTTTCTGACTATGAATTTCAATAATAAAGCAGACGTGGACTTAATAAAAAAAAAATTGTTGTTCTTTCAAACAAAAATTGTTTAACAATGTAAAGCTTAATCTAAAACAGTGAATAGGGTATTTAAGCATCATGGCTGTGTGGTTGTGAATGGTTTTTTTCTTTCCGTGTCGTATAATTTGTGGTGAAAAATCGTGGAGCGAAGATGTGTCATGCATCTCGCTCACCTTACTGTGGAAGTTAAACATCATGCACTTTCGTAAACTCACATTGAGCATGTAATGCCTTTAAATTGATTAGACAAACAGATCTTCCACAATGGCTTGATGTTGGTTATAGAGAATCAATCAAAAATTTCAATGATAAAGTGCATGAGAACAGATTAATTATACCTATCTGGAACAATTTATTTTGTTAAATTTTGTGCTGTTGTGCGGATGGATTTCCATTTTAAATAACTGTAAGTACGCGCTTAAATACATATATTCGTTATGCAAAATAACAGGTGTAGGTATGTACTCATGTATAGCTTAATAAAACATTATATATGTACGTATTTCTTACAATTTCCATTCAAATCAAATTGGAAAATAAAAGAAAAACTATAATTGCAGAAATTATGAACTGCCAAAAGTTTTATTGACGAGCCGCCTCTGGACAGGACTCCAATATTTTAAATAATAGTAATAATCTAATCTAAATCTAAGCTGCAAGGATATGTTTCATTTGAGATTCATATTAAATGCATTCCCACAAGCAGACACGCATATTTTCGCACTCATGCCGAATTTAGACCTACAATATAAAAAAACCCAATTCTCAAATGGACATAAGCCCTGCAACTCTTGCCGACCTTCCCTGCAACAGGGGTGACATTGGCAAAGTGAACCATTTTTTACAGTATGGGTGGTCAGCCTCATACCAACCTCATACCTCATACCTCATACCAGCCTCATACCTCTTACCAGCCTCATACTCAACATAATAATTGGCCAATTTGTATATAGCGCCGTTTAGTGGCACTAGCCCCCCCAAGGGCGCTTTTATGTGTTGAAGCTTCTGTTAAACAAATGTGTCTTAAGCACCTTCCTGAAACTGCCAACACTGGTCTCTGTTCTCAAATCCAGAGGCAGACTGTTCCAGCAGGATGGATCAGCTGAATTAAAAGCCCTGTCTCCGAAACCGGTTCTGTTCCGTCGAAGTGGCAGTTCAAGCCTGTTTACGGCGTCACTCTGTGCAGAATGAAGAGTGCGTCGTTTTCCAAAAACTTATAGAACAGCAACTTATAAGAAATTCTGCATTATTAACTCAAAAAATGCAAAAACGAGGAGTTTCTTTGTTTATGCTCTAAGGCAGAGGTCTCCAAAGTACGGCCCACGGGCCAAATGTGGCCCCGAAAGGATTTAATCCAGCCTGCAGACGCCAATAAAAAAAGTTTTCTTTAAAGATATTGGGAATGGAAAGATCGGCCGCGGGAAGAAGCAACGCACAACATGCATACGCTGTTGCCCCTCCGCCAACTCTCCAAAAACACTGTTTCAAAGTATCAAATTTTCAAAATTTTCCACCCTGGGGAACAAGTCACCCAGACCCTGTTGGCCCGCCATACCACCTCGAAATATTCAATACAGCCCTTGGGTACATTAGTTAAGAGACTCCTGCTCTTAGGTGCAAATCAATTTATGATCTTATAATTTATTTACTTATAATAACACTAATCACAAGCAAACATTTTTTTTTCTCTGTATGTAATAAAATGCGCCTTTTCAGACTTGACAATCGTATTGTTTTAAAATTACACCGATCACAAGCAAAAGGTTTTACGCCAGCGTGTATTAATTTGTGTAATCTTACATCGCTAAAATGTTTTGATTTATATTCACATTGATTACAAGCAAATGATTTTTACCCAATGTGTATTAATTTATGTGATTTTAAATTGCTCAAATGGTTTGACATATATTCACACTGATCACAAGCAAAAGGTTTCTCACCAGTGTGTATTAATATGTGTGATTTTAAATTCCTCAACAGTGTTGATTTATATTCACACTGATCGCAAGCAAAAGGTTTATGACCAGTGTGTTTGAGTTTGTGAACTTTTAATTTGGTAGATCTTGTTGCTTTATAATCACACTGATCACAAGCAAATGGCTTTTTCCCAGTGTGTGTTAATTTGTGTAATTTCAAACTTCGCAGGTTTGTCGCTTTATAATCACAAAACTCGCAAGAAAATGGTTTCTCACCAGTGTGTGTTAAAGTGTGTACTTTCAAACTGGACAAATGTATTGTTTTATATTCACACTGATCACAAGCAAAAGGTTTATGACCAGTGTGTTTAAGTTTGTGGGTTTGTACGCTGGTAGATTGACTTGATTTGTAATCACACTGATCGCAAGCAAATGGCTTTTCGCCAGTGTGTTTTAATTTGTGTGATTTCAAATATCCCACAAATGTCGTTTTAAAATCACACTGATCACAAGCAAATGGCTTTTCCCCAGTGTGTTTTAGTTTGTGTACTTTCAAATATTGCAATTTTGTTGCTTTATAATCACACTGATCACAAGCATAAGGTTTAAGACCAGTGTGCTTGAGTTTGTGAGTTTGTAAGCTGGCAGATGTTGTTGATTTATAATCACACTGATCACAAGCAAAAGGTTTATGACCAGTGTGTTTGAGTTTGTGAGCTTTTAATTTGATAGATGTTGTTGATTTATAATCACACAAATCACAAGCAAATGGGTTTTCTCCAGTGTGTGTTAATTTGTGTGCTTTCAAATTTTGCAGTTGCGTCGCTTTATAATCACACTCATCACAAGCAAATGGCTTATCCTCTGTATGTATTAATTTGTGTTTTTTCAAATATCGCACACATGTCGCTTTATAATCACACTGATCACAAGCAAAAGGTTTATCCCCCGTGTGCTTCAATTTATGTACTTTTAAACTACGCAAGAGCACTGTCTTAAAATCACAATGATCACAAGCAAATGGTTTTTCCTCAGTGTGTCTTAATCTGTGTACTTTCAAACATTGCAAATACACTGATTTATAATCACACTGATCACAAGCAAATGGTTGTGAAGTGTGCTTTAATATGTGCGATCTCAAATCGCTTGATCGTTTTGATTTATAATCACACTGATCACAAGCAAAAGGTTTATGACCAGTGTGTTTGAGTTTGTGAGCTTTTAATTTGGTAGATGATGTTGCTTTATAATCACACTGGTCACAAGCAAATGGTTTTTCCCCAGAGTGAAGAAATTTGTGTGATTTCAAAGTTTGCATGTAGGTTGCTTTAAAATCACACTGATCACAAGCAAATGGTTTTTCCCCAGTGTGTATTAGTTTGTGTATTTTCAGAGATTTCATGTAGGTCGCTTTAAAATCACACTGATCACAAGCAAATGGCTTTTCCCCAGTGTGATTCAATTTGTGTTCTTTCAAACTATGAAAATATATTGTCTGAAAATCACACTGATCACAAGCAAAGGGCTTAATACTATTGTGTTTCAGTTTGTGAGTTTTTAGTTTGGAAGATAAAGCTGATTTGTAATCACACTGATCACAAGCAAATTTTTTAAGACCAGTGTGTTTGAGTTCCTGGGGTTTTAATATGATTGATGTTGTTGATTTGTAATCACACTCATCACTAGCACTAGAATTGTTTTTGTTTTGCTGGCATTTGCTGGTGCATGGCCCGCCCTCCAGGATTGTGGATCTGTGATGGTGGCTCTTGCTTGTTCCCGGGACGGATCCACATTCAGTTGGATGCCCCAGCTCACGGCAACTAAACAACTGATGGATCCTCAGGAGTTTCTTTTGATTGACCTTGTAGCTGCAGGCATGGCACACATGATCCAGCTTGGCTGATTCCCTCCAACAACTGTCATCTGGAAATATAACAGAGGAAATAGATGGGGTGAGTAAGATTGTGTGAGAAAAGAAATAAAAAAATCAAAGGGGTTAAATATAATGAACAGGCGATGTGTGAATTAAGGATGTTATGGTGATTAAATTATGGATACAGATGTGAGAATGACAGTATTTTGATTTTGTATGGTTTTGGTTGCCGATATTAGATTATTAAGAAGTGGCTTTGTGAACGCAGCGCGTCACACAAATATATCGCACGCTTAATAATAAAGACAAATAACTCAAAAATTGGGAAAATCGAGATTTTGTAATAAAACGCAAGAACAATGCGAGAAGAATAGGTAGAATGCGACAGCCGTTCAATTTGGACGAATATGTCGGAGGACGATACGAGGTTGTCTGAACTTCAAACGTGATTTCCCAACCGAGTTTCTTTATGATTAAGCGTGCGATATTTGTTGATACAGAAATAATATTTGTTAAACTGTAGGGAATGAAAATGAGTTAATTTTTGTTCTCTTAGTATGTTTTCACGTCATCAATTTTTTTGTGTAACTTTCAATTTCATTCTTGCTACATTGGTCGCCCCAATGTCAACAGCAGATTTTAAAAGACATTTTTCCAGGAAATTGTAAAAAAAATTAAAAATTTCAAACAGAATACGATGAATGAAGAATGTTTGAACCTATTTATATTAACAGGTAAGGGGGCCAGCCTTACACCGACCACATCAGTTAAAGTGGGAGTTTCCCAGCTTCCGAGGGGGCTGGTTGTCATTTCTTGTGAAGGCTGAGTAAATCTTGCAGGTATTTTATTTTGGGTTTTGAAATACATTCTTGCTTTAAAAACATCAGGTCTAAATCTAAAATCTAAATCTAAGCTGCAAAGATATGTATCATTTGAGATTCATATTAAATGCATTCCCACAAGCAGACATGCATAATTTCGCACTTACACATGCCGCATGTGGACCTACAATATAAAAAACCCAATCTCAAATGAACATAAGCCCTGCAACTCTTGCCGACCTTCCCTGAAGCAGGGGTGACATTGGCAAAGTGAACCATTTTTTACAGTATGGGTGGTCAGTCGCATACCAACCTATCAGTCAAGGAATACAAGCAATTAATACATTCAAATATATAAAACAAATAAACTCTAAACAATTACACAGTGAAAAATTAAAAAAAAAAAAAAAAACTACAAAACATATTTAAAAAAAAATATTTAAAAGCCTCAGCTTTAACCGCCAGCATTACAGATCAACCGCCATTTCTTTCGATCCTTGCATACTTCTTTCATTTCATCCAGAGCCATAACCTTTTTCATACAAGCTCTCCTTTTATTATGACTCTGGATATCCCATTCATTCGCTATTTCAAAAATTTGGCCATCCATACCTTTTTCGGTCTTCCTCTTCCACGACATCCATCAATTCTCGCGTGGATATATTAATACTAAATGGTGTAAAAACGGAATCAATCTTAGAGGGTGTCATTGTGTGAGGGTATAAGGGAGGGAGGGGGTGCAGGACGGCCAGGTGTGGAGCTTGCATCATCTGGATCGTTTGCGAAACCGGTTGTGGTATTAAATAAAATAAAATACTCATAGTAATTGAAAACAAAGTGTTTTTTCTTTTTATCTCTTAAGATGAACGATTACTAAGTTAATGCCTCTACAATCAATAAAATAGGTTGATAAAATTTATTTTTCGTTTGTTGAAATATTTTGTTCGCGAAAGTGACAGCCATTTCTAGAACTAGTGATGTTCAAATATATATGTACTTGCTTCTTCAAGTATGTAACTTCTATGCTCGCGGTAATAGATACTTGTGAAAATCATCCCGTACACAAAGAGGTGAGAACATTTTTGAATTCGGAATTTATCAGATATTTTCATACTTTCAACAACACAAGTAACAAATACCGTTACCATAGTGATTTCATGGATTTCCATGGTGATGTACATAGATTGAAGACGGAGTAGACACGTTGCTTGCATAGAAAATAACAAAAGCATTTCATATGTCGCGAGCGAGATAGCACTATTAACAATGTATGGTGTCAAAGACGGTGTATCATGTCAATTGGTACTTGCACACATTCATAGCCTCTCCATTGAATATACCTCCATGCCCCCACCATGATTTTAACTGTAATGCCCGCTTTCCACTGCGAGCGGGAAATAGCTGAGCGGGAGCGGGAAATAGCTGAGCGGAGCGTAGTGAAATAGTTTTGGCCTTCCATTGCTAAAGAGTTTTCAAAAATAATGGTATTTGCCTTCCACAGCCAACGAGCTCGGCGGAGTGAGCTAGGCGGGAAATGAGATGAGTCAGATGAAAGAGTTGTTTACCTTCCATCTATAGCTGGCTTAGCGGAGCCAACTAGTGTGTGACAGCTCGTTGCAGCCTACGCCCAGATCAAACGTTTTAATTATTAATAAAAAAGTTTTTTTTTGTTTCGAAAAATAAAATGTAATGTATTATTTTGCTTTAATACATAAAAAGTAGATGTTTGAAATAAAACATACATTTTAATATTTTCAAATTTATAAAATAATGTATGATGTGTTTATGTAAATCATGTATGATGTGTTTTATCGCTGTCACGCAACTGCGCGGGTTGGCGCGGGGGGCACGGGGGAGTGGAGTCAGTTGAAAACTAGCGGCCGAGACCATGACACAGCGGAGTCATTTTTACTCGCTCACTCCGCTGTCGGTGGAAGCACTTCTATGAAATTTACTGTTGCTAGTCAAGCGGAGTCCGTACGGAGTCCGCTCCGCTCGCAGTGGAAAGCGGGCATAAGCGCTGACAGTGCTCAAACGAACTCCCCGAACATGGCCTAAGCGAAATTAATGAAGGGTCAAGCTGTCGTGCATGATGTCACCGCTCATATTTGCTAAAGATGTCATAAATATCGCAATGTGCGTTACAGCTGTGCGCCTACCAGTGTTGCCACCTTAGCCCTTTTGGGGCTAGATCTAGCACTTTTTACTGTAGGTGAACTCGTTGTTTAATGATTTAGCCCGAAAAGGGCTATCTAGCCCTTTTTATTAACTTAAAAATATTGTACGAAAATCTGAAATTTGCGCCATGCTAACATCGCGATTACTTCGAACTTTCGCGATTTTTGTCATATAATTGTTTTTTTTTTTTGGTAGACACCATTTGTTCGATTATGGCAACATATCTATGACAACTAAATGATTCTAAACGGAAAATTTGTTAATTTTAGTTTGTAAAATAACTAATATTTTTAATGTTTGAACCTAATTTTGAAAAAAATTATTGTGATTCATACTAAACAGGTGTTTTTTTAGCTTTATTTTACACCAACTCTTTTTGTGCTCCTTTTAGCCCGATCTAGCCCTTTTTAGCTTCTTCAATAGCCCCCATTACTAAAACTAAGGTGGCAACACTGGCGCCTACCTGTATTCCCCACCATGTTGGTTCTGTCGCGGCATTCCTCCAACAAACCATAAGGTGGAGGGGCCGACTCCTCATTCTTCACATTATCCACTACAGAGTGCTGATCTTCCCATTCTATCTTAATATCCAGTCTCTCTTGCTTCACATCGCTCTCGTCAATGTCTATTTGTTCATCTGAGTGCGCTAGTTGTGCATCCATGAACTCCGAGTCCGCCTCCACCTTCTCAATCTTCACAACAACGTCCATTGTGACTTGACCACTTGAACAAAACAAACAACCAACAGTCTCTGCACCAACTCCTGTTGATCTTTTATAAATAAACAATAATATTTGTACACTTTTAGTGAATAGAAAAGCAGAGTGAAATCACAGAGTGAAATTAAACCACGTCAACCAGTTGCAAAGAGGTAGAGATGGGCAAAATATATCGATATATCAAAAGTACCGATATATTTTTTGTAAATATCGATATTTTCATCGATATTAGAAATATCGATTAATCGATATTTCGATATTGTTTTTCAAGTATCAAAATCGTATCAAAAACGATATTTTTTTGCAAATGTGACATTTCCCCCCACACTTTAAAGGTAGCTGTGTTTTGAAGCCAACATTTTTACGTAGCAAATTGCATGTCTCCTCTCCCTCCCCCACCCGTCGACAGATTTTTAACCCAAAATAATTCGAAATTTTGAGGCGTTACCCGCCAGCGACCGATATTTTTTTGGAAAATTTTGTTTTTTTTTTTTTGAAACGCGTTTCTATCCCCCCGTCCCCTCGTCGACAGATTTGTAACCCAAAAATTTCGAAATTTTGAGACGTTACCCACCAGCGACCAAAACGTATTGAGGAAAAATATCGATACATCGAAATATTGATGTTTTTTCCTCGATATATTTCGATAATGTTTAAAACTATCGATTCGTCATATATCGATATATTTTTTTCATTTGCCCACCCCTACAAAGAGGTCAACAACCACCACAGGTGAACAGATCTGTATTCTGTCATAATATGGCGTTGGTCCGATTGACGTAGGGATGGGCAGATGGGGAAAAAATATCGATATATATCGAATCGATATTTTTAAACACTTTCGAAATATATCGAGGAAAAAATAGCGATATTTTCAAAGAAAAAATATCGGTCGCAGACGGGTAAGGTCTCAAATTTTCACAAGTTTTGGCCAAAAAGTCTGTCGATGGGGGGAGGGATACTTGCGATTTGCTACGTTAAAATGTTGGCTTCCATGCGCAGCCACGTTTTAAGAAGTGCTTGGAGCAAAGTCACATTTGAAAAAAAATATGGTTTTTGATACTTGAAAAAAAATATCGAGATATCGATTAATCGATATTTCTAATATCGAGAGAAATATCGATATTTTAAAAAAAAAATATCGGTAATTTGATATATCGACATATTCGCCCATCCTTAGATTGACGTCTTGCGAGTTGCATGTCATTTCACTTTTCTTGTTTATTTTTTGCAAGTGATCAAGTTACAATGGACGTTGGTGTGAAGCTTGAGAAGGCGGCGGCGGACTCTGAGTTTATGGATGCACAACTTGTGCACTCCTGTATACAAGTGGACATTGAGGAGGGCGATGTGAAGCAAGAGAGACTGTCTCGTGAGCAACAGTGGCTTGCCGGGTCGCCTGTCCTGGATAATATAAAGAATGAGGAGTCTGCCCCTCACGAGAAGGTCTTGTTGGAGGAATGCCGCCTACTAATGCCTGGTACAGTCCACATCCTTGCTTGATCTCTGCTTGTAATATTTTTGCTCTGGCGGAGCCTCGGCAGCATAAAGGAACTGAAGCTCTGATTTGTCTCAGCTAGGTCCAGTGGAGAACTGCTAGTGGTGCGTACAAGTGTTGGAAGTTGCCCAGTCCGCAATATTAAGAATAATAATATTCCTTGACTAATAGGTTGGTATGAGGCTGATCACCCATACTGTAAAAAATGGTTTACTTTGCCAATTTCACCCCTGTTTCAGGGAAGGTCGGCAAGAGTTGCAGGGCTTACGTTTATTTGAAACGCAACGCAACTAAGCTACACATATAGTGTAACTTCTTGCCGCGTTATCCCCGAAGGGGTCGCATGTGGCGAGTTGAACCTATTTATTTTTACAGGTAAGGGGGCCGGCCTCACGCCAACCACTTCAGTTGAAGTGGGGGTTTTCCAGCTCCCGAGGGGGCTGGTACTCATTTCTTGTGAAGGCTGAGTAAACCTTGCCGGTATTTTTATTATGGGGTTTGAAATAAACACCGAAATAGGAAATCATTTCTGACACCCTCCTCGGTGGGATTCGAACCCGAGCTCACGGGGTAGAATGCAAGCACTCTACCAACTGAGCTATCGACCGGACTTATTATTTGAGATTGGGTTTTTTATACTGTAGGTCCACATGCGGCATGTGTGAGCGTGAAATTATGTGTGTCTGCTTGTGGGAATGCATTTAATATGAATCTCAAATGATACATATCTTTGCAGCTTAGATTTAGATTAAGGATGATTTATTTGGTTAGCTCTGTTTTTGTGTGAATCACACCTCAAGATTCCTCTGCAAGCTCGGCTGTCGCTATTGCAAGTGCCAATTCTCGAGCAAGACCCAGTTACTGCAAGGTTAATCGAGCGTAGTGTTAGGCTTTTTTTGCCGAGGGTGCTGCTTTGCCTTTGTTAAAAACTAATTGTACCCCTTTGTCGTAACTCATCCTTCTCATTTCTCTATGGTTTTTGCCTCTTGAAAATGATTTTAGCATGGGAAAAGTACTTGAGGTGAAATAAATGCTCAGCTTGTGAAAGTAAGCCCCTGTGTTTTTATTTTTATACTTTCTCAAAAACAAAAGTGTGCTGAAATTTGCATTTTTGTATCTGTTTACAGATGATAGTTGTGAGAGGGAATCAGCCAAGGTGCACCACGTGTACCCTGTCTGCAGCGACGAGGGCACGCAGAAGAAGCGCCCCATGATCCACCAGGTGTTTATTTGCTGTAAACAGGAGCATCTAACTGACGGTGGATCCGTCAAGGACACAAGCAAGAGCCGCCATCGCAGATCCACAATCCTGGACAAAAACAAAAACAATTCTGGTACAATCGAAGGAAAACTTCATAAAACAAATCAACACAAAAACACCTCAACAGAAAATGCAACCGCACCCCATTCTAGGAAACACAAATCACAACTTAAAAGACATAATGTTGTACAAAATACGCAGAAGGGCTTTACTTGTGATGAGTGTGATTATAAATCAACTCGATCAGATAGGTTAAAAGCTCACAAAGCAATACACACTGGTGAAAAACCATTTTCTTGCGATCAGTGTGATTTTAAATCGATTAGTTTGTTTAATTTAAAAAAACACAAATTAATACACTGTTTGGAAAAGCCTTTTGCCTGTGATCAGTGTGATTATAAATCAATACACTCTAGCTATTTAAAAACTCATAAACTAAAACATACTGGGGAGAAACCATTTGCTTGTGATAAGTGTGATTATAAATCAATACATATGCATAGATTGAAACAACACATTTTAATTCATAGTGAGGAAAAACCGTTTGCCTGTGATCAGTGTGATTTTAAATCACTACATTCGCGCAGTTTGAAAACACACAAAGTAATACATTCTGGTATAAAAGCATTTGCTTGTGATCAGTGTGATTATAAAGCAACTCGAATACATAACTTGAGAAATCACAAATTAATACACACTGGGGAAAAATCGTTTGCTTGTGATCAGTGTGATTACAAAACCACACAATCAAGTCGTTTAAAAACTCACAAGTTCATGCACACTGGTGAAAAACCATTTGCATGTAATCAGTGTAATTATACAACAGCTCGATTAGATTGTTTGAGATCTCATAAATTAATTCACATTGAGCAGAAACCCTTTGCTTGTGATCAGTGTGATTATAAATCAACTAGATTAGATAATTTGAGAACTCACAGGTCAATACACACTGGGGAAAAGCAATTTGCTTGTGATCAGTGTGATTACGTATCAGCACTCTCTGGCAGATTAAAAACCCACAAATTAAAACACACTGGGGAGAAACCATTCGCTTGTGATCTGTGTGATTATAAAACGGCATACTCACACAGCTTGAGGCTACACAAATCAGCCCACACTGGCAGTAAACCATTTGCTTGTGATCAATGTAATTACACATCAACGCAATCATGCCGTTTAAAAACCCACAAATTAAAACATATAAACAGGCCTGGACTAAGGGCGGTTCGAGCAGTGCGACCAAACAAAGGCCTCGTTATCCAAGGACCCTCTGAAGATTTTCAGAAATCATAAAACTTAAATTTTGATAAAATTTCCTGTGGGAACGCTTTGGTCATGGTTCCACGACAAGATGTCCATAGACAGAATGTCCACCTACGAGTTGTCCTATAATGTTATGTCCACCAGAAAAAATCCACCGAAGAAGACATTTTGTCGGAAATTATGTCGCGTTGACATTCTGTCAATGGACATTGTATCGGTGGACATCCTGGCAATGGTCGTTTTGTCGTGACACGCTGGGCCATGGAAGCCTCAAAAAATAATAAAAATTATATATATATATATATATTTTTATGGTTTGTGTATTACTTAATACTGTTAAAATTCATGTTGATGGATTTATGTTTTTAAAAAAAACTAATTTTTGATTTTAACATTGTTTTAATTTCACACACAATATTGATTTTATTTTAATTATAATTTACAAACGTTATCTGGAGGAAATGAAAGAAGTATGTAAGGACAGAAAGAAATGGCGGTTGATCTGTAATGTTGGCGGCTAGGGTTTATTAAATTGGAATTTGTTTTTATTTGTAAATGGATATTTTGTATTTGGATATTATTATTTAGTGATGTATAAAATGTAATTTGTCGTGTGTGTGTGTTCCTTGACTTATAGGTTGGTATGCGGCTGACCACCCATGCTGTAAAAATGGTTCACTTTGCCAATGTCACCCCTGTCTCAGGGAAGGACGGCAAGAGTTGCAGGGTGTATGTCCATTTGAGATTTGGTTTTTATGTTGTAGGTTCACATGAGGCATGTGCAAGCGCAAACTTGTACGTGTCTGGTTGTGAGAATGCATGTAATGTGAATCTCCAATGTAACATATCTTTGCAACTTAGATTAGATTAGATTAGATCGACCTATATGGTCATATTCAGGTAGGATTACAATTTACGAAAATGTTTGTAAATTATAATTAAAATAAAATCAATATCGTGTGTGAAAATAAAAACAATGGTTTAATCAAAAATAAGTTTTTTTAAAAAACATAAATCAATAATAATAAAAATAAAAACAATTCTTTTTGGGGATTTCTTCTTGGGGGTAACCAGATTTTTTTAATTCACCCAAACCAACCTGACTGGGTTGTGGGAATTATGGGCGCTTGACTTATTTAAAAATTATTTAATTAAATTTTAAGGTTAATTACACTTTTCGGATATTATAAATTATACATGTCTGCTTGTGGGAATGCGTTTAATATGAATCTTAAATGATACATATCTTTGTAGGCTGTAGCTTAGATTTAGATTAAGACCAACTGTAATGAGTGAACTTAACTTAACATTATTCTTGATGTTTTGTTAGCGACGTAGCCAACATTTTCAGGAAGCACCCTCTCTGCATGTCGATTGAGGATGAACTGAATTGATGATGTTTATCCTCAACCAGAGAGGGCGCCTCCTGGAGACGTTTGCTACGTTGTTAATAAAATCTCGAGAATAATGTTAAGTTAAGTTCACCCATTACATATTTTTAAGGGTTTGGTGGTTTATACAGTGAAAGTACATTGTATATTAATTAAATAAAACGCAGTTTAAATTCACTTTTATATTCTTTAACTTTGTTATTGTTAATTTGATTTGTCATTGTCCTGATGATGCCTTTTTAGGCTAAAACGTTTGACAAAGTTAAAGAATATAAAAGTGAATTTAAACTGCGTTTTATTTAATTAATTTAAAATCACCCATTACATTTGGTCTGATATTCGAAAAGTGTAATTAACCTTGAAATTTAACTATAATTTGTAAATATGTCAAATAATCGTATCTCCAACTAAATCTTAACCTTAATATGACACTGTTTAATTATGTATACGTCGCTTGTATGGTTTTGGCACTCAAATTTACGTTATTGTAACAAGCGCAAATTCACACTCCGCCTGCGCTGTTTCCTGTCAACAACAACTTACCCTGGTTCAACAGATGCCATTGGTCAATTATTCATTAAAATATTAAGGGCCGATTTTTCAATGGTCAGATAAACAATCAAATAGCTAACTGTCCATTAAATTTATCTGAGGTTTTAATGGACGAATAAAAGTTTCCAATTTTTCAAACGCCAGATAACGGTTAGATAGTTATCTGACCGATTTTGTGTGACTAGCTCAGACAAGCTTCACACCATCTGCGAGAGCGAGACACGCTTATGAACGTTTTGTTACTTTAGAAAGAGATAGAGGACTTTGAAACTATGACGGCGGCTGACCAAATAAAAACATAACCTTAAATTGTTGGCTTGGCTCCGTGTTACTATTTTCTTATTTTTTTTTAACTTTAATAGCTAATTTAAATATGTCAAAGATACTAATCTACCAATTTTAGTAAGAGCGAAGTGAGGTTGTTAACCGAATTAGTGGCGAATTATCGCACAATAATTGAAAATAAAGAAGGACGCTGTCACAAATAAAGAAAAGGAAGCAGCTTTTAACAAAATTGCTTCATTATTTAATGCTGCTTCAGGCGTTAAATCTCAAATATGAAAGCATTAAAAAAGAAACGAAAAAATCAATGGCAACAGATATATAAAACTAGTGGCGGGCCCTCTTCAGGCCAGACAAAATCTTCGTTGCAATTCCTCATCGTCCCATACCTACAGACATATTATAGGTCTTTCTCTTACAACTCTGCATGAATTTAAAAAAATACCACCGTATAATCTTCTTATATTAGTTCATCGTCAATGAAATAAAAAATATCCATATTTTTACAATGAAGGACTACGAAAACGAAGACAACCTACAAATATTAGACGCGCGCTGTGACAGAAATGCCAATTTATTCGACAGTTAGCGCGCTAACGGCGGAGTAAAGGGGCAGTTAAGTTTATTCGTCAGATAGGGAACTTAACGGGCCGATACAGCCTAACTGTCAATTGAAAAATTCAAAATCTTGTTAACTGTGGAATAAACCTTAACTAACTGTTTATCTGACCATTGAAAAATCGGCCCTAAGTAATGAATTATAATCTTAATATACCTGTTTCTTGCAAAATACTCAATACGCAAATTGCTTTCCTCTCCAGTCTCCACCAATCTTTTTATTTTTAGAATGAAATAAAAATAGTAAAAATTTAGTGATTAATATTTGAGTAGATATTGTATTCAAGCTCTCCATGCCTGAGATATAGGTACTCCTTATTATGGCACATGTATTATTTTCTTACATTAGTTTAAAACCTGTATGCTATGCATATTTTTTGTAAAACATTTTGTATGAATAAAATATTATATCAGCATGAGAAGGCAGAAGATGTGCTTTCATTTAGGAGAGTGTTATCTTACGAGTCACCTTCAAGCTTTAACTTTACCTCTCTACGGAAAAGAAGAGAGACAAAATAAGAAACGAAACTATCCAACAAGACAAAAGTCGTTGACATTATTGATAAGTCTCCGCAAGCTGAAATGGCAATGGGCTGGTCATGTGGTGAGGCGAGAGGGCGGCAGGTGGACTTCCAGAATTCTTGAATGAATGAGCGTGGGAAGACCCCAAAAAAGATGGGTTGACAATATTGTCCAGCTGATGGGAAAACAGTGGTATTGTGTTGCTCGAGATAGACGAATGTGGAAAAGTTTTGAGGAGGCCCACAGAGTAAGAGGAGGCCTATATCCAGTAGTGGAGAGAAGAAGGCTAGCAGTTTCATCAAAGGTAAGTTCTCACTTCTTGTGAAGTCTAAGTAAGCTTTTCAGTTCAAAGAAATGCCTTTAACAAAATATCGCTTCTGTCATAATTGATTCATTTGAATTTATATCTTTTCTCGCAACCGTTAGACTTGTATGCACCTTGTATACCTCAATGCTTGTATGCGACAATGGTCCTTTACAACCATTGACAAAATAATAAATCAACTCCTGGAGAATTAAAGTTTTAGGCTTACACAGAATGCATTATTCATTTAAAATTAATCTTCACAATGACTACACAAGCCCTTCAACTTTTACAACTATTGTTGGCCAAAATTGTGTCGTCACCCGGCCAGGGTGCTAGGGAAAAGGTTAACAAATATTTTCTTATTGGTTATGATATGGATGAAATGAAAGAAGTATGTAAGGACAGAAAGAAATGGCAGTTGATCTGTAATGTTGGCGGCTAGGGCTAGGGTTTCATTTTATTTTTAGTACCAATATTATGTTTTCGAACTTTTTCCCCTGATTTGGCTATCCTTATCCCAAGTATCGATATTTAAAAATATAAATATCGGTACTTTTGATGTATCGATATATATGGCCCATCCCTACTTCTCGCAATAACGTATTGATCCGGATCTCACATATCGTCAGGGCTGGTCATGGCGTCCGTCAGCTACTGCCGCCTCGTACTGTGTTTACTTTGCTGAAGAAGTTTCGGTTTGATCAACAGTCACAGCTCTGTGAGTCACAGTTGGTGGAGAGACTGTTGCTTGTTTGTTTTGTGCAAGTGATCAAGTCACAATGGACGTTGTTGTGAAGCTCGAGAAGGTGGAAGAGGACGCGGAATTTATGGATGCACAACTAGTGCACTCGTGTTTGCAAGTGGACATAGAGGAGGGCGATGTGAAGCAAGAGAGACTGTCTCGTGAGCAGCAGTGGCTTGCCGGGTCGCCTGTCCTGGATAATATAAAGAATGAGGAGTCTGCCCCTCACGAGGAGGTCTTGTTGGAGGAATGCCGCCTACTAATGCCTGGTACAGTCCACATCCTTGCTTGATCTCTGCTTGTAATATTTTTGCTCTGGCGGAGCCTCGGCAGCATAAAGTAACAGAAGCTCTCACTTGTCTCAGCTATGTCCGGTGCAGAACTGCTAGTAGAGATAAAAAAAAAACGCAACTAAGCTACACATATAGTGTAACTTCTTGCCTGCGTTATTTCCGAAGGGGTCGCATGTGGCGCTTCGGGACCTATTTATTTTTACAGGTAAGGGGGCCGGCCTCACACCAACCACTTTCAGTTGAAGTGGGGGTTTCCCAGCTCACGAGGGGGGCTGGTTCTCATTTCTTGTGAAGGCTGAGTAAACCTTTGAGATCAAACCCTTGTTCTCGGCATGGAATGCAAGCATTCTACCAATTGAGCTATCGACCTTTTTACGAGCTTGATCGTCGTCGCTACAAAGCGCCAATTCTCAAGCAAGACCCAGTTGCTGTAAGGCTGGATGGACCTTTGGTGACCGGTCATTGGTAAAGGTTTTATGAATTTTTCAACCCGGCGAAGAGCAAATTTGAAAATATAAATGGTATCTTTTTTTGTGCTCTGCCGGGAATCGAACCCACAACCTTCCCATTCAGAGTCCGCAGTGTTACCACTGAGCTACGGACCGGTCCCAGAGATGAGTCCGAAATATGAAAACGTTTCATTGTAATCGTTACTTGGTTGGTGAAGAAGTAATCTTTACACGACTCTCCTAGTACCGGTTACAGCTACAAGTAGCCGTCGTGGCTGTGAACTATTCAAAGTCTGCTAACGATTCCAAAGTATATGCTAAGTCTATGCTCGTTACTGACTGCTAGCGCCTGTCAGAGAATTCGGCAAACCGTTTTATAAACAAACACTTGGCTAGCATTTGTAGGTTATGCAGCTCTTTTCTGTTGTGCTGATGGTCTTATAGTCGTAGTTGAGGGCAGTGTTGTGTGATTGTCTATACGAGGATAACAAGCTCTCTCTTGCCGTGGCGTCAAAACTTCTGAGATTAAAATACAACCTAAATATTAAACTACATAATTCTGTCAATAAACCAATGTTTCCCACAATACTTTTCTAACTTTGTAAATAGGTTTTATTTAAATTCATTAAATTTTATTATTGATCTTGTTGTTTTTTGTACTAACACAATCAAACCACAATTTGTATTAAGGGTTATTTGCAAAACCTTATTACTTTTACCGAGATCATTATTGGTATATAATACTATAGTTAAAACAATACACCTCAAATTATAAGTGCTGTAACCGGAACAAATTGTTTGTAACGACTAACGAGTCTGCTCCTCTGGTAGCTACGGCTACAAAAGTAATCATTAGTACCAGGAACCGTTTCTTTTAGTCAGTACACAGAAGTAGCTGGAATTGTTGTAACGATTACATTTGATTAACGGTTAAGCCTACCTCTAACTGCTATTGGTGCGTACAAGTGTGCAGGGCACTGGCTCTGCACTTTTTCCAGTCATGAGCTTTGCTGTTCCTCCCCGCGCACAGATAGTCATGAAAGTGTCGCCATTGGCAGGGTGGCAACTAGACTATCCATAATCTTTTTTTTTTTTAAACTTCACTATTTGTTAACTATTTGAACCGTTATTTAACAAGCACATGCACAAACATTTCAGAATAAATGCTTTCTCCCATTCCTTTAAAATAACTCATTTAAAATTGACTGAAGTGCTAACGATGGCTCCAATCCAACTAAAATTTTGAATTTAAAATCTGAATATCAATTTAAAGTGTTTTTTTTAATCATAAATTGTGTACCTATTAGATGCATGTGCCTGTATGGAATGCACGCCCTAGCTGTTATAGGAGTACTTACACCTAATCTAATCTAAGTTGCCAAGACATATAAACATTTAAAGTTCATATTAAATGCATGCCTCGCTTACAAATGCCGCATGTGAATCTACAACATAAAAACCCAAATCTCAAATGAACATAAGCCCTGCTACTTTTGCTGTCCTTCCCTGCAACAGGGGTAACATTGGCAAAGTGAACCATTTTTTCACAGCATGGGTGGTCAGCCTCATACCAACCTATAAGTCAAGGGATCATTCTGACTAATATCGTTAATCTAATGCCCCATTAACATTCAGCTCCTAGCGCGAGGGGAATGAGCAGGGCAGTGGTGGGGGCATGGCTGCCAACACGGGCACTTCCCTGCTCACTCGCCATACGGGCAGCCTGCTCTTAGGGGAAGCACCTACTCAAAATTAACATCAATATTAAATGCAACCGGTGTGAAGACAGCATGAAAGTTGGGGAAGTTGTCTCACAACCACGTTTCCCAAAATGTATAAAAAAAATCATGAAAAAATTATATATTTAATGAATTTATAGGTTTAAAAAAACAAAACGGCCATGTGTGTTCACAAATGAACGAAACAAACCTATCGCAAACAAAAAAAGATACGAAAAGGTGGACCATTCACATCTCCATGATATTTCATTTATTCTTTTTGTTGACGTTTATGAAAAAAGTAAAACATGGACACTGGTTTGTTACGAGTGATTTTGGTTCATGTTGCCAATGTCACCCCTGTTTCAGGGAAGGTCGGCAAAGTTGCAGGGCTTATATTCAGTTGCGGTTTGGATTTTAATTTGTAACTATACATTCAGCATTTGTGAGCGGGAACTTACACATGTCTGTTTGTAATATATATGTACCTACTGTATAATAATAATAAATTAGGCTGATTTATTTGGTGAGCGCTGTTTTTGTGTGAATCACCTCAAGAGCCCTCTGCGAGCTTGGTCGTCGCTGTAGAAAGCGCCAATTCTAAAGCAAGACCCAGTTGCTGTAAGGCTGGATGGACCTTTTGATGACCGGTCTAAGGTTTATGAATTTTTCAACCTAGCGAAGAGCAAATTTGATAATATAAATGGTATATTTTTTTGTGCCCTGACGGGATTCAAACCCACAACCTTCCATTTACGAGTCCGAAGTGTTACCACTGGACTACGGACCGGTCAATATATCTTTGCATTATAAATAATAATTATAGGCAATATTATATCTTTGCATTGTAGATGTTAATTAGTGATATAATGAAGCATAAACAGCAATAAAATTTAGGAGATTCTGCCTGAGCCATAAAGAAAAAAAATGATGAAATTTGCATGGTCCTATGAACTGTGTAGTTAGTCATATGGAATTTCATATATTTTGCAATGGAAGTGTGTGAGCAGACATGTCGCACGTTTAATAATAAAGAGAAATAACTCGAAAATTGGGAAAATCGAGATTTTGTAATAAAACGCAAGAACAATGCGAGAAGAATAGGTAGAATGCGACAGCCGTTCAATTTGGACGAATATGACCGAGATAAAACATCGGCCGCCTTTTTCATCCCATACAAGTTGTACTGGTTGTCTGAACTTCAAACGTGATTTCCCAACATTCATGTTTTTTGAGTTATTGCTCTTTATTATTAAACGTGTGATGTGTTTGTTCGCGCGCACACATGCCATTCATACTAATTAAGCTATTCCTAACGTATATACTTTATTTAGTTCGCTGTAGATTTATTGTCACTGAAAAAAATTACAAGCAGGCTACACTCAGTTGATTTTTGTAAAAATATCTGGTTAATAAATATTTCTCATCAGTTTTCAATGTTTTTAGAATCATTTTGTTGTTTTTTTTTTTTTCAAATTATTGAAGATGGACCCTAATAATGAAATATTTATGCCATGGACTTCTTTCATTCCTGATCTTTTTTTTTAAGCGGGTTCTTTTCTGAAAATTTCAACCTAATTTTTTTTACATTCACTCTGTGTTCTTTCCAATTTCACTCATCACATCTTATCCCTTTGTCATGAAACTTATTAGAAATGTTACATTTCCAGATGATAGTTGTGAGAGGGAATCAGCTAAGGTGGATCGGTGGAACCATCAATTTAGTCGCTGTGAGCTGGAGCATCCAACTGAATGTGGATCCGTCCCGGGAACAAGCAAGAGCCACCATCACAGATCCACAATCCTGGAGGGCGGGCCATGCACCTCAATATGCCAGCAAAACAAAAACAATTACAAGAGAAAAGAAAAAAACATCAAGACAAATAAACACAAAAACACCTCAACACAAAATGAGTACAGACTCCATTCTAGTGAACGCAAAATGCATAATGTTGTAGACGATGTGGTAGCAAAACAGAAATCATTTGCTTGTGATGAATGTGATTATAAATCAGCAAGATTGAACTATTTGAAAACTCACAAATTATTGCACTCTGGAATAAAACCATTTTCTTGTGATCAGTGTGATTATAAAGCAACTCGAGCAACTCATTTAAAAACTCACATTCTGAAGCACTTTGGAGAAAAACCATTTGCTTGTGATGAATGTGATTTCAAATCCATTCATATGTCCAGTTTAAAATTGCATAAAATAGCACACACTAGAATACAACCTTTTGCTTGTGATCATTGCGATTATAAATCTACATATTCACACAACCTGAAAGTACACAAATTAAAACACACTGAAATAAACCAATTTGCTAGTGATCAGCTTGATTACCAAGCAGCTGGCTTAGATTGTATGACATCTCACACATTAATAAACGCTGGCGAGAAAGTATTTGCTTGTGATCAGTGTGACTATAAAACAACACAATCTAGAAATTTAAAATTTCACAATGCAAAACACACTGGTATAAAACCATTTGCTTGTGATCTATGTGAATATAAAACAATAGATTTGCACAGTTTGAAAAAACATAATTTAATACACACTGGGGAAAAACCATATGCTTGTGATCAGTGTGATTACAAAACAACACAATCTAACCACTTAAAGACTCACAAACTTAAACACACTGGTCATAAACCTTTCGGTTGCAATCAGTGTGATTATAAAACTATACATTTGCACAGTTTGAAAAAACACATTTTGACACACACCGAGGAAAAATTGTTTGCTTGCGATCAGTGTGATTATAAAACAATGCACTTGCAAAATTTGAACACTCATAAATTTAAACACACTGGCCAAAAGCCTTTTGCTTGCGATCAGTGTAAATACAAAACAACCAGACTCTGCCGTTTGAAGTCTCACAAATTAACACACAGCAATCATGAGGATGTGATTCTAAAATCATTGAGTCAGCAAGTTGTGTAATGAAGCATAATTAAACATTAATCTTTCTGAGTTACTAACCAATGTTACTCTTTTTCTCATTCACACATTAATGTGCCTAAAATAATTAGAAATTGGTAATGCTACTAAAGGAGTGAAGCTTCAACCATTGCTCATAAATGGCTTAAACTACAAAAAAAATCTACTTTCCTAATAGAGTAATTGCAGTGGTAGGGAACTGTTGAAAATGCTATGGTTGTGTAGAGTACATTTTAAGGATCACAACCATATATTTTTTAAGTAGTAAAAATAAAGATATAGATAATTTTCAAAAATAAAATGCGGAGAATTTGAATCCCGCCAAAACGTAGCTCACCTGGCTTAGAGACGTTTGATATCAAAATGACGTAAAACGTCGCTAGCAAACCTACTACCTGGGCCCGTCGATACCTACACTCCAAAGATCTGAAGATCTATCGACATCATATCCGCCCAAATAAAAAAATGACCTGTTTTACCGGAAATCGAAAACACGCAAATCTTTAAGTGCTATAATTAAAAAACTAAGCCAGATATATATATTTTTTAAACGCAGATGCTTTTTAAAAAATGCAGTTTATCATTTAATGAATTTAAAGAAAAGTGAAATTACCCTATTCTCATGATTTTATCCTTTACGTTCAGTTCAAAGTTGCAAAACAATGTTGAAAACCAAATTGAGGTTAGATTTACTGTTGTTAGACATATTTGTAAAATTACTTATAATAATTACGGGATAACGGGTGGATGTGTCTCTTGATGATGTTGGATAAGAAGCCAACGAAATGTCAATAACACAGAAATTCCCCAAATAAAGGTTTTTTTAAATTATCTACTTATTTGGTTTTATTTTAAGTAATTTTTCAAATTTTGAAACAACGAGCTTTGAGTGTCTGTTGTGGGTAGGAAATGTTGGAATTTCACTTAAAAAAAATCAAACTACTTCATAGTTCTATAATTGATAAAAATATCTTAAGAAGTAAAGAACATATAATAAAGATTCACTTACTTATTTGTGTGTTTTTTTTATTATTAGACTATTGGTTTGGGCACATGGAAAGAATGAATGACGAAGAGAGTGTACGCTGCAAGTATGAATGGAAGCCGTGGTAGGGGAAGACCGAGAAAAGTATGGATGGACCAAATTTCCGAAATAGCGAATGAATGGGATATCCAGAGTCATAATAAAAGGAGAGCTTGTATGAAAAACGTTATGACTCTGGATGAAATGAAAGAAGTATGCAAGGATCGAAAGAAATGGCGGTTGATCTGTAATGCTGGCGTTTAAGGCTGAGGCTTTTCAAGGATATTTTTTACTTATAGAATATGTTCTGTAAGTTTTAATTTTTTACTCTTTAATTGTTTAGTGTTTATTTGTTTTATATATTAAATGTAATCAATTGTTTGTATTCCTTGACTTATAGGTTGGTATGAGGCTGACCACCCATACTGTAAAAAATGGTTAATTTTGCCAATGTCACCCCTGTTTCAGGGAAGGTCGGCAAAAGTTGTAGGGCTTATAATAATAATAATAATATTAGGATGATTTATTTGGTGAGCGCTGTTTTTGTGTGTATCACACCTCAAGAGCCCTATGCGAGCTTGGTCGTCGCTGAAGAAAGCGCCAATTCTCAAGCAAGACCCAGTTGTTGTAAGGTTGGATGGACCTTTCAGTGACCGGTCTTTTGTAAAGGTTTATGAATTTTTCAACCCAGCGAAGAGCACATTCGAAATATAAATGGTATATTTTTGTGCTCCGCTGGGATCCGAATCCACAACCTTCCATTTACGAGTCCGAAGTGTTGCCACTACGGACTGCGGACCGGTCCAAGATGCCAACGACACACGGTGTACCTGAGCGGTCACCCATCCAAGTACTGTCCGCGCCCAATGTTGCGCCAAAATATTGTCGGTGATCTATGGGAACCGGTGCTTTCAACATGGTAACATCGTTGACAACGTCTTATGTTCATTTGAGATTGGGTTTTTATATCGTAGGTCCACATGCGGCATGTGTTAGGGGCCGTCCATATATTACGTCATTTGAATAAAAGGGGGGGGAGTCTGGTCTGCGGATGATGACAAATGACGTACGAGTATCAAAAATTGACGTCGTTCTTGTAAATACCAATTTCTTTCTACAAAATATACAAAATATTATGTAAGATAATTATTAAGCTCATCCATTATTACAGCAAGAGGGGGGAGGGGTCATTAGATAATGACTATAGGATGATTGTAAGGGGGTGGGGGTCGAAAATCGGCAAAAATCGATGACGTAATTTATGGACGGCCCCTTAGGGCGAAATTATACATGTCTGCTTGTGGGAATGCGTTGAATATGAATCTTAAATGATACATATCTTTGCAGCTTAGATTTAGATTAAGTATGCTTGACTCCACATCTCTTTGTATTTTTTCTCGCTTCAGTATTGAATAAGATGATTTAGTCAATGGATGATTTGAAAGGCTTCGTCAAACAGGAAGCGTTCTCAGTGGAATTGAAATGGCCGCTATGTCGCTTACATTGTATTTTATTTTATTTTACTTTATTTTATTCAGGAAAAAAACAAATTTCTTCGGATAATTACAATAACATCAGTAGACTAATTAATAATTGAAAAAAAAGTCTATACATTTTCCGTTAATAACCATAATATTCAGGCCCGGATTAAGGGCGGTTCAAACGGTACAACCGAACCAGGGCCCCCACACTCAGGGGCCCCCACAGGGCCAACAAAACTCTTATATTTTTATTAGTGACAAGGTCTTTACGGGCATTTTTGACCAAAGGGGTCCCCGATGACAGACTTTATAGAAATTAGTTTACAAGCATTACAACAAAATATCTTTGGGGAGTAAGTCCTATGAGGCATACGCTATCAAGGGGCCCCCCAAAAGCTAAAAAATATTTTCTAGAAAAAACTTCAACGTCCTTTTCTTCGAAAAATATATGCATCAAAAATATATGAGGTAATGGAAAAGTAGGAGGGAAGGGGGGAGGGAATTTTCATGGAGGGGGGGGGGGGATTTTCATGGGAAGGGGGGGGGGGGGCATATAGGGGGCCCTGAGCTTAACCCCGCACCAGGGCCTCCAGAGGGGTTAATCCGGGCCTGATAATATTAAAAATAATAATAACAATAACAAAATCTTTGAATCTTCAAAAAGCAATTGACACTTTCATAAATAAAAATATCAACATTTAAAAAAAAAAATTTGAACGACTTCAATGTTATTCAGTCGTCGTCACTTGTCACAATGTCCAGATCAAAATGAGTAACTTTTCAAATTGTTTTGGTGAAACTTTTTGTAAAGCCATTTTAAATATTTGATTCAAAAAATAAAAAAATAAACTTTAAAAACACCTAAATGAAACACTTTGTTCCATCGGACTAGAGAGAGGCTGACCGCCTGGATTGGAGGAAGGCAGTCATTGTACCAATTTACAAAGGTAAAGGCGACAAAAAAGACTGCCGTAACTTCAGACCCATTAGCCTTCTTAGTGTGCCAGGTAAAGTGCTATGCAAGATTCTTATCCATAGGGTAAGATTATCCACCCAGGAGAAGGTCTCAGATATACAATCTGGCTTTATGCCGGAAAGAGGTTACATAGACCAGATATTCGCGCTTCGACAGATAGTCGAAAAACAGCTGGCCGTAAATAAAAATGTCTACGCGGCTTTCGTAGATCTTGAGAAAGCCTTCGACTCGGTGGATAGAAGTATGATGTGGTGTGTGCTTGAGAGGTATGGTGTGAGCAAAGCACTTCTGAACGCGATACGCGCCATCTATCTAAATAGCAGGGCGTGTGTCAGGGTGGATGGAGAATACAGCGAGTATTTTAATGTGTACAAGGGTGTGAGACAGGGTTGCATAATGAGCCCATGGTTATTCAATATAATCATGGGTCATTGTGTTAAACAAGCGAATCTGGAAGGGCATGGCACACAGATTGGAGAGAGAAAAGTCGGAGTTCTGCTTTATGCTAATGGCGCAGTATTAATTGCTGATTCAGCAGCGGAACTTCAGGCGCGGTGGCTGAGAGAGGTTCCTAACCAATGTTCCTAACCCTCGTTAATCATCGATTCAGAACGATTTTTGTGTGTTTTGTTCAGAAGTGTTTTTTTAAATATATTTTAATATTTACGCATGGAACTAAAGAGCCGCATGTGGCTCGCGAGATGCAGGTTGCCGACCCCTGGTCCAGTTCAAACATTGCTGGTGTAAATCATCTCTGATTTAGGGATGGGCAGATGAAAAAATGTATCTAATCTAATCTAAGCTAAGCTGCAAGGATATATACCATTTAAGATTTACATCAAATGCATTCCCACAAGCAGACATGTATAATTTCGCGCTAACACATGCCGCATGTGGACCTACATTATAAGAACCCATCTCAAATGAACATAAGCCCTGCAACTCTTGCCGTCCTTCCCTGAGACAGGGGTGAAATTGGCAAAGTGAACCATTTTTTCACAGTATGGGTGGTCAGCCGCATACCAACCTATAAGTCAAGGAACATACATGACAAATTACATTTTTAAAATCACTAAATTATAATACATAATATTTTATACCTCTTGACCAATTTTATTTATTTTTTATTATTAAAATAGACTTATAATAAAATAATTAGTTATTACCAAATAGATCTTCTCTTACTTGTTTAATTTATTTTATTTTATTAATTTAAAATTTTACTGTATGTTTTTACCTACCTGACTATCATTTATACCTATTGACTAAATTTCATAAAATAAAATTTCTTTTCTGTAATCAATAATCATACCTGATGATGACCTTCTAGGTCGAAAACGTTAGTAACTTACTCTAAAGATTGTAATCTTTTTAAATATATTTATGTGAAAATAAACAGTGTTTTTGAATTCCTCAAAAATTTTTAAACTATACATAATATGTATGGACAACAAAAACTAACAGAAAACAAATTTTGATTTAAAAAACCCTAGCCGCCAACATCACAGATTAACCGCCATTTCTTTCTGTCCTTAAACACTTCTTTCATTTCCTCCAGAGTCATAACCTTCTTCATACGGGCTCTCCTTTTATTATGACTCTGGATATTCCATTCTTTCGCAATTTCGGATATTTGGTCCATCCATACCTTTCTCGGTCTTCCTCTACCACGACATCCATCTATTCTACCATTGATGTTGGTTTTGAATAAAACCGGATTAAATTGGGAAGGGAACACAGATACCTACTGGTAAACCATTCCATAAACGGGAAAATTGAAGGTTGTGTGTTCGAATCCTGGCGGAGCACAAAAAAATTACATATAGGTATACCTAAGGTTATTTTCAAAAATGCTCTTCCCTGGGTTGAAAAATTCATATACCTACCTTTACCAAATGTATTATCCAGCCTTACAGCAACTACTCGCTGCCTTAGTGCTTGTTTACTGTAAACGCCATTGAGCTAATTTTACAGGAGCAATGTTTTTGTGTTTTGTTATTGTAATTGACAAAATCGTAATTCAATTGCCTATTTTACCGAAAGTACTGCAGGTCTGGCACTATAATAATCGGTAAAAATCATAATAATGTTACGTTTAATACTAAAAAAAGGCGTTTTAAAATCGATATACGTCAAAGATGCGCAACGGAAATTTCGTAAAGAATGGGATATACAGTAAAACGATCTTGAGATTGACCGGACTCTCGCAACAATCTTTTAGTGCTTGTTTACTCTATGCGCCAAATCACATATAAAGGGTGTTCCAGTCACTTCTTCACCGCACATTATATTTTTTGTACTTATTTAATTCATATTACACAGTAGGCTATTGAACTTTCATTTGACTTTTATTTATTTCTTTACTTCCTTCCTTTCCTATTTAATACTCTAGTGTTACCAAAGAGATGGAAGAGAGAAGTTTATTATCAAAATATTTTTTTATTTTTTTATTTTCTTTAAGGTTTTTTTTTGTTTTTTACTTTCTTGCTCTAGCTGAAGACTAAAAATTTCATTTTTTTTCACGAAACGGCGCTATAAAGAAATCATCAACTCATCATCATCATAAAGAAAGTTTTGATTTGGTGTGAAATTTCTTTTTCGAGGTTTTCACGGAAATGAGTTGTCCTGGTGCAGGACATGCCAAAAAACACTATCTTTCAAAAAGTCCGTCTGTATGTGTGTGTGTGTGTGTGTGCGTGTGTGTGTGTGTCACTTTCCAAAGTATTAGACTTAGAGATACCAAATTTTGGCTACATCAACTCTTTTGAACATGTTTTAAATATGAATTACACGGCATTACACCAACTTGAAAATTCAAGATGGCTGCCATACAAAAAAAAACATAAAATTTCAGATGGCAACCCATAGACCCAGGTTTGCAAGAGTGTTGCCATACCTAATTTTCTTAGTAAAAATTTGAGCAACGACCACACTGAAAAAAATAATCTTGGAGCCGTTTTTGAGAAAAGTGCAATTTTATGTTTTTTTGTATGGCAGCCATCTTGAATTTTCAGGGTGATCCCATGCCGGTCGGCTCATCAAAATTTGTGGTTGTCAATTCTCTAAATCTAAAAAGTGATGTCTCTGTGATTAGTAGTATCGGCTGGGACAAACACACATACGGACGGACAGGTTCGACAAATTAGGTTTTTTTGCACGTCCTGGCGCAAGACAACTCATTTCCGTTGAAACCTCATTTTTTTTTTCGGACGAATACAATACTTTATAGCTCCTTCTGACTGCTATAAAGTAAAAATATATTGAAAAGTTCTCAGCAATTAGAGTGTTAATAAAAAAATACTTTTTAGAAAATTTAAGACAATAATGATAACTTATATGATGTCATCATTATTATTTTCCAAAAAGTGAATCACATACAAAGTGAGAAATTTCCAGACAAAATGTTTGGTAATCAGAGGGTTAAAATTAGATAAAAGGCTGCGATTCTTAAAACTTTCTAAATAGCAATAATAATCAGTCGTTACTTTTTTAAAACATGACAAAAAAGTTTACCCACCATACAAAGTCCAAGTTTGCATACAAAAGCGTTCAATGACCATCTATGTACATATGCATAATAATCGAGAATCGTAGTTGCAACGAAATATTAACATTCAAAACTCAGCTCAATTGCATGCCCACAAACAGAAACTTGTAAGTTCGCGCTTGCAAATGCTGAGTGTGTACTTACAAATTGAAACCAAATCTCAAATGAACATTAAGCCTGCAACTCTGACATTGACAAAGTGAATTATTTTTTACACTGTGGGTGGTCAGCTTTATACCAACCTATAAATCAAGGTTCTTTCTTGTGTAATTGGCGTTTTTTTCAGAGACGACCAACCTCGCAGAGGGCTCTTGAGGTGTGATTCACACAAAACGGCGCTCACCAAATAATCTTTTTTTTCTTCTTGAAACAGCATAAACTTGCAGATGATTCTAGCTTTACATTCGTCATACAGTGAGTTAATTTATGCAAGAAAGTCGAGTGCAGATTCTGTGCATTTTTTTTAATTATTTTGAAGAAAACATCAATTATATATCAGAAAATATGTTTTTTTAGGACAAAAGTTGTAGCTTTCTATCTCTTGTATAAAATGTTTACGAAAGTAAGTCTGTTTTTATTTCAAATTTCCAAATAGTGCGTGAACTACGTTATTGAAAGATGGAACATTTTTATACGTTTCAATGTTTTGATGTTTGCTAATGATGCTCCTTGCCTGATAGGTTGGTATGAGGCTGACCCCCCATGCTGAAAAAATAGGTTCGCTTTTGCTTACGCCACCCTGATTTCACGGATATGTGACAGGAGTTGCAAGGTTTATGTTCATGTGAGATTTTGTTGATTTTAATTTTAAATTTAACGTCAATTTCAATTTTCAGTCAGGATAGGCAGAATAGAATAAGAAGAAATGGAGGCAGCTCTGCAGAGGCTCTGGCCACCCCTAGCGGAATGGCGACAGAATTACAGTTACAGTTACATATATACATAAATACTTGTTCAGATTATATTAAATTTTTATGAAAATAGAATATGATCTGTAATTTCGGCTGGTACATGCATACATACATATACGGACGGACGGGACATTATGTCTTGGGACATTTTATCGGTGGGCATTTTGTCGTGGTACCAAAAATATACTGTAAGTTATCCACGTGTTTAAAATGCCTTACTGAGGCACAGAAGAAAATATATCGGTAGTGGTAGGTACCTACTTTGGATGTAGGTACCTATCGATATATTTATACTCTGTGATTTCGCCCATCCGTGGCCCATCCCTAGTCCTGACCCTTTACTCTGTGGTGCTGACAGCCAGCGCAAGCCAACGGTGAGCAAGCGCTTTGGCGTGGCTTTGGCATCGTAGGTTTTTTGCCTTGTTGAAGATATTTTCGGATTTCTGTTCACGATTGTTCACCAGTGCAGAGACTGTTGCATACTCTGTGACTGTTGCTTGTTTGTTTTGTTCAAGTGATCAAGTCACAATGGACGTTGTTGTGAAGCTTGAGAAGGTGGAGGCGGACTCGGAGTTCATGGATGCACAACTAGCGCACTCAGAAGAACAAATAGACATTGAAGAGAGCGATGTGAAGCAAGAGAGACTGGCTCGCAAGAAGGAGTGGCTTGCCGATGACTCTGCCCTAGATAATATAAAGAATGAGGAGTCTGCCCCTCCACCTTATGGCTTGTTGGAGGAATGCCGCGTACTTGTGTACAGAATCAACATTGTGGAGAAAACAGGTAGGCGCACAGCTGCCAACGATATCTAGAGACACGTTTCATTGCATTTGAATGAAAAACACTTTATTGCTTTTACCTCTCAAGCGCCAGCGATTTTCTGCCTAATTCAGACACCCAACTCGTGGTTTTTATATTAAATATCTCCAAAGATACAAAACATATCTCCTGTGGGTTTTTTTTTATCTCAAAAAACAGTGAAATAAAGGTTTTTTAGTGCCTACCAAAAAAAAAAGCTTTGGTGAAATTATTATTATACTCCATTATAATTTATATTATGGAAAAAAGATCGAAATTCTAAAAATAGATATACCTCATTAGTATGCGTAGGCCAGAAATCCAAATACATCGCAAAAAAAAGAAGTTAATGACCCTTTTAATTTACACAAAGATTTTTTTGAGTGTGTTAGTGTTCTTATGTCAACAAATTGTGGAATTCGGCTTTTTCAAGAGTCCGTTTTCAAGGTCAACTTAAATATTATATTTTAAATACCTACAAACAAAAATTAATGCTTTGACTTTATTTGTGGATGGTTCTACCCAATTGCAGACGATTGTCTCCGGCCAGTAAAAATCTTGGCTTGGTAAATTTAAATTGGCTGCAAGGCGGTTAATTTAAATTTGGATACGGTTTGAAAATATTAATGAGTAATCTTAGTATGAAAATCTTGTGAATTTACTTATAGCCCTTTTTTTAATTGCAGCAAATTTAAATTGGCTATAGTTTGGTAATCGAATCTTAACATTATACATCTATTATTATCTAAGCACACAATTAAGAGCACAAAAAATTGGGAAAGTTACACATATAATTGACAAATTTATTCTAACCTCACTTTACACATTTGCGTATTGAAATATTTACTTCAATTGGTGATCTCCCCCCCCCTTAGTTGAAATGTGCGAAGTCTATTTTAATCCCCCACACATGCTATCAGCCAATGAAGTCCAAACATTTTGAAATTTGGAACTTCTTTCTCAGCAAGCAAACGTCAGTAGTGTATTGGAATGACACCCTTAGCAAGCAATACAAGCTATTTGAATGCCCTTTTTTCTAGCAACCCGGCTGGGTGATGACACAATATTGTCAATGTCAATTAACGTGCTGACCTTATTATTATTATTTTTTTCATGGCATAAGTATTTATATAATATGGTCAAAACGTTTTTCAATTTGCAACTTTTTTCTCGGCGAATAAATGTCAGTCTTGTATGGGTATCACCGCCATCCTTAGCAACCAATAACAAAACATGAAATTGAGCATTACACTCTTCGCAAATGTTTTGCGACAAATCACCAATTGAAGTAAATAATTCAATACGCAAATATTACCTACACTCTTATCATGTTTTTGTGTAAAATGAGGTTAGGATAAATTTGTCAATTTTTTATGTCACTTTCCCAAATTTTAATGCTCTTAATTGTGTGCTTAGATAATAGATGTATAATGTTACGATTCGATTACCAAACTATAGCCAATTTAAACTTGCTGCAATTAAAATAAGGGCTATAAGTAAAATCACAAGATTTTAATACTAAGATTACTCATTGATATTTTCAAACCGTATACGAATTTAAATTTACCGCCCCAGCCGAGATTTTTACTGACGGGAGACAGTCGTAATAGCAGTACTTCATGCGATTTTTGATCTTATTGCTTTGTAAATACTTAAGAAAAATGAAAAAAATCACGATTAGTACTATGGGACGCCAATAGGCGTTCCGGCACTTGAGGAGTTAAGGAAAGGTTTACTCAGGCTTCATAAGAAATGAGAGATTTGGAACATTCCAGCACTCACTGTTTTTGATATTAGGGTTTCCAGTGAAAGTACAGAATGTGGACCCCAAGAAATCTTAAGGCGGAGGATGGTTTGATACCCACACCTGCAATGGGAATAGGGTTAGTCCCACAAGGTGCTGTCTGCGCGGTGGAGAGATCCACATTATCTCTGTCTTAGATGGATTTCATTTAAGCTTACAATGTGCCATCCATCGCACAATCTCCCCTATACATTTGATATATTTTGACAATTGAGCTATCAACTGGATTTAAATTTCACTTTGTTAAATGTTCTTATTATTCGTGTTCGCTGACTTGGTATGAGGCTGACCTCCGATATGTCATATTATCATCCCTGTTTTTATAGAAAAACCCGACCAGAAGGTTTATGTTCATTGGAGGTTTGGGGTCTATTTTGTAAGTAGGTCCACATGCGTCACATGCCTTGCACATGAGTTGCTAACTCATTGAGTGACTTCTTTCCGTAACAAAATGAGTTAAGTTAAACCGAGCATACATGAATATTTTCAATATTTTTTACTTTGCTGAATACAATTATACCTTGAAAATAAAGACAATTTCTCTCCAGTCATCTAATATTCCATTCTAAAGGGTGAGCGTCAGAGAAAGTCAGTTTTTCATGTATGTATATTAGTGGCGAAGGGTGACATCCAACAGAAGGGAAGCCGGTTGAAAAGTTATTAATATCAGTAAAACCCAAAGTATTCCACACTGAGTTGGACTGAAAAAAAAGTAAGCAAGGAAAACAAAATATTTTGTGCATTTTGCAACTACTTGTAATTCATGTACTTAAGTGATAAAAAAAAATCGGTCCTTCCCTTTATAATCAACCGTAATGTTTGGAAGAGCACGGCCCAATGTGTAACATGCTTTTTTGTTGTACAAAAAGATTTCTTTGCAGAGTAAAAAAACTGTTCAATCTTTTTGAATAAGGGCCATATTTTAATTTAACTGAGAGCTTACACATAATACAGCTAATCTATGAAACAACACAAAACGCACACAATTTTTCTAAAAATCATAAACCGGTAATAAGACGGTACATAAGACCGGTCGATAGCTCAGTTGGTAGAGTGCTTGCATTCCATGCTGTGAGCTCGGGTTCGAATCCCACCGAGCGCGAGGGTGTCAGAAATGATTTCCCGTTTCGGTGTTTATTTCAAACCCCAAAATAATAATGCCGGCAAGGTTTACTCAGCCTTCACAAGAAATGAGAACCAGCTCTCTCGGGAGCTGGGAAAACACCACTTCAATTGAAGTGGTTGGCGTAAGGCCGGCCCCCTTACCTGTAAAAATAAATAGGTTCAACTCGCCACATGCGACCCCTTCGGGGATAACGCGGCAAGAAGTTACACTATATGTGTAGCTTAGTTGCGTTTGCGTATAAACAATTTAAATGTAAGGTTGACAGCACACGTTATTCTCATAAATTCAATAAAATCTAGTTAGTTGTGACGTTTTAAATCAAAGCGCCCTCTGTTTAAAAAAAACAAAAGGAATGCGCGCAGTCAAAACAAACCAATATGTTGTTGTACCCGATAAGCCGATGCGAGACGGCTTCTTCCTATGCGTAATTTGCGTGTCCCCCCCTACCAATAACTTTAAACGTTAGATTTCTTCCCAGCTCCTTACCGCTTCCACAAACACTTCGCTGTATAACTCGGTTTGTGACATCGGGAATTTTAGTAATATAACACATTGGTATAACTAAGCCATAACACTAGCAAGTACGTGCGCGGCGAGAACTTTAATAGCTCAGCGCACGGGGCTGTAACAAATAAAAAATCTGTGTTCTTCTCTTTTTAAAATACTTTTCAAAGTACTTTTCTGCCTAATTTCAAAGGGAAGCCGATAGAAATCGTGTTATTGGGATCCTTCGCCACTGATGTATATGTATATATAAAGAGTGAAACATAGACATTACGTGTGAATGAGAGAAAGAATAAAAATATGTCTTATGCGGCATGTTCTCTGCTGCTGCCTGTTGCCGCTTTTAAAAATAATAACAAGGGACAAAGCCATCATGCAGTTGTATACAGGCCCTGTAACTTGGTGGTTGGTGAAATTCATCAGTTAGGTCGTCAGAAATGCCCAATTTTGCCTTCCGTTAGGTGAAATAATCCGCTTTAAGGAAAACACCATATCACTATAACATTTACTCCTCAGCAGTGGAATAAGCATTTCCTGGGAACCCTGATGTCTAATAAATGTGAAAGTGAAAGAGAACTTCCTGTTGCCACCAACTACCCTACTAAGAATGACTGACAGTGAATTATTGCATTCATTGACATCCATCACTTGTTCCATACATTTGTGTCTGTTACTGCCATTCTTTCACAATCTTACTCACCCCATCTAATTCCTTTGTTATATTTCCAGATGATAGTTGTAAGAGGGAATCAGCCAAGGTGGATCATATGTGCCATGCCTGCAGCTACAAGGTCAATCAAAAGAAACTCCTGAAGATCCATCAGTTGTTTAGTTGCTGTGAGCTGGAGCTTTCAACTGAATGTGGATCCCTCCCAGGAACAAGCAAGAGCCACCATCACAGATCCACAAGGAAATCATTTGCTTGTAATAAGTGTGACTATACATCAATGCATTCTGATAAATTAAAAACTCACAAACTAATACACACTGGGGAAAAGCCATTTGCTTGTGACCAGTGTGATCATAAATGTAAAAACGCAAGGAATTCGAAAAAACACAAGCTAATACACACTAAGGAAAAACCATTTGCTTGTGATTGGTGCGGTTTTAAAACATTATATCGGAGGAGTTTGAAAAGCCATAGGTTAATACACACCGGGGAAAAGCCATTTGCTTGTGATCAGTGTGTTTACAAAGCAACATCTACCGGATTGCTATACCACAAACTCAAACACACTGGTCATAAACATTTTGCTTGTGATGAGTGTAATTATAAATGTACTCAAGCAGGAAGACTGAAAACACATAAATTAGTACACTCAAAGGAAAAACCATACTCTTGTGATCAGTGTGAGTATAAATCTACTCAACCACAAAGGTTAAAGTTACATAAATTAGTCCACTCCGGGGAAAAACCATATGCTTGTGATCAGTGTAAGTTTAAATCAAAATATTCAAGCAGTTTGAAAGTACATAAACTAAATCACTCTGGGAAAAAGCCATTTGCGTGTGATCAGTGTGTTTACAAAGCAACATCATCTACCAACTTACAAAAGCATAAACTCGAACACACTGGTCATAAATCTTTTGCTTGTGATGAGTGTGATTACAAATGTAAGCGATCAAGCAGTTTGAGATTCCATAAATTCGTACACATTGGGGAAAAGCCATTTGCTTGTGATCAGTGTGATTTTAAAGCGACCTACATGCAATCTTTGAAAGCACACAAACTAATACACACTGGGGAAAAGCCATTTGTTTGTGACCAGTGTGATCATAAATGTAATAATGCAAGGAATTTGAAAAAACACAAACTAATGCACACCGGGGAAAAGCCATTTGCTTGTGATCAGTGTGCTTACAAAGCAACATCATCTACCGGATTACTATACCACAAAATCAAACACACTGGTCATAAACCTTTTGCTTGTGATGAGTGTGATTATAAATGTACTCAACCAGGACATTTGAAAAGACATAAATTAGTACACTCAAAGGAAAAACCATATGCTTGTGATCAGTGTGAGTATAAATCTACTCAAGCAAGAAATTTGAAAAGACATAAATTAGTACACTCCGGGGAAAAACCATATGCTTGTGATCAGTGTGAGTATAAATCAATATATTCAAGCAGCTTGAAAGTACATAAACTAAATCACTCTGGGAAAAAGCCATTTGCTTGTGATCAGTGTGTTTACAAATCAACATCATCTACCTACTTACAAAGTCATAAACTCAAACACACTGGTCAGAAACCTTTTGCTTGTGATGAGTGTGATTATAAATGTACTCAAGCAGGAAGTTTGAAAACACATAAATTAATACACTCAAAGGAAAAACCATTTGCTTGTGATGAGTGTGATTATCAAACAGCACGCTTGCGCGCATGGCAAATTCACAAATCAAAACATACTGCTGTGTTTTTAGGGTTCAAATAGTCTTCAAATTAAAAAAAACTGGTCTTCTAAACAGGATATTTATTTTACACTAACATTTATTTTTTACACTTTTACATTTCTTTAGCAATTTAAATTTATTTCACAGTACTTACCGTGTCAAGAAATCAAAACACTTCATAGTTCTATAATTGATAAAATATCTTAAAAAGTAAAGAACATAATAAAGATTCACTTACTTATTTGTGTGTTTGTTTTATTATTGGACTGTATGCGTGACTCCATGAAATGATTCAGTATGTATTATTTTCATTTCTTTGTATTTTTTCTCGCTTCAGTATTGAATAAGATGATTTGAAAGGCTTCGTCAAACAGGAAGCGTTCTTAGTGGAATTGTAATGGCCGCTATGTCGCTTACTTTGTATTTGAACGACTTCAATGTTATTCAGTCGTCGTCACTTGTCACAATGTCCAGTGACTCAGATCAAAATGAGTAACTTTTCAAATTGTTTTGGTGAAGCATTTTGTAATGCCATTTTAAATATTTGATTAAAAAAAAAAATTTAAGAGCACTTAAATGAAAAAGTTTGTTTTATTCCATTGATGAGTATTTATTTTAAAAAAAAACATTTTCGGAGATGCTTCTCCATCATCAGTTTGTATGTAAGAAATGCTAAATCTGCTAAATTCCTTAGATAAAAAATCACAGTACATCTTATTTTTGGATTTAAATCGCCAGCTCGTCGCCTTAGGTCGTAAGGAATTTAGCAGAATAGCGCTTGGTCTAGTTGTCCCCCAGTACTTGTTTGGCTTACCTACCATTTGATTCAAAGATGATCTTTCAATGAAATTGTCTTACATAAGAATCACTTTCAAAACAATCTTAAGAAAAAACCTAAAACATGATAATGGGAAAGTTGTTTTGATTAGTTTTAATAATTATTTCCGGGTTTCATAAGAAACATTGGGCCAGTACAGGGGTCGGCATCCTTTTGAGTTGGAAGAGCCAAAATTACAAATTTCAAAGTGTCTAACGCAAACGCAATTAAGCTACACATATAGTGTAACTTCTTACCGTGTTATCCCCAAAGGGGTCGCATGTGGCAAGTTGAACCTATTTATTTTTACAGGTAAGGGGTCCGCCCTTACGCCAAACACTTCAGTTGAAGTGGGAGTTTCCCAGCTCCCGAGGGGGCTGGTACTCATTTCTTGTGAAGGCTGAGTAAACCTTGCCGGTATTTTTATTATGGGGTTTGAAATAAACACCGAAATAGGAAATCATTTCTGATACCCTCCTCGGTGGGATTCGAACCCGAGCTCACTCGGTAGAATGCAAGCACTCTACCAACTGAGCTATCGACCGGACTAAAGAGCTAAAGGACTAAAGAGCCACAAATGTTTTCTTGCCAACCATAAATAGCGTCGGGGGGGTGGGGTGGGGGGGGGAGAAGCGCGGTGGCTGAGAGAGGTGCCTAACCCTCGTTAATCATCGATTCCGAATGATTTTTGTGTGTTTCGTCCGATGTGTTTTTTTGAAATCTATAACTATAAAGAAGGATGTATGTATGTCCCCTATAGACTCATAAACCGCTCATCCGATTTTGACGAAATTTTCAGGAAACATGTAACATATTCTTAGAACGAATCCTGTGAAGTTTGATGGTGATCAAATAAACAGTGGTTCTCAATTCTCGATATTTCAGCAACGAGGTCGGTAAATTTTGAAACCACCCAATAGAAGACCATTATATTAAACTACAATACATAATCTTAGTTGCAAATATACATTTACATTAAAGATTCATATAAAATGCATGCTCACAAGTAGACACATGTAAGTTCACGCTTACAAATGCTGCATGTGTACCTACTCATAATTTAAAATCCAAATCTAAAATGAACAACCCAGTAACTTTTACTTTACGCCAACTTGAAATGGATGTTATTCAGCTCCTGAGTGGCTTTACACTCATTTCTTATGAAGGCTGAGTAAGCCTAGCCGGTATTTTATTTTGGGTTAGAAATAAACACTGAAACGAGAAATAATTTCTGACAACTTCAGTGGGATTCTAACTCGAGATCTCGGCATTGAATGCAGTTACTCTACCAACTAAGCTATAGACCGGACTTTTTACAAATATGGTGGATCGATATCGGTTTGGTTAGGGGTAAGCAACCTGCGGCTCACCAGCCACATGCGGCTCTTTGGGTGTGAAGTTACGGCTCTTTAGCTTCATACGCAAATATAAAAAAAACACAGAATTATACTTCTGATCGAAAAAAACTAAATCGTTCTGAATCGATTAACGATCTCTCCGCTACTTGTACTCGCTTTTCACCCCCCACCCTCCCCCCGCCCCATCGACGCTATTTATTGTTGGCAAAAAAACATTTGTGGCTCTTTACAAATCCAAATCCAAAATAAGATATGTATCATTTGAGATTCACATCAAATGCATTCCCATAAGCAGACACGCATAATTTCGCGCTCACACATACCGCATGTGGAACTACAATATAAAAACCCAATCTTAAATGAACATAAGCCCTGCAACTCTTGCCGACCTTCCCTGAAACAGGGGCGACATTGGCAAAGTGAACCATTTTTTACAGTATGGGTGGTCAGCCTCATACCAACCTATAAGTCAAGGAAAAACTTTGAAATTTGTAAATTGTAATTTTTGGCTCTTCCGACTCAAAAGGTTGCCGACCCCTGGCCTAGACAAAAGTTCCAAATTAAAAAATGTTATTCAAGTATTCCAAGTTGAATTTTAGAAATGTAAGAAAGCTTTTATATCCCGCACTTATAAAAAATACGATAAACGAAAGTTCGTAGGTCACAACTAGAAGACCATATTGAAATATATTATTATTATTAAAACCTTTTATTGAAACATACTTTTAATTAAAATATACATAATATAGTTGTTTTTTCAAAAAACGCATTTCTGTAAAATTATATAATCACCACAAATTTAAAGATCGTTTTTTTCTCGGCGGTTAAACGTCTTTCTTCTATGTGACAATGGTCCAAAGCAACCAAAATAAACAAAATGTTTGCCTTTTACCTAACCCGGCCGTGCGACTTACAATTTTGTTGTCAATAGAAAATGTTCCGTGTGCACTACCTTAAACATTCACTTATTGAAATAATGGATAGAGCACATTTTAAATGTGGGGAAAAAATGTGAATTCACTTGGCCGGGATAAAGACAGGTCAGGGAGTCAAAAATTCAACATAAATTAAACACTTTTATGGAGATAGTTGAAAAAACACTAAAGTGCATCATATTGTATGAAGCATTTTCCCCAACTGCATACGTTTCACAGTGCGGTTACATTGAAAAATATTCCTGATTGTTTGGAATACATTTATTTCTTCACTTTGCTCAAAGAGTATAGTGAATTTTATAGATTAGTTCTTTAATTGTATGATTATAAAATTTAATTTATTGTTTATATTCTTTTCTTGTATAGGTCAATAAGCATCTGACCAACTATAAATAGAAAATAGTTCACTCTGCCAATGTCACCCCTGTTTCAGGGAAGGTCAGCAAAGAGTTGCAGGGTGTATGTTCATTTGAGATTTGGGTTTTTATGTTGTAGGTTCACACGCAGAATGTGCAAGTGTGAACTTATACGTGTCTGCTTGTGGGCATGCACTTAATGTGAATTCCAAATGTAACAATTATATCCATGCAACTTAGAATAGATTAGATGAGTGACGTTACATAGCCGATTTTTTTATCTTAAATATAAATGGAGCACCGCAATCGATTTTCCCTATGCTTGGCTCTGCTGCTTAACAGTTGTACCTAGACCTTTTTTTTTAGAAAACGTGAAGATTAACCTAGAGATAAATTGTGTGAAGCTTGATTCCGATTAGCACACTTTTTTTTTTGATCCTGTTGTTTCCTCTTTTATCTGTAGAAAAAAATTGATACCACATGCCCAAATGGCGTAGTGAAACACGCCGGGTACTGCTAGTATTTTAATATTTACGAATGGAACTAAAGAGCCGCAACTTTACACCCAAAGAGCCGCATGTGGCTCGCGAGCTGCAGGTTGCCGACCCCTGGTCCAGTACAAACATTGCTGGTGTGAAAATATCACCTCTGTTTGGCATATCAGACAAACAAGCACTAAAATAGGTATATAAATAGTACTAACGCTTCGGACTCGGAAATTGAAGGTTGTGTGTTCGAATCCTGGCGGAACATAAAAAATGACATTTCAGTATATTTTCAAAAATGCTTTTCCCTGCAAGAGCTCGCAGAGGGCTGTTGAGGTGTGATTCACACAAAAACAGCGCTCACCAAATAAATCATCCTAATAGTATTAAGTACTTTTAATTACAAAAAACTGTTTTTATAAAAAAAACACATTTTTTAAGTTTAAAATGCCTAAACGCTATCGGACTTTATCCATCCATCTTCAGAGTAGGTAGGTATATCGGTATCTACCGATTTTTAGCGCCAACTATCGGTTTCTCCGTCTCCACACAAATTTGAACATAATAATTTTTGAACAAACAATCTTTTTCTTCTATTGACATTTAGCTGTTGTGGTTTATTCAAACACATTTTCAAACATCGAATGGGATTAAAATAATGAAGGAATTAAATTATTTTAATATATTGTGTTAAGTTAAACCACGTGGCAGTAAAAAAACAATCGTACAGATAATTTAAAATTCATCATGGTGTTTTACAAACTGGCAGAATATTACAATTTTAGTTGTGGAAAAATATTTTTGTCCAGAATGCAATATTGCATTGTTTTTATCCGTGAAAATTACGTCCTTACATATGAAATTGGCGTTTTGCCATACTGGCCACTTTGATCTCAAATATCTCCTCTTTGGTTACGAATTTCAAATTCAATTTTTTACAGCTATTTACTCATGTATTTGTGTTTCAAAAACTGTTATTCATTTGTTCGTATCCCTATTAGGGAAATTTCACAAAAAAAAAATCTTGTGGATTTAAATTCTTTTATATTTGCTTATCATAAAACTTCTTGAATTTTATTTTTACTTGCTTTTTTTACAAAGTTATTCGTGTTCAAAAAATGAAGTTTGAATTAACGCGCCAAAACGCTCCTTGGATTGAATTTTCGGCTGTGACGTCATCGCAATACCAGCAGCGTTGTCGATACAAGAAAATGACGTCACGGGGGCTACAAATTTCGTTGACGGATCGCACATCCGTTTCAAAACCGGTCAAAATTTTCAAAAGATCTTTTTCAAATTTAAAAATATATAAATTTATTTTGGACCTGAAATTAGGCCCTTGTTTATATGCTTATCGTATTCTAACAAAATTATACACTTTTTACCAAATTCCTCACTTTTGCAAATACCCGTTTTTTTCTTTGCGTCTTTCATTTAAAAAAATGGAAAACTTGAAATATAGCGTTGTTTACGAGTACGAGTTCCACCGTGGCACCAGTGCTGCAGAAACGGCTCGAAGGATTAATGATATGTAGGGCAACGATGTCAAAAAAGAAAACATAGTGCGTTTTTGGTTATAACGTTTTCGTTCTAGAAATGTCGGCCTGCAGAACAAGCCTCGTGGACGGCCGGAGACCAAAGTTGATAATAAGGAATTGAAGACTTATCGCACGTTTAATAATAAAGAGTAATAACTCAAAAAACATGAATGTTGGGAAATCACGTTTGAAGTTTAGACAGCCAGTACAACTTGTATGGGATGAAAAAGGCGGCCGATGTTTTATCTCGGTCATCTTCATCCAAATTGAACGGCTGTCGCATTCTACCTATTCTTCTCGCATTGTTCTTGCGTTTTATTACAAAATCTCGATTTTCCCAATTTTAGAGTTATTTCTCTTTATTATTAAACGTGCGTTATGTGGAAGCGGAGCACGTCCGAGTTAGCTGTAGGCTGCAAAGTTAGTGATAAAACTGTTTTAATCCACTTGAAGCAAATTGGAAAGGTGAAAAAGCTTAAAAGGTGAGTAATAAAAGGTGAGTATCATATACGGGATTCCCAAATTCGCTCACATCACCCCGCTGTTAAAAAAACTTCATTGGCTTCGTTTCCCGGAGAGGGTGGTCTTCCGTGTTTGTTTAATGGTATATAAAGCCATCAATGGCTTGGCCCCACCTTATCTGGCTGATATGATTTCACCTGTTGAAATGGGTGTTAGGAGGCAGACACTCAGATCTGCGGGTGATGGAGTAGTCAATTTGGTTCAGCCGCGCCGTCAGATTCGTACAAACTTCGGAGACCGCGCTTTCCGTGTTGCGGGGCCGGTGGAGTGGAACAGACTGCCACCCGGAGTGAAGAACTCCAAATCTGTGGGTGTATTTCGAGGAGCACTCAAGGCACACTTGTTTAGAAAGTCTTATCCATGATCGGAGAGGGCCCTTGAGGTGTGACACACACAAAAACGGCGCTCTCTTATCATGTGTAATTTAAAATAAATCAGCCTGTTATTATTATTATTATTAATAAAACATGCCGCATGTGGACCTACAATATAAAAACCTGTATCTAAAATAAACATACACCCTGGAACTTCTGCCGACCTTTCCTAAAACAGGGGTGACATTGGCAAAGTGAACCATTTTTTGCAGCATGGGTGGTCAGCTGCATACCAACCTATAAGTCAAGGAACATACACAATATTATAATACTTAGTAATAATATTATAATTTGACTTCATGAACCACTTAGGAAAATTGGAAGAATGCTTGCATTCCATGCCGAAAGCAAGGGATTGATCTCAAGGTTTACTCAGCCTTCACAAGAAATGAGAACCAGCCTCCCCCCCGGGAGCTGGGAAACCCCCACTTCAACTGAAAGTGGTTGGTGTGAGGCCGGCCCCCTTACCCGTAAAAATAAATAGGTCCCGAATCGCCACATGCGAACCCTTCGGGGATAACGCAGCCAAGAAGTTACACTATATGTGTAGCTTAGTTGTGTTTGTGTTGTGGAAATTTTTATCGATATACGTATTGTCATAATATGCACCATCCCTATGACAGGTCTGTTGCTGTGGTCTGTTGAGAAAGAGCCGCGTTGTGAGATCCGGTTCACTTGATTCATGTGTGAGAAGTGAGGTTATCTTTTGTTGTTTTGCTGAGATTTAGCAGTAATTACTAATTAATGAAAGCAATGAAGTTTATTGCAGAAGTGAATAGTCCGTCTTGTTATGGCAGAAAAGCAACAATATCCAACTTAACGAGGCTGCCGTGCTTGGTTGTCGACACCCCGGCACTCATGATTTTCACCAAAGTTAGTTAATGTTTTTTTTATATACTAAGGGTGGCCGAGGTCTCGGGCCTAATCTGGACCGTGATACGTATGCTTATGAACGGAAATAATTTAGCTGCAGTCAAATGGTAGTGAATTCAATTCCCAGTGGAATAATAAAAAATGATCTGCCTGTATGAAGACTGTTCACAAAGGTTCATCCAGCCTTACAGCAACTGTCAGTTTCTCTCTTGAGAGATTGACACTGACTTCAGTGAAAATCAATTTGTAGAGGATTGACAATTGGGCTCACTAAATCATCCTTAATCCAAGGTTTACTCAGCCTTCACAAAAATGAGAACCAGTTCTGTCAGTAGCAGGGATACTTACCTAATCAAGTTCACAAGCCTTAAAGGCTCAGGGCTCCCGCACCACAATTCTCCAGGACTCTCTGTCTTGTGCTGCTTCCCTCCATGGCCCCCTCACTCCCAGAACTTCGGCGTCAACCTTGACATTATTGTTATCTTATTTGTCAGCGGTGAAATTGAAGATAAACACTCATATATCGGGTTTATATGTTTTATTAGTTAGTTTTAACAGACACAACATTTAGCTCACACAACTTGAAAAAGCCCTCCATTTTCTCTCTGACAGGTTGAGCAACCCAATAAAAATAAACTGCAACTTTGAGTTGCCAACTCGCACTACCAACTTACAACACTTCCCCTCAGTTTAAGTTTTATTGTCTCCGAAATTCTCGTCGAAATAATTGGTCCATGGCACATCATTATTATAAATCCTGAAAATGATTTTCTCTCACCCTTATTATTATTATAATCAGAATCACAATAAATCTCAACTAATGGATTCTTCCCCTCACACTTAGAATAAACAATTTTCAAATCTTTAGTCTCTTTGAGATATCTTAAAATATGAACAACCTCATTCCAATTCTTTTTCTTTGGATCATTTAGATACTAACTAACTTTGCTGAATGCAAAACTGAGATCAGGTCTCGTACAGTTTGCTAAATAATTTATCCTCCCTACAGCATGTTGATACATTGCTACATCATACGATTCTTCAGCTGTTTCAGTTTTATCTTCAGTACTAGCGGGAAGGGGAGCACCTCTTCCCTTTGCTTGAATTAAACCAAACTCAGTAATAACCTCCTCAATGTATTTTTTCTGATCGATGCTGATCACTCCATTACCTTGAACCACATGCATTGACAAAAAATCTTTCATTTCACCAAGATCTCTCACTTCAATTTTTAACATCAACTCTCTCTTAATCCACAGAACTTTCTCTTTCACTCTAGTTCCATCTTTTACATTATCTCCATACCCAACAAACACACAATCTATAGCTCTCTGATTGAATTTTCCATCATCACAATAAAGAAATCCCTTACAACCAAAAGGTACAAGTCTCTCATAGTCCTCAGCTTTCAACTCTTTTCCACTCCAACGTACCATGGGAATTTGATTGTCAATGGCTCTAGATGGTGACATATTTCTCACAAAACAGGCAACACTCATAGCTTCAGCCCAGAAAGAAATAGGAAGTCCAGACTGTATAAGCATACACCTAATAGCATTACCTAGAGTCCTATTTTGCCTCTCTGCTATTCCATTTTGAGCTGGGGAGTCTCTGACTGTCTTTCTATGGATTATCCCATTCTCCTTGAGAAATGCCTGAAACTCTCCATCAATGTACTCTCCACCTCCATCTGATTGCAAGGCCTTAATCTTGGAATCATGTAACAATTCAACATAGGTTTTAAATTGTTTAAACACACCAAACACTTGATTTTTCCTCGCTAAAGGATAAACAGTTACATACCTAGAATAGTCATCAATAAAGGTCACTGCATATTTTGAACCACCAACAGAAGAAGACAATTTACCTATTACATCAGTATGTATTAACTCCAAAGGTTTAGAAGTCTTTCGTTCACTTGTCAAAGGAAAACCAATCCTCGTAGCCTTTCCTTTTGAACATACATCACACTTTTCATCAAGTTTTCCATGACACTCAATAACTGGTATTTTCTTAATAGCTTCTTCATGGAGGTGTCCAAGACGGGAATGCCACTCAACAGCACTCCGCAATGCCACTGCACTCCTAACGTTGCTACCCACACTGGTATCGCTGGAACATACCACTTTCACATTGTTGAAGTTATAATTTTTCTTTACATCCAAAACATAAAGTCCATCTCTGACAGGTGCAGTGAAAATAACTTCCATGTTGTCTAACTTATCTCTAGCAATACAACTGTCTTCCTCAGAAGTACAATAAATACCCTTTTTGGCTAATTTTGAAGTTGATAACAAATTGAATGAATACTCAGGCACATACAATACACTAGACATGCACAGTTTCCAACCACCACATTCATCAGTAATGTTTAGTTCAATTTGTCCTTCACCTAGCACCGCAACACTACCTTTTCCCATAACAACCTCTCCTGTGGTAACCTTCAACTCCTTGAACATATGTTTATCATTGCAGATGTGATTATTCGCAGCACTATCAATCAGGAATTCACAATTATCGTCTGATTGATGACCACTGGTGACCAAAGCTTTTGAAGAACTCACACATGACCTAGACTTTGGATTGCTGTTGGAATTGTTATTGTCCTTAATTTCTACTTTTTCTTGACAATTTCCTGCCATGTGTCCAAGTTTTCCACAACGATAACATTTGATTCCACTACACTCTCTCATCATGTGACCAAACTGTCCACACTGATAACACTTCACACTCTTTGATTGGTTGTTTGACCCAGCAAGTATCTTGTTGTAGTTTACATTGTTCTGAAAAACATTGGAGTTGCTGCTGTTTTGACCTCTTCGATATCCTCCTCTTCCGCCTTGATTCTTGCCTTCTCGACCACGGTTTCCTTCCTTCTCCTTGAAGTTCTTGGTGACCGATGAGAAAGCATTACTAATGCCCTCAAACTCCGACTCATCTTCTTCCTGCAGCAAGGTAGCCTTAACCTTCTCCGTTGTCAGTTCTCTCTCCTTGCCCAACATTGAGATCAAAACTTTGTACTTGTCCTTAGGCAGACCAACTAAGAAAACACCTGCTAGCTGACTGTCGTTCAATTCCAGTCCGTAGCCTCCACTTCTAATAACACGATTCAGACCTTGAATCTTCGCCATATATACATGCATAGGCAGGTCCTCTGTCTTCAAAATATTCATCATTTCTTTCATCTTCTCCAAACATTGAATTAACGTGAAAGAAGAATGAATTGTTTTCAGCTTAGCCCACGCTTCATAGGCAGTAACACAATCTCCTATGTCTTCCATGTATGCATCGTCGACATACCGCCACAGAAACACAAGAGCCTTCCTATTAGTTCTTGTTTGTTCTTGATTAAAATTAACTACATCCACACCCTGATAGCCAGGATCAATTGCATTCCAGCAATTTCTGTCTACTAATTCGGCCATAGCTCGTCGCGACCACGCATAATAGTTGCTCCTCTTCAACTTTGGGATGGACTCCCTTGTCTCATTGTAGTCCATCATCTTGCTTATTGTTGCTGGCTGTAGAAAAAGATCTCACACACACTAATTTTCACTTTTGAGCTCCACTAAAAAGATCTCACACTCACTAACTAATTTTCACTTTTGCGCTCCACTCCTCTTCAATTCCTCACGCTCTGGGCCCATAACCTATTGTTATCTTATTTGTCAGCGGTGAAATTGAAGATAAACACTCATATATCGGGTTTATATGTTTTATTAGTTAGTTTTAACAGACACAACATTTAGCTCACACAACTTGAAAAAGCCCTCCATTTTCTCTCTGACAGGTTGAGCAACCCAATAAAAATAAACTGCAACTTTGAGTTGCCAACTCGCACTACCAACTTACAACAGACATTGCCTGCCCACCGCATTCCGAGACGTCCAAGTGGTCTGACAACGCAGGGGGTGCCAACCTCGACATTGTCTGCCCACCGCATCCTGAGACGTTCAAGTGGTCTGACACCGCAGGGGGCGCCAACCTCGACATTGTCTGCCCACCGCATCCTGAGACGTCCAAGTGGTCTGACACCGCAGGGGGCGCCAACCTCGACATTGTCTGCCCACCGCATCCTGAGACGTCCAAGTGGTCTGACACCGCAGGGGGCGCCAACCTCGACATTGTCTGCCCACCGCATCCTGAGACGTTCAAGTGGTCTGACACCGCAGGGGGCGCCAACCTCGACATTGTCTGCCCACCGCATCCTGAGACGTCCAAGTGGTCTGACACCGCAGGGGGCGCCAACCTCGACATTGTCTGCCCACCGCATCCTGAGACGTCCAAGTGGTCTGACACCGCAGGGGGCGCCAACCTCGACATTGTCTGCCCACCGCATCCTGAGACGTCCAAGTGGTCTGACACCGCAGGGGGCGCCAACCTCGACATTGTCTGCCCACCGCATCCTGAGACGTCCAAGTGGTCTGACACCGCAGGGGGCGCCAACCTCGACATTGTCTGCCCACCGCATCCTGAGACGTCCAAGTGGTCTGACACCGCAGGGGGCGCCAACCTCGACATTGTCTGCCCACCGCATCCTGAGACGCCCAAGTGGTCTGACACCGCAGGAGGCGTCAACCTCGACATTGTCTGCCCACCGCATCCTGAGACGTCCAAGTGATCTGAGACTGCAGGGGGCGCCATCCAAGAAATTTCGGATTAACAAGATATTATTTGAAGTACATGATTTTGTTGTTGCAGAGTGGCAGTGTGCCGCACCTCACTAGGGAGGTGCTGTCGCTGCAGGGGCGCCCCCCAGGCCTCTTGCAGGCGCCCCTGGCCCACATGCTGCCCAGCTTGGCGGGCCTCCTCGCACACAAACAAGGACTAGCAGCTTTCGTAGGTAAGGAACTGTTAAACGAGTTAACCAGGGAATATTGGTCGTAAATACACCAGCAACTAATGCAACTAAGCTTTACATATTCTGTAACTTCTTGCCTGCGTTATCCCCGAAGGGGTCGCATATGGCGATTCAGGACCTATTTATTTTTACGGGTAAGGGTGCCGGTTTCACACCAACCACTTTCAGTTGAAGTGGGGGTTTCCCAGCTCCCGGGGGGGCTGGTTCTCATTTCTTGTGAAGGCTGAGTAAACCTTGAGATCGAACCATTGCTCTTGGCATGGAATGCAAGCATTCTACCATTTGAGCTATAAACCTTTTTACGAGCTTAGTTGTCATTGCTACAAAGCGCCAATTCTCAAGCAAGACCCAGTTGCTGTAAGGCTGGATGGACCTTTGGTGACCGGTCATTGGTAAAAGTTTATGAATTTTTCAACCCAACAAAGAGCAAGTTTGAAAATATAAATGGTATATTTTTGTGCTCTGCCGGGATTCAAACCCACAACCTTCCATTCAGAGTCCGAAGTGTTACCACTGAACTACGGACCGGACCAGGGTCTTCTATACTAAATTTTCTAAGGTTTGTGCGTTTCAGGGGAGTGAAAATTAATTTTTAATTTTATTCAAGATTTTTATTTAACACACGGTTTTATTTTCACATTTTGTGAGTTATGTCTAAGCGCTATCAGACGATGGACCTCTGACATGGATATTTAAGATGGACGGATTAGGCGCTTAAGGCTAGTTCGCACAAGGCCACTGATTTAGTCAAGTAACGAGTAATTTAGTAGTGGGCGGGGCGCTACTCGCCGTGAAGCGTTCGCATTACGGTCCAGTACAGTACACAAGTGCGAAGTTGGCTGCAGAAAGCCCTTTCTATAATGGCGGAAAATTTGAATTGGCTGCAGTTTGAAAAGATTCATTGAGTATTAAAATCATGTTATTATAAAGCCCTTTAAATTGGCTATGGTTTGGTAATATTAACTGATTTATGCCCGGCCACCTAGCTAGGAGCCTGTTTAGCAAACAACTTCGAAACTCGCCTTTGTAAATTCGAAATGTATTTTATGGTTTATAAAATAATATACACATTTTAAATAAAAACAACACATGACTATTTGATGTTTATAATAATATCTACCATTTACGCTGCAAACATTATTTTTTAATTGAATTTTTATCTTTTCAATGATGTGTACAAAGTATATTTTGTATGCACACACTATAATACGGCTCGTAGTCTGCAGCTGCATTCAGATGCATTTCTCTGTTGCGTTTTTCGTTGTTGACAATTAACATCAATATTCGACATGTAGAATCGGCATTTTCAAATACACGGCGGTCACCAATCAATTATCAAGTTAAAGAAGAAACATGGTTCAACTTTTCAGAGGCTGACCGCGAGAAACTTGTTCAATCCTGCTACATACGCCTCTCACGTCTGTCACAGATATACCAGCTGATGGCTTACAGTGGCATAAAATTGTAATGCCTTTAATTAGTTATCCCCGTGTGTCACTGAATTGTTTCTGTACAAAACAATAAGTAACAATCCATCTGAAGGATATCATAAGGCCTGTGATATGACAAATTTATGGTAGGTACCTATAAACATCGATCAATGTAAAAGATCGATGTTTTTAAATACGTAATAAATTCATGGACGATAATAGTTATTTCCACAACATCTTTACCAAAACTATATTTGTACAGCTCTATTGTCAGCAAGGAGCTACATGATTGTATTTTTGACAGCTGATATCCGCACCAAAAATCGATGTCATACTATTCTTATCGAAAAAAAATTACCTTTCTCAAAACTTTTTGGAAGTAGATAAGTCCTAGCAACTTCTATATTCTCAAGAGTTTCTAAAAAACCAAGGATATCGGTGTGCATATCCACTTATTTACAGTTTAAACATGACATAACCTCACTGACAGGTCGCTAAGTTTAGGGAGCGGAACATCGGGCTCGCAAATATAAGAAGTTCTTAAGTACTTAAATATTTTTAAACAGCACTTTATCTTTAAATATTCTTGCTGAAAACGGGCATTATCTTTTCAAACTGCAGCCAATTTAAATTGCCGCCATTCTTGCATTTCCGTTTCCCCGCCAAGAGTGAGCGGCCAATGGCGCGGCCGCTAATAAACTCGACTCGGACTCGGGCTTTTCCGTGGCTCTTCGGACTCGGACTTTTCCGTGGCTTTCTCGGCAACACTCGCCCACGGACGGTGGGCGGGGCCGCTACTTGCCCGAAAAAATAGAATGAAATGGATCGGCTTGACTAAACCATTGACTTAACTACTGGACTAAATTGTTGGGGTTCGCACACGTTTAGCCACTAAATTACTCGTTACTTGGCTAAATTACTCGCTTTGTCCGAACCAGCCTTTAGGCAATGTAACTCTAAAAATGTGAAAATAAAACTGTGTTGAATAAAAAAGTTATTCTTCTTTATTATTTTATTTCTACAGTTGTCCCTCCATAATCCATCAGGTGCGGAACTGTGCCCTCGGAACCGCAACTGCGAAAGCACGCCCGCTAAACTGTTGTAGACTTGCACAAAGTCTCATTGGCCATTGTTCTGGCTCCACTTTATTTATCTAAAGAGCGCAAAGTCCATTGTCTACTATTGAAACAATTATCTGCAATGTTCCAATACAATTCCACTGATACAGGGTCTAAACCTCAACTCAGGTCTGCTTGTTGTCGTCAGGTCTGCTTTTTATCTTAGTGTATCTAATTGAAGGTAGAACGGAAGAAAAAATGGCGGGGTACAGTGGCAAAGGGTGCCAAACAACTCGATTCCCATCGGTTTCCCTTTTAAAATGAGGCAAAAATTATAACAAAGTAGACTGCATGGGGAAAAAATACGTAATGCTTTTGTTGTTGCTTTAAATGTGTTTTTTTACTTTGTGGCTATATTTTTTAACTACTTTGTTGCCTCATTTTAAAAGGGAAACCGATGGGAATCGAGTTGTTGGCACCGTTCGCCACTGGCGGGCAACTCTGCAACACTGGCAACTCAACAGCTGATCCATTTTTATGGAACAGTGATATGTTGTTAATGCACTGCTATATATTATTCTGTCCTATCTTCAAATAGGTACGCTAATATCTACCTACGGCCGTTGAGACTTCCACCCCAAGTCTGCTTGTTGTCCTCAGGTCTGGCTGAGTTCGCCACCTTCCTGCAACCCACAGACCCCACCAAGGACGCACCCCAGGGACACGACACGGGCAATGAGTGCGCTTTCTGGACAAGACGAGGAAAACTAAGTCTCAATGCTGAGAGGTAAATAAATATGGAATAACTTTTCAAATTGTTTTGGTGATACATTGTGGAATTCCATTTTAAATAAATATTTGATTAAAAAAAAAAAAAATTAGGAACTTTTAATATAAAACAGCATCCAAAGTAATATTTTTAGAAGTGGCACTTAAAGTGAAAGAAGAATAGGACTATAGTTCTGCATGTGTTGCAGGTACATGAAAGCTGTGGAGACACTGCAGCCGGACCTGTACGTAGCCATGTGTGACGCCAACACAGCGCCCGGTAGCTCCAAGAAGAGGCAGGCGAAGGCCGCGCGCAGGAGCCTCCACATGCTGGAGGAGTGTGTGCGCCTGCATCTCAGCTCTCCACACCTGGCCACACACTCACAGATCATAGGTAGCAGGAGCCTCCACATGCTGGAGGAGTGTGTGCGCCTGCATCTCAGCTCTCCACACCTGGCCACACACTCACAGATCATAGGTAGCAGGAGCCTCCACATGCTGGAGGAGTGTGTGCGCCTGCATCTCAGCTCTCCACACCTGGCCACACACTCACAGATCATAGGTAGCAGGAGCCTCCATATGCTGGAGGAGTATGTGTGCCTGCATCTCAGCTCTCCACACCTGGCCACACACTCACAGATCATAGGTAGCAGGAGCCTCCATATGCTGGAGGAGTATGTGTGCCTGCATCTCAGCTCTCCACACCTGGCCACACACTCACAGATTATAGGTAGCAGGAGCCTCCATATGCTGGAGGAGTATGTGTGCCTGCATCTCAGCTCTCCACACCTGGCCACACACTCACAGATCATAGGTAGCAGGAGCCTCCATATGCTGGAGGAGTATGTGTGCCTGCATCTCAGCTCTCCACACCTGGCCACACACTCACAGATCATAGGTAGCAGGAGCCTCCATATGCTGGAGGAGTATGTGTGCCTGCATCTCAGCTCTCCACACCTGGCCACACACTCACAGATTATAGGTAGCAGGAGCCTCCATATGCTGGAGGAGTATGTGTGCCTGCATCTCAGCTCTCCACACCTGGCCACACACTCACAGATCATAGGTAGCAGGAGCCTCCATATGCTGGAGGAGTATGTGTGCCTGCATCTCAGCTCTCCACACCTGGCCACACACTCACAGATTATAGGTAGCAGGAGCCTCCATATGCTGGAGGAGTATGTGTGCCTGCATCTCAGCTCTCCACACCTGGCCACACACTCACAGATTATAGGTAGCAGGAGCCTCCATATGCTGGAGGAGTATGTGTGCCTGCATCTCAACTCTCCACACCTGGCCACACACTTGCAGCATTATTAAGCTCAAACTTATACGTGTCTGTTTATGGGCGTATATTTAATATGAATTTTAAATGTTAATGAAGAATGCTCGATTGGTGGTACACAGTGGCATACTTTTACCCACCTTGATGTATGGAAGCGAGGCCTGGACGGTAAATGAAAGTGAAATTAGTAAAGTCCATACTGTTGAAATGGACTTTCTAAGAAGTATGATTGGGAAAAAACGGAGTGACAGGGTGCGGAATGATTTTGTAAGAGAAGAATGTGGTGCAAGAGAAAGTGTGAAAGTGAAGATTAAAAGAAGTTTGTTAAGATGGTTTGGGCATATGGAGAGAATGAATGAGAAAAGACTGACGAAGAAAGTATATGTTGGTAGAATAGATGGATGTCGTGGTAGAGGAAGACCGAGAAAGGTATGGATGGACCAAATATCCGAAATTGCGAACGAATGGAATATCCAGAGCCATAATAAAAGGAGAGCCTGTATGAAGAAGGTTATGACTCTGGAGGAAATGAAAGAAGTGTGTAAGGACAGAAAGAAATGGCGGTTAATCTGTGATGTTGGCGGCTAGGGTTTTTTAAATTAAAATTAGTTTTCTGTTAGTTTTTGATGTCCATACATATGTATTATAATTTAGTGATTTTAAAAATGTAATTTGTCATGTATGTTCCTTGACTTATAGGTTGGTATGCGGCTGACCACCCATACTGTGAAAAAAATTGTTCACTTTGCCAATGTCACCCCTGTCTCAGGGAAGGACGGCGGAGTTGCAGGGCTTATGTTCATTTGAGATGTGTTCTTATAATGTAGGTCCACATGCGGCATGTGTTAGCGCGAAATTATACATGTCTGCTTGTGTGAATGCATTTAATATAAATCTTAAATGGTATATATCCTTGCAGCTTAGATTAGATTAGATTAGATTAGAATGTATCTTTGCAAAATTACATCTTAGACTAGACGCACATAAAGTGTAACTTTGATTATAGATAAGACCTTGTTTTCCAGGGCCCGTAGTCGGTGGATATGATTTGGAGGAAAGGAAGAGCTGCTTGAAGGGCCTGCTGGAAGTGGAGCAGCATCTCGCTGGCTTCATGATGGAAGGACTGAACTTCAACGGACCTGAAGTGGAAGACATGGAGTTCACAACAGTCAAGGACGTTGTGGAACAAGTACAGGTGGGCTCTTGTAATGAATCGTCTGAAAATAATTTGCTGTGGAACAACTCTTCCGCAGACTGAGTAGAGGTCCTCTGTTGTTGACGATTCGGTCACATGACAGGTAGTCCACACAACTTTTCAGTTAACGACATAATCGGTTATGCGGCCATGTGAGAAGCGGCGCTTTGAGAAGCGGTCCTTGCAGCCTTCTGAGTAGCTGCCCTTTGAGTGGCGGCCCTTTGGGTAGAGGCTCTCTTGTGTAGCAGCCCTCTGAGTAGCGGCCCTTTGGGTAGAGGCCCTCTTGTGTAGCAGCCCTCTGAGTAGATGCCCTGAGTAACATAGTCTTTCCTGCTCCACATTCCTCAATCTTTCATTTCCACCGCGCATACCTAGCAAGTATATTGCACTGTCGTTCATTGTCCATGCTTAGCTTCCAAACATTAGTGTCGGCAACAATATGACTATAAAAATATGTTTTGTTTGCAGCTCACTCTGCCACAATCTAAGTTGCACATAATGCCGGGATGCTGGAACCCCTTTGTCCTCGTGGAGCTGGTCTGCTGTGGCTGGGACCTGTTTGACACAAGCCTGCCCCTGCTGGCCACTGAGAGGGGCTCGGCTCTCGTCTTCTCCTTCCACATAGACGGGGAAGACAACGCAGATGCCAGATACCAACTGGATCTTCAAGATGCAAGGTAAAAACCATAGCGTTTAAATATAGTGGAGCCTATGGAGTTAATACAAGTCTCTGACCAAGTTCCTTGACTTAAAGGTTGGTATGCGGCTGACCACCCATGCTGTAAATATGGTTCACTTTGCCAATGTTGCCAATTTGCCTGTTTCAGGGAAGGACGGCAAGAGTTGTAGGGTGTATGTCCATTTGATATTTGGGTTTTTATGTTGTAGGTTCACATGTGGCATATTAAAGCGCAAACTTGTACGTGTCTGCTTGTGAGAATACATGTAATGTGAATCCCCAATGTAGCATATCTTTGCAACTTAGATAAGACCGGTCCATAGTCCGGTGGCAACACTTTGGCCTCGTAAATGGAAGGTTGTGGGTTCGATTCCCGGTAGAGCACAAAAAAATATACCATTTATATTTTCATATATGTTCACAATTCACATACCTTTGTGTGACCCGCAGTTAAAGGGTTAAGACTATGTTTATACCGGTTACTTCTCTGTTTTCAGTTACAAAGAGGATTTCTCCCCCATTTTAGAAGGTTGCGCCTGTCTGGCCTGTCAGAAACACACGAGGGCTTACATCAACCACTTGCTGAACACTAGGGAACTGCTGGCACAGGTCCTCCTTATGATGTAAGTATATAATGTGAATAAGCTTCACATATAGTGTTAAAAAGATCATGGCAAATCTCGTCCTGGGTGGTAAGATTGTCATCGACAGCCGACCAATAGAAGAGGTCGATGATTAGAAATACCTTGGTCATAATATCGCAGTTTTCAGACTGAACTGCAAAGGAGGATCTCTCTAGGATGGGTGGCTTATAGCAATCTTAAGAAGTTCTTCACCAGCAACATCCCCCATTGCCTGAAACGGAAAATGTACGACCAGTGTGTCCTGCCAGTTATGACTTACGGGGCAGAGACACTAACTCTCACCAAATTGACTATCAGGAAACTCCGTGTAGCACAACGCAAGCACGAAAGAGCTATGCTACACATAAGACTGTCACATCGGATACGAAATACGTAGAAGATCGGGACTTACTGACATAGTCTAAAGAGTGGCAAAGCAGAAGTGGTCGTGGGCAGGGCACGTTGCCAGGTTGAGCGAGCAAAGATGGACGAAAAGAGTGTTGGAATGGAGACCTCGTGAAGACAAAAGAACAAGAGGAAGGCCTCTTACACGATGGTCAAATGATATTAAAAAAGTTTCTGGTGACTGGATGCAGAGAGCCCAGGACAGAGACGCCTGGAGAGATATGGGGGAGAACTTTGTCCAGCAGTGGCCAAGAAGTGGCTGACTAAGTAAGTATAGTGTTAAACTTTTACGGGGCTATTCTTAGACATTTTGGTCGCTTGTTGAGCCCACGCTTTGACCAACTAATCATGCATTTGGATGAAGACGTGTCAATCCAAAATGGCAACAAGTGAACAGCTGATAAGTCTTCATACAAATATTACCAAAATTTGGTAGGTAAGAATGACCGTGGTTATATAACTTCCAGCCCAGGCATCATTAGTTTGTCAAAGTGTGGGCTCAACCGACGACTGAAATGTCGAAGAATAGCCCCGTTTTTGTATTCACACAGTGAAAATTTTCACAAATTGAGTGTTTATTTCGCCTCGAGTACTCTTGACTCGCTTACGTCATTATCCTCTTGTGTCCTCTTGAAAAGACGTAAGCAAGTGGAAAGTACTGGAGGGGAAATGAACACTCAATTTGTGAAAATAAAAACATTCAATTTGTGAAAAAAAAACTGTGTTTGAAAAATTATAATTTCTCATACATATAGGGATACTTCTTGTTTTCCTAATAGGGGTCGCATGTGGCGCGTTTGAATTCTTAAAGGTAAGGGGGCTGGCGTTACGCCAACCACTTCAGTTGAAGTGGGGGTTTCCCAGCTCCCGACAGGGGTGGTACCGTTTCTTGTAAAGGCTGAGCCGGTATTTTTTTTAGGTTTGAAATAAACGCCATATCTGAGACCTTCGGTGGGATTTGAACCCGATATTGTTCTAGGAACATATTTATGATTTGATGTAATTTTTTTCAGACACAATCTGCACCATTACGAGGAATTTTTCAAGGCGATACGGCAAGTTGTAGGAACAGAGAAAATATTAAAACTGAAGACTCTGCTGTCCAGGCAGTGGCAGGAACACGCTGAGGGGAAGACAGTGCAGGAAACAAAACCCAAAGTCAGCCTTGCTAGCAAAAGGCAGAGGAGGCTGAGCGAGAGAAGCTCCCCAGAAAGCTGATGATCTAAAATCTATATTAAATCGGTCTGAAGTCTAGTGGTTGGCAAACTTTCGGGCCAGAAGAGCCAAAATTTCAATTTTCCAAATTTTGAAGTTTGTACTTAAAGAGCCACAAATTTTCTTACGAACAACAAATAGTGTCGCAGGGGGGGGGAGGGGCTAAGCACGCAATTTCCGACCACTGGGCTAGACCATTGACTTTTGATGTCTGTGGACTAGAATCTATTTTAAAGGAAATAGACATTATATATCGCCACCTTAAAGATAAAACTGAATAAGTGCAGATTCGCTAATTTTAGAAATCATGGATTAAATGTTTTATTAGAGGTAACTTCTCGTAGTGAGTGAACTAATTATGAACTATTACTTATGATTAACTCCTTAACTACAGGATCTTCACACTTCTTTAGTATTTTTTCTTGTAGAAAATAGGAAGAAAAGATGCATTTATCTGAGAAATCCTTGTAGGCTTAGTATGTCGCTTATTTAGTTCTAGCTTTATGGTATCCATGATGATATATCCGGTTCAACTTACTTGATTGCAAATCGTCTTAAGTTTGAAAGAGAACAAAGATCTTTACAGTATCATTTCGTTGTAAAAGAGAAAACTACAGGTGAAATTATGAAATCTTTCCATTAAGTTGGTAGCTTTGAAACTTAAGCCTGCGCAAATATTGTGTGCACGTGTTATAAATCTTTTGATCAGTAAATTTGATATTTTTTAAATATAAAAGGCATTATTTTATGACATTATGGTGTGTGTAATTATTGGGTGTCGAAACACAAAATGAAGAAAGCAAAACATTGGATTTCACAGGTAAGAACATGGCTCAACACTAGGCTTGGAGTATAAAGCTCTCAAATAAGTCTAATATAGACATTTTTTAATGTAATTTAGTGAGATTTAAAAATCTAGCAATAGAGTTCCTCCCAGCGTGTTGATAGCTGTGAGGGCGCACAACTAGGGTAACCTGCTGTGCAAAATAAAAAATGTTTTGTATGACTACACCGCTGATGTGTTTGACAGGACGGGGTCAAGTGTGCCCCATTGAATGTATCAATGCTGTTAGTTAGTTTCTTCTCATCTATACTATAACTCAATGATTAAGACAAAATTATTAATTGATGATATTAATGCCTGTTTCTGGTCAGGCAGAAAAAAGTTAGTAATTTTCATTCCTTTTAACAAATATATATATTTTTAAAATCCCCTTGTCCAGTTGATAACTCAGTTGGTAGAGCGCTTGCATTCCATGCCGTGAGCTCGGGTTTGAATCCCACCGAGGGTGTCAGAAATGATTTTCCGTTTCGGTGTTTATTTCAAACCCCTAGATAAAATACCGGCAAGGTTTACTCAGCCTTCACAAGAAATGAGTACCAGCCCTCTCAGGAGCTGGGAAACCCCCACTTCAACTGAAGTGGTTGGCGTAAGGCCGGCCCCCTATAATCTATAATATAATAATCTATAATCTAAGTTGCAAAGATATATTCATTTAAAGCTCTCAGATGTATGCCCACAAACCAACAAGTGTAGTTCGCGCTTACAAATGCTGAATGTGTACTTACAAATAAAATCCAAACCTCAAATGAACATAAGCCCCACAACTTTTTCCGACCTTCCCTGAAACAGGGGTGACATTGGCAAAGTGAACCATTTTTTACAGTATGGGTGGTCAGCCTCATACCAACCTATAAGTCAAGGAATATGAATAATAAATTACATTTAAATAAAAAAAAGAACAAAACCTTACAAAGAAATCTATACAAAAAAAGTCAAAAATTTCCTATGCAAAAAATGTAGCAAATGAATACACCAACATTAGAAATCAACATTGCAGATTAGCCGCCACTTCTTCCTGTCCTTGCATACTTCTTTCATTTCATCCAGAGTCATAACCTTTTTCATACAAGTCCTCCTTTTATTATGACTCTGGATATCCCATTCATTCGCTATTTCAGAGATTTGATCCTTCCATACTTTTCTCGGTCTTCCTCTACCACGACATCCATCTATTCTAGCAACATATACTTTCTTCGTCAATCTTTCATCACTCATTCTCTCCAAGTGCCCGAACCATCTTAACATACTTCTTTTAATCTTCACTTTCACACTTTCCCTTACACCACATTCTTCTCTTACAAAATCATTCCTCACCCTGTCACTTCGTTTTTTCCCAATCATACTTCTTAGATAGTCCATTTCTACTGTATGGACTTTACTAATTTCCCTTTCACTCACCGTCCAGGCTTCACTTCCATACATCAAGGTTGGCACTAGTATACCACCGTGCACCGCCAATCTAACATTTTTTGAGAGATTTTGGTTCCTGGCGATGCAAGCGGTCGCACCCAGTACACACCTGCCTTTCATTATTCTTCTTTCAAATTCACCGGCCATTCTTCCATCTTTTTCAAACTTACATCCCAAATATACAAACTCATTTACAACATCAACATTCATTCCATTAATTTTAAATTCATAATTCATATTTTCATCATCTCTTTCAAAAATCAAAACTTTCGTCTTTCTTGCATTCAACTTCAAATTATTACCTTTCAAAGCTTCGTTCAATCTAGAGAGCATCATTTGCAATTCCACTGCTGAATCAGATACAAGGACTGCATCATCCGCATACAGTAGAACGCTTACCTGTAAAAATAAATAGGTTCAACTCGCCACATGCGACCCCTTCGGTGATAACGCGGCAATAAGTTACACTATATGTGTAGCTTAGTTGCGTTTTTTTTAGTTGCATTGTCCTTATCTGTAGAAATGTTTAAGCCCAAACTTATCTGCTTGTAGGTATGCATTAAATATGACCCTTAAATGTCAATAATTTTGCAACCTAGATTAGACCGCTTTTGGTTCTATGGGAATTAAAGGATCTAAGTAAAAAAAATAATGTTCAATGATGTATATAATTTTTGACAAATAAAAAGAAATACACACACAGTGTTATTCATTAGATTCCGCCCATACCTGTTTAGTGCGAGATTTTGAGAAACCAATTTAAATTTGTACCAGCCCGCTAAACCAAAATAAATAAAAAGGTGATTCATTAGCGAAAGACGTGCATTATTTTTTTTGGTTTACCGAATCCTGCTTAAACAGACTTCCGGTAGCTTTTTCTGTATGAAAAAATACGAAATGCTCGACATTTATGTAGGTATTTAGGTGTCTATGAATTTTTTTTAAGTTTTTGTGGGTTTTTGCATGATTTTTGACAACTTTCGGAGACGCTCGGAAGCATTCGGGTAAACGTCCCCTCCCGAACGTTTCTCGACACTTCAGCTGTCAAACTCGTGTCGACTGGGACCTCGAATGAACCAAAAATGGAAACAAGTATTTTTCAAAGCATGACTTCATTGTGACTTCAGGTTTTGGCTGTAGGCATCACGAAGAAAATCTCAAAGATGGGCCTTCATACTTCATCTACAAGAAAAGTGTCAGTTTTACAAAATTGGCGACTTGAAAAATAACACGACGCGGCATCTGTCACTTGTTTTCTTGTCACAGTTTTTATATTTGTTTCGTTGCTGCATACCGTAGATTTGTTGTTATAGTATAAAATTGTAATGTGTTTAAGTTACTGTAATTTCTGAAACTCTTATTTGATTCATAAATCTTTTATTCTGAAAGTTATCTCGTACATTACGATCAGCTGGGGAATGAGGAAGATCGCCATTTTGCGTATGTCGATCTAGTTTAGAACGAAATAAACCTACTCTGAGATGGTTTACAAATGTGATCATGTTTTGAAACACGTTTAGTGTTAAACTGAATTATAAAGTTTTTATGAATCACCTTTTTTGTAAATTGAGATTAAATCGAAAAATTAAACCAGATCTCTAAAGAAATCTGGTTTAAAAATTCTAATGAATAACACTGACAATGTTTACTCCTTGTATTTCTCCTTCCCGTACTCGATACAATATTTATTTTATAATTATTACAAATAGTACACATTTATTTACTTGTAATAGTATGTCTACATAAGAAAAATTTGGTGTTTTCATTTGTTTAAAATTATTTTTTTGTCTAATTCTTATACACATCAAATGTCAATGTCACACTGGCGGAAATACTGTGAATCGCAGAGGAATTAAAGTGAATGAGTAAGATTTTTTTAATAAATATATAAATACCTTAAAGGTAAAAGGGAATAAGTGACATGTGGCGATGTATATCAGGAAGGTAAAACAGATTTAGGGTAGTTCAGTGAAGTTTTGGATTAGGAATGTGATTTATAGGCTGACCAGCCATGCTGTAAAACTGGTTCACTTTGCCAATGTCACCCCTGTCTCAGGGAAGGATGGCAAGAGTTGCAGGGTGTATGCCCATTTGAGATTTGGTTTTTATGTTGTAGGTTCACATGAGGCATGTGCAAGCGCGAACTTGTACGTGTCTGGTTGTGAAAATGCATGTAATGTGAATCTCCAATGTAACATATCTTTGCAACTTAGATTAAATTAGATTAGAACAATAGATGCTGCCTTGGCGCAAACAAACATTGTAAAGTCCATTGAATGGTTAACTGAGAAATATGTCAAAAACTGTTATTTTGAAATGTAGAAAACATTTCTCTGCATTGCTGAGACGCTCGCATTAATATCACGATGGCGGCCATGACAGGCCACTTTCTTGTCTCTGATTGGCTGTAATGGACTTTGTTGATTTTGATAAAAAAATCTCCCTATAGACTTAACTTTGATTAATTTATTTTTATTGAATTCTTATGAAGATACAAGACTTTTGAGGGTTTGAAATACTTGTACATCAATGTATGCAGAATTACTAACTCAATTTTTGTAGTTTGTGGAATTTAAAATGTTTGACATGCATCGACACATATTAAGCTAACATGGGCTTCTCAGGTAAATGCACGTTTTTTCCTATTTTCTACGTGAGAAAACACAAGAAAAGTGTGAAAACCCTGTAGTTGAGAAGTTTGTCATGGGCACTTCCTTATAATTAGTTCACTTACTATGAGAAGTTACACACAATAAAATGTTTAATCCATGATTTCTCAAATCAGTGAATCAGTTTTACCTTAGGTGTCAATATAACCATTAAAAATTTACTCAAACCATTCAAAACCTCTTTTGCCAGTATGACGATATATCTATTGACTTACATTACGTACATTTTATTTTTCAAGGTAGGTATTTTTCATGTCACAAAAAGAATATCAAAATATGTACAAAACTGGGTCGCCATATTGGAAAAACTACTCTCCTTTACTGGTAGGTTTTAAATATAAAGAATATCGGTATCAAACATGTAACAACACTAGGGAACTGTCATTTTGCTTAAGAGCGCTCTATACCCTCAAACTGCCGTTTTATACAAAGATATGTTTCTTAAACTTTATGGTCTTAGTAAAAGAGTGACAGTAATGAAGAAAATCAGACAGGTATTTATGTAAATTAATAAGTTTACAAAAATGTATATAACTTAAAGAGTGTCTAATAAAAAATATTTCAAAAAAACATGTTTTTTTCCTATTTTGTGTTATTACATACATACATTACAGTACACATTATTCAGCAAGTAGCTGATTTTTTTAAATGTAAAAGGTTTTTGAGAAAAGGTGGAAAAACTGTTTGAAGAAATTTAAATAATCAAGTTGAGTCAGCCTCATACCAACCTTTAAGTCAAGGAATGTAAAAAATGGTTCACTTTGCCAATGTCACCCTTGTCTGAGGGAAGGTCGGCAAAAGTTGTAGGGATTATGTTCATTTGAGGTCTGGATTTTATTTGTAGGCACACATTCAGCATTTGTAAGCGGGAACTACACGTGTTTGTTTGTGGGCATGCATTTGAGAGCCTTAAATATTAATATATATCTGCAACTTAGATATTATAGATATAGATTATAGAAGTAGTTTAAATCTTTCATATTGTCTCTCTTTTACTTACAATATAAAGTGTGAGAAACAAAAGTGACAGGTTTAGGGTATATAGCGCTCTTAAGAAAACAAATACAAATGCAGAAAGAAGGAAGATTTTTTTTTTTATAAATTTACAAGATAAGAAAAATCACAAAAGGTTTTAAATGATATACTTAAGACTTATAGAACCAAAGAAGGCGATCTAGAATTCTTTTAAAATAATAGATAAATATATAGAAATGGTGATAAAATGATTTTTTTTATTTTCCCACATGTTTTACAATAAAAATCATAGATCACCCCCTTTGGTTTGACACGCATAGGGGTCAAGTGTAAACTTGCATACACTGCGGCTGTCAATCATAGACGTCATCCAACTTTAAACTTATCCGTGACGTCTGTGTTCAACAATTCAAAAGACTGCAAGTGGAACCGTGTGCTAAACCCTTGTATTTTTGTGCAAGAATAACTAATACATGTGACTGTTCACATAGTTTGAAGTGTAGGAAATCAATAAATGTTTTAAAAAATGTGCCTGAAAAAGTATTCCGTAACCAGAATATTCCGAAGAGGAAAAGTTAATAGCACCCTTAGCGGCAGAACCATTGACTAATAACATCTGTGGACAAGAAGTTATTTTAACGAAAATAGACATATATATCTGTCTCAACTTACTTACGAAAATGGTCATTAGTTAGAAAGAGAACAAAGAACTTCACAGTTGCATTTTCGTTTGTACAAAAAACTCAACAAAACCCCAAAAAAAAAATCTTGAATGTTGGTACCATTGCAAAAAATGGCTGCCGATTTGACCGGAAATAGCTAAAGTTGACAGATAACACGCGTTATAAATATTGTGTTCGCCAAAATTGATGCCAGTATTTTATATTTTCAAAGTGTATAATAATATTTTAATTTTATCACTCATTTCATTACAACCATTGTGATATTTTATGCGTAATATTTGTAATTGTTGCCGCCGAACGTTCGGGGTACCACTGCAACGTTTGACACAAGAGGAGCGCAAGAGGGAACAAGTATGAACCAATTCAGTACTTCAGTTACCGCTCCCCTATATTATAACTCCATGGGCAGAACTTTATTTTCTATGCGTCTATCCCCTTTCCTCACTTGCAGACTTTCAATGTATCTATCTCCCTTCCTCATGAAAATTGCTCAGGGGCGCTATCAACATTGCGACTGCTCCAAGGAAGAAGGAAGTAACTCTGAAATTTAGGTTTTTGACTTATTTCCATTTCTGAAGGTAACAAATCATTATCTTCATTCCAAGATGACAGCCGTGTCTCTATCTCTTTTAAATTCGTTAATAAATTAATGTAAAAAATAGTTAATGCATTGTACTCCATGGAATAAATAACATTCAATTGGCTTTCCTGCAAAACTGTTTTTTTTTTACTTAGTGCTGTCTTCCTTGGAGCAGTCGATTGGATCCCTGGAATTAATAAAGAATCAAATTCAGGCCGTCCCCAGTGAAAAAGCGTTATAGTTTTTCAGTAAAAAATCTTGGCGTGAGGTGTTCACCTCAACAATAAAAGTAAATTGGTGTCTATGGTAAAAGATGTAAAGGTAACAATATTGGTGTCGTAAAATGATGAAGGTAAGTAGGAGAACTTGGATCATTCTCAATGTTTCATTGGTATCATAGCCAATGTCTACAGAGGCACCCTTTTTTGCACAATGATTAAGGATGAACTTTTAAATGTCCAAAATAATGTGAGTTCTCTTTCGACCGCTTGTCAATTATCTGCAAAATGTTATTTTAATGTAAATTTAAATTTGATAATATAGATACCTTAAAGGTTAAACTGAATATGTGACACATTAAGCTAACATGGGTTTCTCAGATAAATTCACCTGTTTCTCTATTTTCTACGAGAGAAAACACTACAAATGTGTTTAAATCCTGTAGTTTAGAAGTTATTCATGAGCACTTCCTTATAATTAGTTCACTCACTGTGAGAAGTTATACACAATAAAATGTTTCATCCACAATTCCTCAAATCGGTGAATTGGCACTTATTCAGCTTTACCTTTGAGGTGGCAGTATGTCAAAGACCATAACTTCAGTTTAATTTTTACCGAAACCAAAATATTTGTTTAGCCAACTTTTTGTCGCAAAAGATGTTAGAAAAATACCTGGATAATTTATTTGACAAATGGTCAAGCTCGTAAAAAGGTCAAAAGCTCAATTGGTAGGAATGCTTGCATTCCATGCCGAGAGCAAGGGTTCGATCTCAAAGGTTTACTCAGCCTTCACAAGAAATGAGAACCAGCCCCCCCGGGAGCTGGGAAACCCCCACTTCAACTGAAAGTGGTTGGTGTGAGGCCGGCCCCCTTACCTGTAAAAATAAATAGGTCCTGAAGCGCCACATGCGACCCCTTCGGGGATAACGCAGGCAAGAAGTTACACTATATGTGTAGCTTAGTTGGATTGCGTTTGATAATTTAATATTAAAGTCATGAAAAATTACCCATTTATATAAAAAAAAACATTAAAATTACCCAAAATTTAAGTTTACATATGTTTTTATCCTATCGCCCCCTTAGTGCTCGTTTGTCCTATATCCATCAGAGGTAATTTTTGTATGTGTACTGGATCAATGTGTCTTATGAAAACTGAAAATTGATTTTAAATATGTTTTAAACAACTCTCACATTATCGTGTTTTAGGATTTTGTCTAAGCTCAGATTGCGTAGAATGTGATTCTTTCATCGTAAGGTCATCTTTGAATCAAATGGCAGACAAGCCAAACAAGCACTGGGGGGACGATATCCTTAAAATTAAAATGAGGAAAACAGAAACAAAATAAATACATTTAAACTGGAACATTCACCTTTTATAAAATATTATCTAAAGTACGATATATTAGAACCTGCTTTGCAATACAAACGGAGTCTGCACATAAAAAGTAGGGGAAAAAAGTGACCGTCACATGGCCAGATTGCTAGACACTTGTGATCGATTGTGAAGGACCTCAGTTTCAAATCAACACCGCCCTTGTGCTGTTATGCACAACGCACTCAAACAAAAATAAGCTACACATCTAATGTAATTTCTTGCCGCGTTATCCCCGAGGGGTTTTGAATGTGTCGAGCGGAACCTATTTATTTTTACAGGTAAGGGGGCCGGCCTTACTCCAACCACTTCAGTTGAAGTGGTGGTTACCCAACTCCTGATGGAGCTGGTGCTCATTTCTTGTGAAGGCTGAGTAAACCTTGCTAGTATTTTATTTTCCATACATCCATCTAATCTAATCTAAGCTGCAAAGATATATATCATTTAAGATTTATATTAAATGCATTCCCACAAGCAGATATTATGTATAATTTCACGCTAACACATGCCGCATGTGGACCTACAATATAAAAACCCAATCTCAAATGAACACAAGCCTTGCAACTCTTGCCGTCCTTCCCTGAAACAGGGGTGACATTGGCAAAGTGAACCAATTTTTTACAGTAAGGGTGGTCAGCCGCATAACAACCTATAAGTCATCCATACATAATAAAATATTATATTAGAGACGAAACGTACAGTTATATTTAATACAATATTATGTAGGTAGTCAATTTTTTTATTTTTTTATAATGTCACTAGCCTGCCTACTTGTGCTGCGCACGATTACGGCATTCTAGTTTAGAGTCCAGCTTCGCCAGCACACTTTTCCCCTGCTCTTATGTTTCATAAGATCCATGAGAACTGACAAAAACCGGCTTCGTGCTTCTTTCTATGCTTATGTCTATTGACATTTTAATTATTTAATGTCACCCCTGTTTCAGGGAATGTCGGCAAGAGTTGCAGGGCTTATGTTCATTTGAGGTTTGGATTTTATTTGTAAGCACACAATCAGCATTTGTAAGCGCTAACTACACGTGTTTGTTTGTGGGCATGCATCTGAGAGCTTTGAATGAATATATCCTTGCAACTTAGATTATAGATAATAGCACCCCTGTTTCAGGGAATGTTGGCAAGAGTTGCAGGGCTTATGTACATTTGAGGTTTGGATTTTATTTGTAAGTACACAATCAGCATTTGTAAGCGCGAACTACACGTGTTTGTTTGTGGGCATACATCTGAGAGCTTTGAATGAATATATCCTTGCAACTTAGATTACAGATTACAGATTAAAAATGATGAATAGAAAAATTAGGAAATTGTAGAGGTTCAACTAAATGATTGTCAACACCTTAAAGGTAAAACTGAATAACTGACATAATAAGCTAACATGGATTTCTTAGATAAATGCACCTTTTTTCCTATTTTCTATGAGAGAAAACATAAGTAGAGCGAAAATCCGGTAGATTACAACTTTCTCACAAGTATTATTCATGATTACTTCACTTCCTATGAGAAGGTACACCCAATGAAATGTTTTATCCACAATTTCTCAAATCAGTGAATCAGCACCCATTCAGCTTTACCTTTAACGTGGCGATTTACAAAATAATTTCAGAAATGAATTACTGAAATATACAGTTTGTATTGTATGAGTATTGTAAACAATATTCTTGAGTTTTGAAGTTGTAAAAATTCTATTGCATTTTTAGATTGAAATTTGAATTTAGAACTTTTTCTCGGCGGGCAAATGTCACATTTGAATTTGACGACGTTCTAATCTAATCTAATTTGCAAAATATATGTAACATTAAAGATTCACATTATATGCACTTTTACAAACAGACATGCACAAGTTCGCGCTTAAACATGCCGCATGTGGTCCTACAATATAAAAACCCGAATCTCACATGGACATACACCCTGTAACTCTTGCCGACCTTCCCTGAAAACCTGACATTGGCAAAGTGAACTATTTTCTACAGCATGGGTGGTCAGCCGCATACCAACCTATAAGTCAAGGAACATACACAACAAATTACATTTTTAAAATCAACAAATTTTTCCTTGAAAGTTCCTTAGCAACTAATGATTTCTTTTTGCATTATCTCAATGGAAAAAAGTTAAATTTTTAAAAATTCTCTTGCAACCAGGCCGTATGACGTCACAATTTTGTCTATCTCAATTCATGTGCAGAGTCCATGGCCCGTCATCAGATCTCATGTCCTAAGGTATCATTTCGTCCCCTTAGCGCTTGTTTGTCTTATGTCCATCAGAGGTAATTTCACATGAGCAATGTTTCATGTATACTGGACCAATGTGTCTTATGAAAACTGGAAATTCATTTTAAAAATACATAACAACTCTCACATTATCGTGTTTCACATTCTTTTCTTAGCTCAGATTGTGTAGAATGTGATTCTTAAGACAATTTCATTGAAAGGTTGTCTTTGGATCAAATGCTAGATAAGCCAAACAAGCACTGGAGGGACGATTTGTGACTCAAATGTTACAAATATGAATTTACCTTAAGATGCTTCTATTTATGTTTGACGTATTGCTATCATCTTTTGTATTTTTTTCTTTATACACCTATTTTGCACATGCGTCACTATGGAAACCACTCACATTCCTCATCTATTTCTTTTGTATTGATTGATGGTTACATGCATTTAAAATGTAAACTCTTAAATAATAATAAAATAAATTACTCCTAAAATAACTGGTTTGTGTACTTAACAAAATAAATTGTAAAACATAACAAAAACATATATTATATATTTAATAGGATTTACAAATTATTCTAAACTTACAAAATACACATTTACAATAAATATTATTTGCATTTTCTACTATGAGTTTTTCCACCGTACTTATTTACTTCTATAAACAAATTTACATTTATTTTACAGAGAGGGCAACACACACACACATTTTTTTTTTTATGTTTCATTTAAATTCAATACAAAAATAAATAAATAGAAAAATTAGTTTTTTTTTAATTATAAAAATGACAACACTGATAAATATGTTCACTATTATTAGTACTTACACGTAAAACATTTCCGCCGGGGATTCAGAAAATATCCCCACATTCGGGGAAAAAATAAACAGCGACGTTAGGACAATCTATTTTCAAAACGTACAACATTAGAGGTGCGTAATATATTTATGAATTGTTTTTCAATTTAATATTTTTATCTTTCATTGACAGTTTATTTTCATCCTTAATAGTTTTGAGTTTACTGTAATTGTAACTCTTTTGCCGTTCCAGAGTCCCGCAGATTTGTCTCCATTTTTTCCGATCCTTGCATACCTTTTTCAATTCATTCGTATCCATCCCCTTTTTCATAAATTTGCTTCTTTTACATTCACTTAGCATATCCCATTCTATCACAATTTCCCCATCTGATCCAGCCATACTTTTCTCGGTCATCCCTTTTACATTTCCTCTGTATGTTTTTTTTTGGGTGACATAAAAAATAAAAATTATTTGTAGATATCGTGTCATTTTTGCAAGTGATATAATATTTTAAAACACTTCTCATTCTAACTTTTAAATAAACACATTTTCACTCCATTTAAGTTTCAATTTAAACCTCTCAGCTACACGTAGACCAATAAAGGATAATCTCCATTGGTGTAATTCTCAAACGGCAATGCCATGGCTCATCCGAAGCCTACAGTTTTGTGAATAGCTCTGAATGACATAGGGGCTGTCCATATATTACGTCATTCGCATTAAGGGGGGGGGGGGAGTCTGGTCGGCCCCATATCACGAGAAGGGATGATAGAAACACATGTTTTTTAACAAATTACTAAACTAAAATTACTTGAATTGAATCACATCGAAGGTTAAAAGGAAGTAGGGCGTAAGTAACGTTTTGGTCAAAAATAAGTTCTGAATGGTATCCTGCTTAAAATTTTCCGCCCTCTCTAATGCGCTAACTCCCATAGCTCTATGATTTTTTTTTGTTGTTTATGCCCAAGAAAAACAACTGCATTTTTGAAGTATGGTTTTGGTGTAACCGACAAGATTTTGGCCTTTTTTGTCCTAAAGGCGCTTGTGACATAAAAAAATCGTAAAACCACATTAATAGGAATGCCAATAAATTCCTTTATTTTTTTAAATTTTAGAGCTGTTAAGATTTTAAAGATATGATAAAAAAAAAATAAGTTATGCCATTTTTCTGCACTCACAAACTTTAAATTGCTCTCCTAAACAATTTAGTTTTTGTCGCTTATGCCCTATTACCATTTAACCGTCGATATGTAAAGTGAAATTTAAAAGTTAATATTTAATTTTGTACTAAATTTAAGTACGAGGGATCTGAAAAAGAGCATAAAAAATTTATTTGAAAAGATCAAATTTCCTTGACTTATAGGCTGGTATGAGGCTGACTACCCATACTGTAAAAAATGGATCACTTTGCTAGTGTCACCCCTGTTTCAGGTTAGGTCGGCGAGAGTTGCAGGATTTATCTTCATTTAATGTTTGGATTTTACTTTGTCAGCACACATGCAGCATTCGTAAGCGCAAACTTACATGTGTCTGTTGTCATGCAGGCATGCATTTTATATGAATTTTAAAAGTTAATATATCTTTGCCACTTAAATTATTACAACACATGTGGCATGTGTAGCACAAACTTAGACGTGTCTACCTGTGGACGTGCATTGAGTATAAGCCTGAAATATCAGTATATCTTTGCAACTTAGATTAGTGTGTCTTTATTTGTTAAACTTCTAATTGAAATTCGAAATGTAGTTCACTTTGGAGAATTGAGGAACATTATAACCTTTACCACCCTAAGTATCTAAAAATTACACATGGTCCGAAGTGGGGTACCGGAGGACCCCAGCTACTTTTCATACAAAATAATCATAAGGCAGAGAGCCCGCCAGACGTGCGTTTCGCTCCGCATACGCCGTGGAAATGACGCAAATAGGACAAACTCAACCAGTGTTTCCTAAACGGTGGAAGAGAATTTAAAATAAACATTTTTATAATAATTTTTGTTTCATTTTCAATTGTATAATAGTGAAATATGCAACATAGGAAATTAAAAAAAAAACATAAATAAAGTTAAAATCCAATAAAACATTAATACAATTTTTCAAGTTATGTACAATAGTGTTGAGAAATATCAAGCGAAGGCATATTTTATTATCTGGGCGTAGTTTATATCTGCAACAAATTAACGAATGGTTTGTTATTTATTTAAATACTCTAAATCTAAATCTAAGATGCAAATATATATTAAAATTTACAATCCACATCTTATACACCCACAAAAGTAAACATACGTAAGATTTTCGCGCATACAAATACAATTTCAAATGTGTCTACAGTAGGAAATACCGCAAATGACCGGTCCGTAGTCCAGGTGGTAACACTTCGGACTCGTAACTGGAAGGTCGTGGGTTCGAATCCCGGCGGAGCACAGAAAATATACCATTTATATTTTCAAATTTGCTCTTCGCTAGGTTGAAAACTTCATAAACCTTTACCAAAGACCGGTCATCAAAAGGTCCATCCAACCTTACAACAACTGGGTCTTGCTTGAGAATTGGCGCTTTCTACATCGACGACCAAGCTCTCAGAGGGCTCTTGAGGTGTGATACACACAAAAACAGCTCTCACCAAATAAATCAGCCTAATTTTTTTTTTTTTTTTTAATGAACATAAGCTCTGCAACTTTGCCGCCTTTCCTTGAAGCAGGGGTGGCATTGACATAATTGAAACATTTTTTTTACAGTATGCAGACTCAGATTCATCAGACTCAGATTCAATAATATCTCCGACTTCAGAATCATCCGAATTACACAATTCGAATTCTAAGTCACTGTCAATAACTTCGTCATCACTAAAGTCTTGCAATTTTTCTATTTCTTCATAGGTATTTTTTCTAGCCATTTTCTAGAGAGAGAAAAAAATCAAATGTTTGGCACATATCACAAAGGAAAAACAATATACCTATTCAGAAAAAAAAACAACGAATTTACCTTTCTCTTCACAAAAATATATTTATTTTATATGTGTAAATTATTATAGAACGTTTTGGGAACCACAGGAATGACAGGACTGTTCCACTCGCTTACCCAGAAAGACGGAGTAAAGTCGTCAGCGGATAATATAGTTGACTCTCTTCCGCACAGCTGTGACGCGGTAAGCCCGCGTAAAAAAGTGAAACAAGTAGCTTATCTCTGGACCCACCACACACACAATGGCGCGCCAGCCCTTCCCGTCCCTCACATGCTCCAGCGCTCCCCCCGCGAGGGCATAATGTGACGTGTTTCTGACCACGTGATTAGTAGAGTACGCGAATATTTATCAAAAACAATTATTTGAAGACTACATGCTTTGAATACTTAAAAACAAAAAATACAGAAATGTTTCTAAGTAGCTTTACGAAGATTACAAAAAGTTTCAATTGAATTGCTCGATTAATTATTGAGTAATCAAATAAAACGTTTTTTTGGGGTATCTCATATACCCCGCTTCGGCCAGGGAAGGTTAAAGTGGATAAAAAAAGAAACATCTAAACGTCCTTTCAAAGTCATGCTTGTGAAAATTTATGATCTGTCATAGGAATTATTCTACAGCAGCCCAAGTTTGCCAACCTTATTCTTTAAAACTAGTTTTCCCGTTCACGTCCAACCTTAAAAATTATGCATCCCTTTTCATATAAGAGTCGTCACTGTCAATAATTTTCAAGTCAAAAATAAATCAGTACAGATCTACACCGATCGTAATGAATGTAGGTGAAAATTGATTGAGACCGGTGCTGTGATGTTCAGGACTACCAACCGATGAAATTAATCGGCATCAGCATGTTTTCCAAACAAAATTCACTTCATCTGAAACACAATCTCCCTGACATCACCTCATATCGATATATCTTAAAAGGTGAAACTGAATGAGTGACATATTGAGCAAACATGGATTTCTCACATAAATGCACATTTTTTCTTATTTCTTAAGAGAGAATACACAAAAAAAAGTGTACAAGTCCTGTAATTTAGAAGTTTTTCATGAGCACTTCCTTATAATCAGTTCACTTACTATGAGAAGTTACACCCAATATCATGTTTTATCCCCGATTTCTCAAATCAGTGAATCAGCACATATTCAGTTTTACATTCAAGGTGGCGATATAACTTTAGGCATGAAGCGAAACAACATGGCCAACTTCATGGTGAACTATCCGGTGACCAGTCCCTAGTCTAGTGGTTAGCACTTCGGACTTGTGATTGGAAGGTAGTGGGTTCAAATCCCAGCGGAGAACAAAAATATACCATTTATAGTTTCAAATATGCTCTTCCCTGGGTTTAAAAATTAATCTGACTTTACCAAAGACCTTTACTTTACAAAAGAAAATAATACATTGCTTAGCTTTTGACCTAGCAACCTGGCTGTGTGACATCACACCTTTTTTGTCTACGTCAAAAGTGTGAGCCTCGTGGTGAGAAACAGAGGTCGGTTGCAGTCATCCAATACAACAATGTTACTGTAGCAACCTGAGCATACGTCACATTTTTCCCTGCCGTTTTTTTATCGAGACTCATTATTTCAAGTAATTTTGAATGGAAAAAAAAAATCTTGGGGGAAAACGTCACAAGTCTGTGAGACTCCGAATCTCAGCAACCGATAGAAAAATATTTGCTTGCCATTTTCCTTAGCAACCCCACCGTGTGAAGTCACAGTTTTGTTGTCTATTGAAATTGTTCCAAGTTTATTAGCAATTCTTTTTAAAGAATCCTAAATTCCAAATTTAAAAAAATACACCCATCACTTCCATACATCATAAATATTTCTCTATATCGCATCAAAGATTTGCAAGAATCTCCTGCGCTCACAAAATATTCATTTTTACTTCCACATATGTGAAGATTATTTACCTATTTATGCTTTACATCCATATGATATTTTTTACCTCTGCCTCTCCGTCTTTCACACATTTTAAAATTCAATTACGTCATTTGCGACACTTACGAGTCGAGTCAGTTTTTTTGTTTGTTGATTAGCTAATGTCAAATTTACGCTAGACTTGGTTTTGTTTTTTTTCTCCCTAGGTCCAAGGTCTTTAAACAAATGGAACAGATTGCAACAATCAACGTAAAATCATGAGACACGAGTCGGAATGGAAGTTCCAAATTTATTTATTTTCTCGGCAGGCAAACGTCACAAATCTGTGTAACTGGGGTCTTAAGCAAATTATAACAAAATATTAGTTGACCTTAGCCCCAGAAACTCGGCCGTGTTACATCACAACTTTTGTGTCTGTGTCATTTATGTCGATTATGGATTCAGCACATTTAAATTGGGAGGTAAAAATGTGATGTAATTCAGCCGGGTGGTTGGGGAAAAGGCAAGAAAATATCTTGTTTTTGGTTGCTTAGAATCATAATTTCATAGAAGAGTAGCGTTTGCCTGTTGAGAAAAAATTGTAAATTTAAATTTATGAGTCCATTCTACACACAGTAAATACTCACTGTGTCCTACATACACAACGTAAATAATTTTCAGTTAGGTATTCAACCTGTTCCAAATATTCATCACCTGTTTTTCAATCGTTGGGGTTGTCATCACTGGCTGTCATCCACTTGTCAGCGTACAAACACAGAACTTTGTGTATCAGCTCATATTGCTCGGAGTTCTGCACCATCCCGCCTCGATTCAGCCTCATATTGCAGACTATTCCTAAAATGTCTACTCTATGATCAACTCGCAGCTGTCGGATGCCATTCAAGATGGCAATCAGGCAACCAGTTCGGCCAATCCCAGCCGAGCAGTGCACAATAATGGGAGGCGCATCTTTCCCGTCGTCAATCTTCAAACTAATATTTTTCTGCTTGGCAACACTGGTGCTCTGTTCCAATTTTGAACTCTTAAAATCCAGCACGTCTTCGCGCAACTGCTGGTTAGAAATCGGTATATTTATAGGCTGCGACTTGAAAATTGTAAAGTTCTTAATCGGCTTCTCCAAGTCGTCGTTTAAATTTGACTTCATAACAATCTGCCGAGCCAACAGCTCAATCTTCCCCGTAGATTCTCGTCTAACCGTCGTTTCGTGCCTCACCTTCGGCAAGTCCAATTTACTAGCTAAAGAATTTTTCCTAACTCCCGACTTCACAAAACCTTCACTGGATTTCGCCGCCTCGTCAAAGAAAGCTTTCGCCAGCTGAAAAGCCGAAAGCCTCCTTTCTCTCGGCACTTCTCCTCTCACGTCAAAACTGTCTTTTTCAGTCAACTTTTTGAATTCTTCGTCGTAGTCCGCTTGACCACTTTGCAGCACATCCAAGCTTAAGTTTAAAAGTGCCGTCACGTCCTGAGGACATTTGTGATCCCCCCAGTTGTCAAACCAATAATGATAGACCACAAACTTATGGTTCCCCGTGTCGCCCTGGTTCTTATCTAATAATCTGGTATTCCTGGGTAAGTCTGCGTGCTCCCTGGGAGCCTCCTCGCTTGGTTCATCTATCACAACTTTGAACCCCTCACTGAAGTAATCACTCTCCCCGAACTCGTCTCTTGTCCGCTTGTTCAAGCACTTCAACAGCTTATTCCTATACTCCACTTCCAGTTTCCTTACCATATAACCCGTTTTGTTCAGTATCCCCACGTTTTTCACTGTAAACGAGTTCACGTCGTAATCAAGTTGAGTGTTGCCAGTTTGGGTGAAGAAGTTCCCTCCGCCGCTGCTGCACGAGGAATATCCGGAGTGTGGCAACTGCCTGAAGACCATGATTTGGTTGACCTCCAGCGGGAAGTAGCCTTCACATTTCTGGCGGCCGTTTTCCACGAGGTTGGTCAGCATGACTATCTTCTGCGCCCCTGGCACTGGTTGAGGTTTGTTGACCTTGCCGCGGGCCCGAGGAGATCCGAAGTGGCGGTCCTCGTTAGTTTTAGTGCAGCCGTCGGCCTGGAACTGCCCGTTCTGGTAGACCATCAGCCAGAAGTCGTACATGGTGTTGGGGAGAGGTCCTTGTGTGGCGATGTAGCAGTTGTTGCTGTACTCATGCCCCTGCAACATCATCAATAATAACAATATTAGGATGATTTATTTGGTGAGAGTTGTTTTTGTGTAAATCACATCTCAAGAGCAGTCTGTAAGCTTGGTCGTCGCTGTAGAAAGCGCCAATTCTCAAGCAAGACCCAGTTGCTGTAAGGCTAGATGGACCTTTGGTGACAGGTCTTTTGTAAAGGTATATGAATTTTTCAACCCAGTAAAGAGCATATTTGAAAATATAAATTGTATATTTTTTGTGCTCCCAGGGATTCGAACCCTTGATTGCAACATTCGAAAGGAGGATTCTCAGAACCATAAGTACTTATATTAAATAAGATAAAACTGATGAAAGAATTGGAAAAGCACGCTAGTAGAATAAGAAGTGTGATGGTTTAGGGATAGATTAGATTAGATTAGATGGGAAGGATTGCGAAAAACAGGAAACTCACAAAGAATATCAGATTGGCGGCACACAATGGCATATTGTATGGAAGTGAGACATGTACAGTAGAATGGTTACAATGATTTTTTCATTTTATTTTTCCGATTGCCGCCTCCATGTGCCAATTGACTAAAAAAAAATATTCACAGAGTTTCAGTATCATAAAATAACGGGAAAGTCAGGCTCATCGAGGTTATATTTGAGAAAATAGCCAATTTTTAACAAAAAATCATCGATTTTTTAAATAAAATATAAACTATTTATTTTATAAACCTGCACTATATTTTATAAAATGGGGAATGTGATTATCTTGACATTTTATTCTTGCAATTATTTTGAGAGAACTTTTAGTTTTGATTCGTCATTTTATGTAGACTTGACACATTCCTAATTTGCCTTCTTAGAAAAATGAAACACCAGTAGAAGACTGGTTACAATGGTTTTTTTATTTCATTTTTCAATTTCCCTCCTCCTAATATATTGTGCCAATTGATTAAAAATGAGATGTGTTAAGTATTAAGGATAATACATAAGTCTAAAAAAAAAATCCTCTGCACTCATTATCTTTTAATTTGAACATTAAAAAGATTTAAACTGTTTTCAAAAAAAGGATATAGGAGTTAAGAAAAACAAATACATATAGTAAAAAGAAACATGCATATTTTTGTATTTGTATTTCATTTTAAACGAGCAGGCAATATGCAGTAAATGAATATTTTTTTATAAACATTAATATTATATTAAGTCCTGTAAAATTAATAGGGTAACACCTTTGACAAAGTAGCCTTATAGGAATCTGGAATTTTTTTTCAGAAAAAGACGTTCCGTAGTACTAGTAATGGTTACGTAGTACTAGTAATTTGGCCAATTAAATGTGCAATATTATTTTTTCGCTTAGAACGCAAACTTGAACTCGGATAAGCGTGGCTTGTCGATGCTTTAGAAGACTCGCACAATCTTTATAATGACCACTGTTTGGGGATCAGCCCTGAAATAAAGCTGTTTTCTTTAGCTAACGAGTACATCATTTTTCTTTTTTCAAAGGCTTGGGAAAAAACCAATGCATCCTAGATAAGAAATACAAAACATTGAGTAAAGTTTAGATTACCAGGTATTTTTAAAAGGTAAATTTTGTCAAAAATAGACCTTTTGTTATTAAAATATACCTTTTTCTGTTCAGAATAATGTTATTACTACTCAGATACTCACTAACACTAAAGGATAAATTAATCAAGGAGACAAAACAAGTTAAAGGGGAATTTTAAAACTACCTCTGTTGGTGTTTCATTTTTCTAAGAAGGCCGATTAGGAATGTGTCAAGTCTTCATAAAATGACAAATATCTTAAAAACTAAAAGTTCTATCAAAATAATAGCAAGAATGAAATGTCAAGATAATCACATTTTCCCATTTAATAAAATATAGTGCAGGTTTATAAAATAAATAGTTTATATTTTACTTGAAAAATCAATGATTTTTTTGTTAAAAATGGGCTATTTTCTCAAATATAACCTCGATGAGCCTCACTTTCCCGTTATTGTATAATCCTGAAACTCCGTGAACATTTTTTTTTGTCAATTGGCACATTTTAGGGGGCGGCAATCGTCATTCGAACAAAAAATTTTTTTTTCATACATCGAAAAAACCAGTCTAATGTACAGGTAATGAAAGTGAGTTGAGTTAAGTATGTACTGTTGAAATGGCTTACCTGAGAGCAATGACTGGAAAGACACTGAATGATAAGAGTTTGCAATGATTGGGTGATGAGCGAGTGTGGTATAAAAGAGAATATGAAGCACAATGAGATGGTTGGGACATCTTGAAAGAATGGATAATAAACGACTAACAAAGAAAGTGTATAGAGGAAACTTGAGAGGAAACCATGGTAAGGGAAGACCGAGGAAGGAATGGATAGACCAAATAGGTAAGATTGCGAAAGAATGGAACCTGCAGAGTAAGAATAAGAGAAGAGTATGTATGAGGAAAGTGATGAATGTTGAAGAGATGAAAGAGATATGCAAGGACAGAGAAAAGTGAAGACACATCTGTGAAAGTACCGGCCCCCCCTAGTGGAACGACAGCAGGATACAGGACAAAAACAATAACAGTAAGAGATGACACACATACCTTTATGTAATTGGCATTGATGTATCCCTCCTCCGTCTCTCCCAACTGTGCCCTCAGGATCACCCTGGAATGCTCGTTGGGCAAGATGGTCTTGTAGCGATTCTTGGGCTGCGAACCAAACACCATTGCCTTCTCTTGAAAATTCGTCGGTAAATCCCAGAATTCCTGATGCAAACTCCGCAGCAGCATCTTCTGGTATTCCGCCCGCTCCAGCTCGGGGTCTGGCAGCCGCCTCTGAGGGTTGTCCTCACCTTCCATGTCATCCGTGGCATCTTTATCCAACTTCAAGTGCGTAAGATGCAAATTCAACATGTCTATCGGTGATTTCTTCACACTCTGATCTTGCACACTTTTTGTGTATCCATCTTGAAAGATTGTGTTCAAATCTTTGAGCTGCTTCCTCGACAGGATGTTGGAAGCGTTCTGCAGGTGCTGAATATTAGCCAGATACATTTTGAAATCTTCAGACGTTGAATGCGGACTCAGCGGCTTGGTTGTAATGTTTCTAACTGGGGGAGGCGGTTCAAATCCGGCGGTTTCCATGTGCTGGCGATCTCCAAATGCGTAAATCATCTCGTTTTCTTGATCGCCGTAAATGTACGTCAGATTCTGCGCCCCCGGCAATTCAAAGTTGTCCATTGACTCAGTGGCGTATGAATTTGACCACAGATTATCATGCGAACCGAACGAGTAAACGTCATCACTATTTTTGCAATGGAACGTTCTAGATTTGTAGGACTTTGGGAACAAGTTCTCCGTACTCAGTGATTTCCTGTGTTTCTCTTTCTGCTGACTCGCATGAGATGTTTCCCCGCCGTCTTTGTAAGTGTCCAATGTTTTGATATTGCTCTGCAGTTGTTTTTCGTCTATCTCAATGTCCCTGGGCAGCTCAACAGCGCACGCTTGCAGATTGTAATTTGAGCTGTTCAGGTTTAGAGTCAACGATGTATTTGAGCTGCGTCTCTCGAGCAAGCCTTTCTTATGCTCGCCAGTATTGTTTATGCTTTGATTACTGTTGTATCTACTCAAACCAGCTCCAGAATTTTCTAGATTATAGTTGGAAACGCTCAACACTCTATTTGGATCAAACTGTGCGTTGTTTCCTGCGTTGATATTCAACGTAAGCGACGTATTTGAGCTGCGTCTTTCTAATAAACCTTTCTTTTGTCCTACTTTCACATCGTTGTGTATATTCAAAGAGCTGTTACTCGTACACCGACTCAGATTAGAGCCTTGCAGGTTTAAAGTCAGACTAGTGTTGGACCCCCGTCTTTGCAGGAGGCATTTCTTAGTCTGGACATTTTGATTTTCCGAGTTGGCGAGATTGTAATGTGAGCCTTGGAGATTGCAGTTTGAAGCTGTCGCCAGACACAACCTGCCGTGTTGAGAGCCGTCCAAGTTCAACGTGAGAGAAGTGTTAGAGTTTCTCCTCTCCAGTATGTTTTTCTTCTGTCTGTTATCTGTGTTTAAACTGAAATTCGATGCAGAGTTTTTGATGTTTGTCAAGTTGTGACTCGATGCTCCAAAGCTCGCCAAGGACAGATTAGAACCTTGTAAACTGAGTGTTGAATACTTTAAATTTCCATCTAAGTTCAGGGTTAAACTCTGATTTGATCCTCGTCGTTGCAGTAGAGTTCTCTTCGACGATTTCCCATCAGGTTCCGTCGTATCGAAATCATTCGAAGGAACCCCTTCAGGGAGTGTTTTTAAATTTGTACTGGAAACACTTAAATTTTGTTTGAAGTTCATCAACGTCGAGCCCAGAAAATTTCCATCCATCGTCTTCTGTGGTAAACTCAATCTGTTCTCGGTGAATTCTTTTGAACTGCCGCACGCTGCGTCACTTTTTCCACTCTCTGTCAGATCCACCATGTTCTCATCAAAGGATCCCATTCTTCTACTGAAGTTTGACGCATTGGAGTTGATTCCCCGACTGAGTGGATATTTTGACGCTTGAAACAGCATGAGGTTAGCGTGATTCTCGCGCAGAAAGATTCCGCTATCTATAAAATTCCCCGAGCATTTGTTAACACTGAGTAGAAACTTTCTTTGTTGGTTCTCGCTCAGGTTTCCTTGATTGTAATGGTAAGTCTTCATCAGTTTTCCTGATTTTTGACTGAGCGCTCGTTTCATCTGTCGCTTTGGCGTGTTTGGCACTGATATAGAGTTCTGCGGCACCAGCAATGTGTTATTCTGCGGCAGAGATAGATTCAACGTTTCCGAAGAATCTAAAGAAGTGGCTTTTATCTTAAGCGTTGGTGTTTTTGGCGTCATCCTCTGTTTCTCACTCGCTGAATCCAAACAGCCATCCTCCAACAGTTCTCTCTCCAAATCTGAATCTTTTCTATTTATATCTATTGTTAAGTTCCGTATATTCTTACTTGCTTTTGTTGTTTTGGCCTCTTCAAATTCTTTAGGTGAGAACCTGGGTTGCATCTCGTTGAAAGCGATCGGAGCCGGATTATGGAATTTAATGGGAGACTGCGTTTCAGGAGACGATCTTTCCAATTTTTCGTCATTTCCATTCTCATACCTTGAGTATTCATCATTTGTAGGATCAAAGTTGAAATACGTTCCCTTTCCTAATGATCTGATTTGCGGGGCATCTCCGGCTGCTTCATCCTGGTAAGAATTGCTGGCTTGATTGTCATCTTCGCTGCTTTGTAGAGCGTCATAAAGGTTTTCATGGCGCAAGTGCTTAACAATAGGTATACCTAAGTTTTGTTCTATAAATTTGGCATTATCTGAGTCTAATGATATAGATTTGAGTCGTTGTCGTCGGTAATTTGCCGTATTCACTGAGGTATTGGGTATGGACAGGCTGTCCTGACTTTCATCTCTCATGTTGGACGCGGCCAGTGACGGTCGTTCTTGGTTTTCGGTATCTACATTTAAATTATCAGTCTTATTCCAGTGCTCGTCCGGAGAATCCGGGTCGTTTCTCGACGAGTTTTGTCGGGAGAGAACAGGTCGATTGCGCCGGGTTAAAGCCCCGTCGTTCAAATGGCAAGAATCTTCAACATCCAAGCTTGTTTGCATCAGCCTGTTTTCGTTAACGTCGTCCACAAAAGTTGAAGTGACAGTCGGTGCCGGGTCTATCACCAGAGTCTCCGTCTCTTCAAAGCTTTTGTTCCTCAAGAACACATTATCAGTTTCATCCGTTGAACTCAACCTACAACTGTCATTCAAATCCTCTGCCTTATCAAACTTGAAGTATTCATTTGTGGCGTTGTCCATAATCAGAGGGCTCTGGATGCTCTTGTAACTTCCTGAGTTTGTTGAAAACCTCGGGGAGAGTTGGCGGTCAAATGATTTAGGTGACGAGTTCCTACTTCTGTTCTCCGAGTAATAATTTGGTGACCTCTGCTCCTGCGACTGAGAAAAAAACTTAGGAGACTTGCAACTGGGTGAGAAGAACTTCGGCGAGTACGAAAACCTCGGACTCGGATTATTTTCTTTGTCCGTTTGATCAGAAAGCCTCGGGGAATTTTGCAGTTCATTCTTTTCAGCTGCCGACTGATTGGAGTTCACTGTGTTTATCAAGAGCACGCTGTTGGAGGTTCCAAATCTTCTGCCCAACACGCTTTTGTGCTCACTGTGATTCAGGGATTGTGATTTGGTCAGGCAGCGTGTTTTCGTTGAGTTGGCATTACTAGTTTCGTTGGCATCAAAAGAGCACGCTCTATAGTTATCCGTCGCAACAGGCTGAACTCTGAACTCCATCACGGGGCTTACGTTTCCACTTTCACAGTCAAGGCTTTCAGCTTTCCTGTCGGCGGGATCAAACACAAACTCTTCCCCTCCAGAAACGACAAACGGCGATTTGTCATCTTTTTCAAGCGATGGCGATCGCGTCGCACTGTATTTCTTTTCTCTGCTTTCTCCCGCGGAGTCTGCCGTCAAGTCACAGCGCGGCAACCCTGCAAAAGGTTTCGCCATGCCAATATTGTATCCCCTCCAATCCAGCGGCGGTTTGTGGTGCAGGATCCACTGCTGTTCTGGAACAGGCATTTTAAATTTTTTCGGCGGTGTTTCCGCTTTTCCTTTAGATGTCCCCGCGCCATCTTCCGGCGGGAACACAAACTTGGTCCTGGCCCTGTTAGCGCTGGCTGGCGTGGAAGCATCGCTGCTGTCTTCTGGAGGCTCCTGTTCTTCCCCAGGTACTTTAGGGCTGCTCCCTCCACTCTTTTTCATTTTCAACAAGACGGGACTCGTGGGAATCACATCTTGCTTGACGTCGTCGTTTAAGATTGTCGGCAGCTTGAACTTGAAGTCATCATTGACGATCTTGGCGGACTCGGTTAGGTCCACGATAACCACGCGGTCCAGGGGCTTGGAGTGGAGTTTCTTGGGCGTCCGGTCGGGCTCATTCCAATGGGAGCGCAGCCAGATGACGAGGATGATGAAGACGAAGAGCAGGCCCAGCAGGGTGATGCCCAGGAAGGTGATGGAGAGCAGCAGGTCAGAGGGGGCGCTGAGGCGACGGTAGGAGACCCCGGGGGCGCGCGGGGGGGGCGGGGAGGGGGCAGCGGCTTCCGGCGGAGCGCCCGGACTAACGTCCATCGCGATACAATTACATCTGCAAGCAACACAACACCATGTCAACTAACCATTTTGAAATCTTCTTAACCAAACGCAACTAAGCTACACATAAAGTGTAACTTCTTGCCCAATTTATCTATTTACTTTTACAGGAAAGGGGGCCAGCCTTACGCCAACTATCATTTGAACCTTCGTGCTGTCGAAAATCGACTATTGTAATGGCATATATATGCCGGACAGCCCCAGAGCCAGCTGAAGAGACTCCAGTCTGTTCTGAATGCAGCGGCCAGACTTATACATGGCGCCTCAAAATTTTGCCACATCACGCCGCACCTGAAGTCCCTTCACTGGCTCAAAATTCATGAACGGGTCCAGTATAAGATAGGGTTGCTGGTCTTCAAGAGCCTGCGCGGGACTGCACCGAAATATTTGATACATATGATAGCTCCAGCCACCACAAGCAGCAGAACAGCAACATTGCGATCAGCAACATCATGTCACAGTCGGATAGAGTTTCCAAGAAGGGAAAAGAAGACCGTTTTTGGAGATAGAGCCTTTAAGGTGGCTGCTCCAACGATATGGAACGGCCTCCCAGATGACCTGCGCGAAATGGATCTGGAGAGTACTTTTAGAAAGGGGTTGAAGACCCACCTGTTCGCGCGCTCATATGAGCAAGCGCCTTTGGGATGACCAAGACTCATGAAAAGGCGCTATAAAAATATTGCATTATTATTATTGAACTGGGGTTTTCCCAGATCCCGATCGCTGATACTCATTTCTTGTTAAGACTGAGTAAGCCTTGCGGGTATTTTATTTTGGGGTTTGAAATAAGCACTGAAACGGGAAATCATTTTTGACACCCTCGGTGGGATTCGAACCCGAGCTCACGGCTTGAATGCAAGCACTCCACCAACTGAGCTATAGACCAGACTAACCAAGATGTTACAAAACTAAATAATATTTCACTTTCATGACTGGCTTTGAATCAAATACAGTCCAACTTGGTTAAAATCTATAATCTAAGTTGCACAGATATATTGACACTTAAGGCTCATATTCAGGCCCGGTATTTTCAACGTTAGCTTAGGTGACTTTAAACTGATATAATAAACAAACCACATGATTGACAGAAGTGCATCCTTTAAGTCATTCTGAACAGAATTGCTATGCTAATGTTGAAAATACCGGGCCTGAATGTATGCTCACAAGCAGGCACATATAAGTTTGCAGTTACACTCTCCTTAATGAACATAAACTTTGCAACTCCTGCCACCTTTCTCTGAAAACGGGGTGGCATTGACAAAAGTGAACTAAGTTTTAACAGCATGGGGGTCAGCCTCATACCAACCTATTAGTCAAGGAACTTTTTAAAAAATGTGCAGATTGTTGCCTTTGGTTCAATGAGATTCAAATTAAAATACGACAAAATAAATTTGAAGCGACTTTACTTACGAAAATTCTCAGTCTCAAAATTAAGGTTTATGGGACTAGGGTCGTTAGCAAAGAGTACAAACTATAAATTTGCCTTTTAGCTGGCAACATGGTCGTGTGACATCACAATTTTTAGTTTATGAAATTTGTGCGGATTCCATTCTAAATAGATAATAAATCTAAGAACTGAAGCAGTGAATACAAACAAAATAAAATAATTCAATTCTAAAATAAAATCGTTTCACACGTAATTCGGGTTAAAAATGTATTATATATGGTTTGAACAATAGTTAAGGGTTCACATCGAATCTATCAAAAATGAGTAATGGCAAGAATGAGCTCATCTTTGTGAAGAAAAAATGAACGATAAGTGAAATTATGGAAAAATACAGGGGGTACTTTGTGTGCATCAAATTGTCAGTGATAAACGGTCAATGATTGCCATTCGAGAAAAATCCAATTGCACAATTAATTGGTGATTAATCCCTTTGTGATTCGACATGCTGGCACGTGAAAATATCCGTCAAAATAATGTGTACAAATGCAAAAAAAAATGTTCATACCTTGGGACGAAAACAAGGACCTTACATCGCACAAATCAACAAATATTCGATTGATGGCAACGAAAATGGTGGAAACTGGTTGCTGGTTTATTTTCACGATCGATTAGCAGGTTTTTTAGTGTCTTTCTTCGGTTTTGTGGTTAATATTTCAGCCGATATATCGGAAGGCAAAATTTTGACAGAAAAATACATCGGCCATGTTGTCTGAACAATATTCGTTTGTTTCACTTCCAGGTTGGGTGGCGAGCGTTAAAAAATAGCCAGACGTGAGGGGAAAAATGTACAATTCAACACGTGCTCAGAACAATATTATTATGATAAATAATAAACGCGTTTCAAATACGGCATAGGTTCATGAAGCTTGATTGGATTAAAAGTTTTCAATTAATTGACTCCGAAATTATTATTTTTGTAAATCTTTTGATCATCCATGGACCCATGAACCAGCTTTAGATCAAACGTGTTGTGAATAACTTTGTAAGTGCTTTCACTTCGTGGCTGGCAATATATTACTTACTTTTTTTTTTGAGTTTTTTTTCGGGTGAGACCATGTTCTATTTGCAGCTTTTCCATTAGCCGGCGTTTCGCTTTCACGAGCAGAAAGTGTTTTCAAGGCGAGTCATCAAAGCCACATGGCTGTCTTATCTGTATCCGCGGTCGCTTGCTGTTGATTACTTAGTTACCATATATAATATAAGTTGCAAGGTTATATTAACATTCAAAGCTCATATCCAATGCATATCTACAAACAAACACGTGTAAGTTCGCATTTAAAAATGCTAAATGTGTACTTACAAATTAAAATCCAAACCTCAAATGAACATAAACGCTGCAACTTTTGCCTTCCCTAAAACAGAGGTGGCCTTGGCAAAGTGAACCATTTTTAACAGTATTGGTGGTTAGCCTCATTACCAACCTATAAGTCAAGTAATACAAATAATAAATAATATTAATGTATATAAGAACAACTAAACCTTAAAAAGAAATTTATACAAAAAAAGTCAAAAGGTACACACAAAACATTAATTACTTTTTTCATGAATATGTCTTTGCATCCTTTTTCACTCTGCAGATTCAAGTCATTTTCAGTTGTGCTAGTCGATCAATTCTTTCCTGGGTCTTCTTCTTCCTCGCTTACCTTTGATATTTATTGTGTTTACTATTTTTGTTAGTCGTTCATCATTCATTTTTTTTGGGTGCTCTAACCATTGTACTCATTTTTATTTTCACACATGGTATCATTCATTCTTTTGCAGTAATGTAAGTAATTATTAAGTATTTTTTTAATGTGGCTACATTTCACTTAGCCAATGTCACCCCTGTTTCAGGGAAGGTCGGCAAAAAATGCAGGGCTATGTTCATTCTAATCTAATCTAATCTAAGTTGCAAAGATATGTTACATTGGAGATTCACATTACATGCATTCTCACAACCAGACACGTACAAGTTCACGCTTGCACATGCCTCATGTGAACCTACAACATAAAAACCAAATCTCAAATGGACATACACCCTACAACTCTTGCCGTTCTTCCCTGTAACAGGTGGCTTTGGCAAAGTGAACCATTTTTACTGCATGGGTGGTCAGCCGCACACCAACCTATAAGTCAAGGAACATACACGACAAATTACATTTTATAAATCAGTAATTCCTCCAGAGTCATAACATAATGAATGAGGAAAGACTGACGAAGAAAGTATACCTACGTTGCAAGAATAGATGGATGTCGTGGTCGAGAAAGACCGAGAAAGGTATGGATGGACCATATATCCGAAATTGCGAATGAATGGAATATCCAGTCATAATAAAAGAAGAGACTGTATTTATTTGACATTGTTTTTTTATGTTGTAAGTCCACATATTGCGAAACGTGTAAGCGCGAACTTATTGTATCTACTTGTGGGATTGCATTTAATATGAATCTTAAATTTTGACTCAGTAGACAGAGGTATGTTATGGGATGTTTTGAAAGCATACGGAGTGAATGGGGCTCTCCTAGGTGCGGTGCATGCAAAAGTATGAAAATAGTAAGGCATGTGTCCGTATTGATGGTGAGTATAGTGAGTGGTTTGAAGTTTATAAGGGTGTGAGGCAAGGATGTGTGATGAGTCCATGGCTATTTAACATAGTCATGGACAAGTGTGTCAGAGATGCTCGACTTAATGATTGTGGATTGATGATAGGAGAGAGCAAAGTGTGTGTTCTACTGTATGCAGATGATGCAGTTCTTGTATCTGATTCAGCAGTAGAATTGCAAACAATGCTCTCTAGATTGAATGAAGCTTTGAAAGGTAACCATTTGAAGTTGAATGCAAGTAAGACGAAAGTATTGATTTTTGAAAGAGATGATGAAAGTATGAATTATGAATTTAAAATTAATGGAATGAATGTTGATGTCGTAAATGAGTTTGTATACCTGGGAAGTAAATTTGAAAAAGATGGAAGAATGACCGGTGAATTTGAAAGAAGAATAATGAAAGGCAGGTGCGTACTGGGTGCTACCGCTAGCATCGCCAGGAACCAGAATCTCTCAAAAAATGTTAGATTGGCGGTGCACGGTGGTATACTAGTGCCAACCTTGATGTATGGAAGTGAAGCCTGGACGGTGAGTGAAAGGGAAATTAGTAAAGTCCATACAGTAGAAATGGACTATCTAAGAAGTATGATTGGGAAAAAACGAAGTGACAGAGTGAGGAATGATTTTGTAAGAGAAGAATGTGGTGTAAGGGAAAGTGTGAAAGTGAAGATTAAAAGAAGTATGTTAAGATGGTTCGGGCATATGGAGAGAATGAGTGATGAAAGATTGACGAAGAAAGTATATGTTGCTAAAATAGATGGATGTCGTGGTAGAGGAAGACCGAGAAAAGTATGGATGGATCAAATTTCTGAAATAGCGAATGAATGGGATATCCAGAGTCATAATAAAAGGAGGACTTGCATGAAAAAGGTTATGACTCTGGATGAAATGAAAGAAGTGTGCAAGGACAGGAAGAAGTGGCGGCTAATCTGCAATGGTGATTTCTAATGTTGGTGTATTAATTTGCTACATTTTTTGCATAGGAAATTTCTGATTTTTTTTTTGTATAGATTTCTTTGTAAGGTTTTGTTCTTTTATATATTTAAATGTAATTTTTTATTCATATTCCTTGACTTATAGGTTGGTATGAGGCTGACCACCCATACTGTAAAAAATGGTTCACTTTGCCAATGTTACCCCTGTTTCAGGGAAGATCGGCAAAAGTTGTGGGGCTTATGTTCATTTGAGGTTTGGATTTAATTTGTAAGTACACATTCAGCATTTGTAAGCGCGAACTACACTTGTTGGTTTGTGGGCTTACATCTGAGAGCTTTAAATGAATATATCCTTGCAACTTAGATTATATATTATATATATATATTATATATATATATATATTATATATATATAAATGCAATATATCTTTGCAACTTAGATCACAGATACATAGAATATTATATGGAAATAACTATTCCTATGCCCAAAAATATGGCATGAAAATGGTGTAAATGAGGATTTTTCGATTAGTCATGTTCACCCCACTTCCAGGGGACCGTGTACCTCCTTCTGCGCATGTCCAACGTCCAGAAAGAAATAGGCCAGTGGGACAGGGAACAAGATGGAAAAAGCTCTGCACACAAAGCTCTTACTTCCCACAAAATTATTCGTTGTAACGTAATTTTCTGTGAAAATGATAAGTTGCGTAAGAGCTTTACTTTTGAAAGTGACTTGAAATTTCAGACGTCCCTGGACAAAATAATAATATTAATTATTGTTATGAATTGCAAACAAAATATGCTAATAATTTAATATATATACAAATACAACGTACCTACATAGTATACAATCAATTAATTATCAATTTCAGGTATCAGTCGATAGTTCAGTGGCTAAAGCTGTTTACAATATTCTGTTTAGGATTTTCAGGATTTTTTTTATTACCGGCAAGGTTTATTTGAGTGTTATATCAGGCGTGTGCATTAATAAAATTTATCAAAATTATAACGGTTGACAAAATATTAATCTAAAACAACATTAAAATGTTGTTTTATTAATTGTGTCAACATTTTTTTTTTTTTAAATATTTCAGTAAGTAGGTACCTATACGTTTTTTTTTTTTATTTGCTATATTTTTCTTATTTTATTTACAGAATAGTACCTTTGTTTAGTCTCGCAAGAAATCGATTTATTCCACTTGCGTGGGACTATACCGCCCTTAGCAGCAAATTTTTTTATTTAAATAGATTTGTGAAGAGGAATGAAATTCACCAACCTATTTGCCTGGCCAGTTGTCTTTAAATGCGAAAGCAAAAGCTTGTGTACATGCTTATGTGTGCATGCATCTATTGAACCAGAGTCGAAGCTATATGGTCAAAGGGCCAGGCGTGATTCGAACCAGCGTCATTCTGTTCCAAGTACGCTAGTCAGGTATAGCGACTTGAACCCTCGGCCATAACACCGACTATTTGTATGCATTGTCCCTAGCAACTCGGTCGTCTGACGTCACATTTACTTACCTATAACATCTTTTCTATTTTCTTTTCAGAAGATAATGTACTTATTTACATAATATCATTGATATAAATAAAAAAATATTTTTTTTTTTATGTATATCGATGCATATAATATTATAATGTTCTTCGAGGTATGTCTACAAAAAAATATTTACATTTACTAGAAAAAAACAAAGCATCTGAATAATAATTAAGTGTACTCTCGATAACAATTTAAAAATACATCGTAGTTCATTCATCCAAAGAATTCACAATGAATATTGAATAAGCGTCTTTGTCAAATATTTTGACGTCTGTTGTACGTAAATATTGACGCCTGAAAAAATAACGTCAACCAAAAGGATTGTTCGAAATTTGACAGATATTCTGCCGAGCTGCCAGTCTTTGAAAAAAATCCCTGTTTTGCAGGAAAAATGTATTACGTTTTATTTAATATACTTCGTTTAATTTTTACAATCTGCATATATTTTGCATATTTTTTACATTCATTAGATAAAAATGGGTATTGTTATATCTTTGAAAGTTTTTTCAAAGTTCAAATACTAAGCGTATTTGATTACCAATGCATTGTTGGGAAATTATGAATGAAGAAGGGTATTTTAGTTTTGTAGTACGGGAATACAAGTTGGATTTTTCATGTGTTTTTCAGCAGGCTGGTTTTCCGTTGTCAAGTGTGTGTCTGATTCATGAGAACTACATAATGTAGCTGCACAAATACATTTTAACAAATTAGAGTGCGCTCGTGTATGAAATATTTGCATCATACACGTGTCTTTAATTAAATTAGACGCAGTACATTCACCGGGAGGGGACGTCTTTTCACATTCAAGCACAAAACGTCGAACTGTCAAGTTTGAATTTCCATTGTTTGGAATATAATTCAAAAATAGAATACCTTCTCAAATATAAACCAAAAAACGACGTTTTTTTGTTTTGGTGACGGAAATTTTGCACTGAAGTGAAAATGAATTACCAAAAGTTGTTTTCTCGCTTTTATTCCGTTGCTGATCAGAGTGGGGTAGAAATAATTCAGAAATACACAAATATGACGGCCAATATAAGCAGTTCCCCTTCTAACGTGGAGGGAAGGAGCGACAGTGTGCACTACGAGTATATTTCTGCCAGTGTGGAAGAGGAGGACCAGGTTTTGTATGTTGACACTCGGACCAATGAGACAGAGACCAGTTGGACGCCTCTAAGCCCAGAGCCAACAGCCACGGTTGTTGAACCTTTATCCATTGAAGAAGTACGTATATTTATTTATAGCACATGTAAAATGTTAAATGTACAAGTTGTACCTAAATTATAATGCACTCCATGTTTTATAATTGGATTATTTTATACAGCAGGTCATTTGCCTTTCTTTTGGCATCACCTGCCGGTGCAGGTAATAAAATGTGTTATGGACTCCACATAATTTTTTTTCTCAGCGCGCAAACGTCACACTTGTATGGGCCTGTGATCCTTAGTAACCAATAATAAACTATTTGTTTTCCTTTTTCCCACCAACCCGGTTATGTGACATCCTTGAATAAATAGGTTCTACTCCCTACATGTGAAACCCTTCAGGCATAACACGGCAAGAAGTTACACTATATCCGAAGCTTGGTTGCGGTTGGTGGAGTTTTTTTTTTTTTTTTTGGCATCTCACCCTGAAGGGTGTTACAGCCGTGGATTCATCTTTTAGTTGCAGGAAGGTTTAAGAATTAACTTTAAACATATTGGTGATAATTTAAGATTTTTATACAATTTTTAAGAATAGATTTGAACAAAATGCTATTAATTTTGGAAGAGTTAAATGCCAAAAAAGTGTTCTACGTTTACCGGAAATGATTTTTTTTAATTAGAAATAAATATCTAGTGCATCTCGTAAAGGGCATCCAAAAAAAAAAACATCTATAGTCTCAAGATCCTGGCCGCAGTCACAGTCTGGTGGAGATATTCCTGTGGCATTAAATTCAAGCGCTCGTCATCTTGATACATGAAGTTCACAATTTTTCAGGTGAGATGGTTCTACAAATCAACAGAGGACAAGACGTGGAACGAGTTCAACGGCTACGACTCCATCCTCATAGAGAGCAAGTACAGGGAGCTGTTGCCCCTGGTGGCCGCGGCAGAGGGAGGCGCGGCTGAGGAGCCCAGCATGGAGGAGGACCAGCCAGAGGACAGACACACTCCACACGGCGAGGGCAAGGAGGACAACCAGCATATGGGGTGAGGAACATATGACTCCATCCTCATAGAGAGCAAGTACAGGGAGCTGCTGCCCCTGGTGGCCGCGGCAGAGGGAGGCGCGGCTGAGGAGCCCAGCATGGAGGAGGACCAGCCAGAGGACAGACACACTCCACACGGCAAGGGCAAGGAGGACAACCAGCATATGGGGTGAGGAATGTGTATAGCAGACCAGACTAGGGGCAATAGAGGGTGGATACGAGAATGTAGTGTATGGTAATGCTTCGGAGTCGTAAATGGAAGGTTAGGCTGAAAAATTAATATACCTTAATACCAAAGACCGTTCACCAAAGGTCCATCCAGCTGTACTGCAACTGGGTCTTGCTTGAGTATTGACGCTTTCTATAGGGACGACCCAGCTTGCAACGGGCAAAAGGGAACACAAAAGAACAGCTCTCACCAACAAATCGTGGTAATATTAATGTATTTTTATGTGTATTTGTTTATTGCAGTCTAACATTAATTAATATTCTCCAGATTCTAAATAGTTCCCTGTGAACTTCTTCTCTAATAATAATAATAATAATAGGATGATTTATTTGGTGAGAGCTGTTTTTGTGTGAATCCCATCTCAAGAGCCCTACGGAAGCAGGATCGTTGCTATAGAAAGCGCCAATTCACAAGCAAGACCCAGTTGATGTAAGGTTTTTTTTTCCAATTGATGTGGAGTTGATGTATTTATTAATATGTTTAATTTTTAGGATCAATTCCAATAAAACACTGCTTTATACTCACTTATATATAATTTATTTAAAAAAAAAAAATACTTTACCTGACGATGATAATATATCAAAAACGTTAGTAATTTTTTTTTATTTTTTTTTTATATAGAAGTGAAAATAAAGCAGTGTTTAATTGGAATCGATCCTTAAAATTAAAAATATTAATAATTTTATTTTGTTAACCCAGCGAAGATTCATTAACTAAGCTGCTTACATAGTGTAATTATTTACCATGATGTCTAAGGGATTGTATATTATGGTGTGTGGAACCTATTGGTTAGCCTTACCCCAATCATTTCTTGGAAATAAACACAGAAATGGGAAATAATTAATTAATGCTTCTTGAGTTGCTTGACTAATAGGTTGGTATGAGGCTAACCCCCCATGCTGTAAAAACTTGGTTAAATTTTGCCCCATAACTACATATATTTACCAACAAGCCGAGTTCCTTGTGATCTTATTCTTTGTGTTGTTGCGATTTGCTTGGGTTCAATTTAACAGAGCTGTTCTTAAATTTATTTTACACAATTTATTTAAGGATTGACTCACATTTGGTTTACAGTTTATCTTTTGTACTATCTCGCTCAACAGCTTAGTACTAATCATCCTTCAAAGCACTGCGATCTGTATTTATAGGTGACTAAAGGCTATTCTAGCATTAAGCATACACCAGACCATACCACAATTGTCTCGAACAGAAGCTTCGAGGAAATACGTGTAGGTACAACTATCAAATACTTACTTCTGGACACACATATACAAGTAAGTTAAAACACACAGACACACAATCATAAGTAAACATATGCAAACATAAACTCATACATTCTTAACGGTATTGTTACATTTCCAGGAAAGAGTCACCGCAGCTGGACATCAAGCCACTTCCTCCCAGCGGGGAGTTGTTCCCGTTCAGCAAGAGCTTCTTCACTTCCCAGGACTCCACGGTGGAAGACAGCGAGCAGTCGCAGGAGGAGGAGGACCTGAGTCCCAAGGCCAACAGGATAGTGGTGAGGGGAGGTCAGTGTCCATATCATATCTGGCTCAACAAAATACAAAAATAATCTTATAGCATTCCTTGACTTATAGGTTGGTTAAAAAATATTTCACTTTCTTAAAAAATATTTTATTACAACATATCTTTGCAACTTAGATTAAAGGTTATTATGGATTATAGATTGTCCTTAAAGGGATCTCATGTGGCGAGTGGAACCTATTTATTTTCACAGGTGAGGGGACTGGCCTTACGCCAAACACTTCACTTGGAGTTGGGGTTTCCCAGCTCCCAAGGGGGCTGGTACTCATTTCTCGTGAAGGCTGAGTAAACCTTGCTGGTATTTTATTTTGGGTTTTTGAAATAAACACCGAAACGAGAAATCATTTTTGCCACTCTCGGTGGGATTGGAACCCAATCTCTTGTCATGGAATGCGAGCACTCTAACAAGTAAGCTATCGACTGGAGTCATGATGCCTTCTTCTTTGATGGCCCTGCAGCTCATATCTCCCCTTGGCCTCCATCAGCCTTCACCTCCAACTCCTCCTCTCTACCGCTGCGGCTTCCTAGTCTGTCACCTTCAGTAGTTGGCTCCTTCGGACTCATGATGTGCCCGCTCCTATTTGCTTCTTTCTCAGTAAAGCGATCCTTTTGTTGTGTGTATTGAGTACATGTGCATGTCCTTGTTTGTTGCAGGCATGTACGAGGCGGACCTGTCCAACATGACCTGCAGCTCCATCTACTGGCCCGGGGAGCACGGGGTCATCACCAGGTACTTACATTTACTTTTGGCACATCATTACAAAAAAAACAGTTAAGTAAGTAAATAATAAGAACTACATGGTATTTATACACGCCTGGTGTGTCCAGGTAGTTTCTTTTGTCCTTGGCCGATCTTAGGCACTGTGATATTTTCATAGTCAGTTTATATATGGTTTTAATCTCATTTTCTACAGTATAGTGTTTGTTCATGCAGAGGGCTGTACTTCTACGACGGCAGCTGGCAGCCCCTGGAGGGCGGGCACGGGGAGGTGCTGGAGGCCGAGCACTTGCGCCTGTTCAGCGTGCGGCCGCCCAGCAGCGAGGAGGAGGAGGGCTTTGCTCCGGGCAGCGCGCTGCACCTGCACCACTTTCCGCAGTTCCACGTGGAGTGGCTCTCTGCCAGGGAGCTCTACCTGTACTGGGGCGGGGCGCCGCAGAAGCTGGTCAGGAGCGTCACGCAGAAGCTGGGCTTCTATCAGTGTAAGACACATATACTGTCATTACTCTTTGATCCTCATTCCTCATTCATATTTTGCATTTTGAAGAAATCACAAGTTCGAACCCCACCTGCTAACTTTTACCCAGGTTCAACAGATGTCATTGTCATTGGCTGACCACCCCTACTTTAAAAAATGGTCCATTTTTCCAATGTCACCCTTGTTTTAGGAAAGATCATCAAAAGTTGCAGGGCTAATGTTCATTTGAGGCTTGGATTTCTTTTGTAAGTACATGCAGCATTTATAAAGGCGAACTTACATGTGTCTAATTGTGGGCGTGCATTTAATATGCATTTTAAAAGTTAACATATCTTTGCAACTTAGATTATAAATATGGCAAATGTATGCATCAATATATAAGTCACCACATGGGCTTAGACAGCAATACTTCGATTCACATAAATTGAGCAAACGTGTGCATTTTGAGAAACTCCAAATTTAGTCAATCGGTTACCTTCCTATTATATTGGCAAATAGTAATTTTGCTTGTTGTTGCAGCCACTGGGTACAGACTGCGTCGTGGTTACAAGACCCGTGCCTCCATATCAGAGAAGCCCCCGGACATCACACACGTGGTGTTTGTCATACACGGCATAGGACAGAAGATGGACGCTGGCAGGATCATCAGGAACACCAATGCGTGAGTGCTCACTTACATGTGTGTGCCTTCATATCAGGACATCACGCACGTGGTGTTTGTCATACACGGCATAGGACAGAAGATGGACGCTGGCAGGATCATCAGGAACACCAATGCGTGAGTGCTCACTTACATGTGTGTGCCTCCATATCAGGACATCACGCACGTGGTGTTTGTCATACACGGCATAGGACAGAAGATGTACTCTGGTGATATTTAGGTCAATGTTCAAATGCCAAGTCAAACTCAGTAGAGCTCCAATTAATCAAATAAATTGGATAGTTGACAGCCAATATTGAAATCCATTATGATCTAGAGACTCACTATCCTAATATTGTTACAGATGCGCTTGCACTAGCTTTGCAGAGGTAACGACAATCGACCACTATAATAGAATCATAATTTTGCAGATAGTAGACAGTCAGGTTGATAGCTCAGTCAATGGAGTGAAAATTTCCATGCTTAAAGATGGTGTAAGAAATGATAAGTGTTAGAAATGGTTCTCAGCCCCCTTGCGAACTGGAAACCTCAATATTCAACTGAAGTGGTTGGCATTAGGCTAGTCATATGATCTCCCTGATCATCATATGTCCTTGTTGCAGGCTGCGCGCCAGCTTTGACTGGCTGCGCGTGCACTACCCCTGCACTAGTGCGGGCCCCCAGGCAGGCAGGGCGGAGCTGTTCCCCGCGCGCTGGAGGGCGGGGGCGCGGGGCTCGGCAGCCAGACTGCTCACGGCCGCAGCCCCCCCCGCAGCGCCCGCCCTGAGGAGGGCCATCAACGAGGCCGCCATGGACGTCATGTACTACACCAGTCCACAGTACGGCAAGCAGGTGATTCATAGCTACAAGCGTTCAAATTTTGGGCTTCAATTGGGAGGGCTTTTCAAAACATCCCACAACATACCTCTGTCTACTGAGTCAAAAGCCTTATCGCTTCCCCTTCACAGACAATTGTTTTTAATAGAGTAAAAATTTCATCAACACATAATATTATATAGTCATAAAGCTAGACTGTACGTAAGAAATCTTTTCATTAGTAGTCAGAATCAAATTCTTAAATAATCGCCTTACAAAAACTTATTCAGGTATTGGTATCAAGTTTTTTGTCCCTTTTACCTTTGTAAATGGAAACAATGACTGTCTTCCTCCAGTCCGTTGGTACTACTGCGGTATTCACACAAAGCTTACTTAATTCATACATCCATTTTATTACCTACCCAGACTGCCGTCTCTGTTGGTTGCTATCTCCTTGAGCTAGGAGTAGGAGACATCCATGAGCCGCTTGAAACCCTGGAAGTAAGTGTTGATGTGTGTGTGCAGGTGCAGGATGACCTGCGGCAGGAGCTGACGCGCCTGCACACCATGTTCATGGCGCGCAACCCGCAGTACGCGGGCAAGTTCAGTGCGGTGGCGCACTCGCTGGGCTGCGTCATCCTGCACGACCTGGTGGTGGGGCACCAGCCCGGCTGCGACCGCTGCTCTCAGCAGGTGAGTCCTACACAGATAATCTGTATCATCTACAATCTAACCCGCTCTCCCTGTACACTGTGCAGTTACCTTTATGTATGGGATGGGGTGCTGTGTTGCAGGACAGGCCTGGCTGTGGCATAGGCTTCCCCCTGGAGCGCCTGTTCTGCCTGGGCTCCCCGCTCTCCGTGTTCCTGGCCCTGAGGCACCCCGCCCCCCCGGCGCCGTCCCCCTGCCTGCCCCGCCTCTACAACATCTTCCATCCGTCAGATCCTGTGGCCTACAGGTACGTGAAGTATTGTAACCTTGTCCATGCATATCATACCTCGTGAAGTCCACAAACTACAAAAATTGAGTCAGTATTTTTGTCGGGATCAAAATTGAACTCTGCATACATTGATGTTATTACAAACCGTCAAAAGTCTTGTATTTTCTTACTATAATCTATAATCTAAGTAGTAAAGATATATTAACATTCAAAGCTCATATCAAATATATATCATTAAAGATTCATATTAAACGCATTCCCACAAGCAGGCAATGTATAAGTTCGCAAGGAATTGGTTTATCACCCATTATTGTGTGTATATCATGTATGCTGTGTACATTGTGAGTGTGTGTGTGTTGTGTAGGATGGAGCCCCTGGTGTTCCCGGAGCACGAGCAGCGCCCCCCCGAGGTGGTGCCCCCCTACCACCAGCCCCCTCCCACGCCCACACACCAGACCAAGAGTGAGTACACCGCACATCTATAATCTAAGTTACAAAGATATCCATACATTAAAAGTAAAACTGAATAAGTCACATATTAAACTAACATGGATTTATTTACAATCATAATAACTACTCACTCACATACTTTGCCAGCGACCATACCATGTTGAAAGCACTGGGTCTCGTCCGATCACCGAAGTTAAGCAACATTGGGCGCAGATAGTACTTGGATGGGTGACCGCTTGGGAACACCGCGTGTTGTTGGTATTTCTTGATTCGGTCCGTAGTCCAGTGGCAACACTTTGGACTCGTAAATGGAAGGTTGTGGGTTCAAATCCCAGCGGAGCACAAAAATATACCATTTATATTTCGAATGTGCTCTTCGCTGGGTTGAAAAATTCATAAACCTTTACCAATGACCGGTCACCAAAGGTCCATCCAGCCTTACAGCAACTGGGTCTTGCTTGAGTATTGGCGCTTTGTAGCGACACAAAAAATGTACCAATTATATAAATATGCTCTTTACTGGGTTGAATAATTCATAAAAAAATCCTTTACCAAAGTCACTAAAAAGTTCCATCCAGCTTTATAGCAACCGGGTCTTGCTTGAGTATTGCCATTTTGTCGCAATGACCAAGCTCGTAAATACCTCTGTGGAACTACAACAAGTGTCATAGACCCCTAGAGTCTCTAAAAAATCTAGGGTGTCTCCCGCACAGGATTAACAAAAAAAACTACATAGTTATTGTGCATGTGCTCGCATGATCGCTGGTCAGTCGAAATTTAATCAACATCACTCCTCTTCTCCAGAAGCTTCACTGGCTCCGTGTCGCAGAGCGCGTTGAGTTTAAAGTGTACTAGATGGTCCACAAAGCTTTATCTGAAAAGACACCCAAATATCTCGCTGGTTTAGTCAAGCCCGTTGTCCTCGGCAAAAAAAAGCCTTACACTAAGCTCCGCAGAAACCGGAGTCAAGTCACATATTGAAGAGCCGATCCGAAGAGTACAGTGTTTGGAGAGCATGCATTTGCAGTTGCTGGTCCTCTGGCCTGGAACCGTCTGCTAGGACCATGGAAAGTTCCGAAATGCACTGAGGACAAGCAAATTTCTGGCATCACATGCACAAGCGCCCTTGGAGTGACTACATCACAAAACGGCGGTATAAAGAAATCACCAACTTATCATTATCATCAATCAAAAAGTAGTATTATATTGAAAACACCTTGTATGAACAAATTTAACATTATGAATGCTCTTTATGTAGATGCCATGTAAGCTGCGAGAGGGCTTTCCACATTCATTTCTTTTTTTAAATAAGTTTGCAAAGAGGAATGCCATTCACTGACATTATTAGGCTGACTCAACATTCACATGAAATGAAAACCACCTCCCCCGCACTTGTGAAATGGTTGGTGTGAGCTAATCTAATCTAAGCTGCAAAGATATGCAACATTGAGGATTTACATTATATGCATTCTCATAAGCAGATACGTATAAGTTAGCGCTTGCACATGCCACATGTGAACCTACAACATAAAAACCTAATCTCAAATGAACATACGCCCTGCAACTCTTGCCGACCTTCCCTGAAACAGGGGTGACATTGGCAAAGTGAACCATTTTTTACAGCATGGGTGGTCAGTTGCATACCAACCTATAAGTTAAGGAACATACACAATAAATTACATTTTTGCAATTTACAAATGAGTCGTATAACTGCAAACGCCGTCATCTCCAAATTTTATGATTTTTGAGATAATTATTGAATTTGATTCTGCATAGTGTAAAAAATCATTTGCTGTGTGCAATGTGATGAAAACCTCACTTAATCCTTCGTAATTTAATTTGAAAAAGTATGATTTCGTGCAAACGCCGTCATCTCCAACTGGTTCCAAATAGCGTTCAAAACACAAGTTTATTTTTCTCAAAATCATCGTGTAAGGAGTTGACGACGTTTGCATTTATACGACTCAAATAATCCATATAAATACAAAAACAAACAAAATACAACTATTTTCATTAAAATAGTATCTAGTCCACAGATCATAAGTGAATGGTTTACGTAATGTGTTATACTAGAAGGAGTGGAGACCTTGTATAGCTCTGCAGTAATTGTCTAGTCTGTCGCCATGCTCATGTATTGTTGTACTTTGCAGTCTTCTTCTTCATCCTTTCCCTCCTCCACTTTGTCTCGTCCTCTGTCCCGTGTGTGCTGGGTCGCGTGATGCGCTCGTGCGCCATGACCCTGTCCGTGTCGCGCGCCTTTGTCCTCCTCACCATGGCCCGCTGGCCCCCCTGCCTGCGCTACTGCGGACTCAAGCTCAAGTGGGCCCCCGCCAAGGGACAGCCACTGCACATAAGTAAACCAACAAGACAAGTAATGTTGTGTGAAGTGTCTGGAGTATACCCCCGCGTGCTCACCATCAGCACTCCCATTTCGCTGCCTTAGTTCTTGTTTGCCGTATAGACCATTCAGCTAATTTTACATGAGCAATGCTTGCATGTGTACTGGACCAATGTGTCTTATGAAAACAGGAAATTGATTTAAAAAAATATTGAAAACAACTCTCACATTATCGAGTTGTACGTTTTTTCTTAGCTCAGATTGTTTAGAATTTGATTCTAAAGACAACTGCATTAAAAAGTTTTATTTGACAGAAATGTTCTATACGGCAAACAAGAACTGGGGGAGCGATTTGTAACAATACTAACCCAAGTCAAGCGCGACACTTCATCCATATTAATAAAAACAAATTGTCTTTCATTGGTAACGGCATCAATCGCTCTTCATTTATTTATTTATATAAACAAGTATATGCAGGGCTGGAAGTCTCATCACCACGGTAATTCTTACCTACCGAATATCAGTAATATTTGTATGAAGACTAATCAGCTGTTCACTTGCGGCCATCTTGGATTGACAGGTCTTCATACAAATATTACCGATATTCGGTAGGTAAGAATTACTGTAGTGATGAGACTTCCAGGGCAGGACTGACAATGATCGACCGGTCCGTAGTCCAAAAATAACACAGCGGACTCGTAACTGGAAGGTTGTGGGTTCGAATCCCGACGGAGCACAAAAAAATATACCATTTATATTTTCAAATTTGCTCTTCGCTGGGGCTAGAAATTCATACACCTTTACCAAAGACCGGTCATCAAAAGGTCCATCCAGCCTTACAACAACTAGGTCTTGCTTGAGAATTGGCGCTTTCTATACACAGACACACAGATACATTATTCTAAGCATCTATACTTCGCTCTAGTATACAAACAGACTCCGATAGTAAGCGATCCACACCAGTTGTAAATATATCCAGGTGTGGGGCTGAGGAGGCCAGAGTTATGTAAGTTCGCGCTTATACATGCTGCATTGGTATGCCGCTGCCCACCCATGCTGTAGAAAATGGTTCACTTTGCCAATGTCACCCTTGTTTCAGGGAAGGACGGCAAGAGTTGCAGGGTGTATGTATGTCCATTTGAGATTTGGTTGTAGGTTCACATAAGGCATGTGCAAGCGCGAACTTGTACGTGTCTGGTTGTGAGAATGCATGTAATGTGAATCTCCAATGTAACATATCTTTGCAACTTAGATTAGATTAGATTAGAATGCACTAACAAAAGAAAACATACCGTACATGAATATTCCCTTGACTAATATAATAATCATTTATTTATTAATATTGCCTGACCATTATGAATGAGCATCTATACGAAGAGCATTACACTTTTCTTGTTTTTAAAACTAAATAGCATGATTTGAATTTTTACAAAACTATTGTACAAAAAAATTACATGGATTTGAATAACTGTGGTGTACTGCCCTCTCTACTGAGAACATTGTTACTTTAGTCAATAAAACGGATTAAGTCAAATAAGTCTAAGAGAAGTTGGTATGAGGCTGACCACCCTTACTGTAAGAACTAGTCCACTTTGCCAATGTCACCCCTGTTTCAGGGAAGGTCGGCAAAAGCTGAAGGGTTTATGCTCATTTGTGGCTTGGATTTTAATTTGTGAGTACACATGCAGCATTTGTAAGCGCAAACTAACACGTGTCTGTTTGTGGGCATGCATTCAATATGATATGAATTTTAAATGTTTATATATCTTTGCAACTTAGATTGTAGATTATTATATAGACTGACGAAACATTGAAAAATCTGACTTTCTCTACCCCACAGTTTGTAAAATCCATTTGAATAAAAAAGAAATCCTGATGAAACTGCACTTCTTACTGCATTGTCTCTGAAAGGATTGCACATTTTGCTTGTGCAACTCATTTATTTTTACAGGTAAGGGGGCCCTTCCAGTTGAAATGGGAGTCTCCCAGCTCCCGAGGGGGCTGGCTCCCATTTTTTGTGAAGGCTGAGTAGATATTTTATTCAGAGCTTGAAATAAACACTGAAACAGGAAATCATTTCTGACACATTTGGTGAGGGTGGAACCAAAACGCTCTGGTACGGAATACATGCATTCTACCAGCTGAGCTATCAACCAGATAATCAGTGTTTATCATCTATATTCTATAATTTATGTTGCAAAGATATATTGAGATTTAAGGCTCATATTTAATGAATACCCACAAGCAGATGCATGTAAATTCGCGCTACAATAAAAGCCTTGCAACTTTTTCCAAACTTCTCTGAAACAGGGGTGACACTGGCAAAGTGAACCATTTTTACAGTCTGGGTGGTCAGCCTCATACCAATCTATAAGTCACGCAATCAAAGATGTTTAAAAAACTGTATACATTTTATATGTGCACATGCTGCATGCAAGGGCGTACCCAGGATCAAAACTAGGGGGGGGGCAGGTTTTGGAAAATTGAAGATCATCGTCACCAAAATGTATCGTCTTGAGGGGGGGGGGGGTTGGCATTTTCCAAAAGTTCATTTTGTGTGGCCAAAGTAGGGATAGGCAACAACAAAACAAATGTTGCTTGTCTATCTTGCTTGTCTATCACGGTAGACAAGCCAATTGCAAGATTATTCTGATATTCCAAAATCAATATCGAAATTCATGATATCGATTTAGGTTAATATTCACTTCCAGGGGGGGACAGCCAGAAGTGGAAGGAAGTTCCTAGTTACGCCCATGGCTGCATGTGTACAAACAAAATGAGCCAAACCTCACATGAACACAAACTTTGAAACTCCTGCCACCTTTCCCTGAAACCAGGGTGGCATTGGCAAAAGTTAACCAATTGTTTACAGCATGTATAAAATGCTGTAATTCCAATTTAAAATTCATCAAAAGTATTTTTGTTTTTTTGAATTTCAGGTCCGTGGAGAATATGGTCGTACGTGAAAACTCCCTGGCAGAAAGGGGAGAGCGGATCTCCCATCCCGGCCGCGGCGCAGACGCAAACCAAAGACAAGCAAAATGGCGCCCCGGCCCCCGCAACTGTGATAATACAATCTAGTCCACAAGCCGAGCAAGCGTTTGACTTGGCTAGTGAAACCTGCGATGAGAACGCCAGCCACAGTACTGAATACTCACCAAGTGGCCAGGCCAACCTCAGTCCTAACGACGTCTACTATGATTCTGTAGACGATAGATTAGTTAACGATGATTCAAAAGATGTGATACAAGACGTAGGCTTAAGTGTCGGTGGGGAGGAGGAGAGGGGGCAGCAGGCGCTTCCGTATAGAATAGACTACTGTCTGCGGGACAATGGCATAACCAATAATTATATATCGGCCATCACGTCGCACACGAGCTACTGGCACAACTACGACGTGGCGTACTTCATCCTTACGCATTTGTTTAGCGACGTGGCAGAAACGACGCGTGACGACAACGCACCTCAATAATAATGATAATATTATGATGATTTTTTTGGTGAGCGATATTTTTGTGTGAATCACACTTCAAGAGCCCTCTGCGAGCTCTGTCGTCGCTATAGGAAGCGCCAAGCGCCGTCTAGTCCATTACAAATATATCTTTGGAATAATGTATTTAACTTATTTATTTGGTTTTAAGTTTTAACAAAATGGCAAGTCTCAGTTTTATATTACGTACTATTGAAATAGGTGACTCGTCTAGTCGTAGAGACTGCAGGTTATATTATTATTTCTAGTCAAAACAGTGATATATGTGTTTTTATTATTGTTTAATTACTTTAAGGAATATAATATTTTAGTTGTTTAGTGTATTTATATAATTATCCACACCATAGAATTATAGCAGGGCCTTACTCATCCAGACCCATGCATACAGCATATGCAGATTATCCTTGATAAGAAAGGAATTTCATGGGAAATCTGCAACACTGTTATTAAAAAGTTATCAACATCTATGGTTATCAATTTCTGGGATGGAAGTCTTGGCGGCTGTCGGTAAATCTTACCGTACCTATTTGACGATAGGACGGAATAAACTTTCTCAGTCCACTCCTGGGCGTAGGCCTCCTCCAATCTCCTCCATGTTTGTCTATTCGCTGCTGTGTTCAGCCATCCTCTGCCTGCAGTTCCCTTGATGTCGTCCAGCCGCCTCAGTTGGGGTCTCCCCACTCCCTGCTTGGACATCCTGGGTCCCCACTGGACAATTCTTTTCGGCCACCTGTCATGGTCCTGCCTTGCGACGTGACCTGCCCAGTGCCACTTTACGCAAAAAAAAATGCAACTGAGCTACACATATTGTGCAAACCCTGCCGCTTTTCCCTGAAGGGGTCGCATGTGGGGAGTGAACCTTTTTGTTTTTACAGGTAAGGGGGCCGGCGTTACGCCAACCACTTCTGTTGAAGCGGAAGTTTCCCAGCTCCTGAGGGGGCTGGTACTCATTTCTTGTGAAGGCTGAGTAAACCTTGTCGGTATTTTATTTTGGGTTTGAAATAAACACCGAAACGGGAAATCATTTCTGACACTTTCGGTGGAATTGGACCCTGGGCTCTCAGCATGGAATGCAAGCACTCTACCAACTGAGCTACTTTAATTGATTAATAACACTTTAGTTGATGCGCCGCCGTGTTTTATTTCGTCCTATCTTCAAATAGATATGGTAAGATCTACCGACGGCCGTCGAGACTTCCACCCCAGGCTTAAAGTCAGTATTCCATACAAAAAAGGAAATTAAATGTATGTTTTTACAAATGTAATGAATAAGGTGGATAGAGTTTATAGGGAAGCTTGTATTACATATACTGGACCATCACAATGACAATAACTCTCTTGTATCTGTATCTGCGCCCCTTGTATGGAGAAGGGGGGAGTGAGTTAGGGCTGTTCTTGTTATTACTATTATTACTAGTTGACCTATGATGTAATGGACCCAAAACTAGCTTAGGGCATTGAAGCAGGCTATGAGACACAACTTTCAGCCAGACCTGTCAAACATAGCAGTGTCCTCAAAACTCTTGTTTTTTTGCTTTCTCTAATCTTATCTAAGTTGCAAAGATATGTAACACGAAGGATTCACATTATATGCATTTTCACAAGCAGACACCAAGTTCATGCAAGTAAATGCCGCATGTGGACTTACAATATAAAAACCCAATCTCAAATAAATATGCACCCTGAAACTCTTGCTGACCTTCCCTAAAACAGGGGTGACATTGGCCAAGTGAAGCATTTTCTACAGCATGGGTGGTCAGCCGCATAGCCGTGTTCAGCCGTGTTTCGACACCCAATAATAATTACACATGCCATGATGTAGTAAAATAATGCATTTTTTCTTATAAAATTGACAAATTTACTGGCTAAAACAGTTAAAATGTGTTCACACAACGTCCGCGCAGACATGACGTTTACCAATGCCAACTTTACAGAGAGATTTTCTAGCGGCACCCACACATGTCTCTGTTTAAAACTTTGTTCTATTTCTAACTGAGTATGACTTGTGTTCAGCTTCAGGTAAGTGGAAACGGATATAGTAAACGTTTACGTTAAAATAGTTTTGGGTCGACTATATAATAAGTCATTGGGAATCTCCAACATTTATATGGGCAGGACTTTATAATAGAACTCTTGCTTTTGTTATGTGTAATCTACTTTGCGTTTTTATTATAATACATTAATATTTATAATCAATATAGTTTAAATAGTGCCCAGGTGCATAAAGTACTGATTTTTTCACCAATAGATAGTAATACTTACAAATAATATAATATACTTGTTTCATGTCGTCACTATCAACTATCACTGGTCACTCACCACCATCCTCCGGGACTCTGTCTTGTGCAGCCTCAGTCCATGGTCCACTGACACCTAAGACTTTACTTTCTTGGTGTCACTATCACCTTGTAGTCTCACCACCATCCTCCAGGACTCTGTCTTGTGCAGCCTCAGTCCATGGTCCACTGACACCTAGGACTTTACTTTCTTGGTGTCACTATCACCTTGTAGTCTCACCACCATCCTCCAGTACTCTCTGGCTTGTGCAGCCTCAGTCCATGGTCCACTAACATCTAGGACTTTACTTTCTTGGTGTCACTATCACCTTGTAGTCTCACCACCATCCTCCAGGACTCTCTGTCTTGTACCTAGGATTTCAGTATCATAAGGAGCATTAGCCTTTTTTTTTTTCATAATACTTGTAATAACATAGTTCTACTATTACACAAAATATTGCAATTTTTCTTCTTCAAAGTTAATCTAGGGTCTTCATAGTTGCTCTCTATTTATCTTCTCAGTGAAAGTGTTGTCCTATGAGACTTGCTCTCAGAAAATAGCTCTAAGTTTAAAGTATTATTATAAAAAAACAAACAAAATATAGTAACCAGGTTTTTAGTCTTTATGGTTTATAACATTAAGTTATAATACAGAGGAGTAGAAACTAACTTACGGCATTGATACTTACTATGGGCACAGTTGTCCCCAGTCCTGTCAAACACAGCAGTAGTGTAGTATACATACAAAACATGTTGTTACCTGTCAAATCCTATGTTTTCTTGCTTTCTCCATTTTTGTGTTTCAACACCCAATAATTACACATGCAGCAATGTGTAAGTAAGTTGAATCGGATATAGTGTCTATTTTTGTTGAGTTAGTCCACAGAGGTATATCATTGGTTGTCAAATTTTAAAGCTGCGGTTTAAAATAACATGTTTTGAAGTCTTGTTCTAAATGCGGCTGCAATTGTCATACACAGAAGAAGTAATCTTAGTTGCAAAGATGCATCAAAATTTGAGATTCATAATTAATGCATTTCCACAAGCAGATACATGTAAGATTGTGCTTACTTACACATGTTGCATGTTTACTGTACAGCATAAAAAAACCGTAATCTCAAATGAAAATAAACCTTCTAACTTTTGCTACTTTCTGAAACAAAGATGACATAGGCAGAGTGAAGCAATTTTTACAACATGGGTGGTCAGCCTCATGCCAACCTATAAAAAAGGAAACAAATGCAATTGATTGTTATATTAACGATGATGAGATTCCTTGACTTATAGGTTGGTATGAGGCTAACACCCCATGCTGTCCACGATTGGTTCACCTTTGCCAATGCCACTCCGGTTTCAGGGAAAGGCGGCAGCAATTGTAAAGTTTATGTGCACGTGAGGTTTGGTTTAATTTACATGTACAACACGTGTAAGCGCAAACTTACATGCGCCTGCTTGTGGACATGCATTAAATATGAGCCTTAAATGTCAATGTATCTTGGCAACGTAAATTATAGGTAGGTATACTTTGTTTTTCAATTTCCAATGGCGATTGCGCTCCTTCCTTGAACAGACTTTGTTTTTCAAAAACGATTGTGATAAAATTGTCAGAAGTGTTTGTATAAAATAATATTAGAGGTGGAATGTTAGAAGAAATTGTATAAATATTTGCATAGGAAAATTTATAAAATTGTTCTTTTAACATACGGCAGAACTCAAAAAGTGTTTTGTATAATTTTATAGAAATGTTGGCAGCGACTATCATTGTACGGGCAAAAGGTCATTTTTACAATTATAATAACTACAGCGTTCTACATTATTCTAAACGTTTTGTTAGCTGCTCCTGAAGACATTGGCTATGTCGCTAATGAAACGTTGAGAATAAAGTAAGTTCTCCCATAACGGTTCGTCTAAACGTAACTAAGCTACACATATAGCGTAACTTCTTACTGCATTTTTCCCGAAGGAGTTGCTTGTGGCGAGTGGAACCTATCAATTTTTACAATCATAACTGCAGTTTGAAGTTGACCTAAAACTTCTATTTGATTCAGATTGAGTTGGATTTTATTTCTTTTGTCACCTTTTCGTCCCCCAGTGCTTGTTTGGCACTGTTTTATCTGTCGTCTAATATAAAGATGATCTATCAACGAAATTGTGTTAAGAATCATATTCTACGCAATCTGAGTTAAGAAAAAAACATAAAACATGATAATGTGAGAGTTGTTTTATATATTTTTAAATCAATTTCCAATTTTCATAAGACACATTGGTCCAGTACCCTGAGTACGAGTTGTTTCACTTTACTCGAAGTATTGTGTATTCGAGAAAAATGTATGTGAACTTGTAAAGCACTTCTGGCAAAACAAGTTTCGAAACCTTTTTTGCCAGGGGGGCTTTACAAGTTCACATACATTTTTCTCGAATACTTAATACTTCGAGTAAAGTGAAAAAATTTGTACTCAGGGTCCAGTACACATACAAACATTGCTCATGTGAAATTACCTCTGATGGACATGAGACAAACAAGCACTAAGGGGACGTTTTGTCAGTACAATGATGAAATAAGCTGATGGAACATTGTGAATGTATTAGCTAGTCGTCCAGGTTGTTGTGTCTGGCCTTATGTGACTAGTCCATGTGTTGGTGTACTAGTCTAGTGTGTGTGTGTGTGTGAGGTTCACTTGCAGCAATAACTATTGTGTACAAACTTATTCCATTTTTTCACAAATAAATTATTTCATATAAACACAATGTCTCTATTATTAAATAACTAATTCCTTGACGAAAACGCAACTAAGCTACACATATAGTGTAACTTCTTGCCGCGTTATCCCTGAAGGGGTCGCATGTGGCGAGTTGAACCTATTTATTTTTACAGGTAAGGGGGGCGGCCTTACGCCAACCACTTTAGTTGAAGTGGGGGTTTTACCAGCTCCCGAGAGGGCTGGTACTCATTTCTTGTGAAGGCTAGAGTAAACCTTGCCGGTATTTTATTTTGGGGTTTGAAATAAACACCGAAACGGGAAATCATTTCTGACACCCTCGGTGGGATTCGAACCCGAGCTCACGGCATGGAATGCTAGCACTCTACCAACTAAGCTATCGACCGGAGTCCAAAGCTTTAACCACTAGACTACGGACCGGTCTATGGTTGTATTTAACATAGTAATGTTTTATAGTCGGTCTGTAATAATTGGTTATTGGTTGCTAAGGACCATAATCAAAAAATCAAATGTGGAACATGTCAGCCAAAAAGGTTCCTACTCCTTTTACTTACCTACCTTAATTTAAAGTTTATAAGGCTGTCTATATCAACTATGTCTATATCAGCTATATCAACAGATGAAACATTTTATATGGAACAACAATCAGCTGTTCAGGGACTGCCATGTTTTATTCCAGCCTATCGTCAAATAGGTACAGTAAGATTTACTGACGGCCGTCGAAACTTCCACCCCAGGTATTTTCAAAGTTATTATATTTTACTTAGTTGACCATTACTTTCAATGACTAAAAATACTCCAGGTTGAGTTGATTAAAAAACCAAAAAGTTCCAAAGTGACGAGCACAGCCCGCAAATCCTGGAAATGATTACAATGCCATTCAAAACCTTCAAAACAGACAACTGGTCAGAAATATCAAATGTCTAACCTTCATTAAGCTGGAAACGACACAAAAATATTACATTTGTGACAATTTTGTTAATAATAATACCCAGAAACCTGTAATACTCCAGTCAGGGAAGAGATGAAGCTGTACCTGGTTGTGACGTGTCCTAGGAGAGCATCAACCGCAGCTGCCTGTTCTTGTCCAAGTAGAATACTGTGTGTTCAGTGGTATGACGTTTGTAAGGAATGAGTTTGTTAGAGAGCGGACCCAGCAGCCTTCAGTACTGCAGTCAGGGAAGAGATGAAGCTGTACCTGGTTGTGACATGTCCTAGGAGAGCATCCACCGCAGCTGCCTGTTCTTGTCCAAGTAGAATACTGTGAAGGAGCAGGTTAGTGAATGAAACTCTGTATTTACACGTACATTTCATGTTATATCTTTATTCATATTATAATAGTTAGATATCTACATAGAAACAGTCAAAGGGATTTTTGTACATTTTGCGATTATATTAATAATACAATATTAAACATTTTCTTCAAGTAGGTTATACAATATCTTTTAGATAAATAAGTTTTACGTAAAAAGACTAAACAGGTAGGTAGGTAAATGTGGCTACCGACAAATAATAGTACAATAAGTTTATTCCTTGCGGCAATACTTTAAGCTCATAAGTTTTTGTTCTAGAACTATTTATTTGAATTTTTAAATCTACAAGAATAGCTGGTAAGTAAGGAAGGTAGATTCAAATTTTCCTACTTTATATATTTTGAGATTTAATTTTTCCAATATGTATAATTTGTTAAGTTTTTTAAAAAGAGCAATGTAATATTTTTTGCAAAAATCCTGTAAATGTCTACTGCATTCAAATAATGCAACTCAACTAAGCTACACATCTAATGCAACTTCTTGCCGTGTTATCCCTCAAGGGTTTCCCATAATATGACGAGTGAAACTTATTTATTTTACAGGTAAGAGGGCAGGCCCACAGAGTATAGGGCAGGCCTTACGCCAGGTCCCGAGGGGGCTGGGTATGCAATCACAACTAAGCTACACATATAGTGTAACTTCTTGCGCTTCTTGTCGCATGTGGCGAGTTGAACCTATTTATTTTTACAGGTAGGTAAGGGGGCCGGCCTCACGCCAACCACTTCAGTTGAAGTGGAGGTTTCCCAGCTCCCGGGAGTGCTGGTACTCATTTCTTGTGCAGGCTGAGTAAACCTTGCCGGTATTTTATTTTGGGGTTTGAAATAAACACCGAAACGGGAAATCATTTCTGACACCCTCGGTGGGATTCGAACCCGAGCTTTCGGCATGGAATGCAAGCACTCTACCACCTGAGCTATCGACCGGACAACTTTTCTGATATTTATTTTGGGTTTAAAATAAACACTGAAACGGGAAACAATTTCTGACACCCTCGGTGGGGTTTGAGCCCCTGCTCTCGGCTGGAATGCAAGCACTCTACCAGCAGAAATATTTCCGAAAGTGAAATAATTACAAACCAATAACAAAATACTAGTTTGCCTTTCTAGCAACCTGGCAATGTGTCATTTTTTCTCCCCAATTCAAATGTGTCGAGTCTGTTCGGCAACTGAATTAGATACAATGTGATAATAATAATAATATTGAGTAAGATAATTTATTTAGTGAGCGCTGTTTTTGTGTCACACCTCAAGAGCCCTCTAATGATGATGTATTTAGTAGACATGTACAAGATTTCTTGATTTAAAAGAGGGTTCCTATTTCAGATCTACAAAAAGTACAACATAGATTTCATCTAAAATCCAATTATTATCTACATTGTAAGACTTTTAAAGATGGCAGTCTATAAGCAATGAATTTTAAATTTTTTTTTTAGTATTTAAAAGTCAATTTCAAGATTAAATTACAAATATATACGACGACGTATGCCCGCCTAGTCCTCAAGAGAAAAAATCAGAAGTTTTGTCTTAATTTACTTTTAACGTTTGATTGCTTGGAATTTATATTTACTTTAACTATTTACTTATTGAGAAAAAATATCAATAAAAAGATTCAATTAGTTTTATGAACAACTATTTTTTTTACATTTTATTGTCTCTGGTCTGAAAAATAGTAAACTGTGACTTTGTGAGATTTTAATTAATTTGATGGCTTATAACAGTTTTATCAATGTCACCTTCACGCTGAAGAAGCCAATCGCAAATGGGTGAAACATCAGGAAGCTCCAGCTTTGATAGACCACAACAAATTCCGGAAAACAAATCTGCAGTGTCAATACATAATCCTGTGACCAATTTGTGTTACGGGATCCACGACAAATTGGTCACAGACGATCCGTACACAGACGGTTTGGCCATGGACGATTAAATCAGTCACAATTTTTTGATCAACGACATTTCGGTCACATGAAATATATGGTCCACAGACAGCTCCAGCAGAGAAAAGTACAATCATTCAAAAGGTTTTTTGGAGAACAAGTTTTCTGTGATGGAGCTATTTGTGGACCATATATTGTCTGTGACCGAAATGTTGTTCGCTGAAAAATCATGTGGAAGAACTGTCGTGTGACCAAATTGTCCAAGACCGACGTGTCTAAGGGTCATTGCAAACTGGAAGACTAGTCGCCGCGACTAGTCATCGAGCTGTCGCCTGTCGCCCAGTGTGGGCCTAGACTATCTGTGGCCGAGTGGTCTGTGACTGAAATGTTGTTGAGTGAAAAGTAGTGTGACCGATTTGTCAATGGTAAAGCAGTCTGTGGACAAGTTATCTTTGACCGATTTGTCGTGATGCAGTGTTTTGAGTTGTGAGAAAACCGAAAATACCAGGAGTAAATTATTAAAAAATTAAAACAAAGAATAAATAAACAAAAAACAAATGTTTATTAATATTTGGAAAAAATGCAAAAGTGAAATCAACATGAAAAGTATAAATTAAAAACTAAGTTAAGAATAATTACATACATAAATAACAAAAAGAAAATAACTTAGGTTTTTATTATTAATTTTTACTTACAAAAAAAATAATATTAAATCCTTACAAATTAATATGGTAGGTATAAAAATAAGGGAGTGATTAAATGTCGCCTACGCGTAAAAGTAAATGGAATTTCTTTTATAATAAAATGTCAGTTTGAATTTGTCATGATTTAAAATAAGAACAGAACTGAAAAGTTCTTAAAATTATTTAAATATTAAAGCTTCAGTGTTGCCGAGGCGGCGACACTATTAAAAATAAACAATGCATTTTATGGCAACATTATTTATATAAGAAAAATGCACTTTTTAATAAGTGAAAAGATCAACAAAATTTTAGCCATAGAGAATATGGTTGGTGTTTTTTTTTGTAATATATTCACTAACGCTAAGATTACACATTTTTAGAAAAATATTTTTTAAGGTTATAATAATATTAATGTTACAATACTATTTATAGAGGAAATGTAGAGAGCTAGGTATTATTAGAGATTTATTAGGTTTTAGAGATTTCGGAGAAATTTTCATTTAAAATCGAGAATAGACTCGGTGCAAATACCATAGGCAAAAAAATGTGATAAAACACAGACGAGTTGCTAGAGAAACGGAAAAATTATATTTTGTTAATACGCTCCCCCAGTTCTTGTTTATCGTATACGCCAATCTTGTCAAATATGACTTTTTCATGCAGTTGTCTTATGAATCAAATTCTACACAATCTGAGCTAAGAAAAACCGTAAAACTCGATAATGTGAGAGTTCTTTTAAATATTTTTAAAATAAATTTCTTGTTTTCATTAGACACATCGGTCCAGTACACATGCAAACATTGCTCATGTTAAATTTTCTCAATGGCGTATACGATAAACAAGAACTAAGGCAGCGATTAGTTGCTACGGACTCTAGTCACATAGATTTGTGATGTTTTCCTTGACTTATAGGTTGGTATGAGGCTGACCCCACATACTCTAAAAATGATTCACTTTGCAAATGTCACCCCTGTTCCAGGGAAGGTCAGCAAAAGTTGCAGGGTTTATGTTCATTTGAGATTTAGATTTTAAGTTGTAAGTATACATGCAGCATTTGTTAGTACAAACTTACACATGTCTGTGTGTGGGCATGCATTTAATCTGAATTTGAAATGTTTCTACGTTTTTGCAAGTTAGATTATAGATTCCTGGCGAGGAAAAAATCCAATTTTAGTCCAAAACAGAGTCAAACATTTTCAGTAGGGAAGTTCCAAATTTGTTTTTATCGTGGGAAAACTTGCCACGTCTACGTAACTAGGCTCCTTAGAAGCCAACGGAAAAATATTAGTTAGCTTTCGTCCAAGCAAACTTGTGTGTTGATGTCCCAATTTTTTTGTCTATGTCAAACGGGCAGGGCTGGAAGTCTCATCACGTCGGTAATTCTTACCTACCAAATATTGATAATATTTGTATGAAGCCTAATCAGCTGTTCACTTGCGGACATTTTGGACTGACAGGTCTTCATACAAATACTACTGATATTCGGTAGGTAAGAATTACCGACGTGATGAGACTTCCAGCCCGGGCCTCATTATTTTGACAGATAGAAACGGTACATGTTTTTTTTCAGATCATTGGTTCAAATGAGGACAGCAAAAAGAGACGGCAGATATTGCCATGTTGACTGTTGAAATTATACATGTCTGCTTGTGGGAATGCTGATGATGATGATAATGATGACTTGGTATAGCGCCGTTTCGTGAAAATTGTCACTCCAAGGGCGCTTTTTGTGTTATCGCGGCGAAGTAGTGTGTCTTGAGGGTTTTTTTAAGGTTTTCCCTGGATTTTGAAACTCGAACTTCCGGTGGCAGCTGGTTCCACGAAGAGGGACCCGCAACAGCAAACGCACGATTGCCAAACACTGTGGTTATTTTCCTGGTTGGCTCGTTAACCAACGTTTTGGAGCCCCTCTCTGCCGAGCACAACGTCAGTCCTCTCTCCTGTAAAACCTTCGGTCGCACTAGTTCTTGTAAGTACTCAGGGGCCATTCCTTGTAGAGCGTTGAACACAATGAGGTTCAACTTAAAATTTATTCTCTGGGGAATTTTCAGCCAGTGGAGTCCTTGTAAAAGTGGCGTGATGTGGCAGTACCTGTTTTGCCCGAATATCAGGCGTGCACCGGCATTCAGTATTGACTGCAGTCTATTCAGCTGATATAGTGGTTGTGCAGCATAGATGGCATTGCAGTAGTCCACCTTGGACACAACAAAGGCATTGACAAGCGCTTTCATAGCCTCTAGTGGGAGGCAACTCTTGACTTGCTTGAGCTGCCTGAGGCCGTAGAAACCAGCACTGACGGTTTTGCTTATTTGTTTTCTCAAAGTGAGACTGCTATCCAGCTGGACTCCTAACAACTTGACACATTTTGATGGAAAAATGTCTGTTCCAGAGATGTGCACAGGAGAGTTGTCGATCATGTGTGCTCGTTTTTGAGTGGCAAGCCACATAAGCTCCGTTTTGCTTGGGTTAAGCATAAGTCGATGGGACAGCATCCATTTGTTCACTTCTTCGATGCATCTGTTCAAAGTGAACTTGAGTTCATTCATATCTGAGAATCTACAGTGGGAATAGAATGCGTAGAATAGAATGAATAGAATGTAGAAATGCGTTGATTATGAAGATATATATCTTTGCAGCTTAGATTTAGATTTAGACTGCCAAGGCATTTTTCAGAAATCTGCCAGTCTGGTAGAGTGCTTTCATTGACAAGATTTACTCCGCCTTCACAAGAAATGAGTACCAGCCCTCACAGGAGCTGGGAAACCCCCACTTCAACTGAAGTGGTTGCGTAAGGCCAGCCCCCTTATCTGTAAAAATAAATAGGTTCCACTCGCCACATGCGAAACCCTTCGGAATAATGCGGCAAGAAGTTACACTATATGTGCAACTTAGTTGCGTTGAATTGCCCTTAAATGACAAGAATTACCACAAACAATCATATATTATTTTATTCCTTGAATTTGAATTAATTTTTATAATTCAATTTTTTGTTATTTTTGATAAATTTTCTGTTCATGCAAGCCAGCCAGCATTGATGTTTTGTTCTTTTCTCAGAAGCCATCTCGTCCCCTTAGTGCTTGCTTGTCTGATATCCATCAGAGGTAATTTCACATGAGCAATGTTTGCATGTGTACCGGACCAATGAAAATTGGAAATTGATTGTGTAGAATGTGATTCGTAAGATAATTTTATTGAAAGGTAATATATAAATCAAATGGCGGTAAGCCAAACAAGCACAGGGGGGACAATCTATCAATATTAGCACTGATGTATTTCGAGTTTGATAGAAGCTGCACAAAAATGCCAAGTAAGCACAGGACGAGATAGATAGCTCGTAGTTGGCGGCCTAGAAGATAACGCAACGTAAAAAATCTCGTATATATCAGACTTATTTGTTTTAAATTACGATAAGAGAGCGGCCTTTTGTGGGTGCCACACCTCAAGAGCCATCTCCGATCACGGATAGGACTGTTTAAAAAGGTGTGTCTCGAGTGCTTCGGGAAATACACCCACAGATTTGGAGTTCTTCACTCCGGGTGGCAGTCTGTTCCACTCCACTGGGGACCCGCTACACAGAAAGCACGGTCTCCGAAATTTTTACGGATCTGAGGGTGGGGCTGAACCAAATTGATCGCATTATCGCCCTCAGATCCGAGTGTCTGCCTCCTCACACTCATCTCAACAGGCGAAATCATATCAGTCAGATAAGGTGGAGCCAAGCCATTGATGGCTTTATATACCATCAGACAAACACGGTAGACCACCCTCTCCGGGAATCAAAGCCAACGTAGTTTTTTTTTACAGCGGAGTGATGTGAGCGAATAGTAGATGGCAGTCAACGTGTTAAAGGTACTTCTTGCTGTCTCTTTTTGCATTTTATCAGTTAAATACTGTTCTTTATATTGGCTTCACTAAAATACTCTTTTATTTTGGTAGTTTTTAAATAACAATCTAATATATATTTTTAATAATCATCCTTGGAAAAATACAACAGGAGATCTGAATGACTGAAGCTTTACAAACACACATTTGATCCATAGATCATTGTTTTTATGTATGGAAAATTCACATTGGGTGGCGGTTGAGCCATGGATTTGCTGTGTATAAATACCACGGATAGGGATCAACTTCGGATATTTCCAAGCATCATAGGTGTGTGGCTTAAAATGGTTCACTTAGCCAATGTCACCTGGCCTTTCATTAGATTGGTTGAACCCAAAACCGGAGTTAAACCAACTTATTAGTATGGGAAAACCGACCTTATACTGGTTTAAAAATTAAAACCTTTTTATGAATAAGGCGGACCCTGTTTTAGGGAAGGTCAGCACGAGTTGCAGGGCTTATGTTCATTTGAGATTTGTGTTTTTATGTTGTAAGTTCACATGTGGCATGTGTAAGGGCAAACTTATACATGTCTGTTTATGGGAATGCATGTTACAAGAATCATAAATGTAATTGGTCTCTGGGACAAGGCGTTGGCACTCAAATTTGCGTTATTAAAACTAGCGCCCGTTCGAACACCACCTGCGCCATGCTCTATTGCCAATAACTGTGACCCTGCTTCAACAGATGTCCTTGCATGCACACAAGCAGCCGCTTTAGCATGAAGGCAAACTGGTCAGGCAAAATAGGTTGTTAAATTGCATTCCTCTTCACAAATCTATAACAATTATTTATTTATATATCGCCACCTTAAAAGTAAAACTGAATAAGTGCTGATTCACTGATTTGAGAAATTGTGGATAAAACATTTTATTGAGAGTAACTTTTCAGTGAACTAATTATAAGAAAGTGCTCATGAAAAACTTCTAAGCTACACGATTTTGACACTCTTGTAATGTTTTCTCTCAAAGAAAATAAGAAAAAAGGAGCATTTATCTGAGAAACCCACGTTAGCTTAATGTGTCACTTATTCACTTTTACCTTTAAGGTAATTAGAAAGAATATCAAATAGGAGTATTTTGATTGTTCAAGTCTTTATCTACTATGGCAGGTCTTGTATTGGCCATCTTGCTTTCTGACCAATATATGGTAGGTGTGTGCAGTCAAACTTGGTTTAAAGAGCACAAAGGCAACAACAGAACGTCCATTAAGTGCTTGTTTGTCTTATGCCCATGAGAGGTAATTTCATATGAGCAATGTTTGCATGTGTACTGGACCAATGTGTCTTATGAATGATAGAAATTGATTTAAAAAATATTTAAAACAACTCTCACATTATCGTGTTTCATTTTTTTCTTCTTAGCTCATATTGTGTAGAATGTGATTCTTAACACATCTTTTGCGGGAAACTAGTTAACTCGTCATACACCTTTTTATAGTAACGTGCAGGAGACGTGTACACTCGTTTCGTCGCACCTAGCGGTAGGGCGCGGGAAACTTGTAAAAACGTGGCAAAAAATTTCAAAAAAATTTAAAAAAAAATTTAAAAAAATGAAAAGGTGAAAATTTCAAAAAACACCCACTCTATGCCGCCATCTGGCGGGAAAATGCCCGCATACATAGTGTTAAGACAATTTTATTGAAAGGTCATCTTTGAATCAAATTGCAGATAAGCCAAACAAGCACTGGAGGGAAGAAATAGTGCTACTTATAACCGTTACTCGTTATAAACGTGAGTAGGTAAAAAAAGAGTACCCAACAACTACTCTTGCTATTTACGCCTTGACTTATATGTCGGTATGAGGCTGACCATCCATACTGTAAAAAATGTTTCACCTTGCCAATTTCAGCTCTGTTTCAGGGAAGGCTGGCAAAAGTTGCAAGATTATGCTCATTTGAGGTTTGGATTTTAATTTGTAAGTACACATTCAGCATTTGTAAGCGCGAACTTACACGCGCTCTTGTTTGCGGACATGCATTTAATATGAATTGTAAATGTTAAAAGATAAAAAGAAAAACAACTTTGTTTTCGATTACTATGAGCATATTTTAATTCCACAACCAGTTTCGCAAATTAATTAATAATTAATTTAACCACCTGATGATGCGAATGGATGTTTGCGAAACCGGTTGTAGAATTAAAATATACTCATAGTAATAAAAAAAAAAAAAAAATCATTTTATCTTTTAAGATGAACGATTACAAAGTTAATGCCTCTACAATCAATAAAATTGTAAATGTTAATATCGCTTTGCAACTTTGGATCATAGATGTGTTGACTTTAAGGGTTTTCCTGATGTTTCTGTTTGCGTAGAACACGCAGGCTGCCAGTCCTGCAATTAACATTGAAATGCTCCCAAATGTTTGGTTGATTGTTTGTATACATTCTGAAGGAGTGTTTGTTAATTTGGTGCGCTGGATTTCTGTTCGAACTTGGCGGCCATGTCTCGGATGTTGAAGGACGGCGAGCGCTTCTCTTTTCTGAAATGACAAACAAGACATATTAGTTAACAACAACAAAACTCTAACTCCTTTTCCATATACAAATTTACCTCTCATAAAAGAGGTCCTTTATAATAAACAATGTTTTTTTTTCAGTCTTTTAAAGGAGAGCCTGTATGAAGAAGGTTATGACTCTGGAGGAAATGAAAGAAGTATGTATAAATTATTATAGCACGGAGGGTCAGCCAAGACTCAAGATCCTAAATTTTATTTCATCTTTATATATATGTATCATTTATATAGAAATCATCCATCATCATCATCATCATCATGTACATAGATCACAGTGGATTTATTGCAGATAAGATTTACACAATGTCCTCTTTGGATCTTATAGAAATCAAACAAAACAGATAATATTTACCTCGCACTGTTGGGTGTCACGATTTCAGCCTTCCCCGTCGACAAATCAAATTTCTCCTCATTGCTGACAGCCGACGTGGCGATACCAAAGCTGGCCCCCAGGGTCTTAGGTCTTTGGCTGATCAGAGCCGTTCCTGCAGCTCGACGATCCTGACTCTCCAAGCTCTTCCCCTTCTGGCTGATCTTCCCGGGATCCAAGCTCAATTTCCTCTGCATCATTGTTATCTTGGGAGTGTCATCGAGAACAGGTTCCGCGCTACATTTCGCGGTTATGTTTTTTGCGTTTGTAAATTTGTTTCTCTGCGCCGCGTCTGTTGTGTTCCGCCTCTCTAATTTATGTGGATTCCTCAGTTGCACTTCGTCGGAATTATCGTCGGTTTTTGGAAGATCCGACACACCCCGAAAAGAGCTTTGATTGTATTTTTCCCGTAAAAACAACCGTCTTTCTTCTTTGTACTTTTCAATCCGTTCCCTGCTCAGTTTATCATTCTTTTCTTTTTTCATTGAATCATCGCCCGACGAATTCCCTTGTGGACTGTCGGGCGATTCTAAGTCTGGCAACCTCTGTCTGTAGTTTTTCTTTGGTGACAGCCTCGCTTGGACAAGACTTATTTTATTCTCCGTCGTAGGAGTGATGCTAGTATATCTATTCGCAAAGTGATCTGCTTTTTCCGTTCTACCAGGGAAATTCAACGACAAATTACTGGGCCGTTCTATTGATTCTAAATTCAAATTCAAATCTGAGTTTTCTTGTTGTGAACTCTTGTTAACTGTGTCTTCAATGAATACTTCCATTTCCTTTTCAGACGTGTGGTTTTTGTGTAAGCCTTGACGATTCCCAAACTCTTTAACGAACGCATTTTCGTCTAATGACCTCGTGTTAACAGAGTATTTAGTTAGTCTATTATTCTTCGCCCTCAGGCACGGCACCTTCCTGTTGTCCTTGAGCTTGCTGCCTCTGTTCTCACATAAACTAACGGCTTTAGTTCTATCAAACACCGAGTCAACTTCTCGTAATCGTTCCAAACTGTTCAAGATACCATCGCCGTGCGTTAAACTGGACCGTGACGATCTGTCGAATGAAAACGCAGGCTTGTTTTCAGTGGGACTCTCAAATTTGTACGCCAGCTGCCTTACGTTAGTGCTGGACCTTCTCACTTTCACTTTTTCGTCTAAACTTTTGTCACAGTTGCCATTATCGGCCATGTTTTCTTTATCGAAATCCGATAGGTTTAGTTTTGGGAATATCTTAGATTGTTCTTCACATAGTTCAACGGCACTTTTATCTGTTTTAATTCCATTATTTAAATTTGTCTCACTCTTCTTTGCATTACAAGCTTTCTGTTCATTCTTTGGCATCATAACATTTTCATACGCGTTACTCTTTACAGGTGTTCCTTCAAAATGAACATTTTCATAAAAGCCAGGCGCAGATTTCATCACTTGACATTCCTCGCTTGGTTCTATTTCCAAGCTGTCTTCAAAAACTGAACTATCGCCGTTTTCTGAATCCAGAATCAGTGTATTCACTTCACTCACGCTCTTTCTAAAGAATTTAACTTTATTATATATATCCACATCTTCTGTATCGCCAGTTTTTACATTCACTATTTTTTCCTTGACGGGTGAATCTAAGGAAATTAAATTTTCAGGCTGGCACGCTTGCTGCAAGGGCAATGATGCATCGCAAATCTTTGGTACGGCAACATTATCACCTAAAACATCCTCGTAAACCCCGACGTCATCATTTTTCTCTTTTGTATTCGGGTATTCTTTAGTTGGAGACTTGTATATTATACTGATCGTAGATTTGATAGGAGATTTCGTAGGTTGCTGTGGCGATAGCTGCGTACTGCTTCCGCTCGACGACGCAAGATGAATATACGAAGGCCGCGCAAAACTGAAGCATTCGTAAATCTCTTCCATTCTCTCTTTTTCCGTCGGTGAAAACGTCGGCGTACTCTCTTTGGAAGGTCCTTTGCACGAGTCACCCGACAGCATAGACAATCGGTTCAAATTCTGGTAGCTTATATTCATGGGGGATGCGGAGTCTTCCAGGCTGTCTGCCATGTTGTTGCTGCTGAAGTTCTCATCACTCGGTGTCACTAGCACCTCTACCTCATCTGTTTTTGAACTGTTTATAGAAGTCTTCAGCGCGTCTGAATTTCTGTTTCCGCTCTCAACATCATCGTAAAGCTGCTCGCTCTCTGAACTGCCAACCATGGCTGTGCTTCTCTCCATGGCAACATTCTCATAAGGTTTATCTTGCGCCTGCACGTCCACATTCGCATACCTTTTAAAATCACTTTTTGCACTCGGTGAATTTTGCAAAGAGAATATCCTTCCGTCTAGATTTTCCGCCGAGTCCCCCTTTGTAACAACGCCAGTTAAAATCTCCGAAGACTCGTCGGACTGGCTTGTGTTTTCAATGGATTTACTGGCGATACTAATCAGGCTTAGGAACCTGCGTTCACTCGGGTTTTGCTGGACTTCCACAGTGTGTCCGACGCTCACTAATCCGCCGTGCTGAAAATTGAAATTCTTAATAATCCCGCCAGTTCCAAAACACTTCAAATCATTATTCATATCACTGGTTTCATGAAACCCGTTGCTGTCCTTTTGCTCGTCATTCTTTACATCACTTGACAGACTATTTTCACTTTTCTTTGCATTTTTCTCCGCACCAAATGTCACTAACCCCACGTTCTTATCACCACTTTTAAACTTGGATAGATCCACCTCCATGGCAGAACCGAATCCAGGAAAGTCATCAGTTTTAGCAGAGTTTAAGTTTTTTGTATCTTTTGTAACAAAAGAAGATAAATCTTTGGATTTAAACTTTTCGATCAGCTCTGCGCCGAATCCTGAAGTCTCCAGATCGTTGTTTAACGTGTCATTGGATCCGATCAAGAATCGTTTGGCCAGGGAGTCTTGTGAGTGTGTTTTTGAGGTTAGAATGGACGCCTCGGAGTCGCTCTGAAGTCGGCTGTATCCGTCCAACGGCAGAGGCAGTTGGTAGGACTGGTCCTGGGTGGGCCAGTCCACACGTATGAGTGTGGAGTGCCTGTGAGGGTTCACCGAGGGTTGGTGGGGGGTCAGGGTTGCCATGCCGTGGCTGTGACGGATGTTGGCGGCTTTGCCTGCATTTCGGGGTGACCCACGTTCCCTAGAAATAAATAGATTGTTATGTTATAAATGTAAACAAACAAATATCACGGCTTATCAACTTATTTCACTGACAAAAGCAATGAGATCAAAAGCAAATATGCAACTAAGCTACACATATAGTGTAACAACATCTTACCGCGTTAACCCCAAAGGGTTTCGCATGTGGCGAGTGGAACGTATTTATTTTTACAGGTAAGGGGGCCGGCCTTAATTCTAAAGTCTGCAAATGAAACTGTGTGCTAAACCTTTGTGATTATTGTTCTTGAATAACTAATACATGTGACTGTGCACATAGTTTATGTGTCGTCAATCAATTAAGGTAAGAAATCAATAAATGTGTTTGAAATCCCCGTACCGGGATTCACATAGCCAGAATATCCAGAAGTGAAAAGGTTAAACATTGTGCAGCAGAGTTACCTTCCAGCATAAACTAATGAAGCGTTTAGTATAGTAACAAACAACTAACGGTGTTATTCTTACTTGTCATATTTCGCCATCGGCCTAACTGGCGACTACTTAGTCTGGGTACAACGCCGGACTAGACCAAATTTGAAATATTGATTCTCGTTCATAGTGTAACGTAGGAACAGTTGAGCCTGCGACCAAATTTGGACGGCTGAAATTACGTCCGTTCAATGTCGTATTTCAAAAAAAAATCTGTTCTAGAGATGTCACTTTATAAATATTATTTAAAGAATAGGGAATTTTCAGTCGTTTTTAAATAATTATTAAAACAATAACCATTGACAATAACGCAAAAAAAATATGAAAAATAAAAGCAAATAATCAGTTTTTAAATTTGTTGTGCAATTTATAATTAAAAAAACTTTGAAAACAATTGATTAGCCAAATAAATCCGTATATTTTTTGTGGATCGGGAAAAATAAAACAAATGTAGGGAATATGCGTTTGGGATGACCACACAGATATGGCCGCGGCGGGCTGGCGGAGACGCGCGGGGCAGACGTCACAATGGCGGACGGCTTGTTGTTTTGTTTGTAAACAAACAGATGTCGACCGAAATGCATCTAAATATTTTATTTCAGGTGGAAAAAGTGTCTCATATGTGTTCGTGGAGTGTTGAATATCTTCTTCACTCATTTTAAACTATCTAGTTAAGTTCAGTTTTGTAAAATGTGTCATATGAAGAATTTTGCCGCGAGCCGTGATTCAATCTTTCAAATGATTTCTTTTCTTTCTTATTTTTTTGTGTTTTGTGCCTCAAAAAGCGATTGATTAGCAAAAAGATGCTGAATTCTGTCAATGTGACCAAAATGACAAAAACAAATCGCAAAACAAAACAGTAATAAAGCAAATATTTACGATTTAATATTAAATACGGCAGTTGTCAAAATCGATTGTACCACAAAACCCTCTCCGAGGCGGTTTTGTCTTGGCCTAACTTCGCATACATTTGGAGGCTAGATTTAGGCGGGCGTTGAACTCGAGACGCAAGCCTAACTACTTCAGAAATGTTCAAGAATCAAAATTAAGCAAAACGTGGGTTCAAAGGGCGACGAAAATGTCTAAGAATAACACCGTAAGGTGGTAAGCAATGCTCCTAGTATGCAGACAAACATATAAACATTTCAAATGAATAATTTAAAATCATTTTTCATGTTTTGCTCTAGATAGCACCATCTATGAAATGCATTGAAAAGTTGTTTTCACAGCCCGTGGGTTTGAGTCCAGGATAAAATGCAAGTTTACCTCATCTTGACTTTGAAGCTGCCTTGTCCCTGCGGCGTTGTGACCGTGGAGTTATTCTGCGACTCTGGTGCTTCCTTGCAAACTCTGCAAAAAAAATCAAGTAACTGTTAATTATTTAGACCTTTACCTTGAGCTTAAAACATTGCATAGATTCCCCTCGAGCATGTTAATATGCCGGTGGATAGTGCCGGAACGCGGATCCGCGCTCTAATGCCATTTTTTTTTATTTTTTCTTTAGTTTTTACACAGCAATAAGATCAAAAATCGAATAAAATACTGCTATTAGGTAAAACTACTCTCCTATGAACTCAATGCATTAATTTTCATTAGTGAATTAAAATCGTTCCGGGTCAACTTCAATGGTAAAATCAATATAGAATTAAGGTCAGAGAGGGTTAAACTGCTCGGCAATAACCCTCAATGTTTTATTATCCCGTAATTAATAATACTTTTAGGCTAATTTATTTTGTGAGCACTGATTTTGTGTGAATCACACCTCAAGAGCCCTCTGTGAGCTTGGTCATCGCTGTAGAAAGCCTCAATTCTCAAGCAAGACCCAGTTGGTGCAGCTGTAGCCCAGAGGTAGTGGCTGCATGGACCTATGGTGACCAGCAGATTAATTTTCAACTCAGCGTACCTCTTGTTCTCAGTCTCTGGCTGGGGGGAGGCAGTCCCCAGGTTGGTGGGCGTGGTGGGGGTGAGGGCCGCGACCTTGCCGCGACCCCCAGAGTGCTCCGGGGTGCTGCAGTCAATGAACAGCAGGTCAGACAGCTGCTCCTCTAGCTTGGTGCGCTTCCTGTAATTAAAAATGTACCAAAAATATGTAAGTAAAATTTAAAAAGATCTCTGATGATATTACAATGATATGAAAAATTTTAAGAAGGAAATATACATTAATGCCCGTTATTTTCAACATAAGTATAGCGACTTTATACTGAATGAATAGGACGCACTTATGTCAATCGTGTCGTAGTTCGGTCGATAGCTCAGTTGGTACAGTGCTTGCATTCCATGCCGTGACCTCGGGTTCCAATCCCGCCGAGGCGAGGGTGTCAGAAATGATTTCCCGTTTCGGTGTTTATTTCAAACCCCAAAATGAAAATACCGGCAAGGTTTACTCAGCCTTCACAAGAAATGAGTACCAGCCCTCTTGGGAGCTGGGAAACCCCCACTTCATCTGAAGTGGTTGGCGTAAGGCTGGCCCCCTTACCTGTAAAAAAAAATAGGTTCAACTCGCCACATGCGACCCCCTCAGGGATAACGCGGCAAGAAGTTACACTATATGTGTAGCTTAGTTGTTTTTTTTTTGCGTTGCGTGTGGGTAGTTTATTTTTATCAGTTAAAAGTCACATATGCTAACGCTGAAAATATTGGGCCTAAAAGACGTGTTTCGTCTAAGGCCAGCCCCACTTACCTGTAACAACAAAAGGTTTCACACATCAAATGTTACATTTCCGGGAAGTTTTAGGTAAAAGGCTGTTTAATTCCTTCATCATTTTGCCTCTATAAGACTTTCCCAGGCTTGGTTTAGCGACACCGGAAAGATTATTTTATCATTGTTAAAGCTTTACCCACATCTGTATATCTGAAGTATTGAAAACAATTCAAATGCAACTGCATTCTTCCTTGCTCTCAGCTCTTGTATAGAGGCTCAGCTATACAGAAGGCATGATTTGTCTGCGTTACCTGGTGTCCTGAGGGCTGTGTGAGTCTGTGTTGGTGCTCCTGGGCAGCTTGGTGGGGCTGGGCTCAGCGCTCGTGTCCCCGCTGCTGGCCTCCTTGTTCCAAGTCTACAACAAACAATTACTTTTATTTCACAAACAGATGTATACTTGCTGATACCAATGAAGTCGAAGTATTAAATTTAGAATCAAATTAGAGTTACAGATTGTTTGAGTTAAAAATAAATTGTTGTTGCATATTGTAAGCATGTTGTTTTAATCCAAAATAAGATAATACACCTACTAAAATCGTTGAGTTAGCGCAATAATTAAAAAATATTTACTTTTGCTTGGGTTCAGTAAAAGCTAATTTATTTTTATAACCAATCAAATCACCAATTTCAATTTGACGCATATTAAAAAAAAATATGCAGGGAAAATAAAGAATATAGGGAAATTTTGAATATGGAATAGAAAAACAAAATATGATTGACAAGGAGAAAAAAAAAGGATATCGCTTGCCTGGTTTCAGAGCCACAGGCTGGTGCAAATAATGATTATTAATTTTGTTGTGTTTTGTAAACATTCTGATGGCGAATAAAATAAAAGTGTGTAATAAAGTTTGGGTTGATTGTCTTCTTTCAAAAGTGATATTGTTCTCGCGCTCAGGACTCTAGCAAGAGTCACAATTTGTGATGAAGAAATTCTGGATGGCGGATTTAGTTTCAAAGCAGATTTTGAACAGACACTTCGTTGAAGACATGAACATCATCGTAATTATCATCACAAATTGGCGTAACGTGGTGGGGCATGATTAGCAGACAATATTCTCCATTTGACATTTGATAATAGTAATACACATTTACCTGTCTGGCGGTGTTGTCGTCCTCACTGAAGATGTCCATCTCCCTCTCCTGGGAGGTGAGCCGCAGCCTCATGCCAGCAAGTTCAGCCAGGCTGGCCTCAAAGTACGAGTCACAGGAGACAGATCTGCAGACCACAGCACACAATAACCAACAAATTCACACAAGGTTTCATTTGGTACATTTCATTTTTAAGGAATCCTGTGTAGAAAGTCATGTGAAAAAGGAAGTCGGAAATCAGAAGCATGTGCGGCACTGAGGACATTGTCAGATGGAGTAGGAAGAGGAGACGGTCCTTAAGGGACCACACCACGTGTGGACAGCGGGGATGGAAATAAGTTAACTCGGATCATTGTATGCAAGAAACCAGATGGCCAGTGTCTGACAGACCTATCAACAAAATGTGGAGGAACAGCTGGTCTTCTGCATTACAAGAGGGGAGTCCCGAATTAATAGATCAGCAGGTCTAAAATAAGAAGAATCCTGTGTGAGAGAATCCAGATTTCATATTATTTGGAGGTATATGACAGGCAGGTCCCCCTACATGTATGCTAGGATGTACCTGTTGTGCTGGTTGACAGGCTGTGGCTGAGGTTGTGTGGCCAGGGGAGGCAGGCAGTCTCCCTCTGAGGAGAGGCTCCCACAGGGCGCTCCTCCAGGTCCCCCTACATGTATGCTAGGATGTACCTGTTGTGCTGGTTGACAGGCTGTGGCTGAGGTTGTGTGGCCAGGGGAGGCAGGCAGTCTCCCTCTGAGGAGAGGCTCCCACAGGGCGCTCCTCCAGGTCCCCCTACATGTATGCTAGGATGTACCTGTTGTGCTGGTTGACGGGCTGTGGCTGAGGTTGTGTGGCCAGGGGAGGCAGGCAGTCTCCCTCTGAGGAGAGGCTCCCACAGGGCGCTCCTCCAGATCCCCCTACATGTATGCTAGGATGTACCTGTTGTGCTGGTTGACAGGCTGTGGCTGAGGTTGTGTGGCCAGGGGAGGCAGGCAGTCTCCCTCTGAGGAGAGGCTCCCACAGGGCGCTCCTCCAGGTCCCCCTACATGTATGCTAGGATGTACCTGTTGTGCTGGTTGACGGGCTGTGGCTGAGGTTGTGTGGCCAGGGGAGGCAGGCAGTCTCCCTCTGAGGAGAGGCTCCCACAGGGCGCTCCTCCAGGTCCCCCTACATGTATGCTAGGATGTACCTGTTGTGCTGGTTGACAGGCTGTGGCTGAGGTTGTGTGGCCAGGGGAGGCAGGCAGTCTCCCTCTGAGGAGAGGCTCCCACAGGGCGCTCCTCCAGGTCCCCCTACATGTATGCTAGGATGTACCTGTTGTGCTGGTTGACAGGCTGTGGCTGAGGTTGTGTGGCCAGGGGAGGCAGGCAGTCTCCCTCTGAGGAGAGGCTCCCACAGGGCGCTCCTCCAGGTCCCCCTACATGTATGCTAGGATGTACCTGTTGTGCTGGTTGACAGGCTGTGGCTGAGGTTGTGTGGCCAGGGGAGGCAGGCAGTCTCCCTCTGAGGAGAGGCTCCCACAGGGCGCTCCTCCAGGTCCCCCTACATGTATGCTAGGATGTACCTGTTGTGCTGGTTGACAGGCTGTGGCTGAGGTTGTGTGGCCAGGGGAGGCAGGCAGTCTCCCTCTGAGGAGAGGCTCCCACAGGGCGCTCCTCCAGGTCCCCCTACATGTATGCTAGGATGTACCTGTTGTGCTGGTTGACAGGCTGTGGCTGAGGTTGTGTGGCCAGGGGAGGCAGGCAGTCTCCCTCTGAGGAGAGGCTCCCACAGGGCGCTCCTCCAGGTCCCCCTACATGTATGCTAGGATGTACCTGTTGTGCTGGTTGACGGGCTGTGACTGAGGTTGTGTGGCCAGGGGAGGCAGGCAGTCTCCCTCTGAGGAGAGGCTCCCACAGGGCGCTCCTCCAGGTCCCCCTACATGTATGCTAGGATGTACTTGTTGTGCTGGTTGACAGGCTGTGGCTGAGGTTGTGTGGCCAGGGGAGGCAGGCAGTCTCCCTCTGAGGAGAGGCTCCCACAGGGCGCTCCTCCAGGTCCCCCTACATGTATGCTAGGATGTACCTGTTGTGCTGGTTGACGGGCTGTGGCTGAGGTTGTGTGGCCAGGGGAGGCAGGCAGTCTCCCTCTGAGGAGAGGCTCCCACAGGGCGCTCCTCCAGGTCCCCCTACATGTATGCTAGGATGTACCTGTTGTGCTGGTTGACAGGCTGTGGCTGAGGTTGTGTGGCCAGGGGAGGCAGGCAGTCTCCCTCTGAGGAGAGGCTCCCACAGGGCGCTCCTCCAGGTCCCCCTACATGTATGCTAGGATGTACCTGTTGTGCTGGTTGACGGGCTGTGACTGAGGTTGTGTGGCCAGGGGAGGCAGGCAGTCTCCCTCTGAGGAGAGGCTCCCACAGGGCGCTCCTCCAGGTCCCCCTACATGTATGCTAGGATGTACTTGTTGTGCTGGTTGACAGGCTGTGGCTGAGGTTGTGTGGCCAGGGGAGGCAGGCAGTCTCCCTCTGAGGAGAGGCTCCCACAGGGCGCTCCTCCAGGTCCCCCTACATGTATGCTAGGATGTACCTGTTGTGCTGGTTGACAGGCTGTGGCTGAGGTTGTGTGGCCAGGGGAGGCAGGCAGTCTCCCTCTGAGGAGAGGCTCCCACAGGGCGCTCCTCCAGGTCCACCTACATGTATGCTAGGATGTACCTGTTGTGCTGGTTGACAGGCTGTGGCTGAGGTTGTGTGGCCAGGGGAGGCAGGCAGTCTCCCTCTGAGGAGAGGCTCCCACAGGGCGCTCCTCCAGGTCCCCCTACATGTATGCTAGGATGTACCTGTTGTGCTGGTTGACAGGCTGTGGCTGAGGTTGTGTGGCCAGGGGAGGCAGGCAGTCTCCCTCTGAGGAGAGGCTCCCACAGGGCGCTCCTCCAGGTCCACCTACATGTATGCTAGGATGTACCTGTTGTGCTGGTTGACAGGCTGTGGCTGAGGTTGTGTGGCCAGGGGAGGCAGGCAGTCTCCCTCTGAGGAGAGGCTCCCACAGGGCGCTCCTCCAGGTCCACCTACATGTATGCTAGGATGTACCTGTTGTGCTGGTTGACAGGCTGTGGCTGAGGTTGTGTGGCCAGGGGAGGCAGGCAGTCTCCCTCGGATGTTAAACTCTCACAAGAACGGGCAGCGCGACCTTCCTCAACGTCCACCTACAAACAATACATAACATCAGAGCTGTGGAGACAGACCAACAATGCCAAATATATAGATAGATTGTTTATTCTTTGTGAAAGATTCACTTGTACTGAGATTCATGTTCTTACAAAATAATCAATTAAAAAAATATACATATATTTCAAATACAAATTGATGTTCCTAGATATCACATAGTGGGAGGACTCCGGTAGCAACTTTCAGAGGATTTCATCCCTGAACTCGTTTTCGATTTAAACAAAAAACAACACTCACAAATGTTAGTTGAGATACAAATAAAATGAGAGATCTGGTTGCTGTAAGGCAGCATGGACCTTTTGTGACCTGCTGGTCTTCCCAAAATGGCGCTTTAACCAACAGAGTGCCAAAACGCGGATTCGCGCTAATATTACTGATCGCATTTATTTTCGTTTTTCTTTTGTTTTTACACAGAAGTAAGATCGAAAATATCATTCAATATACTCCTATTGAATAAAACTACACACCAATAAACTCAAAGCATTCATTTTCGTTTGTGAATATTTAAAAAATATATTTGTAGTTGACCTTGAAAATTATGAGTTTAAAAACCTTTTTATTTTTATATGACTCACACAGAAAGGGTTTTGTTTACAAAACAAAGATCACTGCTCCCTAACATTTATGTATGTACCAACCTGGCTTCCCAGACCATTCATAATAATAATATTTATGTCTATTTTTAGAACAGTATGTTTTTTTCATAACCATAATATTATGAGGCAGTGCAAAAAATACATCACTGGTGATTTTTTACTTTGCCAAACAAAAAGCTTGATTTCACTGGTTTTTTTTTGGGATAAAAAAATCAGATAGGAAATATGTTTCATATCTTTGGAGATATTTAAAATCAAAACCAGGAGTTCGGTAGCTGGATTACGGCAGAAAATCCCTGACACTCTAGAGGTTATTAACCTGAATATTCATTGATTGACGACATTTCAAACTATGTGAACAGTCACATGTATTAGTTATTCAAGAACAAAAATCATAAGGGTTTAGCACATATTTCCACTTGCAGACTTTTGAATTGTTGAACACAGATGTCAGGGATAAGTTTAAAGTTGGATGACGTCTATGACTGACAGCAGCACTGTATGCAAGATTACCCTTGACGCCTATGTGTGTCATCTGGAGTTGAAGAGTTAAATGTCACTCACCAGCATGTTGGGCGCGGTGTGTGTGATGGCCGGCAGCTGCTGCTGGGTGCTGCTGGGCCCCTGCTGCTCCTGGGCCAGCACACTGGGGGCGGGGCGCGCGGCCTCCGTGCAGGGGGAGGGGGGAGGGCGGTGCTTGCTGGCGCGGAAGAACAGGCCCCGCCAGCCTGAGGGGGAGCGCTTCAGGCCCCGCTTACCTCCTCCTGGCCAACACACAACACAACACCATATTAGTTTTCATATTATTCTTAATTCCTTGACTTATAGGTTGGTATAAGGCTGACCACCCATGCTGTAGAAAATGGTTCACTTTGCCAATGTCAACCTTGTTTCAGGGAAGGTTGGCCAAGAGTTGCAGGGCTTATGTTCATTTGAGATTTGGCTTTTATATTGTAGGTCCACATGCGGCATGTGTTAGCGTGAACTTATATGTGTCTGCTTGTGAGATTGCATTTAATATGAATCTCAAATGATATAAAGTTTTTAAAGTTTCAATTTTTTTTTAAAAGTCATACGAAATAAGGCCATTTTGTCCAAATTATTTTGTATTTCGACACCCAATTTTGACATATGCCATAATGTCTTAAAATAATGCCTTTTTCCTTTAAAATTCATAAATTTTAGCGATCACAATATTTATAATGCGTGTTATCTAACAACTGGCAGCCATTATTATTCGCAATAGTACCAACTTTCTAGGAATATTCTTACATTTGCCCAAGTTTTTTTGTACACATGGAAATGCAACTGTGAAGATTTTTGTTCTCTATCTTACTAATGACCATTTTTGTAAGTAAGTTGAAACAAATATGTAATGTATAATTTTGTTACAATAATTTCTAGTTCACAGATATCATATGTATGTCAATGGATAAACCCTTTGGAAACCTAAAAAACGTCAATGGTTCATTTGGTAGATTGCTTGTGTTTCATGGCGGAGGGCTAGGGTTGGATCCACACCGAGGGTGTCACGATAGCAAGAAGCTCCTCACCAGCGGGCAGCTGTATCACAGTGTGGTAGCGGGGCAGGCTGTTGGGCCCGCCTCCTACTTCTATGTAGTGCGGCTCCTTGGCTCCGCTGGGGCGCAGCTGCTGCTTGCTGCGGGCCTCCTCAAGACTGCAACAGACAATCAGCTCATTTCATCAGTTGGCAGAGTCCAATCGATAGCTCAGTTGTTGGAGTGCTTGCATTCTATGCTAAGAGCTCGGGTTCCAATCCCACCGAGGGTGTTAGAAGTGATTTCCCATTTCGGTGTTTACTTCAAACCCCAAAATAAAATTCCAGCAAAGTTTACTCAGCCTTCACAAGAAATGAGTACCAGCCCTCTCGGGAGCTGGGAAACCCCCACTTCAACTGAAGTGAGGGTTTATCTGTAAAATAAATAGGTTCAACTCGCCACATGCAGCAAGAAGTTACACTATATGTGTAGCTTAGTCAGAGGAAAGTGTGGAAGGGGAAGACCGAGGAAGGAATGGCTGGATCAAAGTGGTGAAATTGTGAATGTATGAAAAAGGTAATAGATATGAATGCATTGAAAGAGGTATGTAAAGATAGGAAGAAATGGAGGACTGCAGAGCTGCCACCCCTAGCGGAATAAAAACAGAGTTACAGTTACAGTATACAGGGTTATTCACAACACACTTGATTCATAGCTGATCCATGGATCATCTTTTTTTTGTATGGAAAATTCACATTATGTGACGGTTGAGCCATGGATTTTGTCTATTGTGCACCATGAAAAAAAAATGTTACCTGAGCAGTTTGGTGGGGGTGGCGAGGGGCAGGCTCTTGGGCCTCCTGGCCATGCCCGCGGGCCCCTCTTCCATGAGCAGGTCCCCCACATAGTCCGTCAGCTCGTAGCCCTCCTGCCCCGCCTGCTCCTCGGAGAAGATCAGCTCCGCGTAGCAGATGAGGAACTCTGTCACCACCGCCTGCAACACATGCATAACTTACACTTGCAATGTGCTCTTTGTGCCATTGAAATCTATAAAACAAAACTACCACACATTGTGGTGGCTATGGTTACTTTTTTTTTTAAGAAATCCTGTGCAGGAGACTCCCTAGATTTCTGATTTAAGACACTTGTTGTAGTGCCGCAGAGGTGTTTACGAGTCTGGTCGTCGCTACAAAGCGCTAATACTCACTTGAGTCTTGCTTGTTCACTGTAAGGCTGGATGGACCTTTTAGTGACCAGTCTTTGGTAAAGAAATGTGAATTTTTCACCCAGCTAAGAGTGTATTTGAAAATATAAATGGTATATTCTTTTTGTGTTCCGCAGAGATTCCATTTACGAGTCAGAAGAGTTAACCGCTAGACTACGGACCGGTCAAACGTACTGTTACTTTATCAACGCATTCTTCTCTTACAAAATCATTCCTCACCCTATCACTCCGATCATATGAATGATAATTTGTGGGAAAAAAGCAAAAATACAAAGAAGTCCCCATCTCTTTTGATTGCGTAATTGTACAGATAGAGTGGGGTTTACCTGCACAGCGACGCCTTGCAGAGCGTGCTGCTGGAGAGGCGAGCGCAGCAGGTTGGGCGCCCACACGATGGCCATGTTCCTGGCCGTCATACCCGTGCTGGAGCCCAGCAGGGACATCTTGTGCAGGTGCTGCATGAGGAAGGCCAGCGTCCTGTAGTGCGGCGGAGGCAGCTTCCCCACGGCCTCCCGCATGCGCAGCAGCTTCTCCGCGTCGTCCAGCCGCCTGCTGCAGGAGGCCTCCGTGCCTGCGGGGTCGGGGGAGCCCTGCACGGCCGACACAAAGCACGTGTACAGCTGGTACGTGCACAGCGGGTTGGGGAGCTCCCTGCAACAAATGTTATTTTATTTTAATAGGACAACCAACAGCATTACAGAAGAAATATAAAAATTACAATTGTAAAAATATGGCCAATTATATGTTGCCACATATATCAAGTTTAGAAAGTTGGAAAGAAGTACACAAAATACTGTCTTAATGAAAATTTGGCTTGGTTCTTGACCCTTCAACTGCGGGTGACACGCATTGGTGTCAAGTGTAAACTTGCATACAGTGCGGCTGTCAATCATAGACGTCATCCAACTCTGAACTAATCCCTGCCATTTTTCAAGAATTCAAAAGTCTGCAAGTGGAAATATGTGATAAACCCTTGTGAATTTTGTCCTTGAATAACTAACACATGTGACTGTTCACATTGTTTGAAGTGTCGTCAATTAATGAATGATTAGGAGATCAATAAATGTTTTAAAAATAAATGTACTTGAAAAAGTATTCCGTACTGGGGGTAAATTTATAGCCAGAATATTCAGAAGCGAAAAGGTTAACCTCCGGGGTGCCAGAACATGGATCCGCGCTCACAGTAACTATTTGCGTTTTTTTCTTTTAACTTTAGTTTTTACAACGCAATAAGATCGAAAATCGTATAACATTCTCCTATTGGATAAAACTACTTACCAATAAACTCAAATATTAAAAAAAACTCCTTCCGTGGTTTATGCTCTAAGGTGCAGAAATATTAGTTCTTTATCTTCTTTACAAGGCTAATGACAAAATCTATTCTTGGAACGAGTACCACAGTCCTTGTGATTCGTGTGTCAGCTAATTAATATAAAGAATACCTTCGCGCTCGACAGATGTCCGCCTACAGTTCAGACCAACAGCTTTGAGCTCTACAACACAACCACATTCATTGAAAAATAATATCAAAGTTGTTTAAACAAGCTGTGTTGCACTGTCCCCACCTGAAGTACATCTTGAGCAGACTGGCTATGGCGTGTATGTCCTGCGGGGGCCCCGGTGCGGGGGGGCGCTCCTCATCGAAGGCCAGGCGGAGGCGCTGCGTGGTGCTGGAGGCTCCGGAGAGACGGTAGATGCCGTCCACGCAGCCGTACTGCTCGATGATGGCCGCACACGACGACAACACCAGGGGAACTGCAACAAATACAAAACTATTACATGTTTCAGCTCTCTACTTAGAGAATAGGGTAATTAAAATTTTCTTCTCTTTCATAAAATTTAAGTTTAAGATATAAGAACCTCCCGAATGCCGAAACACGGATCAGCGCTCACAGTACTAATCGTGATTTTTTTCATTTTTCTTTAGTTTTTACACAGCAATACTGCTATTGGGTAGAACCACCCACCAATAAACTCGAAGCATTCATTTTAGTTACAAAATATAAAAATTGAAGTTGGCCTTGAATGAATATCTTTAGAAATATTTAATAACAAAACCAAGAGTTGGGTGCCTGGATTACGGCTGAAAATCGCTGGCACCTAGAGGTTAAAGGTCTCAAAATGCATCTGCGTTTTTAGCTCTAGACCAGTGGTTCCCAAACTTTTAATTTCGCGTACCACTAATGAAATTATAAATCAGTGGCGTACCACTGAAGTGCAACAGTTAACAAATCATTCAAATGGCAAAGTAATAAAACCTGCAACTGTTAATGAAAACATTTTGCTTATTTATTTATTATAGAAAAAAATACACAACTCTTAGTGCAGGGGTGTCCAACATAATATTGTGGAGGGCCAGATTTAGTATTTTTGTAATCGTGGCGGGACAGGCCTGTCTTAGTCTGAAAAATGGTGCTGCATGTTCGAAACTTGAAGCGCGAAATTGAAACACGTTTTATTTTATTATTTACTATGTATTTCCTATGGCCATGGCTGCTTGCGTACCACCTTAAATAGCGTCGCGTACCACTGGTGGTACGCGTACCATAGTTTGGGAACCACTGCTCTAGACCAACAAGAGATATGCTCATTGTAAAGAGAGAAATATAAAACATTTTGATGAATAGGACTCCATCATGTATTTCAGTTGTCAGTGAATACCTTGATGTCCCTTATTGAGCAGATGCTCCCCGAGGTCGCAGCCGAACACCCTCTCCTTGAGGATGCCCTGCTGCCTGAGGGACCTGCGGCTGGGCCGGCTCAGGATGAAGCTGCGGAACAGGGAAATCAGCTTGCCGTGCTTGCGCAGAACTGGCTTGATGGGCGCCACTGCCACGGACCTGCAGAGGAACAGCGCGGTATCAGACATGTGGAAGAAGCTACACAGGTCATAGGTTAAAAAGAAGGAGAGACACTGACCCATTGAGTAATAACATAGAGGAGCAGAAACTAATTTACTGCACTGATACATACTATAGCCCGAATTTGTCTCAGTCCTGTCAAACGTTGCAGTGGTGTAGTCATGAAATAAGGCCAGTTTGTCTATGGGAGGAGGCTGCTTCATGTTGCGGGGCACCTTGTCCCCGATGACGGCCACACACTGCTGGGGGAAGAAGCTATACAGGACAGGTTATAAGGAGAAGAGACACTGACCCCACTATGGGAGGAGGCTGCTTCATGTTGCGGGGCACCTTGTCCCCGATGACGGCCACACACTGCTGGGGGAAGAAGCCCACGCTGAAGCCGCGCTTGCCCCTCCACCAGGTGGACTCTGAGGGCCCCGGCATGTCTATCACGCTGATCATGTCCCCCACCTCAAAGCTGATCTCGTCTCGGGCCTGAAACACAACAACAACTCTCAGGATATAATCTTTAATCTAAGTTGCACAGATTTATTACATTTATGATTCATATTAAATACATTCCCTTAAGCAGACACGTATAAGTTGGCTGGACTACAGAACAGTTTATAAACATGACTGCTATCTACATTAACAGCAAGGCTTATAATCTTGATGTCCAAATTCGCTCACATCACTCCGCTGTCAAAAAAATACATTGGCTTTGTTCCCCAGAGGGTGGTCTACTGTGTTCGTATGATGGTATATGGCATATATCAGAGGTGCCCAAACGGTCGATCGCGGGAGGGTTTATGGTTGATCGCCGAGGATAGCTAAATTTTTCAGTGATCGACCTTAAAACTGTAGTTTTTTGCAAAAGAAAAAAGCGACATATATAAATATGAAGTTTTATGAAGATAGTACTATCTGCTTGGCGTTCTCTCTTTCGCAATATGGAGCGCAGTATGTTGTCAGCAGAGAATATCCCTAACTACGAACAATTTGTGGAGGACCACCAATGTCACGCTTCAACATCAGCATCAAGATAATTTTTATTTTTATATTGCACCAGTATTAATTTAATTTATTTGTGTAATATTAGAGATTAAAAATTTAATACAGATTTGACATTTTGCACTCAATGTAGTGTTACTTATGCTAATTTTTTCCTAATAAATATTTATAAATTATGAGTTATATTAAGTGGGCTAAACAGTTAAAATGTCAATCTCCTATTCATATTTTTTTACTAGGTCGATCTCCACAAAAAGGTATAGGTACCCCTGGTATATATAGTTCACAGATGGTATATTTATAGACACTCACATCTGAGGGCGATGGTGCGATTAATTTGGTTCAGCCGCATCATCAGCTGGGCACAAATTTCAGAGACCGTGCTTTCCGTGTTGCGGGTCTGGTGGAGTGGAATAGACTGCCAACCAGAGTCAAGAACTCCAAATCTGTGGATGTGTTTCGTGGAGCACTCAAGACACACCATTTTAAAAAGTCTTATCCGTGATCGGAGAGGGTCCTAGAGGTGTGTCCCACACAAAGACGGCACTCTCTTATCATTCGTAATTTAAAATAAATAAGCCTGACATATAAATTTACCTGCGATACATATCTCCTGACGGAGTAAGCGGCAGCAACAGCCGGAGTGTTGATGGAGTTGGAGTCCTCACTGGCTACCAGCAGCCTGTGGCCTGAAAATATATGAGAGCTCGCATTTAAAATACAGCCAGCAATGGATAGCAAAACATTATTTAGCGCATGACAGCTAGATCGTTGACGATTTGACTGGCATGTTTAAAATAAAACACCGACAGTTCAAATTCCATCATGCCCCTTGATGAAAGCTTGAATCCTGAGGTAAAAAATGTCATTGGGTGATTATTGTTAATCTTTTTTAATTTATAATATATAATTTTAATCTTTGTTAATCTTTGATTTATTCGGAGAGCGCTGTTTTTATGTGAATCACACGTCAAGATCCCTCTGCCAGCTTGGTCGTTGCTATCGAAAGCAAAACCTACTTGCTGTAAGGCTGGATGGACCTTTGGTGATTGTTCTTTGGTAACAATACATATTTGAATTTTTCAACCCAGCAAAGACCATATTATTTGAAAATATAAGCGATATGTTTTTTATGCTCCTCCTGGATTTAAGCCCACAACATTCCATTTACGAGTGGCTAAGCGCTAACAACTAGACTACGGACCAGTCGAGAGATAAAAGCTATAATCTAAGTTGCAAAGATATATTACATGTAAAATTCATATTAAATGCAAGCCCTAAAGCAGACACTTATAAGTTCCCGCTTACACATGCAGTTTATGTCCAAATTAAAAACCCAAATCTTGAATGAACATAGGCTCTGCAATTCTTGCATACCTTCCCTGAAACAGGGGTGACATTGGCAAAGTGAACATTTTTTTTCAGTAAGTATTTTGATGTGTATCACGTTTGTATTGTTTTGAGTCTATAATCTAAGTTGCAAAGATAGTGTTGCGAATATGCAAGATATTAGCAGTTGTGTTTGGTTTGTCAGTGTTAGTTAATAATAAGTCTATGAAGTCTTTAGAAATGAGTAAAAGCTAGTAGTTACCTAAAAAGAATTTGTATTTGTATTTGTTTGAGATTAGTTAAGTGTTGAATCGAATGTTCTGGTGAAATCCAGCACGGTGGTATGTGTCGAGAATGATCTAAATAATCTGTATAAATTAGGACCAGCATCTCCTGGAGGACCAGATATAAATCAACTGTCGTACTGTTCAAGTGTTAAAACACATAGACATTTAAGGCTTATATATATATATATATTATTTTATTTAGCTATTGCTAATTACAACTTAAGCTATGTTAATAAAAAACAACAAAAGATAAACAAACAAAAATAAAAAACCAAACAAAAATGAACAAATCAAAACTTATTAATAATTATGCTAAGGCCGGTTTGCATGTATATATTTTTTTAATTTTACTTTAAATTCATTAATATCCCTACTTTCTTTTATTTCTACAGGTAAATCATTATACAAATCCAATCCTCTGTGCAAAACGCCCTTATCATACTTTACACATTTGAATTTTGGCTTCCTTAAATTATCCTTTTTCCTGGTATTATATTCATGAATGTCTCTGTTCTTAATTAAAAATTTGCTCAAATACTGAGGTAACATGTTTTTTTCTACTTTGTGTATAAAAATAATAGCACTCATTCTTAAATTTTCTTCAATATATAACCAATCTAACGTATCTATCATATAACTTATTTTACAGTCTAGTTTTTTATTCAATATAGTTCTCATACCCCTGTTTTGTAATTTTTGTAATGTATTTATATACTGTTTATTTGCCATAAATAATATTGTTGGGCAGTATGTGTAGTGAGGCTTAAGACCCCATAGAGCGAATACGTCCAAAACGGTGTTCCGGGTTTTAAATGTCCATAATGTTTACTTTTTTTTAAAAATCTTTTACTGTCAGAATACAATAAAGAAATGTATAAACTACAGATTGACCGTTTCCAAAAATGATAGAAGTTATTTGAATTCTGTCAAAATGAACACAAACTAATGAAATATTACGAAATAATGCTATCTGGGTTCAATGAATAACTTGAATTTTTTGAATGGAAGGATACAAAAAATATGTATAAATGGTAAGTTTATTAATCAAACTCAAAATTGATCGCATTTTTTTTTCGTAATAATGCATGTAAATTGTACAAAATAAAATAAACAAAACAGCTTCAAAAATCCCATACTAATTTTGTAGGGAAACAATTTGACAGAAAAACGCAGTGGTTTGCTCGGCGTTCCCGCCAGTCTGGAGCAAACTGTGAAGGCGAGAGGACGTCTGTTCGCTCCGCATGAATTCTAGCGCGCAGAAAAAAGAATACAGGCTTCAAATAAAAAAACCCGATTAGTATATAAAAATATTTTCTTCACGTAAAATATTATTTGTAAATAAATGTGTGTCAATTAATCAAAAATGTCTTTCGTTTTTTTTTTTTAGAAAATATGGGAGTACGAAAACAAAAATACTATAATAAAAAAAGTAATCGAAGATTGTTTAGAAAAAAAAAGGTAAATTTTTCTACTTCCATATGATAATAATAATATAATATAATAATATTAGGATGATTTATTTGGTGAGCGCTGTTTTTGTGTGTATCACACCTCAAGAGCCCTCTGCGAGCTTGGTCGTCGCTGTAGAAAGCGACAATTCTCAAGCAAGACCCAGTTGTTGTAAGGTTGGATGGACCTTTCAGTGACCGGTAAAGGTTTATGAATTTTTCAACTCAGCGAGAGCACATTCGAAATATAAATGGTATATTTTTGTGCTCCGCTGAGATCCGAATCCACAACCTTCCATTTACGAGTTCGAAGTGTTTCCACTACGGACTACGGACCGGTCCAAGATGCCAACGACGCGCGGTGTACGTGAGCGGTCACCCATCCAAGTACTGTCCGCGCCCAATGTTGCTTGATCATTCCCATGTTTTTTTTTGCATTATTGAACTATACACGGATGCATAAATGAACGTGATTACTTTTTTAAAATACAAAAATGTATTTACATAATGGCGCTGAAAATGCTCATAGCAGATATAATAATAGGATGATTTATTTGGTGAGCGCTGTTTTTATGTGTATCACGCAGATCACGGTCAAAACTTCCCAACTCTTGAAGCTTCAGTTACCATAGATCATGGCAGCAGTACCCCGAGTGTAACTTGTGTAAACTTATCTCGATTGTCTAAATCTAAAAAAAAATAAAACAAAATCAAGACGTGCCGTCGTATATTTCATTCATTTTCGATTTACGCAATCGAAGGGAGTTTATAATTATTATATACTCGAGGTCGAGGCTGCTCCAGTGAGATACATATTATAATTCACGCAAGCCCTACGCTACGGACAACGGAATTATTATTATTGCTGATGTCAAGCAGTCAGTTCAATGATACGAGTATAATATTATGACAATCAGGTACGGCTCGTAGCATACCGTGCAAGGTAGGCTTTATTCTCAAAAATATTTTAATTTGTATAAAAGGTTGGTATGAGGCTGACCACCCATACTATAAATAATAGTTCACTTTACGAATGTCACCCCTGTTCTAGGGAAGGTCGGCAAGAGTTGCAGAGCTTATGTTATTTTGAGATTGGGTTTTTATGTTGTCCTTATACATGTCTGCTTGTGGAAATGCATGTTATAGGAGCTTTCAAATGTAAAATATCTTTGCAACTAAGATTCAAATTTGGATGAAATTTGATTAACGCCTTACATTGTATTTGCCCGTCTGAAAGATAGTACTAATAACAAATATAAAAAACCATTTGTGCAGATATTAAGACAAAACAATTGAAAATACATTCAGGGTTTTTTTATTTAAAAATTGTGGAATGCCACATTACTAAAGCATTCACCCTTTTTTATTCCAAACTTGAGATGTTTAGTTTTGTCGAAGTCTTTATTATCACATTTATTTTACCTATTGCATTTAGCTCTTCGTGTGTCCCGTGAAAAAAAGTAATGTTATGCTTTAAAATGTCAGAAAACAAGAAAAAAATCAAGTAAAAAGTGAAAAATTAGAGTTTTTCGTGTTTTTTTTATCGAGCAAACTTTTCAGAATCGTGCTGTCAAGCGATTGCAACTCTTTATTATAATGGCAGTAAAAAAGTCTGATGTGTATGAATAATAGTGTTAAAATTTTCATTGATTTGGATCCTTTACTTTCCGAAAAATGTAATTTGGTTAGGCAAACATGTTTGCCGTTTATATCGCACGGCACCGCTTGACATTTTGCGCCGGGTAGCGCTTCGAGTTGAAAAGAGACAAACATATTCGATTCGAATAGATTTGCCACTTGCGCCAAGTATTTACTTTTTAAATATATACTTTTGACGTCTTTACCCGCAAATGTATGAAAACTTAAATAGCGTTCCTAGTTAGCGTTCCAGTTTCCTTGTTTTTTAAACGTTGTTGTTTAGTTTACACGTATGTTTTTTTTTACTTAAAAGGTACTTCTCTGAAGAGAAGAAAAATATAATAGATAAGAGTAAATTCGTTCTCGCATGCGATCGTTGTTTCGACAATAAAACTTTTGCAAAACGTAACAAGGAATTCTTCTTCTTCTTTCAGTAGGTTGGTATGAGGTTGACCACCCATACTGTAAAAAATGGTTCACTTTGCCAATGTCACCCCTGTTTCAGGGAATGTCGGCAAGAGTTGCAGGGCTTATGTTCATTTGAGGTTTGGATTTTATTTGTAAGTACACAATCAGCATTTGTAAGCGCGAACTACACGTGTTTGTTTGTGGGCATACATCTGAGAGCTTTGAATGAATATATCCTTGCAACTTAGATTATAGATTATAGAGATTATAGATCATGGATATTTTTACTATGTATGCTACAGGTCTAAATAAGGATTTGGTGCTTTTGTTAACTACTAGGTAGGTCCATTTGCGGCATGTGTAAGCACGAACTTATACGTGTCTACTTGTACAAATGCATGTTATATAAGTTCCTAAATGTACTATATCTATGCAACTTAGATTCTTATTTAGATATTGCCCTATATTCTAATAAATTGAATGGCCTGTCTACTGATAGAACACTTGAGCTATGATAGAAACAAAAACAATGCTTACCGAATAAATCATTCTGTAAATTTATTATAAATAAAAATGGAAATATTATTTGGTTATACAGCCGTACAGTATATATTTTATCACGTTGAGTTTACTGTTTGCATGTAATTCACATCTCAATGGCCCGAACTGAAATGCCACCGGTATAATCCAACTTTAATTTTTACAATAGGTATGTAACAGTTTACAAAAATGAAATTTATCTCTGTAAAAAAATGTATGCAGGCATCACACGCAGTATGTACACCTTTAACCTTATATTCTACATCCATATTCCTCAAATGTATGAGGTATATAAAAATGCAAAATATAAGCCATAATTATTATCAAAAATGAACACTTCCATTTATGTTATGATTTATCTGAGTTTGAGTGATCGCGCGTGCACGGAGCGGTAGAGTCGATGCGCGCGCCGCAGCGCGCGGGAACCGAAGCAATTAGAGGTCAAAACTCAAAGGCATATTTGGAAGGCGCCCTCTTAATTATGCTATTGTATACAATTATTTTATATTCCTTACTTAACAAGCTCTTCATTCTACTTAATACACCTATTTTCTTGCTTATTTTTTTGATAATATAATCAAAATGTTCTTTGAAATTAAGCTTACTATCAATTATCACTCCTAAGTACTTAATCTTATCAACTACTTCCAATTCTTTATTATTTACCTTAATAATTAATTTACCCTTTTTGACATTATTCAGTACTATTACTTTTGATTTCTCAGTGTTTAACTTTAACTTATTTTTATTTAACCACTTTTCTGTCCTACCCATAACACTATTTAATTCTCTTTCTACCTTCTGTATGTCCTCCCCAACACAATATATCAATGTATCATCCGCAAATAAATGTAACCGACATCCACTGTTACTAATTACGCTTAAAATGTCATTATAATAATCTATAATCTATAATCTAAGTTGCAAGGATATATTCATTTAAAGCTCTCAGATGTAAGCCCACAAACCAACAAGTGTAGTTCGCGCTTACAAATGCTGATTGTGTACTTACAAATAAAATCCAAACCTCAAATGAACATAAGCCCCACAACTTTTGCCGACCTTCCCTGAAACAGGGGTAACATTGGCAAAGTGAACCATTTTTTACAGTTTGGGTGGTCAGCCTCATACCAACCTATAAGTCAAGGAATATGAATAAAAAATTACATTTAAATATATAAAAGAACAAAACCTTACAAAGAAATCTATACAAAAAAAGTCAGAAATTTCCTATGCAAAAAATGTAGCAAATTAATACACCAACATTAGAAATCACCATTGCAGATTAGCCGCCACTTCTTCCTGTCCTTGCACACTTCTTTCATTTCATCCAGAGTCATAACCTTTTTCATGCAAGTCCTCCTATTATTATGACTCTGGATATCCCATTCATTCGCTATTTCAGAAATTTGATCCATCCATACTTTTCTCGGTCTTCCTCTACCACGACATCCATCTATTTTAGCAACATATACTTTCTTCGTCAATTAATATATATTAATTAATATACAATTAATATCATTAATATACAATATAAATAAGATTGGTCCTAGCTTGGATCCTTGCGGGACTCCCGTGTTAATTTCCTTTTGGTTAGAACATTGGCTTGAGATTTTCACTTTTTGCTTACGCATCACTAAGTAATTTTTTATCCATTGTATTACTGTTCCTTCAATTCCCATATTTTTCATTTTTTTTACTAATAAATTTCTATCAACTGTTTCAAATGCTCTTTTGAAGTCCAAGAATGCTGCAGCTACAATTTTATTATTATTTATGTCTTCGATCCAATTATTTATTACTAGTTGGATTGCTGTTTCCGTTGAGTGTTTTTCTCTAAATCCTGATTGTTCTTCAATTAATATCCCCTGATTAGCAATAAATCTTTTCAGTTGATTACTTATTATCTCTTCTATTATTTTTTCCAGAAATGGTAACATATTAATAGGTCTATAGTCACTGGCTTCGATTGGATTTTTAATTTTGGCAATTGGGATAATTGTGGCTATTTTTAGTATATTGGGCATTACTCCTTTAATTAATATTACATTAATGAGCTCTACAAGAGTATCTCCAATTTGTTGCCAAATATTGAGAATGTATTTCTTATCTATATTATCAGTACTAGATCCTTTTTTTGTTTTACTAATTATTTCAAATAATTTTTGTTTATCAATTTTTTCAAAATTTTCAAACTTATGATTGCAATTTTCCGTACTTATATTTAGCTCATTTAGGTTTAAGTCAGTTTCCTCATCAATTGATTTGATTATTTCCAATATACTAGAAATATAAAAATTATTTAATTCTTCTGCAATTTCTTCTATATTTTCAATTTTTTTATCATTAACTCTTATTTCATTGATGGTGCTTGCTTTAATTTTTGGATTAACAATTTCTTTAATAATTTTCCACATATTTTTTTGATCTTCTCCTGCTTCACTTATTCTGTTTTGGTACCATTTTATTTTATTTTTTCTTATCACATCGGTAACCATATTTCTATATTTTTTATATTCCATCCAAAATGAAGAAACATCTTCTTCGGTATGATAACTTGTAAGTACCTTGGTCATTTTAAATTTATTATAAGCTATATTTCTCTGTAAAGCTAAATTTTTAATGTTCTGATTATACCATGGTTTTGTCTGCCATTTACTGATTATTGTCTTTCTGTTGGTATTCTCCCGTTTAACTCTTATTAGTTTTAATATTATGTCCTCCCAAATGTTGTTAATTTCACCCTCAGTTATATTATTTATATCATAATCTATGTCAAAGTTATTGTCATTAAGCATACTTATTATTCCTTCCATGTCAATTTTAGTTATGTATTGATGCTGATGTTGTATATTCTTATTCCAAACTTCATTGTTGAATTTGATTATAATATTTTGATGGTCTGCGACATAATTTTTATTATCTACTTTGCAAAATATATTAGTCATGTTTGTGAATACCAAGTCAATCATTGTACTTGATGTATTTGTAATTCTTGTTTTTTCCATTACACATTGCTTCAATCCAAATTCTGCTGCCCATCTCTTAAGATTAATTGAATTTGTATTTGTGTGATTATCCCAATCAACATTTATGTCGCCACATATAATAGTATGCCATCCCTTTTCAATCATTCTCTCACTTATTTGCCTCAAGTATTCTATAAAATTTTGGTATTTACCATTTGGTGATCTATAAATAGCGCATATTATAAGCCATTTATTTGATAACTTTATTTTTATTATTATACTCCAAAAGTCTCTGCCACATTGTTGAATTTCTATAATGTTAAATATTATTCCCATTTGAATAAATAATAATACCCCACCCTTGTGTCTTGAGCACGAATCAATCGCATCTAATTAAATTAAAATTTTTAATATTCAATTCATTATCCTCTATTTCTTCTGTTATATGTGTTTCCGTAATGGCCAAAAAAATATATGATTTTGCAATATTTTCAATTTCGTCTTTTTTATTCAAAAATCCCTGTGCATTTATTATTATTCCACTTGCTTCATTTGTAGTATTGTCTTGTATTTTTAATTTTTTACTTTTTAGTTGCTATATATAGTCTATTTTTGATTTGCTCGCCTTTACATACTTCATACTTCTTCTACGCAACACAAATTTATTTCTGGTGTTTGTACCTTTGTTGTCCATCTGAAACCAGTTGAGGATGGGCCCACAGTTGATGGAGTCATCGGCAATGATGCTGAAGTGGTGCAGGTAGTCGGCTATGAGGGAGGCGTAGGCCTCCAGGCCCCTCGCTAATGCCTCGTCCACCCCTGTCTCCAGCTCGGGCAGACCTGACACCTTCCTGTCGTAGATGCATCTGGAAGTGCAACACAAATATAAATAAATACTTGCTAAAATAGAAATGACAAAGGGAATGTCAGACTATCACAATATTGACTGATGAAAGAATGGGTTGTTCAAATGAGCAAGATTAAAAAGTGAGGGCTGTATGAAAAGTACTTGTGTTCGGCAAGAAAACACATTATATTATTATTTTATTTTTCTCAATATAGTCTCCTTTCAGCTGGATACATTAAGTCCAGCGATATTCTATTTATTTCAAGCCCTCCAAAAATATGATTAGTCTTACTCCGCAAAATAGGCTCCTGTTTCAGCGCAAGCCAAGCTATTTTTTCACGTTTGGAAAAAAAAAGTTGCATGGGGCCAAATTTGGTGAATAGGATGGAAGAGGCAGCAATTCATTCAACCAGTTTTGCTCCGGTGGTTGCGGAGCCTGGATGTGTTTAGCAACATGTCTGGATGTGTTTTACGACATGTCTGGACATGTTTTGCAACATGTATGTAAAGTTTAATGTGTTACCTGTGCAGCATGGTGTCGAGCATCTTGAAGTTGTCGCTGCTGCGCGTGACCCTCCACTCCTCCTCCCCGCTGCCCTCGCCCGCCGACCACTGCTCTGATGACACCGAGCCGTCCATGCAGTGGGGCCGCACGCTGACCGTCACCCAGCCAACTGCAAACACAACAACACAAATCTATTTGATACCACTTCTGTCATTCATTGACTTAAAGGTTGGTATGCGGCTGACCACCTTTGCTGTAGACAACGATTCACTTTGCCAATATCACCCCTGTTTCAGGGAAGATCAGCAAGAGTTGCAGGGTGTACGTTCATTTAAGATTTGGGTTTTTATATTGTAGGTCCACATGCGGCATGTTTTAGAGTGAACTTATACCTATCTGCTTGTGAAAATGCATATAATGTGAATCCTTAATGTTACATATCTTTGCAACTTAGATTCACACAGATTCATCGAACGTCGGTACATCTACTGCTGATGTTGTTAGGATAATATATTTATATTATTTTCTACATGATAAACGAGCGCCATTTTTGTGTGTATCATGCCACAAGGGCCCTCCATATCCATAGATATTATCATGGATACATCCATAGATAGCCATTCTAGTGCTTCCTTAAAAATGCCAACAGATTCCGAAACCCTCAGTCCGGATGGCAGTCTGTTTCACTCCATCGGTCCCGCTAACCGGAAAGCGCGATCCCCAAAATTATTGTGTCAACTTAGCTGCGTCAACTTGACAGCACTAATCTCCGCTGACCTCAGTGTCCGCTCCCTCACACTCACGTCAACAGGGAAAATATGTCTGCCAGATATGACGGAGCCATACCATTTAGGGCTTTAAATATCATCAAACACAAACAGTAGACCACTTTCTTAGGAATCCCCGGAAGGATGAGTGAGATATCTCACCGTCATCCTGGGCGTTGTCATGTGCCTGAGGTGTGCTGGTGACCAGCTTGGCCCTGAGCCCCCCCAGCGCCACCCGCCCGTAGTGGAAGTGCGCGCACTCCTCCAGCCTGGGGAAGCGCGCCGCGGGGGACTCCGCCCCCTGCTGGGAGCTGCTGGGGCAGGCCTGGGGGGGCAGGGGGGAGGGGCAGGCCGCGGGGGCGGAGCGACTCATGGCGGCGCGTGGATAACCTGACCATGAACCACCTGAAACATAAACAACACACGGTTACAGGGGAAGATTTACAGTCCATACTAACATCAATACACACGGCACACATCGACCAGGGCATCTGTAATCTTTTACAAAGATACATTGACAAAAAAATCATTAAATGCATGCCCACAAACAGACAAGTTCGCGCTTTCAAACACTGCATGTGTCATTTTCTCCACGATATGAATAGTGAGAAGTTGGTGCTGGCTTACCGCTTGTATCGGAGTCATTCTCTCCATGATATTCCAGACTACACTCCAGGCTCTTCCTGTCTGACTCTCCAGAGAAGTGCACTGATCTGGAAACAAGACAAAACTCATCATTTCAAAAATATCATAATACATAGACTACTGCGAGAATGTGTTTTCTTAGGTTTCTTCTTTTGGCAGTGCTACAGCTAATACTGAGACTTGACTCCACTCCTCAGATGCGGCAAGAAGTTACACTACATGTACAGCTGAGCTACGTTGTGTTGCGCCTCCTGTAACCCCCCCTTCAACTGTTCATGTCCTCAGCTAACTAGCAGCCAATTGTTTTGATGATCGCTCATCTTCATTGAAGAGGCTCAAGAAGAAGTAGGAAAGATTAACTTTGTTCCTGTCAGTGATACTACTGTGACACATCTCCGAAGGGTTTAACATGTGGCGAGTGGAACCTATTTATTTTTACAGCTAAGGGGGCAGGCTCAACGCCAACCACTTCAGTTTAAGCGGGATTTTCCCAGCTCCCGATGGGGCTGGTACCCATTTCTTGTGAAGGCTGAGTAAACCTTGCCGGTATTTTATTTTAGGGTTTGAAATAAACACCGAAACGGTAAACCATTTCTGATACCCTCAGTGGGATGGACAGAGACTGGCAGGACATGACGGTGTTACCTGTGGTAGCTGGGCAGTGGGTCTGCATCAGCTGCTGTCATAGACAGAGACTGGCAGGACATGACGGTGTTACCTGTGGTAGCTGGGCAGTGGGTCTGCATCAGCTGCTGTCATAGACAGAGACTGGCAGGACATGACGGAGCCACGCGCCGCCGGGATGCCCTGAAACAATAGTAGAACACACTTAGGCAATGTCATTAACACATATTTTTTGAGATCTTTGTACGAGTAGGCAACCTGCACTGGCTGAGCATCCCACAGCAAACTGGGTCTCACGGTGCCTGTTAGCGTCAAAGTGCAGGTCTGGCAATTTTCTGCGATCCCATATTAACTTAATAAACCCCTGTTTTTGTACATTGAAGCTTTCAGGGCCGGTTCTTGTTGACAATACAATCACTTTTTTCACCAACGTTTTAGAATAAACAATACCACAAGAAAAGACTGCCAACGCCCTGAGAGATGATGATGTTGATGATGGCTAGCCGGGAGTAAGTATAATAGGTACATCCTGAAGGCACAATTTTTAACATAACACTGTCTAGAAGAGTTGTTTACGGGAGGCCAGGTAGGAGGTGGGGAGGCCAGGGGTAGTAGTCTCATCACCACGGTAAATCTTACTTACCGAATAACGGTAATATTTGTATGAAGACCTGTCAAACCAATATGGCCGCAAGTGAACCGCTGATTAGCCTTCATACAAATATTACTGATATTCGGTGGGTAAGAATTACCGTGGTGAAGAGACTTCCAGCCCAGGACACAGCAAGGGCACATGCATGAGAGGAGCATGCGACCTTGGCTGGCCAGAATGGTGTCATAGATCACAGGGGACGATGCACTAAATCCTCATGCATAACGAGGCGACAGGAATACCAGCAGGCATAGATAGATGTATACATGGATAGATGAACAAGCTTTGGACATGGGAGTAACAAAAATACTCTTACGATTGTACTGGGGTTCTCTTTTAAATAAACTGCAATAACTTATTTTTACACGGCTTGGTTCACAATTTACAAAAATTGATAATCCCTGCTTATCCGTCTTTACGGCAAAATGCTTGGAGCGACTAATCCCTCTCCGCACCATTGCAGTCCCTAAATATAGGTACAAAAGAGATCTTTCTCGCATATTCTAATTCATTTGATCTTCTATGAGCCTTACTACTATCATCATACTAGAGTCAAATTGTTCTACACACTAGCGTACATGTACAGGCGCACGTAGGTACTTCAAGTTCGTAACAGTACCATCTGTTTTTATTTCATGTATTAACTTTTATTTTTTAACATCTAGGGGTCCAGTCCGGTCCGGTCAAAAACTCAGTTGGTAGAATGCTTGCGTTTCATGCCCAAGGACCAGGTTTTAATCCCCACCAAGGGTACCAAAAAGGATTTTGGTATTTATTTCAAGTCCAAAATCTATATACCGGCAAGGTCTACTGAGCCTTCAGAAGAAATGAGAAGCAACCCCCTCAAGAGCTGAGAAAACCCCCCTTAAAATCAAACTTTAAATGAACATAAGCCCTACAACTTTTGCCGACCTTCCCTGAAACAGGGGTGACATTGCCAATGTGAACCATTTTTTACAGCATGAGTGGTCAGCCTCATACCAACCAATAAAACAATTTATTGTGAGTTGGATGAAAAGAAATAGTATGTAAGGACAGAAAGAAATAGCGGTTGAACTGTAATGTTGGCGGCTAGGGCTAGGGTTTCTCAATATTTTAAATTTTTAATTAGAATTTTGTATTTGTTTTTTAATGTTTATACATATTATTATTGTTTATACATATTATTATTGTTTATTTAAAAAATGTTATTTGTTGTGTATATTCATTGACTTATAGGTTAGTATGTGGCTGACCACCCATGTTATAGAAAATGGTTCATTTTACTAATGTCACCCCTGTTTTAGGAAAGGACGGCAAGAGTTGCAGGGTGTATGTCCATTTGAGATTTGGGTTTTTATGTTGTTGGTTACATACATACGACATATGCAAGCGCAAACTTGTACATGTCTGCTTGTGAGAATGCATATAATGTGATTCCCCAATGTGACATATATTTGCAACTTATATTAGATTGGGGCCTGTTGCACCAAACTCCAATCAGACGAAAATCAAAATTAAGTGTGATTTCTCCCTTTCAAATCAAACAATTGATTGCATATACGTAAGTCAGCTGATGTGAATCATATTTCCTGTTCAAATTCCATCACATTTTTACCAACTTTCGAGAAATATTAAACCGAGGTCCTTACCAGAACTAAGCAATCAAATTTGATGTTTCAATCAAATATTGATTGGAGGCTGGTGCAACAGGCCCTAAGCATCCCGCGTGCCCCCAGGTTACGCCTCTGGCGGGTATTTCCTCGGCCAAGTGTTGCGTAGGTTAGTGATAACTAGGCGCTCATCAGTGGCGTAGTAAGCTCCTACACAAATACACACACAACAATAACATGTAAATGTATACACAGCTCCACTTCAACTACGTAACATCAGATATTATATCCAACACTTACAAGGAAGGAAGGAACAAGATCTTTATAAAAAATGACGTTCGTTGGTAACGGCATCACTCGAGAACGACTGAAACTTTATAATTTAATTTTTTTTATTATTAAACTTTATGGTCTTCGTAAAAATGTGGCAGTTTTTATTTATTTAAAGATTATTTATTTAAATTATAAAGGTTAACAAAATATGATGTAAAGGTTAAAATGGTTCATCGCAAAAAATAAATTTAAAAAAAAAACACGTTTTTTACATTGTTACTTTGTGCTTTATTTTGGAAAAATATATTTTTTTCTTTTTAATTAAAGAATGATACATTATTACGCCTCACAAGAAGCCGTTTTTGATAATGTCAATAGATTTTGTGAAAATATGTTTTCACACCACAACAAGCGTGAATCAGTGAATCGCATTTCAAACCCCATAATAAAATACCGGCAATGTTTACTCAGCCTTCACAAGAAATGAGTAGAGAAGTGGTTGGCGTAAGGCCGGCCCCTTACCAGTAAAAATAAATAGGTTCAACTCGCCACATGCGACCCCTTCGGCGATAAAGCGGCAAGAAGTTACACTAAATGTATGTGTAGCTTAGTTGCGTTTTTTTTGCACCTCAACAAGCGTGAATCAGTGAATCGCACCTCAACAAGCTTGGTCATCGCTAAAAAGGCCGATTCTTCAGCAAGACTCAGTTGCTGTAAGGCTGGATGAACCTTCGGTGACCGATCTTTGGTAAACTTGAGATTTAAAAAAGAAAGAGAAAAGTAAAGATTCTGCTAATAAGACTGGAGAAGGAAAGTGATGAATAGACAGCGTTGGCAGCAGTTTATGATGATACAGACAGAATGTATACATTTTTTGATTGATAATTCCAATGGCGTGTACTTGTATGGACCGTAGGCAGGATATACAGTCCCTAGCCGTATTACAAGACGCAGATTTTTTTTATATAAAATCTTAACGGGAAGCTGCAGTTTCAACAATATTAAAGCAAAATAATCCACATGTTTAGTAAACTTTAGAGTGCATATATTCCTAATTACTTTTTAAGGAATGAGTCAGAGCATTCAAAATAACCTTCGGCTATGTAACGTCACCTATAGTAAATTCCTGATAATCAGGGATTTTTGCTACCTTACAGCATTTAGTCGACACTTGTGAGTCAAAGATGACACTAACTATTTAATATTTTTCATAAAATATCACTAAGAAATACACATGAAAACTTATATTTATTGTAGAAAATGCAACGTAAGCGCCCTAGCAACTGAGCTTTCGACTGGATCGATCTAGAAACGCAAATCCGCTTTTTCATAAGAATTTTGGCTTCAAAGAAGATTGGTATGAGGCTGACCACCCATACTGTAAAAAAAATGTTCACTTTGTCAATGCACCCATGCTTCAGGTAAGGTCGGCAAGAGATGCAGGGCTTATGTTCATTTGAGATTAGGTTTTTATGTTGTAAGTCCACATGCGGCATGTGTTAGCGCGAACTTATACATGTCTGCATATGGGCATGCACGCAATACGAATCTTAAATGTACTACATCCTTACAACTTAGATTACAGATTGTACATAAAATTTCAATTCATTTCTTGCCTACCGTTTTATAAACATGAAAATATTTTTAATTTTTTTTTTATTTATTTTATTCCCACACAATGGACCGATCAAAAAAAGACAACATAAGTGAGAACCAGCGCCCCCGGGAGCTATTTACTGTCACTGCGTCTAATAAAGTGGCTACAGACACTGAGCTCATGTGGTACTTAGTTTTTTTAATATTTGTAAGGCAAGTACTTGTTAGTGCTTGATGTACCTAAAGGATGATTCACAACTCCACTACGCAGTATTGTATTCATGTAACATTTAATAATATTCATTTTAATGGACTAACGTACATACATACTAGCACATCAAATACTAATCGTTCTTAAAGTAACGATTAGCCCATGCTTTATAAGTACGCTATAATCTATAATCTAAGTTGCAAAAATATATTGGCCGTATACACCGAAATACACCCGTCCGTAGTCTAGACACACTTCTGACTCGTAATGGTTCGAACCCCGGCGGAGTACAAAAAAATACCATTTTTATTTTCAAAATAGTATGCTCTTCGCTGGGTGAAAAATTCATATACCTTTACCAGAGACCGGTCACTAAAGGTCCATTCAGTCTTACAGCAACAGCGACGACCGAGCTCGCAGAGGGTTCTTGAGGTGGTATCCACAGAAAAACAGCGCTCAACAAATACATCAGCCTAATATTATTATTTGAGGCTCACATTTAATGCAGTATCATATTTTTTTGTCGGTGTTATGGCCGCGGGGATCAAGTCGGGTTATTTGGAACCGGATAACGTTGGTTCGAATCCCGCGACGATAACTTCGACCCTGGTTCAACAGATGCCGTTGCATGCACACAAGCTTCTGCTTTCGCATGAAGACAACTCGCCAGGCAAAATAGATTGGTGGATTGCATTTCTTTCCACAAATTTATTTAAAAAAAAAACTGTTTCAAGAAAACCTGCGAGACATTATATTCTCGTCCATTTTTTACAAAAACTTTCAAGTCATTCTTCAGACCCACAACTCATCTGCAAACTTTAGTTTCTCCATTTTAGATCTTATCTTTAGTCACAATAGAGACAAGTTCTGTTTGGCTTTAAAATGCGCTTGGTTCCATTCTTGAGTTGAAATAATGACTGTTTTGTACGGGCGATGGGAGAAGAAGTCCGCACGCACACCATATGCTGGACATAAGGCGCTTCCAAACTGGCACACAGAACACTATTGGTGGTGTGCGGGCCTCCAAACACAAATAGCTATATATACTAATACCTGCGCAACACTTTCCCTAGCTTTAAAAACATTTGGCCGGTCCGTAGTCGAGCGGCAACTAGGGAATGCAATCTCGAGACGAGATCGCTAAGTCGAGATCTCGAGGGATCAGAAATTCGATCTCGGCGGGATCTCGGCATTTTCGAGATAATAATAATAAGCTCTATTGTACACCACAAATAAATTACATTAATATTATATAATACAATAAGAGACATATTATGTACAATGGGCGGTCTTATCGCACATGGCGATATCTTACAGACAACCTTAGGATGGACAAGATCTGCAAGTACAATGATATGGTACGAGATCTCGAATAGTAACAAAATAATACAAATTTTCATTCAATTGACCCATATAAACACGTAATTTTAGCACACCATGACAGTCACTGCACAACTGAAACAATTGTAAACAAACAAGTGCCTGCGCCTGCTACAAACAAGTCACTCCTCTACTTACTCTAGTCAAAACTATATCACTTTCTATCCCGCTTGACCGATATCGGGAATTGTCGGGATAGTTTGCGTATGCGGTCCGTCCTTTCCTTCGTCAGTCAGCGAATCGCTCGCGCGCAGAGAGCACATGTCATGCATCGCCGACTACTGCCACTCGATCTCGTCATTTTATGCTTCGAGATTGATCTCGAAAAATGAAGCGAGATCTCGCAATATCGGGATCTCGCGAGATCGAGATTGCATTCCCTAGTGGCAACACTGGTAGCACTTCGGACTCGTAAATGGAAGGTTGTGGGTTCGAATCCCGGCGGAGCACAAAAACTATACCGTTTATGTTTTCAAATATGCTCTTCGCTGGGTTGAAAAAATCATAAAACCTTTACTTAAGACTGGTCACAAAAAGACCCATCCAGCCTTACAGTAGATGGGTCTTGCTTGAGTATTGGCGCTTTGTAGCGACGACCAAGCTTGTAAACACCTCTGCTGCACTACAACAAGTGACATAGACCCCCAGAGTCTCTGAAATGTGGGAAGACTCCCGCACAGGATTTCTTAAGACAAAAAGTATGCATGATCCCAAGCGTAAAACTTCAGTTTGTAACTCAACCACAGCGGGCACCATCTATAATCTAAGTTGCAAATACATATTAACATTGAGATATCATATTAAATGCATGCCCACAAACAGACACGTGTAAGTTCGCGTTTACAAATGCTGCACGTGTACTTACAAATTAAAACCAAAACATCATAATGAGCATATAAACCCTGTTACGTTTTCCGACCTTCCCCGAAACAGGGGTGACATTGGCAAAGTGAACACATTTATGGGTGGCATTCCTTGACTTATAGGTTGGTATGAGGCTGACCACCCATACTGTACAAAATGGTTCACTTTGCCAATGTCACCTCTGTGTCAGGGAAGGTCGGCAAAAGTTGTAGGACTAATGTTCATTTGAGGTTTGGATTTTATTTGTAAGTACACATTCAGCATTTGTAAGCGCGAACTACACGTGTTTGTTTGTGGGCATGCATTTGAGAGCCTTAAATGTTAGTATATCTCTGCAACTTAGATTATAGGTTATAGTGGTCAGCCTCATACCAACCTATGAGTCAAGGAATGACAAGTCCGACAAACCCCTAGATAAATGTGACATTTCGCTGCCTTAGTTCTTGTTTATCGTAAACGCCATTGAGAAAATTTTACATGAGCAATGTTTGCATGTGTACTGGACCAATGTGTCTTATGAAAACAAGAAATTTATTTAAAAAATATTTAAAATAACTCTCACATTATTGAGTTTTACGGTTTTTCTTAGCTCAGATTGTGTAGAATTTGATTCATAAGACAACTGCATGAAAAAGTCATATTGGACCAGATTGGCGTATACGGTAAACAAGAACTGGGGGAGCGGCACTTTACCCACCTCCACCCACCAAGTTCATACAACTCATGCGGAGTCGCTTCACTTGGTGATACTTCACTTGCAATGTTTTTTTGGCGGCGGAAGGCCTTCCCGTTGAAGTTAATCAGCTAAAGTTACTCTACTCAAGAAAGGGAAAAGAGGATCCTCAAATCAGGGGCTAACGCATGACTCTAAGAAGTCCCACCCTCCCCAGAACGTCGAGGTTACTGAAGCTAATGTGCCTGACGGGAGCCCTTCATTGACGTGTATCGAACGAGTTGCCATCCGCGCTGAGCGCAGTAAGTTATGGGTGTACATACGTCAATATGTATGGGTGTCGCGAGGACTGACTGAGGGCTAATGGTCACCTCTGCCCAGTCTTGAGCCCGCGGCTGCGAACTCGTGCCAGGACTGGCAGAAGCGGCGGAATGCAAGGTAGTTGGCTCTACTGGCAACGAGGTCCGCGTAGCCGACCGGTCCGGAACCGGCCGGCCGGACTGCGTCGATGAGGAGCTCTCGTTGAGAGTGCAGCAGAGGGCAATCCCACAGGACGTGCCGCACGTCCTGGGCAATGGGTCCGCACAAACACTCCCCTCCACCCTGAGAGATGACGCCCCGTTCTAAAAGGTAGTGCGCAAATTTCCCGTGACCAGTGAGGAACTGGCTGGTGAAGTGGTCCGGGACGAGCCACCGCGCAGCCATGCGCTCCCTGATCGACGGAAAAAAGGAGTAGATGACCTTGTCACACGATGTGACGTCCCAGTACCTTTGCCACTGTGCGTATATAGCGTCGCGAACCGAGTCCCTGACACGCTGCGTCAGGCGTCCATCCGGCGGCGGCGGGATCACCTGATGTTCAAGCTTGGCCGGGAGGCCTCGCCTGAGAGAACCGATAGCGGCGCGGTACTGGAGCTCGAGGTCGAGGGGGAGCACCCCGGCTAGGGCCGGGAGCGAGTCCGTCGCGGTGGATCGGTACGCTTTTGTCAGGAGGAGCAACGAACTCCTCTGACCGGAAAGCGCCGCGCGTCGTGCATTTCCACGCCGACACTTGTCCGCCCAGCATGACGCCGCATAAGCGGCGGTGCCGAGGAAGACCGAGTCATAGAGGATGCGGAGTGCACGACCCCGCAGGCCCCACGACGTGTTCGATAGTCGAGCCATCTTCCCGAATGCGCTTTTCGCCTTCTGGGTGATGGCTTTCGCGTGCTCAACGAAGGGGAAGTTGGCGTTCAGGGAAACGCCCAGGTATACTACGGTCCGCGAGAATTTTACGCGTGTGTCTAGGAACATTATTTTTGGGGGTCTACCGACGTCTAGCTTACCCTTGAGGAGGATAGCTTCGGTCTTGTGGGGAGCAAAGGAGAGCTTATTATTAACCCCCCAGTCTGCTATGGCGCGGAGGGCTGACTGAGATAGAGATTCCATCTCAGCACGTGATCCCGCCTCCACAGTGAGAAGCGCATCGTCCGCGTAAGCACGCACCTCGCAGCCCTGGGGGAGAGGGAGAGAGAGAAGATCATCAAACAGGATGTTCCAGAGGAGGGGCCCGAGGACTGAGCCCTGGGGGCATCCCCTGGATACATCCCTCTCAATAAGGGTGGGGCCCGCGTCCATCGTAACGCGTCGCGCGGAGAAGTACGAAGCTATGCAGTCGTATATATTAGCCGGAATATTACGACGCCTGAGCTTCGCCAAGATCATGGGCCACCAGGCGCTATCGAAAGCGCCTGAAATGTCCAGGAGAACCGCCAGTACGTACTTGGAAGTCGATTCCCTGACCGCCTCCATGGCCGACCGGATGGCGTCCTCCGTAGAGAGGCCAGGCCGGAAGCCATACTGGCGGGCGGAAATTGACATTCCGGAAGTGGTGAGGTGGGATTCAACTCGATTAGCGATGAGCTTTTCGAGTATCTTCCCAAGGACTGGGAGAAGGGTTATGGGGCGATATGCTTTAGGGTCCGTCGGTGGTTTCGCGGTGGTTTTGCGGAGTACCTTGAGGAGGCCGACCTTCCAACAGCGCGGGAAGACTCCTTGCTGGATGCACGCGGCGAAAATGGCTTTAATGTCGTGTGGGGCTACGGCCCACGCCACCTTGACCATAGAATTATTGATTCTATCTAGTCCAGGGGCTTTCCGCGGAGCAAGTGATTTTACAATCGCATCTATCTCACTGAAGGTGGGTAGAGACGACTCTGCGCTATCCAATGGACGCGCAGCCTCGGCACGGATCTGTGCATCTTGCTCGCTGTCAATCAGCGGGCAGTCCGTGGTGATGAGCGCGTCGAGGAAGGCCTCGCACGTGGACGTGAGTGTGCCAGAGTGGCCGCGCGCCCCAGGAAGAGTGATTCCGCTAAGCACCCCGCCCAGCGTGACGCTAGACGTTACCATGCGGTATGCCTCTCCCCAGGGGTCCGGATTAGTGCTAGCAGTGATGAACGCGCGCCACGCGGCCTTCTTTTCCTTCTTCATCTCCTGCTTATACACTCGAAGTGATCTCCGGAGGGCGTTCTTAAGGAACGCCACAGGTGAAACCCCATACCGGTCGGGGATGGTGCGGGAAGCGCAGCGCGGGCAGGAGGTGACGGCGCCGGCGCCATCGCGGGCGGCGGCAGTATCAAGTGGGGGGACAACCTGAGGGGCTGGGATGATCTGTGACAGCGCGGTGTCACTGAGATGACAGGGACAGTAGGTACCTGCCACGGCCCGCTGGTGCTTCCTCCTTGCATGTTTAACCCTTCCCTGGAGGGCCGCAAGCCCGTTGTTCCACCAGGCGGAGGGTCTCGATCGCGGCGGGCCACAACGCCCAATGGACTCATTGGCGGACATGATGATGGCCTCCTGCAGCCTATCGGCAGCTTCTTCCGGACCATTACAGCCCTCACGGGCGATGCGGTCGAAGCGCTCCCCAAGGCTGGCCCTGAAGCCCTCCCATCCCACTTCGTTTCCGGCCCTAAAGTGCGCAGGAAGTGCAGCTCCAGAGAGGGGGATAGGGGGAAGAGAAGTATGGGTGGATAACCTGTATGTGATGAGTCTATGATCGCTACAAGAAGCGTCTGGGTGAACCTGCCAGTCGGAGATGGCAAAGGGGCTAAAAGAGGGGCTTGTGAGTGTCGCATCTATGTGCGACTCCCCGGTCCCTGAGTGTGACGTGAAGGTAGGAATGCTAAGAGGATCATTAATGACGGTCAGTTGTTCAGTGTAAATGAACTCCTCCAGGAAGGTGCGACCTTGATCTCTGGTGCGAGAAGCCGGCACGCACGGAGCCCAGAGGGTAGACTGAATGTTAAGGTCCCCGCCGATGAGCACAGGCTTTCCCCTAAGACAGGAGAGAGCGCGCTCGAGCGGGGGAAGAAATTCCTCAGTGGGAATGGAAAATTTAAAGTAGACAGATATAATGTATAAGGACTCTCTGGAGCTCCATTGCAGCTCAATGCAGCTCTGGAAATCGGTGGAAAGATGGAAGAGAAACAGTACCTTGACGGAAGGGTTCGCTATGACTACCGCAGCTCTCGGGGGATGTCCGGTTTCCACTGTGCGGGCGTCTGGCCCCAGCCCCCAGGTTGCCCCCTCCCTGGTGTACTGCTCCTGCAGGAGCAGCACGTCCAGTTTGTGGGCCTCCATGATGACTTGGGCCTCTGCCGTTGCCGCTTGGCTGTTGTTGGCGTTCAGCTGTCCTATCATGAGAGCCATTAGTAATTTGTTCTGGCCATCTCTCGGCGGGCCGCGGCGAGTCGCGCGGGGCAATTCTCGTCACCCGTCTGATGATCGCCCGCGGGGGCCTTGTGCTGCGTGCACGTAGCGCACTTATGGAGGGCGGCCTCCGCCTTGCACTGGTCCCTATCATGGGGGCCAGCGCACTTCGAGCACACGCTCGGCTTATTGCAATTTCTTGCGATGTGGCCAAATATCTGGCATCTGTGGCAGCGGGTGGCTCCACAGAAGTCCCGGATACCGTGGGCATCCCAGCCTAGGAACAGGCGGCCTCTGCTTATCAGGGCAGATCTGATGCACGGGGGGACGTTGACGACAAAATGGCAGTTTCCTGTACTGTCGGGACCTGTCTTGTGGGAGAGCGTCACTCGGCGCTTTATCTCTTCTCGAGTCAAGGTGGAGTGGTCCTCTGTCTGGGCCGCGATTGCCGAGGACAGCTCGTCTATTGTTGTGGTTTGGGGCAGCCCGAAGATGATGCACCTGGGCATCCTCGGTTGCGGACCTTGGGCTGACAGACCAGCGCTCTTTGATAGGGCCTGGATCAACTTGGAGGCCTGCTCCTGGGTACGCAGCCGTACGGCTACGCCCCCATTACGAGTCTTGTCCTTTCGGACTACCTCAACACCCAGAGACTGCGGGTTAACTTCGTTAGAGAGGGCCTGAAGGGTCCTCTCAAACGAGCGGGGGGTGTCATTGTCAGCTTTGGAGCTGACAATTACCACTGGGCGAGCGGGCCCCAGGGGTGGGAAGTCGGGCTTCCCTGCCGCAACTTTGCTCCACGTCCTAGAGGGACGGAAAGGGGCAGCAGTCGCGGCGGCGGCGGTGGAAGGTGCCTGCGGGGCAGCGGAGGTCGCGGAGGAGTCCTCTAGATTCCTCCTGAGGGTGGTAATTAGGAGCTTAGCCTTGCTTAGCTCCATTTCCATATCGGAGAGGGCGAGCTTAGTTTTAGCAAGCTCGAGCTGGGCCTGGAGGAGTTCCACCTCCTGGTCCCCGCTTCGCTCGCGGATAGCGGCTCTCTCCCAGCTGATGTTGTCCAGCAGCTGGTCAATGAGGGCTCTTTCAGCCTTGGTGGTCTTGTTGGCCTTGGAGTTGTATAGCTCCTTGATGCCCCTGAAGGCCTCCTCAAAGCCTGCAGCGGGTGAGGTTGTGGGGACAGCGGCGCGGGGGGTACACGGGGTGGTGGGGGCTACCGGGGCTGTGGGGGAGTTGGCGGCGGACGTTGACGCGCGAGGGGTGGTGCGACGGTCGGGAGGGGGGCTGCAGCTACCTGAAGAAGAAGGGAGGGAGCCACTCTGGCTTCCCCTTCTCTTCCTCGTCTTAATCCGTGGCTTGTGGGCCGTCGGCGTATGGGCAAGCGGCATGTTTGGAGTTTATCAATCAATGAAACTCCAAGCAGTCGGGCCCTGCCTTAGTTGGTCCAATAAGAGAGACGGCCAGGCCCGCTGGTGGGCGGGACCAGGCGGGGGAAACCGTGGCCAGGCGGGGCCAGCCAGGGAAGGCCGTGTCGTGTACGGCCGGGAGGGGGGGGGTTTGGCCAGCTAATGACTGGGGGCGTGGCCAGCTAATGACCTTGGGGTGGGGCTTGGCCGAAGCCAATCAGGAGCGCGCGCGTGGCCTACTAATGGCCGGGGGTGACGGGGGGGGCGGGGCGGGCTTAATGGTGATGGTTCCGAGAAATGCCATCGAGTGGGCTTTCCGAAGTAGGCCTAAAATTTCGCGATACAAGAAAAAAGATTTTTCGCGATTTTGATACAAATTATTATTAGATATCAACGCGTGATATGTCGAACGATAGGGAATATTGCGGTGCACGTTTTGAGACACTGCACGGGTCAGTGGAGTTTACGAGAGCGGCTCTAGAAATTTATTTTAGCACAGACACTGTTTCACGAAAAACACAAAAATAAAAAGTCGAATCCAAAAAATAACTACACACGCGCACGTAAAACGATGAGACGAACAAAGTAAAGTATAGCTCGGGCTCACAGAAGCAAAAATAGCACTTTGAGAGTGAAAAGAAGAAACTTGCTGCGTTGGGCAAACGGCAGCGCGCGGAGCGTTCAGAAACACGTCCGCACACTTCGGAGGAGTAGCAGAGGGAGCGATTTGTCCGCAGAGAAAAAGATCTAAATTCAATTTTGTGTCCAGTCCATAATCGGATTAAAAGAAAGCACGAAAAGGGAAATTTCGCCATGGAATTGTTGCAAAGGAAATCATGGCATTAATTGTCGGCAGTGTGCGAAGTGGGGTACGCAGTCCGCACATGTGTGACATGCAGGTGATAACTCTGGAGAAGAAAGTGCGAAGATCGTAATCTTTTCGCTTTGTTTCACGAGTAGAGTATATTTTAGTGAGTGCTTCATCCATTGACTTATGATATCTGTGGACTAAAAATTATTTTAACGAAAATATACATTATAAATGTATATATGTTTCAGCCTACTTACGAAAATGGTCATTAGTAAGAAAGAGAACAAAGAACTTTACAGTTGCATTGCTATGAGTACAAAAAAAAAACTCGGTCGAACGTAAAAATGTTTCTAGAAAGGTGGCAACATTGCCATTTACTATGCCCGGAGCAGTCCAAACATAGACGCATGCGGTATAAATCTTGTGATCGATAAAACTGACGAATTTTAAAGGAAAAAGGAAATATTTTAAGGCATAATAGCATGTGTTGTAATTGTGTGTCAAAACACAAAATGGAGAAAGCAAGAATACATAATATTTGACACGTAAAAACATGTTTTGTATGACTACACAACTGCAACGTTTGACAGGACTGAGACAAAAGTGGTAGATGGTAAGTTAGTTTCTGCTCCCTTATGTTATTACTCAATGGCTTCATCCAACCACCTCAAAGGTAAAACTGAATAAGAACAGATTCACTGATTTGAGAAATCGTGGATAAAACTTTTTATTGGGTCTTCTCATGGTTAGTTAAATAATCATAAGGAAGTGCTCATGAAAAACTTCTTAACTACAAGATTTTCACACTTCCCTAGTGATTTTTCTCGTTGAAAATAGGGGAAAAGGTGCATTCATCTAAGAAACCTTACTCAGTGATCACTTCTTCAGTTATATCCATAGGTTATACCTTTTAGGTGTCGATATGATACTGAAGTTTTTATTCGTCTTTGTGCGGGCTATTGTATGAATTGAACACTGTTTAACTTGACTGATATTACGATTGTATTGTTTTTTTTTTTAATTTGGTCGGAAATGCGTTGTCCTGGTGCAGGACTTGCCAAAAAACACTATTTTAGTAAATGTCCGTCCGTATGCGTGTGCTTGTGTGTCAACTTTCCTGAGGTACCATTATAAGCAGCCACGTATAAGATCGCGCTTACACATGCCTCATGTGAAATTACAACATAAAGACCAATTTTAAAATTAACATTATAAGCCTTGCAACTCTAGCCGACTTTCCCTAAAACAGGAATGACATTGGCAAACCTTCATACAAAACTACAAGTCAAGGAACTTATCCTATAATCTATTATCGATTTTTAAAGATACTATTACATGCATTTCCAGGCCGTATGTGAACTAAGAACATAAAAACCGACTCCCAAATGAACACCAGGTGACATTGGCAAAGTGAACATTTTTCTACAGTATGGATGGTCACTTTCATACCAACCTACAAGTCAAGGATACTTATTTTTTTATATCAACGTCTTGGTGCAGGTTGCTACATTTCACTTTTTTTTTTTGAGGGCTGAGTGCACCTTGCCGGTCTTTTAACGCAGTCAAAACTTTATAATAATGTTTTGAAACATCTTATAGGCGATTAGAATCAGACGGGAACATGTCCCACTGACGCCAGATGGTCTGCCATTATCCAGAGTGTAACAAAAAAACGTGTAGTATGTCTCTCTCTAGCGCACGTGAAAGCACACGCAGTCAATGTGGTATCGACGATTGAAAGGCAGTAGGGCATAAGCGACATAAACGAAATTGTTCAGGAGAGCAGTTTAATGTTTGAGATTGCAGAAAAATGACATAACTTTTTTTATTTTTCATCATATCGTTAAAATCAAAACAGCTCTAGAATTAAAAAAATAAAGGAATATATTAGCATTCCCATCAATGTGGTTTTGTCACAAACGCCTATAGGACAAAAGAGGGCAAAATCTTGTCGGTTACACCAAAACCATACTTCGAAAACGCAGTTGTTTGCTTGGGCATAAACAACACAAAAATCATCGTAGAGCTATGGGAGTCCGCGCATTAGAAAGAGCGGAAAATTTCAAGTAGGATCTGGAAAGCAAGTTTGAGTCGAATGGAAAATTGACGAAAGAATTGGAAAAGCGCGCTAGTAGAGGAAGTAGTGTAATGGGAACGATTGGAAGAATTGCAAGAAATAGGAAATTTACGAAGAATATGAGACTGGCGGTCCACAATGGCATATTGGTTCCGACATTGATGTATGGAAGTGAGGCGTGGACAGTTAATGAATGTGAACTGAGTAAAGTATGTACGGTTGAAATGGCTTACCTGAGAGCAATGGCTGGAAAGACACTGAATGATAGAGTACGTAATGATTGGGTGATGAACGAGTGTGGTATAAAAGAGAATATGAGAATGAGAGTACAAAAAAGTACAATGAGATGGTTCGGACATCTCGAAAGAATGGATGATGAACGACTAACGAAGAAAGTGTATAAAGGAAATGTCAGAGGAAAGCGCGGAAGGGTAAGGCCGAGGAAAGAATGGTTAGACCAAATAGGTGAGATTGCGAAAGAATGGAACCTGCAGAGTGAGAATAAGAGAAGAGTATGTATGAAAAAGGTGATGAATATTGAGGAAATGAAAGTGGTTTGTAAGGACAGAAAAAAGTGGAGGCGCATCTGCGGAGGTACCGGCCACCCCTAGTGGAACGGCGGCAGGATACAGTACAGTACAGAAAGCATTCATAACTCATTTTTGACCAAAATGTCGCTTGCGCCCTACTGCCTTTTAACCGTCGATATTTTCAATGAATCGACACGCTCCGTCCTGCTCGCACTCATTGAGATAATTAATATGAATGATAAATGGACGATTCCAATAATAATTACTACTAGTGAATACCCGTTGGATATCAATGCTTGCTTCCGAATTTAGGATGTTTTTTTTAGGGAAACCTGTGCGGGAGACTCCCTATATTTCAGAGACTCTAGGGGTCTATGACACCTGTTAGGTTTAGGCTTAGTTTGAGTTCATCCTCAGTCGTCGTGCAGAGAGGGTGTTTTCTGAAGACGTTAGCTATGTCGAGAATAATGTAAGTTCTCTTATAACGGTTCGTCTAATATCCGATTAATAAATTTTACTGTGTAGTTATTATTGTTGTAAATATGTCTATAAAACTTGTTTGTAGTGCCGCAGTGGTGTTGGTGATTTATCGGTTGATGTTCCGATCCTTTGTAGCAGGGTTGTTAGTTGCATAGTGTTGTGGTGTGTGTTGTTTTGCGTTAGCTTTGTTTTGAGATACTGGAAGAAAGTGGCTATTGATATTTGGTGAGCGCTGTTTTTGTGTGAATCACACCTCAAAAGCCCTCTGCGAGCTTGGTCGTAGCTATAGAAAGCGCCAATTCTCAAGCAAGACCAGTTGCTGTAAGGCTGGATGGACCTTTGGATTTTTTAAACCCGGCGAAGAGCATATTTGAAAATATAAATGGTATATTTTTGTGCTCCACCGGGATTCTAAACCACGACATTCCATTTACGAGTCCAAAGCGTTACCACTAGACTACGGACCGGTCTATATATGGCAGGGATGCCCATACTTTTTCTTGAGGAGATCGACCTAGCAAAAATTTATGAATAGGAGATGGACATTTCAACTGTTTATCCCGCCAAATATAACTTATAATTCATAAATCATAATGCATTAATATTTATTAAAAAAAAAATTGGCATAAGTAAAACTACATTGAGTGCATAATGTCAAATCTGTATCTAATCTAATCTAATCTAATCTAAGCTGCAAAGATATATATCATTTAAGATTTATACTAAATGCATTCCCACAAGCAGATATGTATAATTTCGCGCTAACACATGCCGCATGTGGACCTACAATATAAAAACCCAATCTCAAATGAACATAAGCCTTGCAACTCTTGCCGTCCTTCCCTGAAACAGGGGTGACATTGGCAAAGTGAACCAATTTTTATATTATGGGTGGTCAGCCGCATAACAACCTATAAGTCAAGGAACATACATGACAAATTACATTTTTTAAAATCAAAGAATAAAAATAACAATATATACATGGACATAAAAAACTAAATCATAAAACCAAATTCACTTTAACAAACCCTAGCCGCCAACATCACAGATCAACCGCCATTTCTTTCTATCCTTGCATACTTCTTTCATTTCCTCCAGAGTCATAACCTTCTTCATACAAGCTCTTCTTTTATTATGACTCTGGATATTCCATTCATTCGCAATTTCGGATATTTGGTCCATCCATACCTTTCTCGGTCTTCCTCTACCACGACATCCATCTATTCTACCAACATATACTTTCTTCGTCAGTCTTTCCTCATTCATTCTCTCCATATGCCCAAACCATCTTAACAAACTTCTTTTAATCTTCACTTTCACACTTTCTTTTGCACCACATTCTTTTCTTACAAAATCATTCCTCACCCTGTCACTCCGTTTTTTCCCAATCATACTTCTTAGAAAGTCCATTTCAACAGTATGGACTTTACTAATTTCACTTTCATTCACCGTCCAGGCCTCGCTTCCATACATCAAGGTGGGTAAAAGTATGCCACTGCGTACCGCCAATCGAGCATTTTTAGAAATATTTTGATTTTTGGCGATACAAGCTGTGGCACCCAGTACACACCTGCCCTTCATTACTCTTCTTTCAAGTTCACCTGTCATTCTTCCATCTTTCTCAAACTTACTTCCCAAGTATACAAACTCATTTACCACATCAACATTCATTCCGTTTATTCTAAATTCGTAGTTCGTATTTTCTTCATTTCTTTCAAAAATCAAAACTTTCGTCTTACTTGCATTCAATTTCAAATAATTACCTAGCAGAGCTTCGTTCAATCTAGAGAGCATCGTTTGCAATTCTACTGCTGAGTCCGATACAAGAACAGCATCATCCGCATACAGTAGAACACTCACTTTGCTCTCTCCTATCATTAATCCACAATCATCAAGTCTAGCATCTCGAACACACTTGTCCGTGACTATGTTAAATAGCCATGGGCTCATCACACATCCTTGCCTTACACCCTTAAAAACTTCAAACCATTCACTATACTCATCATCAATACGAACACATGCTGTACTATTTTCATAGTTTGCATGCACCGCACCTAGGAGAGCCCCATTCACTCCGTATGCTTTCAAAACATCCCATAACATACCTCTGTCTACTGAGTCAAAAGCCTTTTCCAGATCTACAAAGGCCGTGAACAGCTTCCGCCTCACCGACAATTGTTTTTCAACAAGTTGTCGTAGAGTAAAAATCTGATCAACACAGTCTCTACCGGCCATAAAGCCGGACTGTATATCGGAAATCCTTTCACTAGTAGTCAGAATCACATTTTTTATAATCACCTTACAGAAGACTTTTCCTGGTATACTGAGTAGACTGATTGGTCTGAAGTTCTGACAGTCTTTTTTGTCCCCTTTACCTTTGTAAATGGGAACAATGACTGCCTTCCTCCAATCCATCGGTACTACTCCTGCATTCACACAAAGCTTACATAATTCGTACATCCAATCTATCACGCATTCACCTCCTGCTTTCAACATTTCACCATTTATTCCATCAAACCCAGCAGACTTTCCATTCTTCAAACATTCAATAGATACTTTTATTTCTTCTTTCAAAATCCTAAATTCATTCTCTTCTGTCATTTTTCTATGTGTATTACATTTTTAATCTCTAACATTACAAAAAGAAATTAAAATACAGATTTTAAATTATGATTACGGTCGATAGACATTGTATAGAATGAAGAAAACGGATTTTACTGACCGTGCAAAAGAGAAGAACGATTTTCTCTACGTTTCGTCGGAGTCATATCTGACGTCTTCAGGAGACGTGTGTCTTCTACAAAGAAGAACCACGAACTGTTAAACTATTGTTGTTTGATCGAGGCCGAAGGTTGTAGGTATTTTTATTAACCTTCGGCGATGCATCCAAAGATGTCGCAATAGCTTCAGTTGTACAGAAGGACGATATTATGTCTTCTCGCGAAATCGTCCGATTAATGAAAAATTCCGGGATTTTGAATTAAAAATAATCCAGCAGAGAATGTAACAATATGGACCGGTTGTCTGTGGCTGATTTGTTGTGGAACTTTCTTTGCGGTAAATCATTTGGGGTTCCTAGTCAAGTTTGTTGTGTGACCGGCATTCCCGCTAGAGAGTATTGGCTCGCTGGCGACCTATTTCGCAAGCAACCTTTTATATTGGCAATGCATCTTGCTGCTGATGGAGCAGACTCAAATATAGACGCTGCAGTGCAATGCTAGTGACTAGTGAGGTTACAGGCACCGATCAAAATATAATAAATGGATGGAAAATCAGAGCCGTGTGCCAAAATAATAATATATTAATAGTAGGATGAATTATTTAGTGAGCGCTGTTTTTGTGTGAATCACACCTCAAGAGCCCTCTGCGAGCTTGATGGTCGCTACAGAAAACACCAATTCTCTAAGGCTGGATGGACCTTTTGGTGACCGGTCTTTGGTATAGGTATATGAATTTTTCAACCCAGCGAAGAGCATATTTGAAAATATAAATGGTACATTTTTTGTGCTCCGCCGGGATTCGAACCCACAACCTTTCATTTACGAGTCCGAAGCGTTACCACTAGACTACGGACCGCTCGGCGATATTATGGATTTGAAATAAACACCAAAATGGGATAGAATTTCTGACACCCTTACCCCTGGTATTAAACGCAAGCGCTCTACCAACTAAGCTATCCACCAATATACTCGTAGCTGTTACAACGACCGAATTAGTTTCTCGACAAAATGACCATGGACAAAATGTCCAACGATGTAATGTCCACCGACGAAAACTCTTGTATTGATTACATACGTTTTTTTTTCGTTTAATATGATAAACGCAAAAAAAAACCGCAACTAATCTACACATATAGTGTAACTTCTTGCCTTCCGTTATCCCCGGATGGGTCGCATGTGGCGATTCGGGACCTATTTATTTTCACGGGTAAGGGGGCCGGCCTCACACCAACCACTTTCAGTTGAAGTGGGGGTTATGTTTATGTTATACACATTATATGATTTTGAATACATTTTGTCGGTGGACAATTAGTCGCGTCGACATTCTGACCACGGGCATTTGTCGGGACACGGGCCGTACGATTTGTCGGGACACGGGCCGTACGATTTGTCGATGACGCATTGCGTACAACACACCCTGCCTTGGCTGTTGGTACACTTGGAGCGCCGAGGTTTCGGCGTCGGTTTTGTACAGTACGGGCTGAGTCAGACGCCGCGGCGCCCCAGCAGGACAATAGAGCTTCTAGAAACTACACCGATACCCCATTATGCCAAGTCTTATAATCACCGTAGTCTAGTGGCAACACTTCTGACTCGGAAATGGAAGGTCGTGGGTTCGAATCCCGGCGGAGCACAAAAAAATATACCATTTAAATTTTCAAATATTCTCTGCGTTGGGTTGAAAAAGCTGGGTCCGTCCAGCCTTACACCAATTGGGTCTTGCTTGAGTATTAGCGCTTTACCAAGCTCGCAGAGGGCTCTTGAGGTGTGATACACACAACAACAGCGCTCACCATATAAACCATCCTAATATTATTACTTTTCTCATTTCTCAGCATTGTCGCTAAAGCATACCTGTGATCTAGCAATAATCCCACAATGAGCGCCACCCGAAGTATGCTACTAGCTTCAGTAACATCGAACCACTTACTTTTAGAGCCATGGGCACGCCTCTGCCCTAGAGGTTCTTATTTTGTCGAGCAGTTGCTTTTACTTTACGAGAAGGCCTTCCGCCTATAATTCTACAATCTATAAGTTATAACATAAGTTGCAAAGATATATAAACATTCAAAACTACAAATTAAAACCAAAACTCAAATGAACATAAAAACAGCAAATTTTTTCGACCTTCCCTGAAACAGGGGTGACATTGGCAAAGTGAACCATTTTTTACAGTTTTACAGTATATGAGTGGTCAGCCTCATGATTGGCGCTATAGCTCCGTGTGGATTTTGTCCTCCTCAAGAAGCTATATGCCTTCACTATTCCAAGTGGAAATATGGAAAATTCCCGTAAGGTGACGTTTGAGCCATGGATTTGCTGTGTGTCAATAATACCGTTAGTCCGTTCGGAGTAAGAATTCGCCTTTGAGAGGGCAGGTTCTCATAGTTTGTGCAGGCTGTGTAAACCTTTGATTTTAGGAAACGGGAAATCATTTCTTACCCACGGTGGGGGTTGAACCTAGCACTCTGGCATGTCACGCAAGCTCTCTACCAACTGAACTAGAGACCGGACAACTCTAACAAAATAAAAATTAATTCAACAACGTTTTAGCATATTTTATTAAACGAAAGTATTTGGTCGACGGAAACGGCTTGATTTAAGTGTCATAAAATATGATCTAGTTTTATTTTTTATTCTGTATAGAAGTTACTGTTACTGTATCCTGCCGCCGTTCCACTAGGGGTGGCCGGTACCTCCACAGATGCGCCTCCACTTTTTTCTGTCCTTACAAACCACTTTCATTTCCTCAATATTCATCACCTTTTTCATACATACTCTTCTCTTATTTTCACTCTGCAGGTTCCATTCTTTCGCAATCTCACCTATTTGGTCTAACCATTCTTTCCTCGGCCTTCCCCTTCCGAGCTTTCCTCTGACATTTCCTTTGTACACTTTCTTCGTTAGTCGTTCATCATCCATTCTTTCGAGATGTCCGAACCATCTCATCGTACTTTTTTGTACTTTCATTCTCATATTCTCTTTTATACCACACTCGTTCATCACCCAATCATTACGTACTCTATCATTCAGTGTTTTTCCAGCGATTGCTCTCAGGAAGTCGTCAAGTATTTTAATCAGAATATAGAGGCAATGTCTGAGCAATTAAGCTGGAAAATAAAAGTGAAATTAGTTTCATCTCACAACTGGTTTTTATATGAAACGCCGCGGCGGGATTCGAACCCAGCGCTTCTTGTTTGGAAAGTCGACAGTCATTGCCGGCAACACCTCTCCCGGCGACAAACTGTTAGTTTATAAACCAGAAAAAAAAATCCATTCGGAGCTATTCTTAGACATTTTAGTCGTCGGTTGAGCCCACGCTTTGACAAACTAATGATGCATTTGTATGAAGACCTGTCAATCCAAGATGGCTGCAAGTGAACAGCTGATTTGTTTTCATACAAATATTACAAAATTATGTAGGTAAGAATGACCGTGCTGATGAAACTTCCAGCGCAGGCACCATTAGTTTGTCAAAGCGTGGGCTCAACCGACGACTAAAATGTCTAAGAATAGCCCCGATTGAGACGGCCATAATCGCGAACTAATGCTCGTCTGTTTGAGGGCATGCACTTAATTTGAATCTAAAATGTTAACATATATTTGCAACTTAGATATATCGATGGTACAACTCAACGTTAGCATAGCGACTTAATACTGAGTGAAAAGGACGCACTTATGTTAATCGTTTGGGTGGTTTATTTTATCAGTTTAAAGTCACATAAGCTAACTTTGAAAATACCGGGCCTTGGTGGTTTGTGCCTTATCTGCCTGGTGTGCATGCCCGAGTCTAAACTCATCAACATTCCGGCGGTCGCTCCTTGTCTTTGGGGATGACGTCACGTTCCATGTTAGAACGACACAGTGATAAAACAACACAAGACAGAACGACATAATATGATAGAATATCACATGACAAAACATTACAATGACAACACATCACATGACAAAACATCACATAACATTGCATCACAATAACAATACATCACAGACAAAACATTACAATGACAACACATCACATGACAAAACCTTACATAATATTACATCACAATAACAATACATCCCAGAAAAAACATTACAATGACAACACATCACATGACAAAATATTACAATGACAATACCTACATCACATGACAAAATATTACAATGATCCGTGAGTGAAATGGACGGTGAGTGAAAGGGAAATTAGTAAAGTCCATACAGTAGAAATGGACTATCTAAGAAGTATGATTGGGAAAAAACGAAGTGACAGAGTGAGGAATGATTTTGTAAGAGAAGAATGTGGTGTAAGGGAAAGTGTGAAAGTGAAGATTAAAAGAAGTATGTTAAGATGGTTCGGGCATATGGAGAGAATGAGTGATGAAAGATTGACGAAGAAAGTATATGTTGCTAAAATAGATGGATGTCGTGGTAGAGGAAGACCGAGAAAAGTATGGATGGATCAAATTTCTGAAATAGCGAATGAATGGGATATCCAGAGTCATAATAAAAGGAGGACTTGCATGAAAAAGGTTATGACTCTGGATGAAATGAAAGAAGTGTGCAAGGACAGGAAGAAGTGGCGGCTAATCTGCAATGGTGATTTCTAATGTTGGTGTATTAATTTGCTACATTTTTTGCATAGGAAATTTCTGACTTTTTTGTATAGATTTCTTTGTAAGGTTTTGTTCTTTTATATATTTAAATGTATTTTTTTATTCATATTCCTTGACTTATAGGTTGGTATGAGGCTGACCACCCATACTGTAAAAAATGGTTCACTTTGCCAATGTTACCCCTGTTTCAGGGAAGGTCGGCAAAAGTTGTGGGGCTTATGTTCATTTGAGGTTTGGATTTTATTTGTAAGTACACATTCAGCATTTGTAAGCGCGAACTACACTTGTTGGTTTGTGGGCTTACATCTGAGAGCTTTAAATGAATATATCCTTGCAACTTAGATTATAGATTATTATAGATAAAAACATCACAATGACAATACATCACATGACAATAGGTAATTTAATAATTTGTAAGAATAGCATGTATTGTGTGGTAAATAGAAAAGTGGAACACACAAATAAATTCTCCCTCATTAGGGTTACTCATTAGTAGGGGAAACATGAAAAAACAAACATGACAATACATCACATGAAAAACTTTGCAATGACTATTGTCATCATCACACGACAAAAAATTACAATGATAAAACATTACAATGACAAAGCATCACAGGACAAAACATCACATATCTAAAACAGAACAGTGATGTTTTTAATGCGCTGTTTATGGTGTGTTCTGTTTTGAGTAGGTATGTGATAATTTGTCATGTGATATTTTGCCCTTGTGTCATGTTTTTTCATAGTGATATACTGAAATTGTGATGTAATGTCATGTTAGGTTATGACATTTGTTTTCTGTCATATTGTGTCGTTCTGTCATCTGAGGTACTGTCATGTCGCACGCTTAATAATAAAGAGCAATAATTAAAAAAATTAAAATGTTGGGAAATCACGTTTGAAGTTCAGACAACCAGTACAACTTGTATGGGATGAAAAAGGCGACCGATGTTTTATCTCGGTCATATTCGTCCAAATTGAACGGCTGTCGCATTCTACCTATTCTTCTCGCATTGTTCTTGCGTTTTATTACAAAATCTCGATTTTCACAATTTTCAAATTATTGCTCTTTATTATTAAGGCGTGTTATAAAGCTAAATCTGCCGTTTTTGTTTCTTACACTTTATGGTCTTAGCAAAATAGTTACAGTAATGAAAAAAATCAAGCATGTTTATTAATTTTTTATCTTAATTATAAAGCTTAAACAAAATATATAACTTAAGAATTGCCACCACAAAAAAATATTTAAAAAAACGCGTTTTTTTTACATTTTTAGCCTTTTTTTCGTGTGTGCTGTATTTTGGATTTTTTTTTTGCTTTTTACTTACAGAACTATACATTGTTTAGGTTCAATACTCAACATTTTTTCAATAATGTCAATAGTTTTTGAGTAAATATGGAAAAACTGTGTTCTTTGATTTAATTAAAATTTAATTCATTTAGTTAGCAGATTAGTAGTAGCAGATTTAGCTTTATAACACGCCTTAAGCGTGCGATGTGTCGTTATGTCATGCGTTGTTTTGTCACTGTGCCGTTCTAAACTGTCACCAATAAGTACATCAGTATAGGTGGCGAGTGTCAGCATTGATTTGATTGGAATGAATTGGTGCGTCGCCTGGCCGAGGTCAGATATGGGTGTGGCGAAACAAAGTCAAATATAAACCTAACCAAAGGTGCCCACCCTACCCTACCCAGCACCCGCCCTAGTGGTGACCTACAAAATACAAGGCGTAGGAACCATTGAGTACTAGCATAGAGGAGAAGAAACTAACTTACTGCTAAAAAAAAGCAACTAAGCTACACATATAGTGTAACGTCTAGCCGCGTTATCCCCGAAGGGGTCGCTATGGCGAGTGAACTCTGATGATGGATAGATAGTCCGATAGCGCTTAGGCCTTGTTAACTCAAATAAGTAATAACTCAAACAAATGGAAGGTTGTGGATTCGGATCCCGGCGAAGCACAAAAAAATACCATTTATATTTCGAATGTGCTCTTCGCTGGGTTGAAAAATTCATAAATCTTTACCAATGACCGGTCACCAAGGGTCCATCCAGCCTTACAGAAACTGGGTCTTGCTTGAGTATTGGCGCTCTGTAGCGACGACCAAGCTCGTACACCTCTGCGGCACTACAACAAGTGTCATAGACCCCTAGAGTCTTTAGAATCTAGGGAGTCTCCCGCACAGGATTTCTTAAAAAAAAAAAAAAAAAAAGTGAAAATAAAACTATGTTTAAAAAAACTTTTTTAAATTTAAATTACAACTTATTTATTTTTACAGGTAAGGGGGTCAGCCTTACGCCAACCACTTCAGTTGAAGTGGGGGTTTCCCAGCTCCCGAGGGGGCTGGTACTCATTTCTTGTGAAGGCTGAGTAAGTCTTGCCGGTATTTTACTTCGAGGTTTTAAATAAACACCGAAACGGGAAATCACCCGGAGACACCCCAGACACCCTCGGTGGGATTCGAACCCGAGCTCACGGCATGGAATGCAATCACTCTACGAACTGAGCTATCGACCGGACTATTATAGGGAACACTATAGAGAATTAGTGAAGAATCAAGTTTTCCGCTGATAGTTTTGTTTGTGTGGAGGCGCCTTTAGGGAAAGGCGGCATTTCATGTGTTTTTATGATGATTTGTTTCAGCCAGTGCCCTACAAAGGTCCGCTGTTACAACACCCGAGGGACACGTCTGTACTCCGAGTACCAAACACTGCGTAGACTCACTTCAATCGCGTAAATCGAAAAAATATATACGAAAACTTAATCACTCTCCAGGACGCGTCTTTCCATTCTTATCATGCGTTCGGCGACAATTCACGCTGAAGTACTGCCGCGCACATTTAATTAATTATCATGTTTCAGTTTTTTCATATTATCTCGAAAACTGTTCGCATTACCTAAAATATTTTTCAAACACTCTCTAGACATTGTATCATTCTATAATTATAAAGAAAAAAAATATGTCCAAAATATTAAACAACAAAATTATAAGAAAAAAATGTGAACAAAAACGTGTTTTTTAAAATATTTTTTTGTAGCGTCATTAAGTTTTATAAAATATTTTAACTTTAAAATTTAGATAAAAAATCAATAAACACGCGTGATTTTTTCCATTAATGTCACTTCTTTACAAAGGCCATAAAGTGTAAGAAACATTTTTCGTGTGTGTCGTCTGTCGAAAGGGGGAGTAGATTGGAAAGACTAGAGATGCCACGAATAGTGAATTGGCCGAATACCGAATACCGAATATTCGGCAACGCTGTCGGCCGAAGCGCCGAATATTCGGCCGCCGAATATTCGGCGCTTCGGAGAAGAATGCTGTGGCAAACGAGTTGGATTTTTATTTGAAAACAGTTCGCCTAGATCGGAAGGCCGATCCTTACAAGTGGTGGTCAGCAAACGAAAAACAATACCCGAACCTTTCGAAATTTGCAAAAGTTTATCTTTCTTCGCCTGGAAGTAGCGTTTATAGTGAGAGGTTATTTTCTGAGGCTGGTAACGTTTACGATGAAAAGCGCAATCGTTTGCTACCAGAAAATGCTAAAAACTCGTTTTTATCCATCACAACTTACCACTGATTAATTTTAAGTACTAAAATGTTGTAATTTGGAAATAAATAGATAATTTTTGAGTAAAATAACGTGTCTTTTTTTACATGATTTGCTATTCGGTATTCGGCCGAATAGTACGCACTATTCGGCCGAATACCGAATAGCAAAAAAGTGGCCGAATAGGCCGAATACCGAATAGTTGCCGAATATTCGTGGCATCATTAGGAAAGACGCCTCCAGGACTGCTGTCGTATATTGCATACATATTCGATTTACGCGATCGAGGTGAGGTAAAGGCAATGTTTTATACTAGAGGTAAGACCGCACAGCTTTCTGAGTACAAAATATGACCTCTTGATTACGGAGTGAAGGGTCCGAGAAGGGAAAAAGAATTCTCACAAGACAAAGTACTGTTTCACCTTTTCGTTTGTAAAGGAAACGTATACTTTACAATCTCACCTATAAACTTAGTTGAAAATCTTACTTTTTGTTGTTATATATTGGAATTGATCCTTAAAATTAAAAATAATAATAAGTTGCAAATACCTATACAAAGTAACATTGAAAAATCATATTAAATGCTCGCCCACAAACAGACACGTGTAATTTCACGCTTACAATAATGCTGAATTTGTACTTACAAATTAAAATCCAAACTCAAATAAACATAAGCCCTGTAATAACAATAATAATATTATAATAATATAATATTAATATTAAATAATAATATAATGTGGGCAGGTACATCTGAGCGTGATCACCTATTAGTGAACGGAGTACCACTCTCCATAGGAGGTAAGCTAATCCAGCCTTCTGATTCAGTGAGACTTCTAGGAGTCTTACTGGATCGGAATCTGACACTGGAGAGGCAAATAGATGCCACAATAGCTTCTTCTTTTTTTTCACTACGCCAAATTAAGGCTATTAGAAAGTGTTTACCGTCAGATGCAATCAAGACCCTAGTGGGCGCGTTTGTGGTGTCTCGGATTGACTATTGTTCGACGCTTTATAGTGGTCAGCCAAAGAAGCAGTTCAATCGCTTTCAATCTGTGTTGAATTCGGCAGCAACACTCATATTCGGGATACCCAAATTCGCTCACATCACTCCGCTGTTAAAAGCACTACATTGGCTTCGTTTCCCGGAGAGGGTGGTCTACCGTGTTTGTGTGATGGTATATAAAGCCATCAATGGCTTGGCTCCACCTTATTTGACTGACATGATGTTGCCTGTTGAGATGGGTGTCAAGGAGGCAGACACTCAGATCCGCGGGCGATGGAGTAGTCAATTTGGTTCAGCCACGACGTCAGATTCGTAAAAATTTCGGAGACCGCGCTTTCCGTGTTGCGGGTCCGGTGGAGTGGAACAGACTGCCACCCGGAGTGAAGAACTCCAAATCTGTGGATGTATTTCGCGGAGCACTCAAGACACACCTTTTTAGAAAGTCTTATCCATGATCGGAGAGGGCCCTTGAGGTGTGACACACACAAAAACGGCGCTCTCTTATCATTTGTAATTTAAAATAAATTAGATTTTGTATTATTCTATAAGTACTCGAGATATTAAATATTATTGTGAAAATAAACTACGTTAAACAAAAAATAGCTTTATTTTAATAAAATAAATTAGCCTGATATTATTATTTATTATTAGGATGATTTGTTTGGTGAGTGCTGTTTTGTGTAAATCCCACCCCAAGAGTCCACTGTTGTCGCCATATAAAGCGTCACTTCTCAAGCAAGACCCAGTTGCTTTAGTAAGGCTGAACAGATCTTTGGTGACCGGTCGTTGTGTAAAGGTTTATGAATTCTTCAACGCAGCAAAGAGCATATTTGAAAATATAAATGGTATCATTTTTCATGCTCCGCCGGGATGCGTGTCCACGACCTTGCACTTGCGAGTCCGAAGCGTTGCCACCAGACCACGGGCCGGCCAGAGTAACTGTGCGGCACCGCGGTGCGTGTTTATTTTGATTGCTCCACTAATCTCAGCCGTACTGTTCACAATGGCACTGTATACTGTACAGCGCGCACTGGTGGTGTAGACGACATGTGCTGGTCAGGCAGAGTAGCGGCAACTAACGGCCATCCCCATTAAATACATTAACACTAATTATAATCAGCGACTGGGAATTCAGAGCTCTACTGCTGTGGATCGAACCAAGTACATTTCGATAAATGGTCCTAAGTCATGATCATTGTCTTGTAAAAGACATTTCAGCCATTTGTTTGTAGTTGCCATCCTCTTGTAAAGGCAGTGCCTTGTTGTGCCAGCCATCTATCTCTGATGGCTGCCATCCTCTTGTAAAGGCAGTGCCTTGTTGTGCCAGCCATCTGTCTCTGTCGGTCGCCATCCTCTTATAGAGGCAGTGCCTTGTTGTGCCAGCCATCTGTCTCTGTCGGTCGCCATCCTCTTATAGAGGCAGTGCCTTGTTGTGCCAGCCATCTGTCTCTGTCGGTCGTCATCCTCTTATAGAGGCAGTGCCTTGTTGTGCCAGCCATCTGTCTCTGTGGGTCGCCATCCTCTTATAGAGGCAGTGCCTTAACGGAGCTAGGCTGAACACAAACAATAACATCATTTCTTCGCTGGGTTTTTAAAAAATCATCTACCATTAGCAAAGATCGGTCACGCAACTGGGTAGGTACCTATATTGCTTGATAATTGGCGCTTTCCATAGAATCAGCTCTTGAAGTGGGATTCTCACAAAAACAACGGTCACCAAATCTATTTTCAATCCATATATTGATATTTAGGGCTCATATTTAATGCACATCCACAAGAAGGAACATAATAAACCAAATCTCACATGAACATAAACTTTGCAACTTCTGTCGCCCTTCCGTGGGATCGGGGACGCATTGGCTAAAGTGAAACAAGTTTTTACAGCATGGGGGGTCAGCCTCATACCAACCTATTAGTCGAGGAACTAAATCATCAAAATAATGCACAACAAAAGAAGGCCGAGTCGGTAGCTGAGCTGACAAATATCTGACCAAGGATTTATATTCGAAAAACAAATAACGTAGAAAATACTTCAATTAGCATTTATACGTCACATTGATAGAGGACATATTATTATGGGTACTTGCAGTCTAGTGGTTAGCGCTACGGACTCGTATATGGAAGATCGCGGAGCACATCGGTTCGAATCCCAGCGGACCACAAAAACTATATCATTTTTATTATCAAATACTCTCTTAGCTGGTTTGAAAAATTCATATCTCTTTAAGTACCAAAGGTCCATCCAGCCTTACAGCAACTGGGTCTTGCTTGAAAATTTCGGATTTCTGTAGCGACGACCAAGCTCGCAGAGGGCTCTTGAGGTGTGATTCTGACAAAAACCGCGCTCACCGAATAAATCATCCTAATATTATCATCTTACTATACTTTTTTGACTATTGGTTGGTATGCGGCTGACCAACCATACTGTAAAAAGTGGGTCACTTTGCCAATGTCACCCCTGTTTCAGTGAAGGTCGGTACCATTTACACGTGTCTGATTGTGGGCATGCATTTGATATGAGTTTTGAATGTTAAATATCTTTGCAACTTAGATTATAGATATAGACGGAGCATTGATAATAAAAAAAAAAACCTAATGCGACGTAGATGACGTGGGATGTATCTTTACGACCCCGTCTAGACATTGGGGAATCCCCGGTTTGAATGACAAGGGGGAGAAACGAAGACATGTCTGCCAAATAAATAATGAATACCAAAAAAGAGATAAAATTAATTCAGAAATTCCCGCATCGATAAACTCATAGAAAGCACCTAGTGAGATCGAGGTTTGAATTCAAAATACGAATTTCATAATTCTAAAATTTATCCTCGACTAATATGTTGGTATGAGGCTGGCCCCCATGCTGAAAAAACTCTTTTATCCAATGCCACCTCGGTTTCAGCAAAGAAAAGCCATGCAAATCTTGCCACCCTCCCCTGAAGCAGGGATGGCATCGGTAAAAGAGAATATTTTTTACAGTATAGGTTGGTTCACTTTGCCAATGTCAACCCTATTCCAGGGAAGGTCGGTAAGAGTTTTTGTTCATTTGAGATTGGGGTTTTATGTCCACATGCGGCATGTGTAAGCGCGAACTTATACGTGTCTGCTTACAGAAATGCATTTAATATTAATCTTAAATGCAATAAATCTTTGCAACTTAGATTAAAGAGTATGGTCGTCAGCCTCATACCAACCTGTAAGTCAAGGAGCCAATGAAAGGTACTCGAGGATCTGTCTTTCAATAATAAAATCATACACAAGTGTGCTATAACTACAAAAAATTGTGACATCACACGGCCGGGTTGGTAGGGCGAAGGTGAACTAATATTATTGGTGACTACTTATATAGATCTGTGACATTTCTTGGTGAGAAAATATTAAATTTAGAATATCCGTGCACAAAACATGGACAACTGAACATCCAAGACATTTCAATCAATAAAATCTTGATTAATAGGTTGGTATAATGGTATGAGGCTGACCCCCATGCTGTCAAAATTTGGCTCACTTTTGCCAATACCACCCCATTCAAGTGTTCAAGGTTTATGCTCATGTGGAGTTTTTTTTGCCATTACACATGCAGCGTGTGTAAGCGTCAAATTACACGTGTCTGCCTGTGGGCGTGCAAAAAATAAAAGCCTTAAAAATGACAATCTATCTTCGCAACTTCGATTATAGCTTTACTTAAGTACTTAGATAGAAACAAAATATTTTCTCAATTTTAAAACGTTTTCTTAGGACTATTTAAATTCCAAGACTTTTTCAGGAATAATGTTTTTTTACGTAATTTTTTCGTTATAAATTGATTATTATAAACAACACCAAAATATTATACAAAATTCATTAACCGCATGTTATTCATTTCAGAGGAAAATGACGTTATATTTTAAAATTTTGTTCTTGACTTGTTTTATTTAGAAATGTAGTTACAAATTTGCGGTTAGGATAATAATTTCGCTTATTTCATCGCAATCATTACTTTATCTGCAAAATACTTCCTTTCGTAGAATATTATAGAGTATAACGGTATAACAGAGTAGAGCGAGCTTTTCGTACCGAACTTGTCAATATCAAAACCAATATAGAAAATATATACATATATCATTATAAGTGCGATTTCAGAATCAATCTCTGCAAATAGCAGTAATATAATAGACCCCACGTAAACTAGTTTATCCGTTTGACGGTAAAAGAAAGTGCAAATGAAAAAAAATAACAAAATAAACACGGATCGTATATTGACATGGATTAGAGATGTGTCAGATTGTAGGCGTGTTTGCGGGCGTATCTTGAATTGGAAAAATCTATTTTTGGATTAAATGGCTTACCAAATTCATAGAAGGCCGCTGCGGCTAATCCAATATAAGTAATTACACATATTTTTTACTGTACTGTAACTTATTTGAGAACACGCTCACTGAGCGGACGAGACACGCGCCATCTTGAAACACGACTGGAGTGTTGGCAGCGCGATTCGTGTCATTTGATTTCCAACATTGCCATAAGTTAAAATTATTATTCCTCACGGGAATAATTATTTTTGTACCTAACACTTATTTATTTCAACTTTCCACATTCACCAGAATTTTGTTCAAACGAAAAACACAATTACTAAAATATATTTTTATCTTCCCACTGGCAAATTAATCTGCCTTTACCAAGGACCGGTTACCATAGGTCCATACAGCCTAGCAGCAACTGGGTCTTGCTTGAGCATTGGCGCTTTTTACAGCGACAATCAAGCTCGCAGAGGGCTCTTGAGGTGTCATTTGTATGAAAACACCACTCACCAAGAAAATCACCCGAATATTTATCGAACACAAATATTTACGAATACCTTAATTTCCCGTTTCCGTGTTTATTTAAAAAATCCAAAAAAAAAATACCGGCAAAGCTTACTCAACCTTCACAAGAAATGAATACCAGCCCCCTCGGAAGCTGGGAAACCTCCATTTCAACTGCAGGGGTTGGTGTGAGGCTGGCCCCTTTACCTGTAAAAATAATTAGGCTCCATTTGTCACATGTGAAAACCTTCGAGGATAACGAGTCAAGAAGTTACATTTATGTGTAGCTTTAGTTGCATTTATTTATTTATTTGCACCCATTTGTGTTGCCCACTAAAATAAGGTTGAAACGTTTTTGATTAATTGGTTTTTGTTCTCGGCGACGAAACATCAGTATTGTAATGGGGCTGGTAATCATATCTTGTGAGGGCTCAATTAATCCACTAATTTATTTTTATTTTGAAACACCGAAACGGAAATTTTTTGACACCCTCAGTGGTATTCGAACCCAAGCTTTCGGCATTGAATGTGAGCACAGAGTACTGTACCAACCAGCTATCGACCAATAACAAAAAAATTGTTTACCTTTGCCCTAGCAACCCGGCCAAATGATGACACAATATTGTCTATGCCACTCCACCAAGGGTGTCAGAAAGTATTTCCTGTTTCGATGTTTATTTCAAATAATTACCAGCAAGGATTAGTGTCGTTGTTTTTATTTTACACCCAAAATAAATACCGGCAAGGTTTACTTAGCCTTAACTAGAAATGAGAACCAGCTCGGACTCCCTCCCTCGGGACTAACTCCCTCAGTAGCTGGAAAGCCCGCACTTCAATTGAAGGGGTTGGCGTAAGGCCAGCCCCCTTATCTGTAAAAGTAAATAGGTCCCAAATCGCCACATGCGACCCTTCCGAGATAACACAGGTAAGAAGTTTTACTATATGTGTAGCGTAATATATCTTTGCAACTTTAAAGATTATAGATTGATCTTAATTAAATCAAATCAGGTAGGTACAAATACACTTCTTATCCGGGATCTTGCACTGTTGCCATCTTACACAACAATATAATCTTTTAATTGACTAGGTATTGAAAATGTAAACAGGAGATTATTCAATGAAAACAATCATAAACAATAATATTGAGTAATTTACATGAGGGTTATTTATAAATAGCGCAATGTCATGTTAGCGCCCATTGAGATAATGCAGAGAAATTCAACATGATAAACAGGGAATATTATTATGGAGAAAAAATATCATTTAAGTTAGTAAAGGTCTACACGGCTTAAACTGAACGTGGTGTAAATTAGAACCAACCCTAAAATAAAATACCGGTAGGACATACTCAGCCTTCACAAAAAATGAGAAGTACCAGTCGTCTCGGGAGCTGGGAAACCCCCCTTCAACTGAAGTGGTTGGCGTAAGGCCGGCCCCCTTACCTGTAAAAATAAAAAGGTTCCACTCGCCACATGGGAACCCCTTTGGGGATAACGCGGCAAGAAGTTACACTATATGTGTAGCTTAGTTGCGTTTTCGAAGGCCCTCAAGTCGAAATAGTGCTTTCATTTAGCTGTCATGTAAATTCATTTATATCTGTGTTGGCTTTGAAAGTATGTATGGATAGACACGGCTTAAACTGAATGTGGTGAAAATTGGAATTCACTTTGTTTCTTGCTAAACATCACTTTTGACAGGGCAATATGATGCTGAAGTCACTCAATGGCTGAATTTCTACACTTTTAAAAGTATTTTGTTTGTTGAAACCATTGATGTAATCAGTTTGAAGGCCCTAAAGTCATAACAGCACCCTCCTTTAGATGTCATCTAAATACAGCTTAAGCCGTGTACATCTGTAAGTAAGAATGTCAGTAAGTTTATAGTAAGTTCTGTAAGTACATATAATATTGTGTCCAGGCCTGGATGAAGGGCAGTTGAGGGGCCCCTACATGCTGGGGTCCAGCTCTTAAGACTTTAGACTCACGACCCATTTGCGACTATGGACTCTAAACATTTTGTAGAAATTATTTAAAAAATACATTATGAAATAATTTTAATTTATGAACAAGTCTCAAGTCTCCAGAGACTAACATAGATTTATACATTTGAGGACCTCATGTGAAGACTACTGGGAAAAATAAGGAATGTCAGAAAAAATAAGAAAATAATCAACTAATGCAATCTAGTGGCATCTGAAGCTCTGCAAAAATTGTAATGCAGCAACAGTCGCTAGTTGTTTATGACGGTATTTCCGGTTCTTTGTGACATAACCACGAGAAATACAAACTTTCAAATTTATAATTTTTATTTACCAACTGACATTCCTTGTTCTTCCCCTGTTGTGTTCATGTATTTATATACCCAAACCAGCCATGGAAGTCTCATCACCACGGTAATTCTTACCTACCGAATATCGGTAATATTTGTATGAAGACCTGTCAATCCAAGATGGCCACAAGTGAACAGCTGATTAGTCTTCATACAAATATTACTGATATAAGGTAGGTAAGAATTACCGTGGTGATGAGACTTACAGCCCAGGGCTTTCAGTCGGCCCAATTCGGACCTGATTATATTGTTCAAGTGTGTATATTATTGAAGTATTTAATGATTAAAAACGTACATGTAAGTGCAATACTCAATCTCTGATTGTCCTAGCTCAGTTTCAGATAACATTTGAAGTACCAAATAAAAAGTAAACAGCTTTAAATTTGTTGAAGTCAGCCGGTCGGCAACATTACAGACCTAAAGACTCGTTCACAAACTCGCCACTAATGCATTTATTGCTTATGGTGTGTGCTGTTTTTTAGGAATCGATTGCGGGAGTCTCCCTGCTTTCAGGCAATATAGTCATATATGCCACTTTTTGGAGTGCCGCTGAGGTTTCGGTGTTGGTGGGTTTGCGGTTGCTGTCTATTTATAATCTAAGTTGCAAAGATATACATATATTACATGAATTCCCATAAGCAGCCACGTATAAGTTTAAGCGCTTGCACATGCCGCATGTTTTGATTTATAAAATGTAATTTATTGTATTCCTGTTGTGTGAGGACGGCAAGAGTTGCAGGGTGTATGTTCATTTGAGATTTGGGTTTTTATGTTGTAGGTCCACATGCAGCATGTGTAAGCACGAATTTATACGTGCGTCTGCTTGTGAAAATGCAAATAATGTGAATCCCCAATGTTACATATCTTTGCAACGTAGATTAGATTAGATAAACACAAAAGTGAACCACGTAATACAGTATGGGTGGCCAGCATCTTAACAAAATGACAATATTTTCATAGTATCAGGGAGTTTTTTTGAAATGAGATGTCACCCCTGTTTTTAGGGAATGCCAGCAAGAGTCGCAGGGATTATGTTCATTTGAGGCTTGAGTCATGTTTTCTAAGTACCTACACATGTATAATGTGCGTAGTCCTTACATTTTTTTTCCTTGCGGACCCGAAGGGCCAAAATAGAAATGTGTGAATTTTTTTGAAGATTTTCATTTTGACTTGTCTCCACATAGTCCCAATACACCGACATTATCTCTCATGTTTTATTATGGAATATTTTGACATTCATCAAATTCAATGATATTCAGTAGCAGAGTATATCTATTCCCAGCTGTTTGTCCTTTTAAACAATAAAAACTAATTGTTTTTCATTGACTTAAAATATTATTTGGTAAAAAGTTCAGTCAAAATGGAAGCGCTTATATTTGACAAGAAGTCAAAGACCTTGAAGTACGTGAAGGACAGGAAGGTGCCGGAAATTGTCAAGGACAACGACGTCATTGTGAAGGTGGAATATTCTGGGGTCTGCGGGACTGATGTACACATCATAGAGGTCAGTACTTCCTCCTTCCTTGATGATCCTCATCATTGTTGACCCAACATGGTTCTTGGCCTTCTTGAGGAGTTGCTTCCACCTTTTCCTCTCCATTACCTCTCGTCCCAAATTGGCTCCGAACATTAAAAATATCCTTGGCTGTGTGAAGTCACCTAGAATCTAAGTTGCAAAGATATACTTCAATTAAGATTTACATTAAATGCATTCCCATAAGCAGACACAGAAACCAATAAAAAATTGGGTAAAGCCCAATCTCAAATGAACATAAGCCGACCTTCCCTGAAACAGGGGTAACATTGGCAAAGTGAACCAATTTTTTTACAGTATGGGTGGTCAGCCTCATACCAACCTATAAGACAAGGAATAGTCTCCAAAGTCACCCCTGTTTAAGGGAACTTCAGCAAGAGTTGCAGGGCTTTGAAATTGGGTTGTTATGTTGTAAGTTCACATGCGGCATGTGTAAGCGCGAACTTAAAGTGTCTGCTTTTGGGATTGCATTTTTATATGAATCTTAAATGTAATATATCATTGCAAATTAGATTATAGATATACATATGTGAAGTCACCCATATTACAAAAAAAAAACATAATCGGGGATTTATTTTAGTTCACAACACTGACAGCCCATACACTTGGCGGACACGCCATATGCAGTACCCTGATAATCGGGAATGCATTTTTTAATTTACTATGTGTGACGTCATACTAGCTGGCAATATTTTGAATATTCAGACTCCAGTTCCCTTAGTGCTTGTTTGTCTTATCTAATCTAATCTTATCTAATCTAAGCTGCAAAGATATATATCATTTAAGATTTATATTAAATGCATTCCCACAAGCAGACATGTATAATTTCGCGCTTACACATGCCGCATGTGGGCCTACAATATAAAAATCCAATCTCAAATGAACATAAGCCCTGCAACTCTTGCCGTCCTTCCCTGAAACAGGGGTGACATTGGCAAAGTGAACCATTTTTTTTTTTACAGTATGGGTGGTCAGCCGCATACCAACCTATAAGTCAAGGAACATACACGACAAATTACATTTTTTTTAAATCAACAAATAACAATATATACATGGACACCAAAAAAAAACTAAATCATAAAACCAATTTCACTTTAATAAACCCTAGCCGCCAACATTACAGATCATAATAATACTACTATAATTTATTTGGTGAGTGCTTTTTTGTTTGTATCACACGTCGTCGCTGTAGAAAGCGCCAATTCTCAAGAAAGATCCAGTTGCTGTAAGGCTGGATGGACCTTAAGTGACCGGTCGTTGGTAAAGGTAAATGAATTTTTCCCCTAGCAAAGAGCATATTTGAAAATATAAATGATATACTTTTTGTGCTCTGCCGGGATTCAAACCCATAATCTTCCATTTACGAGTCAGAAGTCTTAACCACTAGACTATGGACCGGTCTGTGAGCGACCAGAATGTGATTCTTAAGACCATTTCATTGAAAGGTCACTTTTTAATTAAATAGTCGATAAGCTAAACAAGCATGTATAACTTCCCCCCTACTTGTGACATTGTGTTGCTTCCAGGGTCACTTTCCCTGCAATGACAAGGTCCCCTTCATCATGGGCCATGAGTTTGTGGGGGAGGTGGTGCAGGTCGGGCCCGCGGCTCAGTTCAAGGTCGGACAGAAGGTCGTCGTGGATCCCAACAGGTGAGAGATAGCTCAACATAATCGCATATTCTCTCATTAACTAAATCATATCAGGAATAAACGCAATAAATGCAACTAAGCTACACATATAATGAAACTTTTTGTTCAAGTGGGGGTTTCCCAGCTCCTGAGGGGGCTGGTACTCATTTCTTGTGAAGGCTGAGTAAACCCTGCCGGTATTTTGTTTTGACTTTTCTGACACCCTTGTTCGGATTCGTACCCAAGCTCTTGGCATGGAATGCAAGCACTATTACCAATTGAGCTATCGACTGGACAATATGCGGATATTCGTAAATATTCGCGTTGCATAAACATTCAGATGATTTTCTTGGTGAGCGCTGTTTTCATGCGAATGACACCTCAAGAGCCCTCTGCGAGCTTGACTTAGGTTTAGATTTCTTTTTGAGGTTTTGTTATTTTTATATATTTACTTAAATGTTAATTATTATTTGTTTTCCTTGATTTATAAGTTGGTATGCGGCTGACCATCCATGCTGTAGAAAGTAACTCACTTTGCCAATGCCACCCCTCTTTCAGGGAAAGACGGCAAGAGTTGCAGGGTTATGTTTTGTTTTTTTTAAATAGATTTGTAAAGAGGAATACAACTCACCAACCTATTTTGCCTGGCCAGTTGCCTTCATGCGAAAGCAGAAGCTTTGTGTGCATGCAATGGCATCTGTTGAACCAGATGATCATGATGATGATGGATGATTTCTTTCCTGTGGCGCCATTTAATGGTCCAGGACCATCTCAAGGGCGCCAAAACCAGGGTCGAAGTTATGGTCAAGTGGGCCAGACGTGATTCGAACCAACGTTATTCATGTATGGGTATATGTCCATTTGAGATTCGGGTTTTTATGTTGTAGGTTTACATGCGGCATGTGCAAGCGCGAACTTGTACATGTCTGCTTGTGAGAATGCATATAATATGAATCCCCAACGTTACATATCTTTGCAACTTAGATTAGATTAGAAAAGACACCCTCAGTGGGATACAAACCCAAACTCTCGGCATGGACTGCAAGCACTCTACCAACTGAGCTATCGACCGGTATAGTGTATACTATACGCTCTGCCAACTCTGTTATCTTTTGCTCTCAGTGGGTGCTCGGTGTGCTTGGCCTGCCACAATGGCCGCTACCACCTGTGCGAGGAGGGCGGCGTCAACTCCACGCTGGGGATCTGGAGGGACGGAGGCTGGGCGCAGTACTGCCGCGTGCCAGAGACTCAGATGCTCCTGCTGCCACACAGCGTCACCATGAAGCAAGGTCTCCTGACTGACATATGAGCCGTATATTCCTGAAGTCCGACATCTCTATGCGCAACTAATTTTGAGAAATTTTCATTTTAATAATAATAATAATTTTAGGATTCCTTGACGTATAGGTTGGTATGAGGCTGACCCCCCATACTGTAAAAAATGATTCACTTTGCCAATGTCACCCCTGTTTCAGGGAAGATCGGCAAAAGATGCAGGGTTTATGTTCATTTGAGGTTTGTATTTTATTTCTAAGTACACATTCAGCATTTGTAAGCGCGAACTACACATGTCTTTTTGCGGGCATGCATTTGATATGAGCTTTAAATGTTAATAATATCTTTAATAGATTAAAGATTATAGGATGATTTATTTGGTGAGCGCTGGTTTTGGTAAATGTATATGAATTTTTCAACCTAGGGAAGGAAGGGTAAATTTGAAATGGGGTACTAATGGTGCCGCTTCGGACCCGTAAATGAAAGGTCGTGGGTTTGAATCCCAGCGAAGCTCAAAAAATATGCATCATTTATATTTTCAAAAATGCTCTTCGCTGGGCTGAAAAATTCATATACCTTTACTAAAGACCGGTCACCATATGTAGGTCCATCCAGCCTTACAGCAACTGGGCTTGAGAATTGGCGCTTTCTATAGTGATGACCAACCTGGCAGAGGGCTCTTGAGGTATGATTCACACAAAAACAGCGCTCATCAAATAAATCATCCTAATATTACTATTTATAAAAAATATTGATCTCAAAATCACTACTTATTCAGTTTTACCTTAGAGGTGGCGATATTATTATTATAAATAAATGTTGTTGTGTTGGCAGGAGCCATGTGTGAGCCGTTGTCCTGCCTGGCACACGGCTGGGACAGGGCGGGGCGCATCCCAGTGGGCTCCAGCGTGCTGGTCATGGGGGCGGGGATCATCGGTAACTAGCACTCTTATACATCTACAACTAACTTACTTCAACTGCAGGGGACACGCATAGATGTCAAGTGTAAACTAAAGGTCAGAGACTGCAAGTGCATCACCACCGTCTGAGGAAAACAAGTCCTGGAAGGCACGGCCGTAGCTAGGGGGGGGCATTGTGGGGCAATGCCCTACCTTGAAATCACAATGCCCTACCTTAAAAATACCAAAAACTAAGACAAATTATCATAATTAAATTGTTTGTTCATAGTTTGAGATAAAAAAGTTGTAGAAATTAACCAAACTTTACACAGTAGGAAAAGAAATGGGTACCTAAACTCAAAGAGTAGGTACCTACCTACATATGTGGGTAAACTCCAGCTGTCACACTTTTTGTATATACTGGCAACACAAAATCTTAAAGTTGAAATTTTCAACTTTAACTGCAATCAATAGGCCTCAAAGACTGTCAATGGGTCACGAGAGAATGGCTGGCATGGTATTTCTAGTCTTTGAAAAAAAAAAACAAAATCAGTTGATCTGAACGAAGTTCTTCGCACTTTTAATAACATGGGGAATCGTAAAATTCACCTATTTTAAATATTTTTATTATTATGTTTCCTTGACTTATAGGTTGGTATGAGGCTGACCACCCATACTGTAAAAAATGGTTCACTTTGCCAATGTCACCCCTGTTTCAGGGAATGTCGGCAAGAGTTGCAGGGATTATGTTCATTTGAGGTTTGGATTTTATTTGTAAGTACACAATCAGCATTTGTAAGCGCGAACTACACGTGTTTGTTTGTGGGCATACATCTGAGAGCTTTGAATGAATATATCCTTGCAACTTAGATTATAGATGTTAATGGAGAGATTTCCCATTTTTTTAAAATATTTTTTTTATTAACCAAATAATTTGTACGTGATTTTTTTTTCAAAATTCTCATTATTTTATTATTTTGTGGGAAAACGAAAAATCACAGACATGGTGATTGATTTAGGAGCCCTTGCTTCGAGGGCAGATATTATGATATTTTTTTTACTTCCGCCCTACCTGTAACCAATGCTGCCCTACCTCAAATTCGACTCTAGCTACAGCCCTGCTGGAAGGTGAAGGCCACACACTGTGTTATATCTCTAACTCTTCATCCAGGTGACACGCATAGGCGTCAAGTATAAACTTGCATACTGTGGCTGTCAATCATAGACGTCATCCAACTTTGAACTTATCCCTGACATCTGTGTTCAAGAATTAAAAGTGGAAATATATGCTAAGCTTTTGTGATTTTTGTTTTTGAATAACTAAGCACTTAATACATGTGACTGTGCACATAGTTTGTTCACAAGTGTTGTCAATCAATTAAGGTAGGAAACAATAAATGTTTTAAAAATGTGCTTGAAAAAGTATTCTGTACTGGGGGTATTCATAAAGCCAAAAAATTCAGAACCAAAAAGGTTAAACTCAGCCATCCATTCAGCTCAGCCAGCCATTCCAAGCTGTTCACAATATACCAGGCACCCAACATCTCCACGCATATGAAGCCGCAGAGATTAGGCTTTTTTGCTGTGGGTACTGCTGTATAAAAGAGGGATATTGTGCTTCTGTTAAGCCACTACCTCAGGCAGATATATTTTGATGCTTCCAGGAAACCTCTGGGCTGAGTTGCTGCATCTGCAGGGACATAAGAGAGTCAGTATTTCTGAGCCAAATGATGACAGGCGCAACAACTTCCAAAAAATGAGTAAGAACACAATTAATATTATATAAGGTAAAACCACCAGTAATTGACACTGCATCAATAGTTGACACTTTGACAAGGAAACTGAAATAACAAGAATAAAACAAGTAACCAAAGATAGACATTGTGTTTATGAAATAGTATAGACATCTAGCGACACCGACAAAAACTATCCAAGGCGTCTTAACGTCATCGTCAGTCACAGCGTTCGATCCATGACGGCCGGTCGTGTTGCGCCATATTTATTGTTATTTTCTTGTGCAATTTGTTAAGAGCAAGCCGAAAGATTAATATTGGAAAGGTACGTAATCTTTTATAATTATGAATAAATATTAATTGGATCCTTTATATTAGAGTCTGAAGTGTGAATGCATGTGATTTAACATGACAAACAATAATTAAATATGTAAATAAGGGGTCATGTCATTTACTGATTCTTAAAACGACTGAAGATTGAGTAGTTGACATGTGCTGTCAACTAATGGATTTTCATGAAATTGATTAATAACGTATAATTGATGTGTCATCTTGCTGCTTATACATTAAATTACTCTATTATATCTTCTAAAATAATTTAAAACCGTTTTGTTCAGTAGTTGACAGGAGGTGGAACTATTAGAGATTTAGGTGTCAACTATCGAATTATTTTTCTTTCGTTTTGTAGATGCCACCGACAAAAGGAAACTATACTATGTCAACTACTGAAAATAACAAGTGTCAACTACTAAATATTTTGGTTTTTACTAGGTGCCAACTACTAAGTTACTACCCTCATTTTATTAAAAAATATATATAAAATACGCATCAGTTTTATTTATACAATTCTTGTCATATTCTGAAAGTGTAATATATTGCGCAAATATTACCAAGTAGAAACGCCCTGTAAGATGATTTCATACCAAACTATGTCTATAGACATACTAATAAACCCTTAAGGTGTCATCTACTGGTGGTTTTACCTTACTCGTACAACGTTTCAGCGGCTTAGACTGCAGTCTGTCTTTAATGCTGCAGCCAAATTACTATTGGGGGGACAGAAAACTTTCCATGTTTCCCCTCTGTTGCAGCGCCTTCATTGGCTACGAGTCCCAGAGAGGATCATAAAATATGTGTCTCGGTGAGTTGCCCCATCCTACTTGTGTGAATTATGCAGAGTCGACCAAATATATGGAAGACGACGTACTCTATGTTCTGCACTGGGCGACGCCGTAAATAGGATTCACTTTCAGCTTTGGCGGAACAGAACGGTTTTCAATCTGTTGAACCAGGATCAAAGTTATGGTCAAATGAATGACCTGGCCTAGATCTAACAGTGATGTGCGAATTGATGGTATGTACACATTTCCAGAGCTAGGCTACACATGCATGACGCCCGCTGCCCTGGTGTCCTCTGGCCTGAGCTTCGATGTGATCGTGGACTGCACAGGCTTTGCTCCGGCCATGGAGGAGGCTCTGCCCTTGCTGAACCCGGCGGGCAGATATGTCATCTTTGGTTGCTGCAACCCACAGTCCACAGTCAAGTAGGTTATTTTACAATAAAATGAAAATACATATTTCATATTTTTAGAACAGGGCGCTGTTATGACTTTAGGGCCTTCAAGCTCCTAAAATCAATTGGTTCCATTTTGTTTTTCTTCAACATAATAATTCCAAAATGTTAGCAACTCTACCAAATTCACATTGATTTATCAAATGTGATGTTTTATAAAATGGTGACGTTACCCACTTCCGATTTTCACCACATTTACATAGTTTAAACGGTGTCAATCCATAGTCTTCATATTCTTATAGAGAGTTCCTTGTAGAGAAAAGTGTGGGTCCGACATTGAGTTATAATATAGGTGGAGACGAAACAAACTTACGGCATTGTAACATACCATGGGGCTTACTTGTCAACCGGACCTGTCAACTACAGAGCAGGCAAACACCACAGAGTACTCAATAATCATAATTTTCACACTGTTTAAGTCAGAGGTTCCCAAACTTTTCCAAGTCATGGCACCCTTTGAAAATTTGAGTTTTCTCATGGCACCCTAGTCATCTAATATCTATCTGTGGTAGGTATATTTCATATTTGTACGACTGAAGAAGACTGCTGAAAAATTCACGTGGTTTGTCGACCATGTTGGGATGTGTTTTTTCAAGGTGCCGCTTCAACTTACTTGGGTTCATGCTCTCGGATGACAGAACTTTTGAACAGAGCACACACTGCGGTCTCTCTTCATCGTTGACTTCTATCGAAGTGAAGCCGAAATCCAAGTAGCTGTCTTCGTATTTGCGGCATTATATTCCATTACATAAATTCATGTAAATTTTTTATTTTTAGTAGAGACATCAGGGACGCCTCGTGGCACCCCTGATCTCTCTCCGTGGCACCCCAGGGTGCCGCGGCACCCACTTTGGGAACCCCTGGTTTAAGTGTTTTCTCTCGTAAAAAATAGGAAAAAGGTACATTTATCTGAGAAACCCATGTCAGCTTAACATATCACTCATTCAATCTTATCTTTTAGGTTTCAATATTGAAGAATTTATAAAGGAGATATTTTTATTACAGATTTGACCATTAAGCGCCTGTTGCATCAAACTCCAATCAGACAAAAATCAAAATTACAAAATAAAAAGTGTTGTTTCTCATATCAAATCAAAAATTTGTTTGCATACACATAAGTCAGCTGATGCACATCATATTTCCTGTTAAAATTCCATCATATTAAAACCCACTTCCGAGAAATATTTAACCAAGGTCCTTACCAGAAATAAGCAATCAAATTTGATGGGTCAATCAAATATTGATTGGAGGTTGGTGCAACAAGCCCTCAATATAAACACTTATTCAGTCTTACCTTTTAGGTATCATTCAGGGGATAGGCTTAAGTTAGAATTACGGTCGTTTGACATTTTGACAATTATATTAATTTTCGGATATTTAACGAACCGTTCGGTGAGAGCTTACATTATTCTCTACGTTTCGTCAGCGACGTAGCCGACTTTAAATATCCGAAAATTAAATATAATTGTCCAAATTCAGGGGATACTTTTATTACAGATTTGATCAGTAAAGCACTCAACATATGTAATCAGATTTTTTTACGCCCTTTTTTATGTGATGACAATATTTGTGCCTGTCAGGATCAATCCATTTGACATGTACAAGAAGGAGCTGTCCATCATAGCTGTGAACACCAACCCCTTCACTTTCCCCAAGTCTGTGGGCTTGCTGGAGGCCATGGGAGACAGGTAAACCCATCAACTTCTTCTTCTTCAGCCTTTGTCAGTCCATTCCTGGACGTACGACTCCTGATCGAATTTTACCGTGCCTTTCAATCGGCTGCTGTGTTCAACATTTAGATTTTTCAACTTTCCTTGACTTGAAGGTTGGTATGCGGCTGACCACCCATGCTGTAGAAAATGGTTCACTTTGCCAATATCACCCCTGTTTCAGGGAAGGCCGGTAAGAGTTGCAGAGTGTATGTTCATTTGAGATTTGGGTTTTTATATTGTAAGTCCATATGCGGCATATTCAAGCGCAAACTTATACGTGTCTGCTTGTGAAAATGCATATATTGTGAATCCCCAATGTTACACATCTTTGCAACTTAGATAAGATTAGAGATTGTGTATTTACACAGGGGAAATTTGTAATTATGAGAATCTTTTTATTTTTCAAACAGAGTTTTATTTTCACCAATCCAGCATTTATTTCACCTCAAGTACTTTTGATTAACTTACATCATTTTCTTCCTGAGACTTTGGCAGACAAATATTGCACATTTAGCAAACTTAACAATAAATTGTAGAGAAAATGAATTGTACTGAAAATGTTTTTCAGATACCTGGATTACGAGCAGTTGGGCATCAAGGTGTTCAAGATTTCTGAATACGAGAAGGCTTTCAAGGAGTTGAAAACTGGCGCCATCTCCAAGGCCGTCTTCCAACTGTAACATCCATCCACTTCCTGTACATGCTGTGCCCTGTAGGTACCTCTGCCCACCAGAAGCATTGCTTTCCACCTTACTTGTTTGTTACTATACTAAACTCTACAATATTACGTCCCCCCAGCGCTTGTTTGGCTTGTTTACAATTTGATTCAAAGATGACCTTTCAATGAAATTGTTGTACACAATCTGAGCTATGAAAAAAACATGCAACACAATAATGAGAGAGTTGTTTTAAATACTTTTAAAATCAATTTCCAGTTTTAATAGGACACATTGGTCCAGTACACATACAAACATCTCTCATGTGAAAAAATTACCTCTGATGGACACAAGGGCGTACCCAGGATCAAAACTAGGGGAGGGCAAATTTTGAAAATTGAAGATGAAAAATTGAACACAACCTTATTTTATGCTGTAAAGTCATGGGTAGTCCACTGTTCAATTTATTTTGATTATTAAATGGTTATTTCAATAATTGTTAAACATTCCTGAACAAAATTTGTTAACAAATAAGGTAGTTTTTTAGTTCCAGGGGGAGGGGGGGGGCAGCTGCCCCTTCCTGGGTACGCTCATGGATGGACATAAGACAAACAAGCACTAAGGGGACGGTTAGTTTATGCTGGAAGCTAACTCCTCTACATGGCTTAAAATGAATGGAGTGGAAATCGGAAGTAACACTCCTCCAGGAATCTGTCTTGCGCCGCTTCCTTCTATGTTCTCCTTACTCCTAGGACTTGGCTTCAATATCGTCTGCCCACCGTATTCTAGGATGTCTAAGTGGTCTAACGCCTGAGGGGGCACCATCCAAGACAGTTCTGATGATCCTGGAGTCCTCTGCACGTGCTACATGTCCTGACCACTGAAGTCTTCTTGATTTCGTTATTGTCATGATGTTAGGGTTTTGAAAAATGGACCTTGGCTCTGTTCTGGTACGGGTGCGTCATCTGTCGGTGTCCCGATACGATGTCCATCAACACAATATCACACAGCCAATATTCCACACGACAGAATGCCCACCGATTAATGTTCACCTGAAAAAATGACCACGCGACAAAATGTCCATGTGACAAAATGATCACTCTCTACTATGGGCACCCTCAGGTACAGGGTGTCTATTCACGATAGGGGATAGAGTAGATTCATTTCGATTTTACCAGAAAAAGCAATAAATGGTATTGTGAGGCACAATACCTTTATTGCTTTTTCGGGGAAAATCGAGATGAGTCTTCTCTATCCCCTATCGTGAATAGACACCCTGGTGAGAGAATGCGACAACAACTTTGAGCAATTTCTCTCAAAGTTTAAGAAGTAAAACACAAATACTTTCTAGCTTAATTTCTTTATTTAAAAATTTGGTTTACAATGAAGTTTGTGTAAAAAACACAGGGAGTAAAAAATGGAATAATTATTTTTAAATATAAAATGTATAAATCAGTCCATACAAAATATTACCTTGCAAAATATACACAATTTATAATAATATACTTTAAATGTAAAAAATTACACATGTCTGAAATTTTATTTAGATAATTTGTAGGTAGGCATTTTTCTTTATTGTATTTGTGAAGATTTTTTCTTGTTGTTTTTTTTAAAATCAATAAATATATTTAGAAATACAAACTAAATTCATTTTCATACACTTAAAATTCTAAAATTAACAATCAACACTGTACAGGCAAAAGGTGCCAAGTCGGAAGTGAAAATAATTGATTGAAATTTGAATTTTGAACTTTTTTCTTGGCGCATAAATATCACTTGTATGGGAATACCTTAGCAACGTTTATCAAAACATTTGTTTGCCTTTTCATTAGCAACCCAGCTGGGTGACGACACAATTTTGTCTATGTCAATTCACGGGCGGACCTCATTTAGCATTTCCGCCAATTGTATGGGCTCACAGTGCTGTAAACTAAAAAAAATCCCAGATTATCAGGAATCCATTTTTATTTTCTATGGATGACGTCACATAAACGAGGGATATTTTGAATGTTCTGAGTCCATTTAGAACTTTTTTCCTGGCGTGACTTATAGGTTGGTATGAGGCTGGCTACCCATACTGTAAAAAAAAATGGTTCACTTTACCAATTCCACCCTGTTTCAGGGCTTATGTTTATTTGACATTTGGTTTTTATGTTGTCCACACGCTGTATGTGTAAGCAAACTTATATGTGTGCTTATGGGAATGCATTTAATATGAATTTTAAATGTAATATATTTTTGCAACTTAGATTATAGATTGCATAGAGCAAAATGAACACTCTCACCAATTGTATGGGACTACGGTCATTAGCAACGTATAAAAATATTTGTCTGCCTTTTCTCTAGCAACCCGGCCGAATGACATGACATTTTTTGCACCCAATTTATATGTGTAGAGTGTAGACTGTAGACTCTAATGAAGTCAATAATGATCTACCAAGTGTTGAACGAAATAAAGATCAATTCAATACATGTATCCCAGATTATCTTTTAACACGCAGTAAGACTGAAATATTTCATTTCATCTCTTGGAACATTTCGCCTGTACAATATATTTTAAGCTACAGATATGTGAACCGACTATTTTTAAATGGCGACACAATTTTTTGTTGTTGAGTTTATTTAAAAAGCACACATACATTAAGATTATTAATCAACTCTTACAACACCAAAAAGTGTTGCCAAACATGAAAAATATTTTTCCTTACACAATAAATACACACGGGGAAATTATATTTTTTACAACACATCATCCCTCAGACCAGCTTAAAAAAAACTAACAAACCTTTCTGTCTGAATGTTAAAAAAATGCATTTAGGATTCTTGCCGAGTTAAAATATATTTTTTTGGATAATGAAAACTTATTTTTGCAAATTATCATTAAAGTTTATTTTTATCCAAAGGTCAATAAATAATTTGTTTGTCTATTTAGGAAAAACAGTAAATGACATTCTCTGTTTTTCCTTACATTTCTCGCATTTAAAAAAAAATTCCTAGCGGCCTTTGGTTTTAAACAAATCATGCAGTGTATCAGTAATAAAACTTATTTCATATGTTAGGTTACATTTATTATTTGGTGCTTTATTTTCTCAAGCAGCCATTGTCAACAAATTAATTAAAAAAACAATGACAAGTATCAGACAATAAACCTTTGTACCAACATCATAAGTAAAATGGACGACACAAATAAAAAGAAAAAAACTAAGTCTATGATTTGAGATAGATAGTATAAAATGTAAAAAAAATGGAGGGAATGCAAAGAGATAATATCATAATAAGTCAAAAATAGTAAAATTAATTGATGAGTAAAATAGTATAAAACAAAATTGAGTAGGTTCATTAATTTTCTTATAAATAAATAAAGTAAGAAATGGAGGCAAACAGAAGGTACAATGGGAGCTAGATTTTTATATATTTCATGATTGATGTATCGTTTCATTAATGCTTGTTTGTCTTAAGTCCATCTGAGGTAATTTCACATGAGCAATGTTTGTATGTGTCCTGGACAAATACGTCTTTTGAAAACTGAAAACTGCTTTAAAAAATATTTAAAACAGCTCTCACATTACCGTGTTTTACACTTTTTTCTTAGCTCAGATTGTGTAGAATGCGATTTGTAAGACAATGTCATTCAAAGGTCATCTTTTAATCAAATGGTAGATAAGCCAAACAAGCACTGGTGGAACGATATGACAACATCGATTACGTATGAAAATTCACTTGGAATGAATGTCCTAAATTTGAAATTTTCTTGACTTCAAACATCACAGGTCCAAGTAGCAAAAGGCCTTAGCAACCAATAACAAAGTATTAGTTAACAACACTACTGTGCAGATGTTGCATTGGCTTTGAAATCCGAAGTGCATCTAGTCCCAATTGCACTCAATGACACACAGGGCACTCTATGAGAGGACACCACTACACCTCGCTGAACTGGTCACCTGATTTGAATAGCAGACAATTGACTTTGCGCTCTACGGAAAGTGAGTCAGAATATTGATCAATGAGTTTTTGCGCAAGTCTGTAACAGTGTTTGGTGAGCGTGCTTTTGCAGCGGCGGCTCCAAATGCATGGAACCGACTACCACCTGTAGTTTGAGAGATTGCCGACAGCAGTCACTTCAAGAGACGCATCAAGACCAATCTGTTCACCGAATCTTTTGTGGAGTGACACTGTTATGAAACCGCACCAATGAAAAAGCCAAATGATTCATCACAGTTAGCTTTGTTGCCGTTTCAGCCGTGTGAAGTAGCAACTTTTTGTGTAGACCCCATCATTTGAGAGAAGTAAAAGCCGACACAGATTGTGCATACAAGATAAAGGTAAAACTGAATAAGTGACATACTAAGCTAACATGGGTTTCTCAGATATATGCACCTTTTTTTTCATATTTTCTACAAGAGTGTGAAAATCCTTAGTTTAGAAGTTTGTCATGAGCACTTTCTTGTAATAAGTTCACTTACTATGATAAGTTACACCCTGTAAAATGTTTTATCTATGATTTCTCAAATCAGTGAATCAGAACTTATTCAGTGTTACCTTTAAGGTGGCGAAATCAAGGACATTTTATATTTTTTAGTTTGACATTTTCAAATTTAAAAAAACCTGAGCCCCCACTGAAATCCTTTGGGACATATGCTAGAGCTACCCTCTTCACATTTGCTTACACAATGTATGGAGATTCACAATATACATCACTAACACTATAACACAAAGCCTTTATACAAATGTAAAAAAAATATCTCCTATCCTAATATACATACTTAATGTGCTTTCATTCTGACAGTCATTTAAAAAAGAATATCTGTTATTGTGTATAAGCTAGAGCAGCCACATGCAGTACCTGCTGGACTGCTCAGAACATCTGAAATGAATGATCATTGTATCCACATATGTAAAGTCTGTGAAATAGAGGACACAGTAAGATGGGAGACCATGTCTCCAGAATGAGCCATGATAGACTCACTCACACCGCAGCTTATGAGATGACAACTGGTCAACGTCCAGCTGTGAGACCACATTTGTGACCTGATTAGACCAAAATGGAGAGATTCTATTATTTTTATATGGCAAGTTTGAAGATTGCCGTTGGTGCAAAATTCTTGGGAATGTCACGGGGAATGTTTTGTTTTACCAACACTGATTGTTTGTTTTTAGCCTACCGAGAATATCTAATACAACATATTTGTTTACGGCATAAAATAAATATTTTGCGCACACCTATCTTACATTCACAGCTCACACATCATGCCAATCAATTCATTTCAACTCCATATCGGAATACAATCAAGTGCACGGGTTGCCATGGTTTGCATGTTCTCAATTTTTGTGTTAAGTTTTTTCCTTCATGTAATTGTAAGGCTATAAGTAAGTAGGTGACATAAGACTATTGTGTGTGTGTGGGTACATTATGTTATTTTGTGGACGCAGATGGTTGCCACGGCGATGGCCGTCGCCATGGTTACGGGGTTGAGCCGGGAAAGGCGGGCCGCAGACCCGAAGTAGCGCCGGTAGACGTCGGGGTCCCAGCGCAGGCCCGGGAAGTTTATGTCGGGGATGTTAGTTTCTGGAATGTGTGATGAAGAAATTACAAAAAATAAGTATCTGCAAATAATGAGTATTTTACTACTTAAATAGATAATATCAACAGATAGAACAACGAACAATCATGCATATTATCAATATTTATAGAGAAAAGATCAATTGATCTAAAAATAGATTCAGCACAAACTTATAATTTTTTTTTTTTCAGCAGGCAAACATCATACGTCTGTGACTAAGGTCCTTAGCATAGGATAACAAATAAATAAATCATTAACATTTAAGCACAAAATATAGTCATTTTTTTTTTAATAAAAATACACACTGTTTGATTGTACTTTTATTTTATTTGTTAAAAAAACAAACAAATATTGAGTTTCACCTGTTTCGGCCTCTTGGCTTCAGATTAACAAAAGTCATAAAAATAGAGCTAGGCTATATAAAGCAAACAGGCCAAACTAAATATTTGTTAGTTTTTTTAACAAATAAAATAAAAAACTAAGTAGAATCAAACAGTGTTCATTTTCATTTTTTTTTTTTTTTGGAATTCTATAAAGTTTCCCTCTAATATTTCATAAATTGTTAAAGAGACATCTTTGTTACAGGATTCATTACTTTGTTACAAAGCAAACTTTTAATATCTTTGGAAACATGTGGTGATATAGGATGACACTCATCCATGCAATAATGGATTCAGAATAAATTCCGCAGACAATAAAATTGTACAGTCACAGCGTAATCTTATTTATAAACAAGCTTTGACGAAATCATCGTCTTGACGCTTTCGGCCATAGCATCAACAAATGCCACCCAAACTGAAATAGTTAACTTACCTGGCTATGGTCGTCCCTCATGTTGTCTATACAAACATTTTCATCCCGATGCATTCATGTCCTCTCAGTGTTTGGTGTTGTAAAAAAATAATAACTGTCGATGGGTGCTTGATAAGTAAGTGGTGTACGTTACCTTGCGCAGACGCGGTACAGGATGAACGTTGCCAGGGCCGTGAGGATGAGTGTTGAGGTTGTCGGGCGCGCAGCGTCGCCGTAGCGAGCCTGCCCACACGCCGGGGGGCACACCGGGATTATGGACTCTGTAGACCGCATGCGGGACAGCGAGGGTTGAGGTTAGGTTCACGGGACACCAGCAAACAATGAAGGTTTCATCATAAGTGGATTTGTGTTCGGATGGAGCAGGCAGGTGAGAGAGGGGGAGAGAGAAAACAAAAAGACCAAAATCAAAATAACATTCAGAGTATTGGAAAGCTATGCAAAAGCTACGGTATGTATAAGGCCTGGTCCACAGTGGAAATATGTTTAAAATTGCCAGTACAGGAAGAGCAGAGAGCCACTGTAATGCAAGGTTCCATCTAGTGACTGCAAAAGTTATTGTTGGGATACTACACTTAATAGGGTTATTTCACATATTTTTTTATTTCATAAATGATAACTTTGCTTTTAAAAATATGTATATATATCTAGCGCAGTTTTTAAATTGTAGCTCTTTAAAATTTGCGCATTTTCGATTTCCGGTAAAACAGGACATTTTTTATTTAGGCGTCTATGGATCTTCAGATAGTATGTATTTCATAGAACTGCACCGAGGCCCCCAGGTAGCCTGGCGGATTCATCGACGTCACGGCTTGGCTACCTGACTGCGCTGTGTTTTGGCGGGACTCAAATTCTCCGCATTTTATTTTAGAAAATTATCAATGAAATCATCATTTTTACTACTTAATAAATACATGGTTGTGATCCTTGAAATATTCTCTACACAACCGTAGCATTTTCAAACATATTCCCCAGCACTGCAATAACCCTATTACAACTACAATTTTGACTGCCCATTGTACAGCTGAGGCCTCATTGCTGCGTTGTGTTGTCGCAGCATAATTTTACATACATTTTTATGCATTGCACATCTCAACGAATCATCAGACCAGAGACAAAGTGGGGGCAGCATGACGCAAAGTGCTTTTGAAGTTCCATGATTGGTCCGTAGTTTAATGGTTAACACTTCGGACTTGTAATTGGAAGGCAGTAATTTCTTTTTAAGTTTCTCTTGAAAAAAAATGCTGCCTGGATGGGGGACCGCTCAGGTACACCGCGTGTTGTTGGCATTTCTTGGACCGGTCCGTAGTCCAGTGGCAACACTTCGGACTCGTAAATGGAAGGTTGTGGATTCGAATCCCAGCGGAGAACAAAAATATACCATTTATATTTCCAAATGTGCTCTTCGCTGGATTGAAAACTTCATAAACCTTTACCAAAGGACCGGTCACTGAAAGGTCCATCCAACCTTACAACAACTGGGTCTTGCTTGAGAACAAGCTCGCACAGGGCTCTTGAGGTGTGATACACACAAAAACAGCGCTCACCAAATAAATCATCGTAATATTATTATTATTAACTGTCGCAATATACTGTGCAAATGTAGCTCGTAACCAAAAGTGATTGAAATAAATTGAGCACAAAGATATAAACCGCAGTTTTTTGTGAAAAGAACCCGCTATTATTTTGCAGCGGCGCTGTGGACGAGGCCATGCGATGTTTGTGGAACATAACATGGGATGAATGAATGCAGGCCAAGTACAAGAAACAAACATCTCTATCTAATGTCACTAGTTACCAACACAACACACATAACCAGAGCTACTCTATGGAAACTAATGGGCTTCACCACATCTATCACGTCTTTTATTGTGTCTCTCAACAGGGCTGTAAGTTTCTCATCAAGCTAACAAATTTGTGCTAACAAATAATCAAAATATCAAATGCTTCATCATAAAAAAAAATGTAAAAAATATTTTTCAGATTTATTGACTGAGAAGAACAGGTTTATCATCAAGGTATGATATGAAGTTTGGTTAATAGCTCAGTTGGTAGAGAGCTTGCATTCCCCGCCGTAAGCTTGGGTTCGAATCCCACCGAAGGTGTAAGGAATGATTTTCCGTTTTGGTGTTTATTTCGAGCACCAAAATAAATTACCGGCAAGGTTTACTCAGCCTTTAACAAAAAATAAGTACCAGCCCTCTCGGGAACTGGGAAAACCCCACTTCAACTGAAGTGGTTGGCGTAAGGCCAGCCCACCCCCCTGTACAAATAAATAGGTTCCACTCGCCACATGCGAAACCCTTCGGCAATAATGCGGCAAGAAGTTACACCACATGTGTAGCTTAGTTGCATTTTTTTATGATAAGTACCTAGATCCAATTTAAAGAAATTCAAAAAATGTAAATTAATTATTAGATGTCTCCATTTTCAATGGTTGTATAAACACTTGGGAAAGTGTAGCTTCACGGGAGGGTCTTCTGCCACTCGTATCTCACATAACTCTTGCATGCGAGTCCTGTGACACATCCCCGGATGGGATGGATATACAGGGCGTGGGTCAGTGGAGGGGAGACTGACCCTGAGAGAAGGTGTTGGTTGTATTTAAAAAAATTGCCATTCAAAATGAAAGCAAGTCTTTGTTTATATTTTGAGAACAGAGACCAATTTTCGCAGTTTCAGGAAAGTGCTTAAGACAAATTTGTTTCATAGAAGTTTCAACATGTATAAAAGCACCCTTGCTGTGGGTAGTGCCACTAAACAGCGCTTTTTAAAATAACCATTATTATTATTAATACTGTGGCAGCCTGATACAAATATCGGCGCCAACCTGAAGTTCCCTTTTCTACCACCAGGTGAAGAACAACCTTTGACGTGGAAGTAAACGCCACGCCACGGAGCAAGCATCTCCTTCTTCCTCTTCCCTTTTCTACTCGGACCGCCGACCTGAGTAGACGTTCCGTCACGCCCTGACCAACTGTCCATCTTGTCTTTTGTATTCCAATCTAACCTTGTGTTGAGAATTCTCTGTCCGTTCCAACACCTGTGTTACGCTTAATTGTTCACTCATTTATTCCTAGTGTTTCTAATATCAATTAATCAAATATTAATTTGTGCTTCATATGTATGTACCAGAGCACCGATTTCGCACCCCGCCTTTTTTAAATTCGAAAAAAGAAAAAAACTCCATACAAGCACGCTCCAACCTAGTATATATTGTGATTTATTGTTTTTAAAAAATGTAATTTGTCATGTATGTTCCTTGACTTATAGGTTGTTATGCGGCTGACCACCCATAATGTAAAAATTGGTTCACTTTGCCAATGTCACCTCTGTTTCAGGGAAGGACGGCAAGAGTTGCAAGGCTTATGTTCATTTGAGATTGGGTTTTTATATTGTAGGTCCACATGCGGCATGTGTTAGTGCGAAATTATACATATCTGCTTGTGGGAATGCATTTAATATAAAACTTAAATGATATATATCTTTGCAGCTTAGATTAGATTAGATTAGATTAGATTAGATTAGATTAATTTACTATTACACTGTGTAACTATTTCATAAATAAATGTCGATGTGTTTTGTGAACTGCATTCAAGTGTTTCCTTTCTATTAAATTCCAATCTTATCTTTCAGAACACGCGAGTCAATTTGAACTACTAATGACAGTGATAACAATCTGAAAGTGGTGAACTCACTTTCGATGGCTATGGGATCATCTCTCATAGCCATCCACCACTGTAAATGATCACAAAGTCATTTACACACGTTAAAATACAAAGGCTACATGTTTTTCCTGGATTAGTTCACAGGTTATGTGTCTTGTGTCGATGGTTTGTCTATGGGTTGCCTTTCTAGGTGAGATGCTCTAAGAATAAAATCATATCTAAACGATTAAAGTAACTAGGAGGGATGTCATTCTCAAAAGCAAAAGATTCCAAAAGATCACAACGCCCATCACAGTCTAGCAGGCAGCTAGCAACAGATAACGTATTGTAAGACATTCTAAGATGGAGAATAAAATATTAATTCTATTTCAAAGTCAGCCAACTGCAAGTTGCAGTGAAACAAAGAGCAAAGCTAATGTACAGCACTCTCCCTGAGATTCATATAATTCCAAATCAAAATCTAAGTTTCAAAGATATATATCCTTTGAGATTCATATTAAATGCATTCCCACAAGCAGACACATATAAGTTTGCGCTAACACATGCCGCATGTGGACCTACAATATAAAAACCCAATCTCAAATGATCATAAGCCCTGCAACTCTTGGCTGACCTTCCCTGAAACAGGGGTGACATTGGCAAAGTGAATCATTTTTTACAGTATGGGTGGTCAGCCTCATACCAACCTATAAGTCAAGGAATACAATTAAAAATATACAATCTATAATTTAAGTTGCACGGTTAATAATATATATTTTAAGAAATTTTTGTTTTATATAAAAGATGGTTCACTTTGCCAATGTCACCCCTGTTTCAGGGAAGGACAGCAAGAGTTGCAGGGTGTATGTCTATTTGAGATTTGGGTTTGAGATGTCGTAGGTTCACATGCGGCATGTGCAAGCCTGAACATGAACGTGTCTGCTTGTGAGAATGCATATAATATGAATCCCCAATAATGTTACATGTCTTTGTAACTTAGATTAGAGATTAGATTAGATTGAGTGTAATTTTTTAACGGTCAGTAAAATCCGTTTTTTTTCATTCTATATAATTTTTTAAGATTTTAAAATCTAGCAATGGAGTTCCTCCCAGCGTGTTGATAGCTGTGAGGGGGCACTGTAACTAGTCTTAGGGTAACCTGTTGTGCACAATAAATAACAAAAGAAGTTATTCATCCAACAGCGATCAGCTGTTTACATGCCACCATGTTATGACATGCTCCTGTTGAGCTTGCGGGCTTACGACTAATGTTAGCATTGCCGTACAATACACGGCTGGTTGGCAGTTGGCTGGCTTTGAGTGTGTGTGAGAGAGAGTAGTGACGCACCGAACAGCTCCACGTTGGCCTCGCTCTGCCCCAGCTTGTTGGCGGCCTTGCAGGTGTAGAGGCCGTACTGCCGCTTCTCTATGGTGATCACGCGGATGGTGGTGTCCGTGTACTCATCCGCCGTGGCAAAGTGGGAGATGCTGCAAAACAACAGGCGTGCATTAGTCATTGTTCTGCCACAGCTTGTTGGCGGCCTTGCAGGTAAAAATACGCTGTCGATAATCTTCTTTTTCTTAGCCGAGTCACACGCTACACTATTTTTGATCAGTGTCGCTTCATCGTTGCCCTCCATTAGGTCCGCCAGTGAGCAGCTTGTTGGGTAAGCTGGACAGATCCAAAGATGATTCATCGACAGTTGGGTTCCGCATTCGCAGAGCATGGTGTCATCCTGATGCAAGATTTCTTGTTACACACGCTCATTCTCAGCCTGCTTAGTGCCCTCTATGCAGATCACTCAAGCTGTCAATAATAATAATCTATGCTCATGTGAGATTACTTCTCCTTTTCACTGTTGAGATCCCAACACGACATATGAGTGTGAATGCGCTTGAGGGACATAGATTCGGGCAAAACAGGTACTGCCACATCACGCCACTTTTACAAGGACTCCACTGGCTGAAAATTCCCCAGAGAATAAATTTTAAGTTGAACCTCATTGTGTTCAACGCTCTACAAGGAATGGCTCCTGAGTACTTACAAGAACTAGTGCGACCGAAGGTTTTACAGGAGAGAGGACTGACGTTGCGCTCGGCAGAGAGGGGCTCCAAAACGTTGGTAAACGAGCCAACCAGGAAAATAACCACAGTGTTTGGCAATCGTGCGTTTGCTGTTGCGGGTCCTTCTTCGTGGAACCAGCTGCCACCGGAAGTTCGAGTTTCAAAATCCAGGGAAAACCTTAAAAAAACCCTCAAGACACACTACTCCGCCGCGATAACACAAAAATCGCCCTTGGAGTGACAATTTTCACGAAACGGCGCTATACCAAGTCATCATTATCATCATCATCATCATAGGCTTTGCAACGAGTGGATTACCCAATGGGAGCAGGAGATGTGCAGGGCAGGGTTACCTGTAGTGCTGGTTGTTGGAGAGCTGGATGCCGTCCTTGAGCCAGGTGATGGCGGGGGGAGGGTAGGCCTCCACGTGGCACTCCAGATCCATGTCGTACTGCAGGGCCTGCAACACACACACACATTATACACATATACAGTTACATGACTGGGGGTTAGCTGATCACCCTGTCTGATTCTTGTACTAACTAGTAGATAAGGCTCATTCACATTATCATGACTTCATTTACATTATTCACATATCAGGAATTCTCTGGTAGGAAGCTAGAATGATTCATTCTATATGAGTCACACTTGAAGGTATTATGGGAATCAGTTACAATGCCTTTTAATTGAGGTTAATGTAATACGGGGGCTATTCTTAAACATTTTAGTCGTCGGTTGAGCCCACGCTTTGACAAACTAATGATGCCTGGGCTGGAAGTTTCATCACCACGGTCATTCTTATCTACCAAATTTGGCAATATTTGTATGAAGACAAATCAGCTGTTCACTTGCAGGATCTTGGATTGACAGGTCTTTATACAAATGCATCATTAGTTTGTCAAAGCGTGGGCTCAACCAACGACTAAAATGTCTAAGAATAGCCCCGTTAGTGGTTAAAGAATATTGATCTGTTTTTTCTTAATTTATACATAAAATAATAATAAAATAATAGTTTGGTTTTGCGAGGTGATATATTGTAAGCCCTTGCATGTAGACACAGTAAACACCAACAATAATGGGAGTTCCAATCATGTATATGTACCTGTCCCAGCCTAGGCCTGGGCACACTGATGACAGGAGAGAACTCCACCTCTAGCGCCACGTTCCTCCTGGCCCCCTTGCCCACACCGTTCTCTGCCACGCAGTAGTACGTGCCGCGGTCCTCCTTCTTCACCTTGTCTATCTTCAGGAAGTTACCCCTGCAAACCACATACAAAGCATCAACAATGGGACAATAAATACCAGGATATGGTAAGATGAGAGAGACCACCTAGATTTACAGCTTTTCACAAGGAACATACTCTGTCCAGAATGTCTTGTAGTATTGAGTATGTGGGGATGAAAAATTAAATCCTCCTCATTCCTGTCCCGCATGTATGTCAGAACGACCCACATCACATGGACGCTCATTCAAAGCTATGCATTTTCAAGTGGTAGAAGGCCTAAAAGCAACGGCATGGAAACAAACATACCTCCGGGTCACAGGCATGCCCGTGACTCTAAAGTAAGTGAATCAATGTTACATGAAAGCTTTCTGGGTCATAATAATACTAATATTAGGATGATTTATTTGGTGAGCGCTGTTTTTGTGTGTATCACACCTCAAGAGCCCTCTGCAAGCTTGGTTGTCGCTGTAGAAAGCCTCAATTCTCAAGCAAGACCCAGTGGCTGTAAGGTTGGATGGACCTTAAGTGACCTGGCTTTCGTAAAGGTATGTGAATTTTTTTAACCCACAAAGAGCACATTTGAAAATATAAATGGTATCTTTTTGCGTGCTCCGTCGGGATTCAAACTCACAACCTTCCAGTTACGAGTCAGAAGTGTTAACCACTAGACTGCGGACCGGTCATGTCTGTTTCTTTGTTTTTTCACTTGTAATTTTATATTTTTTAATCAAATATTTTTATGTAAAAAATGTGAAACGCCCTCGAGGTGATTTTTCACAATACGGCGCAAAAGAAAATAGTCCAATAAATAAATAAATCATGTACTGACCTGTGTATGGAGCCCCCAGTGGGCAGGATGGCGTTGTTCTCCCTCCTCCAGGTGATCCTGGGGGCGGGGAAGCCTCCCGAGTAGCAGTCCAGCTGGACGCCTGCAATGCACAACACTTTATAAACATCATCCTTGATCAATCACAGCCACTGCTGCTTGTCCAACGCCTTCCTCCTCCAGTTACATACTCCTACCGCATGGTAATTTGCAACCCCTCCGTTCAGCCAACTTAATGTATATCTTCCCACAGTCCTGCACCTCTTTGGGTCCATCATCGCAACCATCTTTTCCAGGCTCCAATAGTCCATTCGCTGGATATGACCCAGCCAATGATGAGTTGTTAATTATATAAAGTAGTTCCTCCACATTTGCCTCACAATAAAATACATGCTGGAGAGTTGCTTTCCGGAATCAGTCACCGTGGTCTGTGGGAGCTGGAGCTTCCGGACGTTTCGCCTGTGTCTACGATGGGCTTCTTCAGCGTGAATGCGAAATGATGAAGACGATGTAAAGCAATTCTCCAGCATCATCAGCCGGCCATGTACTGAATAATTGCTGATTCACTGATGTGGGTAAAACATTTTATTGGGAGTAACTTCTCATAGTAAGTGAACTAATTATAGGACAGAGTTCATGAAAAACTTTGAAACTACAGGATTTTCACACCTGTTTAGTGTTTTCTCTCGTAGAAAATAGGAGAAAGGTGCATTTATCTGAGAAATCCTTGTTAGCTTAATATGCCACTTATTAAGGTTTTATCTTTAAGGTATCAACATGTTTCTCCATTACCACTTTTGCTAATACCTTAATTTTGCTTTCTTCACGTTAACTGTTTTTTCTTGTGTTTATTATTATTGCATTTCTGTTTAAATATGTTTGTTACTGGTAAATGATAGAACTCAGTTAAGTACATGACTTATCAAGGTCTTTTCAGGTATTTTCTTCAGGCTATTATCAGGTATTTTCAGGCATTTTTCAAGTACGACTTATCAAGCTTATGCACACCCTCACCCCCCCATCGTGCTACTCACTCTGTCCCTCGCTGACCACCCAGGACCTGGTGGAGTTGTCGGAGATGACGGGCGGACGGCGCACCTGCAGCTCCACGTCAGCAGAGATCCTGTTGCTCAGCGAGATCAGCACCTGGCAGATGTAGTGGCCGGAGTCCGTCTCCTGGATGTCCTTGATCTGGAGCACAACACAACAACTGTATTAACTAATCTCCATTACACTCCCAAGGCGGTCAACGGCTTTTTAATCAGTCACATACAACAAAAGTCCACAGACAGCTCCATCATAAGAAACTTACTCTCCAAAAAACCTTTGGAGCTGTCTATGGACCCTGCAGAGTGAAGGTGGAAGAGGCCACGCCGTATCTCAGGGAGTCCCTGATGATGAGGGTGGAGCCTGTACCAGGAGGGTGACATGTGGTGTACCTGCAGGGTGAAGGTGGAGGAGGCCACGTCGTATCTCAGGGCAAAGCGGGAGTCCCTGATGATGAGGGTGGAGCCCGTGGAGATGGGCAGCAGCTCCGTGGTCTTGTCCCTGTCAGACTTGAGCCACAGCACGGGGTAGTCCTGGGCGTACTGCACCGAGCACTCCAGCTCCACCGTGCCCCCGATGTCCTTGATCTGCTCCTGCGTGATGTGGGAGATGGTGGGCGTCCTCTGGCATAGCGCTAAACAACAAACACACTGCCATTACAATCACTGTTGATTTTTTTGATGTCTATACATCTTATTATTTATTGATTTTAAAAATGTAATTTGTTGTGTATGTTTCTTGACTTACAGGTTTGTATGAGGCGTCAAAATGACGTCAAACGTTAGCAAACCGACTAACTGGGCCCGTCGATACCTACACTCTGAAGATCCATCGACGCCATGTTGGCCTAAATAAAAAATTATCTAAAAAACGCAACTAAGCTTCACATACAGTGTAACTTCTTGCCGCGTTATCCCCGAAGGGGTCGCATGTGGCGAGTTGAACCTATTTATTTTTACAGGTAAGGGGGCCGGCCTTACGCCAACCACTTCAGTTGAAGTGGAGGTTTCCCAGCTCCCGAGAGTGCTGGTACTCATTTCTTGTGAAGGCTGAGTAAACCTTGCCGGTATTTTATTTTGGGGTTTGAAATAAACACCGAAACGGGAAATCATTTCTGACACACTCGGGGGGATTCGAACCCGAGCTTTCGGCATGGAATGCAAGCACTCTACCACCTGAGCTATCGACCGGACATCTGTTTTTCGGAAATCGAAAATACGCTTATTTTAAAGAGCTATAATTTAAAAACTAAGCCAGATATATTTTTTGTTAAAAACGCAGATACATTTTAAAAATAATGGTCTACCATTTTATGAAATAAAAAAAGTGAAATTACCCTATTGTGCTCCAAAGTATGTATGAATGCCGTAAAGCTAGTTCTATATTATAGCTCAATAAAGCACGCACAGATTGTTAAGCTGCCTGTATGGGAGGAGTTCCTTGACCTATACTGTATGGCAGTGCACGGAGTTCAGCCCCTATATCACATTTGGTGTCTCCCCACTGACGAGACAACAAATAATACTAAGTGTCAGTCAATGAGATTCTTTTGTATGAACAAGAATAAAGATTTCATTCACTTTAATATATTCTACACATTGATCAACATAAAGGACGTATTTTGTATGTTTTTTTTTTATATTGTATTTGACCGGTCCGTAGCATAGTGGTTAACACTGCAGACACGTGATTGGAAGGTAGTGAGTTCGAATCCAGGCGGAGCATGAAAAAATATTTCATTTGTATTTTCAAAATAGTCTGCCTTTACTTACCAAAGACCGGTAACCAAAGGTGCATTATGCCTAACACTAGTCTTGCTTGAGAATATGCGCTTTTTACGGTGACGACCAAGCTCGCAGAGGGCTCTTGAGGTGTGATTCAGACAAAAACAGCACTCACTAAATAAATTCGCCTGTAACTCAACTAAGCTACACATATAGTGTAACTTCTTGCCGCGTTATCCCCGAAGGGCTCGCATTTGACGAGTTGAACCTATTTATTTTTACAGGTAAGGGGGCCGGCCTTACGCCAACCACTTAAGTTGAAGTGGGGGTTTCTCAGCTCCCGAGGGGGCTGGTACTCATTTCTTGTGAAGGCTGAGTAAACCTTGCCGGTATTTTATTCCGGGGTTTGAAATAAACACCGAAACGGGAAATCATTTCTGACACCCTCGGTGGGATTCGAACCCGAGCTCAGGGCATGGAATGCAAGCACTCTACCAACTGAGCTAACGATCGGACTGACCTGTTATTAATATTAAATTCATGCCCACAAACAGACACGTGTAACTTCACGCTTGTAAATGCTGCATGCGTACAAATGAACATGAACCCTGCAACTCTTGCCAACCTTTCCTGAAACAGGGGTGACATTGGAAAGGCGAACCATTTTTTTTACAGTATGGGGTCATCCTCGTACCAACAAATAATTCAAGGAATCCATTTTTGGACAATCATTTTTGAAAGCAATCCTAGATTAAACAGACTGGTCAAATGATAGATCCATGAATCACAAGTTTAATAATTGTAACACATTGAGTGTTGCCCTAATCACTAAACTAAACGGGCCTGCCATTCACAAATACAGGACAGGAAGCTTACTGGTATCACGTCCACCATTGTTATGTTTCACAGCATTACAGCTATATATTTTCATGAATCACTGATTTCATACATTCCACTATTTTATGTATTTTACACATGAGGTTGTTGCTTTACTTATAGGTTGGTATGAGGCTGACCACCCATAATGTAAAAAAATTGGTTCCTTTTTTCCAATGCCACCCCTGTTTCAGGGATGTCGACAAAAGTTGCAGGGCTTATGTTTATTTGAGATTGGGTTTTTACATTGTAAGTCCACATGCGGCACGTTTGAGCGCGAACTTATACGTATCTGCTTGTGGGAATGCATGTAACGCAACTAAGCTAGACATGTAGTGTAACTTCTTGCCTGCGTTATCCCCGAAGGTGTCATATGTGGGGATTCGGGACCTATTATTTTTATGGGTAAGGGGGCCGGCCTCACACCAACCACTTTCAGTTGAAGTAGGGGTTTCCCAGCTCCCGGGGCGGCTGGTTCTCATTTCTTGTGAAGGCTGAGTAAAACCTTGAGATTGAACCCTTGCTCTCTGCATGGAATTCAAGCATTCTACCAATTGAGTTATCAACGTTTTTATGAGCTTGGTCGTCATCGCTACAAAGCGCCAATTCTCAAGCAAGACCCATTTACTGGAATATATCTTTGCAACATAGAATATGGACTTTTAGGTTGGTATAAGGCTGACCACCTTTAGGTACTGTAAAAATTGGTTTGCTTTTCCAATGTCAGCCCCGTTTCAGGGAAGTGCGACCAGTTTTGCAGGGTTTATTTATTTATTTATTTATTGAAACAAGATAACATGACAGTTGATACCATAAAGTTATAATGTAATACAATACAACAATTTATGTTCATTGTGATAACTCGGCAACTATTGTTAACTTTCTTTGAAACAGGGGTTACATTGGCTAAAGTGAACCTTTTTTTACAGTATTAGTGGTCAGCCTCATACCAACCTTCCAGTATGGGTGGTCAGAATCTAATCGCCGATAATTCTTCATACAATATTTTCTCTCATTCAATCATCCAGCTTAATTTTCCTTTATCGTTTTTTTTTGTATTCACGTGATACCTATATACATTAATTTTATAGAAAAACCAACAAAAAATAAATGTAAAGTTCACCTATAAATTTGCTGCTATGATTTATTTCATACAAAAATAAATACAGAAAGAAAGCATAGAAAACATCAACAGGCTTTCAAATTTTTGGCTTCACGCAACGCTGATTTTTGAAAATGGAAGGTTACCTGCGCTTTGTCGGACAGGTGCACAAAAATGGACGAAATAAAATATATTTAACAAATACTTTAAAGTGTAAAATACCGATAAATACTGATTTAACGAGGCATTTTTTCAGTCATTTCATAAATAAATAGAAAAGAGCTATGTGCTAATTAAGTAAAAATGGGTGTGACACCTACAAGGTGATCTAATGCGCGAAAATTGTAAACATTTGATTTACAGGTTATCGGATGATTTTTATGTGAATTGCGATGTTTAATTCAGTAAAATATGTCGGATCATTGAGTGTATGTGTCATAGGAAGGAATTTAAATGCATAATCTAAATAAAATATCAATGACTCACCCCCATTTATTAAAAAACTAACTAATGCAACACACAACAAGACAACCGCCATTTTCACGGATTCTTTTTCAACTGTTTGGTTTTTGTGTTTGTTGTGTTGGTAACGGCTTTGTTTGTCGGTAAAATGGTACCAGTGCTAAAAAATACTCACATGTCAAATTAAACAAAAATGCTCACAGTTAATTTTTCACTTTGAAGAGAACAAAAAATTAAGCAATCAATTTGAAACCAAAACATATCAAAAGTTTTTTTTTGTAAATCGAATCGACTTTTTAATCAGCAAAACAAGTCGAGTGAGGAAAATATTTTTAAGCTTTGGTATAACTCAAGATGTCAACTGTCACTTCTTCAAACAGATAAATACTGAAAATACTTTGTTGTTACGACAAAATGACGATGAAATGGCCAGAATTAAGTATTTCCAGAGACGGCTGTACGACCTGTTATCCAACAAGCCGCGAATACTTCTTTTAGTTGTATTCATTATCATCTTACTGGTGATCTTACACTTCTTCGAGGTGAGAGAATTTCATGTATTTACTTTCCACTAATCCAGACAATGTCAACACTGTTCTTTTTTTAAATATTTCAGAGCTCAGCGACATGGCTTTATTTACATAGTAGCTGTACCCTGCCACACGTTGCTGTGGCTCAGTCTAGTTAAATAAAAAATAAAGAATGTTTCTTTATAATGTCATCATTATGAACAAAATGATCTTGAAGGTTACAATATTAATCTTCGATGTAAATATTGTATCCCACTGTAGGGTGGTTTCAGATTTTACCAATGGTGTTGCTGGAAAATCAAGATTAGAGCACCGTTTTCTATTCTATCGGCACCAAACTACACAGGAACCATCTCAAGAGTATTTTACATGTTCGTTGAAAAAATTATTAAAAATGGTTGAGCGGTGTAGGAGTCCTTTGGGAACAAAGTCACACATATACTCTACATTCTATTACTTATATACATTTAGATTAAAAATGACAGTTTGTGGTTTCAGTGGGAAGCTTTTGTTTGATTACCCAGTTGTAGACGTGATTTCTATTTTGAATGTTTTTTTCTTACCCAAATTTTAGTACTTGCATGGTTTACCCAGCCTTAAAAAAATATATAAACCGTTCTCTTAGGAGCAGGTATTATAACCCAATTCATAATTCATAAGGTCTTTATTGTTTTTATCAATATGTACAAAATATTACAATAAAAATAAATTTAAAAAATCTAATTACAATAAACCCAAAGTAAGCATAGCTTGTGTTTTGGGGAGGATTCCAACTTATCTTAACTTAAAATTAATCACTTAATATATAAAAATCGCAAAAAAAAAAACAATATATACACCATTTAGTCATTTACTTAGCAAAAACAGGAATATAAAAAATAAATTAAAATAACATAAAGAGGTAACATGTTTAAATAGAAAATACAGAAATAGGAATTATACATATGTACCCATAGATATATGAAAAAAATAACAAAAATAATAATGATAAGAATAATATACAAAAAACCAAATAAATATAAACACTCAACTATTTACACCTCCTTCAAATATTCATTCAAGTAGAGTGGTTGGCAAAAGTCTGACTCCCTATTTGCGAAAATAAATATGTTCCACACACTGAATGCAATTCCCTTGGAAACAACGTGGTAAGAAGTTGCATACAATATGCAACTCAGAAACTTTATATTTGTCTCTTTGTTGCAAGTTATACTTAGTTTGCTGTCGATAATTGGACAATTTCAAATAGCGCCGTTTAGTGGGACTAGCCACCCCAAAGGTGCAAGTATATGAATTGGTTGCTAAGGACTCCAGTTATATAGATGAGTGATGTTTGCCTGTGGAGAAAATTCAAATTTGAAACATAGTGCAAAAAGAGGTGACAATTTGATTATCTGCTTTTCTGGTTGTTTCTATAGCGACGGATAACAATGCAGAGGTCAACAAATGGAGATAAGAAAATTTGACATTGCATTATCAAATTCATGTTAAAGAAATTAATTTGCAGCCTATTTTCTTTTAATGTTGTGATTTGACATGGATGAAAATGTGTCGCCACCTGTCTGGGTTGCTAGAGAAAAGGCCAACACATATTTTGTTATTGGTTTCTTGACTAATAGGTTGGTATGAAGCCATTGATTTAAATAAAATATATAGATGGAGCATTAGCGTATATATCCGATCCACATCATTGTTGCCCTAAATGATAGTGTACGCCCCATTTGCAATCAGTTGTTTACCAAGCGTCGGCAAGGAAACATCGAGGTACCTACATGTAAATTGAAGACGAATATCATGCGAAGATAGCTTGACAGTTCCATAAATTTTTGAAATTTCCCCATCTAATCTAATCTAATCTAAGTTGCAAGGATATGTTACATTGGAGATTCACATTACATGCATTCTCACAACCAGACACGTACAAGTTCGCGCTTGCACATGCCTCATGTGAACCTACAACATAAAAACCAAATCTCAAATGGACATACACCCTGCAACTCTTGCCGTCCTTCCCTGAGACAGGGGTGACATTGGCAAAGTGAACCATTTTTACAGCATGGGTGGTCAGCCGCATACCAACCTATAAGTCAAGGAACACACACACACGACAAATTACATTTTATACATCATTAAATAATAATATCCAAATACAAAATATCCATTTACAAACAAAAACAAATTCCAATTTAATAAACCCTCGCTGCCAACATTACAGATCAACCGCCATTTCTTTCTGTCCTTACATACTTCTGTCCCCATATAGTAGAAATATGTTATTTAAGTTGATTTAATGAAATAAATGAATCAGTTCTCTTTGAATCAGTTGTCTAGCAACCGTCGGCAAGGAAACATTTAGTTATAATCAAAAACAAACAGCATGCCCAAATGTGTGGTGAAAAAATGCCGTAACAGGACCGAAAAAAACAAAACACAGAGAGAAACTAAAAAGAAACGAATAATTCGGCAAAGACGATGGTGGATGATCAAAATTCATAGAAACCGTACCGTACCAGAATGCGCGCGCACAAGTATGTGGGTGCCTGGCATGTGCATGCACAAATTCCCTTTGACTTGCGTCAAAAACCGACACTGGTCGGATCGGCGACAAGCCAAGCCAAGGCGGCACAAACCACGCCCACGGCCGTCCACACGCTTGGCTTGTAATGGCTTGGCAAGCGTGTGGATGCCCCATGACGTATTGTTATGACTATTGCTATGTGTCTGTCTCTTTTGTTCATTACTTCCCTACATAATTTCGGCAGGAAGGTTTATATGGTAAAAAAACTCACGGGCTCTATGTTCATATTTCATTTATGTCGGTGCTTGAATATTATCCATTGAATAAATTATAATATGTATATGTATTTGTTTTCAATTATTTTTCCTTACATTGTGGGAAACGTATGTTGTGAGACATCAGCCCTTAGTTAAGAGTTGCAAGGTCACCTGTCAGGCTTTCTTCACAGAGCGCGGTATTTTTGACGTATTTAACAGGGGCGCATTTAGGATTTCAATATTTTCAGTGACAAAAAAATGACGTTGAAAATGATACAGACAGTCTCAATAAACATTGACGATACGATAGATTGGTTTCTGTGAAAAAGTAATGAATGAAAACAGTGTTGGACCGGTCCGTAGTCCGTACTAGTGGCATCACTTCAGACTCGTAAATGGAAGGTTGTGGATTCGGATCCCGGCGGAGCACAAAAATATACCATTTATATTTCGAATGTGCTCTTCGCTGGGTTGAAAAATTCATAAACCTTTACCAATGACCGGTCACCAAAGGTCCATCCAGCCTTACAGCAACTGAGTCTTGCTTGAGTATTGGCGCTTTGTAGCGACGACCAAGCTCGTACACCTCTGCGGCACTACAACAAGTGTCAAAGATCCCTAGAGTCTTTAGAATCTAGGGAGTCTCCCGCACAGGATTTCTTAAAAAAAAAAAGTGTTATTAAAAAATCTAAAACATATCTGAAATTTCTCGGGAAAAAGTTGTGGCGCTTATGTCAATTTTAATTTATTTTTAATGTTAGTGAGCATGCAGCATGCAGCATGTGTTAGCGTCAACTTACAGGTGTCTGCTTGTGGGCATGTATTAAAAATATACATTTTCTCGCCACTTACGATGATAATTGATGTATTGTAAGAATTATGTAAATATAATATGGCACATTTTTATTCCATTCTCAAGTCTTAACCGAACTGTGAAAAATGTAAGTCGCTGTGATTAAATTATTCATAATTTCAATAAATATACTTTGCTTACAAAAAATAACTTTGATGTATTTTTTAATGTGGCGGCCTGAGTACGGCCCCTAACGTTGTCATGGAGATCATGAAAGAGACGGAAACATAACAGAATTTATAATGTTTCTTTCTCTTTCTTTCATTATGTGCCTACAATTTTTTGGCACAACCGTTTGTATAGGAAAACAGTCACGCGCTCCATCTATGTATATTATTTATATCGATGTATGAAGCTGATCACCCATACTGTAAAAAATGTTTAACTTTGCCAATGCCACCTCTGTTTCAGGGAAGTTCGGCTAGAGTTGCAAGGCTTAAGTTCATTTGAGATGGGGTTTTTACAATGTAAGCTCACATGCAGCAAGTGTAAGCGTTAACTTATATGTTTCTGCTTATGGGAATGCATGTAATTTGAATCTTAAATGTAATATATCTTTGCAACTTAGATCATAGATTTAAGATTATATATTTCCTTGACTAATAGGTTGGTGTAAGGCTGACCACCCAATCACCCATACTGTAAAAAATGGTTCACTTTTCCAATGTCATCTCTTTTTCAGGAAAGTTCGGCAAGAGTTGCAAGGTTTATGTTCATTTGAGATTGGGTTTTATGTTGAAAGTCACATGCAGCATGTGCAAGCTGGCAGTGGGCTCTTGAAGTGTGATTCACACAAAAACAGCGCTCATCCCATAAATCATCCTAATATTATTATTATAATATCTTTTTTGCTCTGTTTGGCCATTAAAATACTTACGGAGCTATTGTTAGACATTTTGGTTGTCTGTTGAGCCCAGGCTTTGACGAACTAATGATGCCTGGGCTGGAAGTCTCATCACCACGGTTATTCTCACCTATCTAATATCGTTAATATTTGTATGAAGACCTGTTAATCCAAGATGGCCGCAAGTGAACAGCTGATTAGTCTGTATACAAATATTACCGATATTAGGTAGGTAAGAATAACCGTGGTGATGAGACTAGCCCAGGCATCATTAGTTTGTCAAAGCGTGGGCTCAACGGACGACCAAAACGTCTAAGAATAGCCCCGTTAGTTTCTTTGTTGAATCAACCATTTGATTAATCTCTGTTGCTGCCCCCTCGCCCCCAGTTCTTCATCCTGCTGGGCAGTCCCTCCCCATGCCCGCCGGAGTGCTGCAGCAACCTGGGCAGCGCGTGCATGGCCTGCGAGCCCATAGATGTGGTGTACACCTGGGTGAACGGCTCCGACCCCCTCCTGCAGCAGGAGATGGGGAAGTACGCGGAGGCGGGGGACCTCAACGAGGACCTCAACAAGCAGAGATACGACGACAAGGACGAGCTCAAGTACTCACTCAGGTCAGACAGATTTTCTTCCACTGCAACCCTCATCTTCTGTTTATAGATTGTGATTTGGTCCGTAGTCTACTGTTTAACACTTCCGCCTCGTAAATGGAAGGTTGTGGGCTCGAATCCGGGCGAAGCATTAAAAATATTCCATTTATATTTTCAAATTTGCTCTTCGCTGGGTTGAAAAATTTATAAACCTTTACCGAAGACCGGTCACTAAAGGTCCGTCTAGCCTTAGAACAACTGGGTCTTGCTTGAGAATTGGCCCTTTCTACAGCGACGACCAAGCTCGCAGAGGGTTCTTGAGGTGTGATACACACAAAAACACATTTTTTTAAAACAGCGCTCACCAAATAAATCATCCCAATATTATATTATACCTCTCTTGATTTATCCATATCCATCATATTTTTCAGATATAATATTAGATTTGTTTAAGTCGTACCTGATGTCATCAGGAGGCGTGTATCTTCCATGACGAACAAGCACAAACTCACGCTAAGGTTGAGTGTATAATTACTAATTAGGCACTTAGGTATATAATTATTTTTGTTTTTGTCAATGACAGGTCGTTAGAAAAGTACGCCAGCTGGGTCCGTCACGTGTACATAGTGACTGCTGACCAGCTACCCCGCTGGCTGGATGTCAGGAGCTCCAGGGTGACCGTCATATCACACGCTGACATCATGACACCCCAGGCCATGCCCGTGTTCTCCAGTCCCAACATTGAATGCGCCATACACAAGTGAGGCAGCGATATATATATTTACTTTATGAGAGCACCGTTTCTGTGTTTGTCCACCTCAAGACTATGTATGGAAGTGAAGCCTGGACGGTGAGTGAAAGGGAAATTAGTAAAGTCCATACAGTAGAAATGGACTATCTAAGAAGTATGATTGGGAAAAAACGAAGTGACAGAGTGAGGAATGATTTTGTAAGAGAAGAATGTGGTGTAAGGGAAAGTGTGAAAGTGAAGATTAAAAGAAGTATGTTAAGATGGTTCGGGCATATGGAGAGAATGAGTGATGAAAGATTGACGAAGAAAGTATATGTTGCTAAAATAGATGGATGTCGTGGTAAAGGAAGACCGAGAAAAGTATGGATGGATCAAATTTCTGAAATAGCGAATGAATGGGATATCCAGAGTCATAATAAAAGGAGGACTTGCATGAAAAAGGTTATGACTCTGGATGAAATGAAAGAAGTGTGCAAGGACAGGAAGAAGTGGCGGCTAATCTGCAATGGTGATTTCTAATGTTGGTGTATTAATTTGCTACATTTTTTGCATAGGAAATTTCTGACTTTTTTTGTATAGATTTCTTTGTAAGGTTTTGTTCTTTTATATATTTAAATGTAATTTTTTATTCATATTCCTTGACTTATAGGTTGGTATGAGGCTGACCACCCATACTGTAAAAAATGGTTCACTTTGCCAATGTTACCCCTGTTTCAGGGAAGGTCGGCAAAAGTTGTGGGGCTTATGTTCATTTGAGGTTTGGATTTTATTTGTAAGTACACATTCAGCATTTGTAAGCGCGAACTACACTTGTTGGTTTATGGGCTTACATCTGAGAGCTTTAAATGAATATATCCTTGCAACTTAGATTATAGATTATTATAGATTATAAGACTCTTTCAAATCATGGATAAGATTCTTTCATCATCATTTCAACATCAAAGGTTTGACAAAGAGGCAGGGCTTGTGTCTCTATGAAATACAAAGTTGTTACCACAAATAAAGACTGGTTGTCCGACTTAAAAAGTACAATTAACCAACAAATACACCTACCAAAATTTTAAACATTAGCTTTGGTATTTGATGGTAGAAAAAGTTTAATCTACTTGGCACTAGATGTCTCTTTATTATCATTTCAAAAGTCATAACACTATCTTCACTTAGACACTCTAAGCTATAACTATACAGACTATCATGTATAGATTTCTTTGTAAGGTTTTGTTCTTTTTTATATTTAAATGTAATTTATTATTCATTCATATTCCTTGACTTATAGGTTGGTATGAGGCTGACCACACATACTGTAAAAAATGGTTCACTTTGCCAATGTCACCCCTGTTTCAGGGAAGGTCGGCAAAAGTTGTGGGGCTTATGTTCATTTGAGGTTTGGATTTTATTTGTAAGTACACATTCAGCATTTGTAAGCGCGAACTACACTTGTTGGTTTGTGGGCATACATCTGAGAGCTTTAAATGAATATATCCTTGCAACTTAGATTATAGATTATAGATTATGTGATTCCTATAGGTGTAAGAACTTACACAGGATATGCGAGTATATTTTAAGTTATTAAAACACTATTATTGTAATTTCAGGATCCCAGGTCTCTCGGAGCGCTTCCTGTACTTCAACGATGACATGTTCCTGGGCCAGCCGCTGTACCTGAGTGATCTGTACACACAGACTGACGGCTATGAGGTGTACACAGCGTGGAACGTGCCTGATTGTGCACAGAACTGTCCGTGGTCATTCCTAGGCAAGTACTCATTGTGTGCAACTCTTTCAAAGAAAATGAAATGCAGCGAAGCCACACAAATAATACAACTTCTTGACGCATTATCCCTGAAGGGGTCGCATTTGGTGATTCTGGACCTTTTTATCTTTACATGTTAGGGGGGGCGGCCTTACGCCAACCATTTCAGTAGACTCAATCAAGTAGATTTCCCAGCTCACGGGAGGCTGGTTCTCATTTCTTGTGAAGGCTGAGTAAACCTTGCCGGTTTAGGTTTGAGATAAACAAAGAAATGGGAAATAATTTCTGACACCTTTGCTGGGGTCGAACCTGCATTTCATGAATCCGAAGCATTAATAGCATGTTTTTTTGTGTGATTTTCAGGGGATTCATCGTGTGACAGTGCATGTGACAACCCTGAATGTGATTTTGATGGCGGGGATTGTACAGAAGAAGGGAAAACACGAAACTATGGCAACATCCATCACCTAGACTACCTCGGAGACTACAAAGACAGTGCGTTCTTCGATGAGGATGATAAACCCGACTATATGGACCTTCCCGAAGGTCTCAATCAATACCCGGGCCTAACGGAACCAAAGCTAGACTCTAAATTCTACCAGGCACCCCAGCACGAGGATCAAAAACTCTTGAATGATATCTTGATGAGGAAAAACGAAGATTCTGTCGAAGTGGGACATAAAATTGTTAGACGTGATGTTGAGAATGATCCTATGAAAGGTTTTGCAGGTTCAGATGCAAAATTGGACTCAAATAAGAATGAAGGAACGTCTGTGAGTCTTCGTGATCTAAGAAAAATAAATTTAAACAATGATTCGTCTCAGTTTGATGGATTTGTGGTGAGCAATGATAAAAAGAGACAGTTGAATGAAAGTATCAGGACATATGAAGAAAAAAGGGGAAAAATTGAAGGAAATCTTCAAGAAGATATGAAAAACTATGATAGTAAAATTGCTTTGAAAAAACATGATACCAAAACAAGAAGAAAAACGGTTACTCTCAAGCGAGAAGGGGATTTTTCTGGAGAAGTGAAAGCTCAAGAAGCAATTTTAAGTTATGGAAAGCTTGACAAAGATGTAAAAGTGAATTTAACTTTAGAAAACAATGCTCGGATGAAGAGAGAATTAGTTAGAGAAGAAAACAGAAAGAATTTCAGAAAGTTAAGGAACTTTAAAAGAGGGGGAGAAAGAAATAAACTGAATTTGAATGCTAGTCACAAGTTTGATACAAATAACAATGCCATTTTTAACTCTAACGATAGCAACGTAGATAAGCTTAAAAACAACATTTCCCTGTCAAAGATATTGAATGAAAAAGATAAAAATCTGAGTGTCGCCGTCGATCACTACAATGATAAATACCTAAAGACTGATAAACACTTGCGGCAACACAAGAAGCGAAGCTTTGACGATCTGCACGCAGATGTTGTCGATCCAGAGAGCTACAAACAAAATGGCGATAGTAGAAAACTAGACACTTATGGGAAATCTTTGATTTATACGAATAAGGTTTTTAATAAAGTTTACGGGTTTCAAAGCAGAAAAGTACCGGCGCACGTGCCACTGTTTTTAGAGAAGAAAGTCATTGTCGCCATGCAGGAGAAGTTTAAAGAGTACGTGGACATTACGAAGGAGAACAAGTTCCGGCGTCCCAATGATTTCCAGTTTGCCTTCTCTTACTTTCACTTCTTGATGAGTGAAACTGAAGAACTGACGGTTGAAGAGATATTTGATCTGTATGACACGGATAAGAGTGGGTGAGTTTATTGTTTCAATAACTTTCATTTATTCACTTATGTGAAAATTATTTTTGCTTAACGGGTGTTTCACATAACGAGCGAGATTCTGGAACGAATTATACTCATTATGAGAGGTTCCACTGTACTTTTGTTTATATCCAGCTGCCATTCCGCTAGAGGTGGCCTGTATCTTTTTTTATAAAAATAGATTTGTGGGGGTTTCCCAGCTCCCGAGGGGGCTGGTACTCATTTCTTGTGCAGGCTGAGCAAACTTTGCGGGTATTTTATTTTGGGGTTTGCAATAAACACCAAAACGGGAAATCAATTCTGACACCCTGCCTCGATGGGATTCGAATCCCGGCTCTCGGCATGGAATGCAAGCACTCTACCAACTGAGCTATCCACCAGACTAATATATATAATGATGATTGTTTGAATCTGTTGTTGCAGTACATGGTCAGACAGGGAGGTGCGTACGGTGCTGGTGAAGGCGCGAGGTCTCCCTCTAACAGCTGCGGCCGTGCAGGCAATGGAGCAAGCAGCCAGGGCGTGCGACAAGGACGAGTATAGAGCTCATCCCACTCCACACAATGAGAGATACATGCACTCTGAGATGGTAAGGAACATATGAGGTCTCCCTCTAACAGCTGCGGCTGTGCAGGCAATGGAGCAAGCAGCCAGGGCGTGCGACAAGGACGAGTATAGAGCTCATCCCACTCCACACAATGAGAGATACATGCACTCTGAGATGGTAAGGAACATATGAGGTCTCCCTCTAACAGCTGCGGCTGTGCAGGCAATGGAGCAAGCAGCCAGGGCGTGCGACAAGGACGAGTATAGAGCTCATCCCACTCCACACAATGAGAGATACATGCACTCTGAGATGGTAAGGAACATATGAGGTCTCCCTCTAACAGCTGCGGCTGTGCAGGCAATGGAGCAAGCAGCCAGGGCGTGCGACAAGGACAAGTATAGAGCTCATCCCACTCCACACAATGAGAGATACATGCACTCTGAGATGGTAAGGAACATATGAGGTCTTCCTCTAACAGCTGCGGCTGTGCAGGCAATGGAGCAAGCAGCCAGGGCGTGCGACAAGGACGAGTATAGAGCTCATCCCACTCCACACAATGAGAGATACATGCACTCTAAGATGGTAAGAAAAATATGAGGTCTCCCTCTTACAGCTGCGGCCGTGCAGGCAATGAAGCAAGCAGCCAGGGCGTGCGAGAAGGACGAGTATAGAGCGCACCCTATCAGTGTCCCACACAGTGATTGTTTGTGTTACAGCCCACCCTGACCAAGGCCCTGGTGTCTGAGTGTGGGGGACTGCGGGGGCTGCTGCGCACCCTGTCAGTGTCCCACACGGAGCGCCGCGCTCGCCCCCGCTCCTCCTCGCAGCGTGCCTCCTTCACCATGCTGGTCTCCAACGTGTCCAAGGCCGTCAATGCCCTGGACGAGATACGCAGGGATACCAAGTGAGACACCAGCAATTTATCTAGAGTCTAAGACTTACTAAAGTGGTTAGTGTGAGGCTGACCCCTTAACCTGTAAAAATATAAGTTTTGAATCGCTACATGCAACGCCTTTGGAGATAACACAGGCAAGAAGCTACACTACATTTGTAGCTTAGTTACGTTTTTTTATACACTTTTACTTTCCTTTAGTAGACTTTCCGCCGACACTCAATTTCCGTGATGTTTCAGGAAGTTCATCTGTATAAATGATGACCTGGATCCAGACAGTGAGGAGGAGAATGTGATAGTGAGGATGTTGCTGCAGGAGCTGTATGAGTCTCTGCTGCCAGCTCCATCTCAGTTTGTTTATGTCTGCTTGCAGGAAGTTCATCTGTATAAATGATGACCTGGATCCAGACAGTGAGGAGGAGAATGTGATAGTGAGGATGTTGCTGCAGGAGCTGTATGAGTCTCTGCTGCCAGCTCCATCTCAGTTTGTTTATGTCTGCTTGCAGGAAGTTCATCTGTATAAATGATGACCTGGATCCAGACAGTGAGGAGGAGAATGTGATAGTGAGGATGTTGCTGCAGGAGCTGTATGAGTCTCTGCTGCCAGCTCCATCTCAGTTTGTTTATGTCTGCTTGCAGGAAGTTCATTTGTATAAATGATGACCTGGATCCAGACAGTGAGGAGGAGAATGTGATAGTGAGGATGCTGCTGCAGGAGCTGTATGAGTCTCTGCTGCCAGCTCCATCTCAGTTTGTTTATGTCTGGTTGCAGGAAGTTCATCTGTATAAATGATGACCTGGATCCAGACAGTGAGGAGGAGAATGTGATAGTGAGGATGTTGCTGCAGGAGCTGTATGAGTCTCTGCTGCCAGCTCCATCTCAGTTTGTTTATGTCTGCTTGCAGGAAGTTCATTTGTATAAATGATGACCTGGATCCAGACAGTGAGGAGGAGAATGTGATAGTGAGGATGCTGCTGCAGGAGCTGTATGAGTCTCTGCTGCCAGCTCCATCTCAGTTTGTTTATGTCTGGTTGCAGGAAGTTCATCTGTATAAATGATGACCTGGATCCAGACAGTGAGGAGGAGAATGTGATAGTGAGGATGTTGCTGCAGGAGCTGTATGAGTCTCTGCTGCCAGCTCCATCTCAGTTTGTTTATGTCTGCTTGCAGGAAGTTCATTTGTATAAATGATGACCTGGATCCAGACAGTGAGGAGGAGAATGTGATAGTGAGGATGTTGCTGCAGGAGCTGTATGAGTCTCTGCTGCCAGCTCCATCTCAGTTTGTTTATGTCTGCTTGCAGGAAGTTCATTTGTATAAATGATGACCTGGATCCAGACAGTGAGGAGGAGAATGTGATAGTGAGGATGTTGCTGCAGGAGCTGTATGAGTCTCTGCTGCCAGCTCCATCTCAGTTTGTTTATGTCTGCTTGCAGGAAGTTCATTTGTATAAATGATGACCTGGATCCAGACAGTGAGGAGGAGAATGTGATAGTGAGGATGTTGCTGCAGGAGCTGTATGAGTCTCTGCTGCCAGCTCCATCTCAGTTTGTTTATGTCTGCTTGCAGGAAGTTCATCTGTATAAATGATGACCTGGATCCAGACAGTGAGGAGGAGAATGTGATAGTGAGGATGTTGCTGCAGGAGCTGTATGAGTCTCTGCTGCCAGCTCCATCTCAGTTTGTTTATGTCTGCTTGCAGGAAGTTCATCTGTATAAATGATGACCTGGATCCAGACAGTGAGGAGGAGAATGTGATAGTGAGGATGCTGCTGCAGGAGCTGTATGAGTCTCTGCTGCCAGCTCCATCTCAGTTTGAACTTCCTCCCGGTGTAGCCAACAGGTAAACTTCATTTCTTTTTTAGCTTGCACTTCTTAGATACTGACTATAAACATAAAATGTAGTCAGAGGCCTTTTAGACTTTGAAGAACACGAGTAAACCTAAAACCATCAAGTACTTTGCGGCTGACCACCCATACTGTAAAAAATGGTTCACTTTGCCAATGTCACCCCTGCTTCAGGGAAGGTCGGCAAGAGTTGCAGGGCTTATGTTCATTTGAGATTGGGGTTTTTATATTGTAGGTCCACATGCAGCATGTGTAAGCGCGAAATTATGCATGTCTGCTTGTGGGAATGCATTTAATATGAATCTCAAATGATACATATCTTTGCAGCTTAGATTTAAATTTAGACTTCCTTTCGGAATACATTGCCTGAGACACAAAAAACGAATGGACCATTGATGTATGATATAATTAAACCCAAATAGATGTTTTATCCGGTTCAATTTACATTAATGCAAATCCCAACTCACAACTTTTTGTCAAAAATTTATGCTTTGTGATATCATATATTCAATATTGTATATTCACTTCTTGATTGTTTCTCATTTCCTTGCAGATTTCTCCACCTATCGGAGCTGAAGGAGTGGCAGGCCAACCGTGCAGTGGCGTGGAGAGTCCTAGGAGCTTGCGCCCTGGTCCTGCTGCTCCTCACCCTGTACTTCTGCTGCCGTGGGACCTGCCCCTCACACCACGCTTAGTCATCATTCCATCTTTGTTAGGTTTAGGTTGGAATTATGGTCGTTTGACATATTTACAATGTTAATAACTCTGTAGTGTGATGGCAAAAGGTTATATCTGTCACTATTTTATGGGAGAGCAAAAAGAAGGTTTCAAAATCATTGTAGTCCGGTTGATAGCTCAGTTGGTAGAGTGCTTGCATTCCATGCTGTGAGCTCGGGTTCGAATCCTACCGAGGGTGTTAGAAATGATTTCCTGTTTCGGTGTTTATTTCAAACCCCAAAATAAAATATCAGCAAGGTTTACTCAGCCTTCACAAGAAATGAGTACCAGCCCTCTCGGGAGCTGGGAAACCCCCACTTCAACTGAAGTGGTTAGCGTAAGGCCGGCCCCCTTACCTGTAAAAATAAATAGGTTCAACTCGCCACATGCGATTCCTTCGGGGATAACGCGTCAAAAAGTTCACTATATGTGTAGCTTAGTTGCGTTAAGTTGCATTGCGTATCACATTTATTGCTTTATTTGCATGGTATGTAGTGATATATTTTTTAAACTCTGTGAATAATTGAGTCATAGCTCTATCCTTTTGCCACATAAAAGAATATACTATTTGTAACATTTTTTGTGAGAAACTTGAAAAATGACAAAAACTGCATCTATAACCATTTGCCATCACACTACCGAACTAATTACACAGTTAAAATTTATTAAATCGGATATAAGACGAACCATTCAAAGACAAAAGAGGATGATATAATCAGCTCCGTATGTACGGATAACATAGTGCCATCTGGTGATGTGGACTGGGAACAGAATAAAAATGTACATATTCATGACAAACCTAATCATAATTACTACCTTCGCTCAAAGGTAGGCTGTGATTTGTGACAAGTGTAATAGAAAAAATCAGTTCACCCTCAGTCGTCGTGCAGAGACGGTGTCTCCTGAAGATATAAGCTACGTTGCTAACGAAACATCGAGAATAATGTAAGTTCTCTTATAACTGTTCGTCTAATATCCGATTAATAAATTTTATCTGTTTAGTTATTATTATTGTAAATATCATTCCATCTTGTTTAACCCCTGGAGTGCCAGTGATTTTCTGGCATAGCAGTATTTCATGCGATTTTTGATCTTATTGCTGTGTAAAAACTAAAGAAAAATTAAAAAAATCGCATTTAGTACTATGAGCGTGGATCCACATTCCGGCGCTTGAGGGGTTAACCCTCTAAGTCTAACTGTTAACCTTCCAGCGGGTGCGCTGAGTAATTTCTCTTTAGCTCTTTTGAAAATATTTATTTGGAAAATAATGTACAGTGGTGCCTCACACAACGAACGCCTCGCACAGCGAACACTGCACACAACGAACTTCCTGTTTGTTCATTTCACGATTCATACAACGAACTTCGCTTCACACAACGAAGTCGCCGGAGCTTCCACAACTGCTTCGCCCGAGCTTCCACGATCGCTGCCGATGTATTGCATACTCCCGCGCAGGCACTGCAGGCAGTCGTTAGTCACTGCGCTTAACTTACGCACATATCGCGGCAATCGTTCTTCATTACGAATTAAATCAAGCACGTATCACGGCAGTCGTCCTTTTAAGTTAAACTCAATATTTTTTTTATATCATGGCTTCTAAAAAAAGCAGGAAGGTGATTTCTGTTGAAATGAAACAGGAAATAATTAGAAGGAGTTTGGACAGGTTTTTCATGAAACCATCGGCCAAAAAGCAGATTATGGATGAAGATGTGCAAGATTCGATAGACTCTACTTAGTCTGTCTTAAAATTAAAAAAATTATGTTTTTGTTAGATGTATCTAAATAAAAATAATAACATAAAATTTATCTTTTTTTATGTCATCTTAGCTTATTTTATGCTACAGAATGTTTTTTTTTTTTAACCTGTATTGTTATGGGAAAACGCGTTTCACATAACAAACTTTTCGCATAACAAACTTGCTCCCGGAACGAATTAAGTTTGTTGTGTGAGGCACCACTGTACACGTTTTTCTAAAATTTATCCATTTTTTTTGTGACCACAGTTTTTTCTATTAAAAAGATTATATAACTTCCTAATGTAAAGACTTAAACTAGAAATAGTTATTTTTGAATCTCCTACATTTATTGCACACAAAATAAGTTAAATTAATGCAATCACGATACCATGTTGAAAGCACCGGTTCTCATCAGATCACCGAAGTTAAGCAACATTGGGCGCGGATGTTACTTGAGATGGGTGACCGCTTAGGTACACCGCGTGTCGTTGGCATTCTTGACCGGTCCGTAGTTCAGTGGCAACACTTCGGACTCGTAAATGGAAGGTTGTGGATTCGGATCCAGGCAGAGCACAAAAAATATACCATTTATATTTCCAAATATGCTCTGCGCTGGGTTGAAAAAATTCATAAAACCTTTACCAAAGACCGCTCACTAAAGGTCCATCCAGCCTTACAGCAACTGGGTCTTGCTTGAGTATTGGCGCTTTGTAGTGACGACCAAGCTCGTACACCTCTGCGGCACTACAACAAGTGTCATAGACCCCTCGAGTCTCTATCTAGGAGAATCTAGGGAGTCTCCCGCACAGGATTTCTTAAAAAAAAAAAAACAGTTTTTTTTTTATGGAGTCCGCATTTGTGCAAAAATGTTTATTTATTATCTTTGATAACCTGTGATGTCATCCAGCCGAGATAAATTTCAAATGTGAGGACTCCATCAGCAATTGACAAAACGCACCTATAATACTGTTTGTTTCTAAAACAATTAAATTTTTTTTTTAAAAAATACAAAAAATAAATCTGTATATTTAAGTCGAATAGGCTTAAGTTTAAAATTTGAAAAAAAAGAGGTCAGAACATTGAAAAGGGCGCAAAAATAAATCTCGTCATTCGGTTGGATTGCTTCCAAATCTGACCGCCGGACCTGTGATGTCATCCAGCTAGCAAAATTTCCCTGATTATCAGGAATTTACTATGAGTGACGTCACAAACCAAGGGATATTTTGAATGTTCCGACCTTGTTACAGATAGAAAAGAACAATTTGCCATATGAAGCTCTAATTATTTTAAGAACTTGATTATTATCTGAATAAGAGTTTTAGGCTTGCACGGCCGGCTGATGATGCTGTAGAGATGTTTTCCGGGATCTGTTGCTGTGGTCTATGGGAGCTGGAGCTTCCGGACTTTCGCCCATGTCGACGATGGGCTTCTGTTTTGTTGTTATACCCCACAGTTTCACATGCAAAATAAACATATGTCGCTGCTCCACAACACTACTCAATGCAGTGTCATAATTTTTCACATGTAAACCCCGAGTGTACACACACTTGCATCACAGTTTTCATCATCACACTTCACGCTGAAGAAGCTCATCGTGGACATGGGCGAAACGTCCGGAAGCTCCAGCTCCCACAGACCACGGCAACAGATCCCGGAAAACATCTCTACAGCATCTTGATTATTTTCTATTAATTATTTTTTGACAGTTTTGTAACAATCCATGCCATGTAAAAATATTCCAGTAACTTAATTATGTAATGTAGGTAAAACTCAAATAAATGATAATTCTAGTCAATACACCAACTGTGAAGTTTTATTCTAACTTACGCAACGGTGGGACTGATGTGGGCGGCTTCAAGGAATCTACGCTGCATCCTCGGCAACACAGAAATGCTTGTTAACCTGAAATGCAGGGTCTTTGAGTCATGCATGCTTCCAGTATCCACCTATGGCTTGGAAACAGAAGGGCTCACTCAGTGAATCGCCAACAGACTGAGGACGTGCCAAAGAGCCATTGAAAGGAGGATGCTGGGAATCACTCTCAGAGACAGGGTTCCCAATGAGATCGGCAAACTCACTGGGTCATTCACTCACTGTATAAAAACGCTACTACACTTAAAGTGTAACTTCTTCGTTATCCCCGAAAGGGTCGCATGTGGCGACTTTTACAGGCAAAGGGGCCAGCCTCACTTTAATGATGATGAGTAGATGATTTCTTTATAGCGCCGTTTCGTGGTGTAGTCACTCCAAGGGTGCTTTAACCACTTGAAGTGGCGGTTTCCCAGCTCCCGAAGAGGCTGGTTCTCTTTTCTTGTGATGGCTGAGTAAATCTTGCTGGTATTTAGGTGCTGTAAGGCTGGATTGACCTTTAGCGCCTAAGGCAGAGCTAGGCAGGTCTTGTTGGGACTTGCGAAAATTGCCATCAATATTGGATCTCAGATTAGATAAAAATAAAGTAAATTTTTCTTGTTCAATACATTTATAAAAGCAAAATTTGTACAATTATTTACATTTACGTAAAATTAGAAATAAAACAATAACATCTGACCTAAGTAAATGTGAGCCTTAAATGTCAATTTATCTTTGCGACTAAGATTATAGATGGATAATTATTTTTTGAAATTGATTAATTTGCCAATGTCACCCCTGTTTCAGGGAATGTCGGCAAGAGTTGCAGGGCTTATGTTCATTTGTGGTTTGGATTTTATTTGTAAGTAGGTACACAATCAGCATTTGTAAGCGCGAACTACACGTGTTTATTTGTGGGCATACATCTGAGAGCTTTGAATGAATAAATCCTTGCAACTTAGATTATAGATATTATTATATTATGAATTGTTTATATTTTGAATTGTTTGTGTATTAACACTGTGAAAATTCATATTCAATAATATTTTATTTATTTAATTGAAAGATTTAAATCAAAACACTGTTTTGTATCTGACGATGATATATTATCAAAAACGTTTGTAAAATTAAATAATAAATGATTATAATCGTGAAAATACAAAACAGTGTTTTGATTTAAATCTTTCAATTGAATAAATAAAATATTATTGATATTATTATAGATTATAAATTAATAATTTGTACAGCACAATTTAATTTTTTTTTTTTTTTTTTAACAAAACAAAATGACAACCAAACACAGGAATTGACAATTTATACCAAAGCTCAAACTTATCCCAGGACAGCCGCATTCTAAACAATGCTATTACTAACAACCTAGAGGTCTGTTTATCCAAAATATGATTAAAACAGAGGTCACCACTGTTTCAGGGAAGGTCGGCAAGTCGCAGGGTGTATGTTCATTTTAGGTTTGGTACACATGCAGCATTTATAAGCAAAAATTTACACGTATTTGTTTATATATCTTTGCAACTTAGATTACAGATTATAAGTCTGGGAACATTTCAGAAAAGTATCTGCGGGTTATATAAATAAATACAAATAATACAAAGATTTACTTGTTGAGCGCTCTTATGGTGTGAATCCCAGCTCGAGGAGGCGAGCTTGGCTGTAACTGATGAAAACATCAATTACTCAAGCAAGACCCAGTTATTGTAAGGCTGGATGGACTTTTGGTAAAGACACATGAATTTTTCAACCCAGCAAACTGCATTATTTGAAAATTAAAATTTTTTTTTTACAAAGAACTATAAAAAAAATGTTTTTTCTTTATACTGTTTCCACAAAATCATAATTTCTATGTCTAAATCTAAATCTAAGTTGCAAAGATATGCATCATTTGAGATTCATATTAAATGCATTCCCACAAGCAGACACGCATAATTTCGCGCTCACACATGCCGCATATGGACCTAAAATATAAAAACCCAATCTCAAATGAACATAAGCCCTGCAACTCTTGCCGACCTTCCCTGAAACAGGGGTGACATTGGCAAAGTGAACCATTTTTACAGTATGAGTGGTCAGCCTCATACCAACCTATAAGTCAAGGAATACAAACAATTAAATAACAAACAAACACAAATCTACAAAACATCTATAAAAATTAAAATTGAATCTTGGCCTTAGCCGCCTACATTACAGATCAGCCGCCATTTTATAGATAGATTTGATATATTTCCTCGAGGCTTAACTCTTAAGTATTATAGGTGCCTGTTTGTGTTTTTGACACGTAATTAACAAAGCTGTCTATTCCTTTTTGCTTGACAATGATGGAGACAGGTTCCTCCCCAACACATTCTCCTGGTATTTAAGTTTCTTGATGTTGGTGGGATCCTTGAGGGCGTCGTCGTCGCTCAGCCTGTCTAATCTCTGTTCTTGAATAGCTTCTGAAAAAAAAAAAAAAACAACCACACTTATGTATTTGAGTAATTTTCTCGCACACAGTAAGGGCCTGTTGCACCAACCACCAATCAATATTTGATTGACACATCAAAATTGATTGCTTAGTTCTGGTAAGGACCTCGGTTAAATATTTCTCGGAAGTGGGTAACAATATGATGCAATTTGAACAGGAAAGATGATGTACATAAGCTGATTTACGTATATGAAACCAAATTTTTGATTTGATGGGAGAAATCACACTTAATTTTGATTTTAGTCTGATTGGAGTTTGGTGCAACAGAACCTAAGTAAGTGTACGGTATTCCTCATGAGAAAACATGGGAAAATTCCAAGTTCATGCAGCATGAGGAGTTACTTCAGGAAACCAGCTCCAGGAGCCTGAAATCTCGGCGCAACGGTTCTCTTATGGTGCTTTGTTACAATATCATTAACAACCTTATTGACAGCCCTACCCTGTAAATGAGTTTTAAGTTTTATGTGTCAGATGGCTACGGCCGGGGAAGACGGCATGAACTTTTTCATGTACCGCTGTCCCGTACCGACGTCATGGCACAACATGCCTTAACTCGGAGTGTTACTCTGATGAACTCCGCTGACATAGACATATTTTACATAAATTTAGAAACTTTCAAAGATCTAGTTAAAGAGTTCCTCCCAGCGTGTTAATGACTGTGAGGGTGCACTGTAATGAGGGAAACCTGTTGTGCACAAAAAAAAGTAAAACTTTGATCATCTGAGTCTGCTTTTTGCTAGATCCTTTACTTATAAGTATGAGGCTGACCACCTATACTGTAAACTACACAGGTGCATTAACAGCTCCGGAACCCATTAAACTTAGTCATCATCAAATCCTTGACTTATAGGTTGGTATGCGGCTGACCACCCATACTGTGAAAAATGGTTCACTTTGCCAATTTCACCCCTGTTTCAGGGAAGGATGGCAAGAGTTGCAGGGCTTATGTTCATTTGAGATTGGGTTTTTATAATGTAGGTCCACATGCGGCATGTGCCAGCGCGAAATTATACATGTCTGATTGTGGGAATGCATTGAATATAAATCTTAAATGATATATATCCTTGCAGCTTAGATTAGATTAGATAGATCATCCAGGCGAGTGTGGTGTTTTTGAGGCAAAAATCTTCATTATAATTTTACTATTATGTAAGAGATACCTACATAGTGTTAAATAAAAAGCAACCAAGCTACACATATAGTGTAACTCCTTGCTTGCGTTATCTCCGAAGGGGTCGCATATGGTGAACAAACTATTTATTTTTAGAGTAAGGGGGTCGGCTTTAGGCCAACCACTTCAGTGAAGTGAATGTTTCCCAGATACAAAGGGGGTTGGTACTTATTTCTTGTGAAGGTTGAGTAAACCTTGCAGGTATTTTATTTTTGAGATAGATTGTAAGTATAAATATGTAACAATAAAAACTCAAAAAGAGGTAATGTGGTGGGTAAATAAGCACGATAATCATGGAATACTTACGATTATATGGCGTGTATTTATCTGATAATATATTCTCTAAGTTGTATCCTATTAGGCCGACAACTGCGGCAAAGGGTAACGTAATGAAAGGAGCGTTCCTCCGCAGGAACGACATCATTATAGGCCATATCTGGAAACATAACAACATACAATGTAAAGTACATCAATAGTCAATGGTTATATAAGAAAATCATTGCGTATTTATGGTAAATTATAGAATTTTCAGGTTACCATTTTCCGAACTTTATTGACACCCACTTGACACCTAAATTTAGTTCATCTTCTATTGAGTTTTCCTTACTTTTGCACAATAATACCATCCGAAAAAGATTCCCCCATGAGGAAAATTAATTTTGTACATATTTGGTCTATTTTGATCAATCAAGTTTTTACTTTATAGCGGTCCGAACGACTGTTATAAAGTATTGTATTCGTCCGAAAAAAAAAAATGAGGTTTCAACGGAAATGAGTTGTCCTGCACCAGGACATGCAAAAAAACCTAATTTGTCGAACCTGTCCGTCCGTCCGTCCGTCCGTCCGTCCGTCCGTATGAGTGTATGTCCCAGCCGAAACTACTGATCACAGAGACACAAATTTTTGGATTTAGAGAATTGACAACCACAGATTTTGATGGGCCGACTGGCATGGCACCACCCTGAAAATTCAAGATGGCTGCCATACAAAAAAAACATAAAATTGCACGTTTCTCAAAAACGGCTCTAACGATTTTCTTTAAAATTTCAGTGTGGTCGTTGCTTAAACTGTCGCGAAGAAAATTTGTTATGGCAACACTCTTCCCAATCTGCGTCTATGAGTTGCCATATGAAAGAAAAAAACGATTGTGATTATCTCGGAAAAGGCTGGGTTGACAAAAAAAAAATGTTGTACAATATTACGCGCAATATTAATTTCTACAAAAACTTAAAGAAAACTTAAAAAAAAATTGTACTTAAAGTACCGTTTACACGATCTCAAAATTTTCATCGAAAATATTAAAAAGACCCATAAAAACGCAATTTTGTAAAACTTTTTTTAGGTTCACAAGAAAGAAAAATTTATCAACTTCTTTGCACTATAATTTGTTTTTCACTATTTTGAGAATTCAAGATGGCTTCCCAAGAGGAGAAAACTTCAAATGCGATTTTCTCAAAAATGGCTCGAACGATTTTTTTTTAATTTTCAATTAAGTAGTTGCTTGATTCATTCTTACTAAATTAAGTTATGGCAACATTTTTGCTAATCTGCGTCTATGAGTTGCCATATGAAAAAAATAAACAATTGTGATTTTCTCAGAAGTGAAAGCGTTGACAAAAAAGATATGTTCTACAATATTATACGTAACATCAAATTCTAGAAAATAATTAAATAAAAATTTTGAAAATAAAAACATAAAGTGCCGTTTACATGATATCAAAAATTGAAATTAAAAGGCTACAAAAACCCATCAGAACGCAAAAAACTTTTATGTTTCTTAACTTTATCAGAAAAAACTTTTGTATCACTATAATTCATAGTGAAACATTTTTCAAATTTTAGAAAATTCAAGATGGCTTCCGAACAGCTGAAAGTTTCAAATGAGATTTTCTCAAAAACGGCTCCTACGATTTTCTTCATTTTGTCTGCATAATCGTCATTATAATACTGCTATGTAACAATAATAACCATTGCCTCATAATTTTCTTTGTTTTGGGGGCTGCCATACAAGAGAAAAAAATAATTGAAAATTTCTCGGCAGAGAAAGGGTTAACGAAAAAATAATGTTCGACATTTGAAAAGCTTTTATATATACCTACATACATGAATCATTATTTTTTTCAAAAAAATATTATAAAGTATAGCCACCATACAAAGTGACAAATTTTCATACAAAAAATTATTGTAATATTTTTGGTAGCAAAACATCTAATACCCATAAATAAACCTACATAACAATTCGCTCAATCAATTGCTATATAACAACAATAAGCATTGCCTCTTAATACTCTTTGTTTTGGGGGTTGCCATACAAGAGAAAACAATATTTTAAATTTTCCCGGCAGAGAACGGGTTATTTAAAAAATAATGTTGTACAATTGAAAAGCTCTTATATATACCTACATACAATAAGCATTACTTTTTTCAAATAAATATTAAAAGGTGTAGCCACCATACAAAGTGACAAATTTTAATACAAAAATAATTGTAATATTCTTGGTACTAAAACGCCTAATATAAAATACTAGGCTACGAGTCTTAAAATCTAGTAAGCTGTACCCATATAATAATCAATCATAACTTTCCAAAATATCAATGAAAAGTATAGGTACCCACCAAACAAAGTGTTGTTTTGATACAAACGGGATCAATGATAATACTGCAAAAAGACGATTGCTTAAAAAGATTAACTTCATTACTTACACACAACTAAATGTTTAGTTATGAAAATTGGCTATGACCTAAACATGACCGTATTTTGTGCTATAAAGTCCTGTGCAGTCCACTGTACAATTTATTTTCTTTTTGATTGAATATTCCTGATAAAATAATAGCATCAGTTAGATCATTTTTACTTTCATTTCAAATTTTTTATTTTTAGGTATTTCTTTGACAATAAATACCTACCATGACGCACAGCACTTCACTTCAATCAAGTGTCAATTTTCTCATGTCACATACCGCTGTCAGATATTTTTGCTTTCTTTTATAAATTGCACTTTAATTACCCAAAACCAGTCGTTTAATATCTGTGAAACTTTACAAAGAATCTCCTTACAAATGGTAAGCGAATGCATTCATTTTAAATTCAATTTGATTTATGCCGTAAGCCGTGCCACGAAAACATGTTCCATCCGCTTCCTTTCAATACGTTCTTTTTTTGAATATTCAAAACATTATTCGATTTGTGAAGGAAAGTTAACTTGGAAGGAAAAAATGGAGCTTAGGAAGGCAAAAAACGACTAAGGTTTAAAACAATGCAGAAAAGTAGGCAAAAATGTAGCACCCAGCATATAAACTACATAAACAGATAATTCTTTCTCCTAGGCAATTTAGCCATATTATAGTTTTAATAGATATTCAATTATGTTTGATAATTTGTATGGTCCGTTGTTCGGAGGGCGTTTTTTTCTTGTATTTCTTTGTATGATAAATATTTTCATATGACAGTTATTTCTCCTTATCTGTATTTCAGCCTACCTACTTTCAGTACAATAATAATATTGCATAGATTAACATTATTCATACTAAATTAATAGTAATGAATCATTTGTGCGTGTTTGTTTGGTTTTTATATTGTTGAGTTTTTGTTATCAAATATGGAGTGTTCATATAAAAAAAATATTTACACTGGAATTACAGCCTTAATGTATTTATAAAACGCAAACGCAACTAAGCTACACATATAGTGTAAATTCTTGCCGCGTTATCCCCGAAGGGTTTCGCATGTGGCGAGTGGAACCTATTTATTTTTACAGGTAAGGGGCCGGCCTTACGCCACCCAATTCATTTGAAGTGGGGGTTTCTCAGCTCCCGAAGGGGCTGGCACTCATTTCTTGTGAAGGCTGAGTAAACCTTGCTGGTATTTTATATTGGGGTTTGAAATAAACACCAAAACGGGAAATCATTTCTGACATCCTCGACGGGATTCGGGAACCCGAGCTCACGGCATGGAATGCAAGCACTCTACCAACTGAACTATCTAAAATATTATTTATTAATGTAATCACGTATCAATAACAATAATGTATCACCCATACTGTAAAAAATGGTTCACTTTGCCAATGTCACCCCTGTTTCAGGGAAGGTCACCAACAGAGCTATCGACCGGACTTACATTTATAAATTGAAATATTTGAAAATTTTAGATATTCGACAAGATGTTATTGGAAAACTCTATTTATTCTTAATGTTTTGTTAGTATCGTAACCAACATCCTCAGGAGACATTGGGAGAGACTTCTGAGTATGTTTGATGATAACAAAAATAAAAACATAGATTGAGATGACGTTGGACTGAAAAATTTGAAAAGAATAGATGATGAATGCTTGATAAATTGTTTCTACAAAAGGAAATGTGAGAGGCAATAGAGGAAGGGCGTAAACCGAGAAAGAAATGGCTTGATCAAATTGTGAAAGTAAGAGATATACTACAGAGTGAATGTAAAATAAGGAAATGTATGAAAAAAGTGATGGATATGAATAACTGAAGGAAGTATCTCAGGATTGAAATAAGTAGAGGAGACATTACAGTTTTTGTAAAATTACTTAAAATAAATGAAATAACCCAATATTTATATGAACCGTTACTTATGTAGAGAATTTCAGTGTTCTCAATGTTTCATTTTTTTTTTTTTTTTTTTTAAGAAATCCTGTGCGGGAGACTCCCTAGATTCTAAAGACTCTAGGGGTCTATGACACTTGTTGTAGTGCCGCAGAGGTGTACGAGCTTGGTCGTCGCTACAAAGCGCCAATACTCAAGCAAGACCCAGTTGCTGTAAGGCTGGATGAATTTTGGTGACCGGTCATTGGTAAAGGTTTATGAATTTTTCAACCCAGTGAAGAGCACATTCGAAATATAAATGGTAAATTTTTGTGCTCCGCCGGGATCCGAATCCACAACCTTCCATTTACGAGTCCAAAGTGTTGCCACTACGGACTACGGACTGGTCCAAGGTCTTTCTTGTCCTTCATTGACTTCTTAACCAACATCACCAAGAGAAACATCCTTGTTAAATCAATCCGGTTATTCAATTTATTTTACAAATATGTTTAACAACCGTAAATCCAACCTAAATTTGATTACATTACAGTTTTATCAATTTGTTGATGCTTTGTTTGCATTGTGTTGTACTGCAGGAAGGCCCAGAGTCCAGTGGCCAGGAGGCGGTGCAGGGAGCTGCTGCAGACACCAGGAAGGCCAAGCCCAGTGAGAGCGTGAGCCTGGCAGATAACAGCCTGCTGGTGAGTCCACCTAGCTTAGCATTACTGCAACCGTGGCCCTCCTATACCTAGGACATCAGCATCATGTGTAATCTTGTCCGCAGTAGGACTCCACAATCATCCAAATCAATCGGGAACGGACCCTATTCTGATATAGGGTCTTGTTTGTCAAAACTTTAGATAATAGACTTCGAACATTCAAAATATCACTCGGTATATGTCACCCCTAGTAAATAAAAAATGGATTCCTAATCTATAATTTAAGTTGCAAATACATATTAACATTTAAAGCTCATATCAAGTGCATGCCCACAAACAAACACGTATAGTTTGTGCTTACAAATGCTGAATGTGTACTTACAAATTAAATTCAAACCTCAAATGAACATAAGCCCTGCAACTTTTGCTGACCTTCCCTGAAACAGGGGTGACATTGGCAAATCCCTGATAATCAGGGATTGTTTCTAGTTCACAGTACTGTGAGCCCATACAGTTGGCAGTAATTCCAAATGCAATACGGTGCAATGAAGTGTCTTTTCAAACTACTTACATAATATTGTATTGAATTTATGATGCTCTATACTGTCTTTAGCCAGAGTTCCAGAAGCCCGACTTGTTCTAGTCTTATATATCTGTCTATTTGCCTTCCAGGTGGACATATCAGACGCCCTGAGTGAGAAGGACAAGGTGAAGTTCACGGTGCACACGCGCACCTCCCTGCCAGAGTTCCAGAAGCCCGACTTCTTCGTGGTGAGGCAGCACGAGGAGTTCACCTGGCTGCACGACAGGTTCGAGGAGAATGACGACTATGCTGGCTTCATCGTAAGTCATATTACTTGCTTTCAAAACTGTGTACATATTGTTACGTTTTTTCTGGGTTCTCTTTTAATTAAATTGCAATTATTTATTTAAACAGAATTTATTTTACACAATTTGGTTCACAATTTACAACAATTGATTTCCAGCTCTGGCTTTCAAACTTCACGGTTGAATGTTTAATGGACACTCTCGCTGCTACCCTACTGCAGTCCTCTTATATAGGTGCAACAGAGATCTTTCTTGCATATTCCAGATCATTCTTCAAACTCTTGCTCACACCAGAATGTCATTCTACGAAATACCACCATCATGGACTACTCCCAGATGGTTCTACGTAGGTACTTTTATTTCGTTGTTCATAACACTATCATCATCATACTAGTACCAGACTGTTCTATGTATGCATGTACAGTCGCACATACTCCAAGTTTGTAACAATATTTTTTGTATAGAAGATATTCCTTGACTTATAGATTGGTATGAGGCTAACCACCTATACTGTGAAAAATAGTTCACTTTACCAATGCCACCCCTGTTTCAGGGAAAGTCACCAAATGTTGCCGGGTTTATGTTTATTTGAGACTGGAGGTGACAGGTGGCAAAACAAGCATTCTGAGTCTATTCTCTCCTTAGATACCTCCTGCGCCTCCTCGGCCAGACTTTGATGCCAGCCGGGAGAAGCTGCAGCGCCTCGGGGACGGAGAGGGGGCCCTCACGCGCGGGGAGTTCCTCAAGATGAAGGAAGAACTGGAGGAGTAAGTCGACACTCCGATGTTGCACTCATCTTGTTTTTTAAATAAATGTCTGAAGAGGAATGCATGAACCTATTTAACCTGGCCAGAAACAAGTATTTACGTGATCAAGTAATAAATCATTGTTTTTATTTTGAGTGAATTATTAATTCATATATTTTTAAGGGTATCTTTGTTAACACAGTGAAAGTCCATTGTATTTTTTTTATAAATTCAATAGGTAAAACTTGTCTTGTCTTGTCTTGTATCCTGCCGCCTTTCCTCTAGGGGTGGCCAGTACCTCCACACAAGTGCCTCCACTTGACTCTGTCCTTGCATACTTCTTTCATCTCATCTAATTTCATCACTCTTTTCATGCATGCTCTTCTCTTGTTTCCACTCTGTAGATTCCATTCATTCGCAATCTCATTTATCTGATCAATCCATTGTTTCCTAGGTCTTCCCCTTCCACGCTTACCTGTTACATTCCCTTTATACACTCTTTTTGTCAGTCGGTCTTCATTCATCCTTTCAATATGTCCAAACCATCGCATCACACTTCTTTGAACTTTCACTTTCACGCTTTCTTTTACTCCGCATTCATTTAGAACCCATTCGTTTCTCACTCTATCTTTCAGTGTTTTTCCTGTCATACTTCTCAGATGGGCCATTTCTACGGTGCATACCTTATTTACTTCTCTTTCATTCAACGTCCATGACTCGCTTCCATACATCAGGGTCGGCAACAAAATACAATTGTGTACCGCCATTTTCATTTTCTTTGGTATCCTTTTATTCTTCGCTATTCTACCAAACGCTCCTATCACGCATCTTCCTTTGCTGGCACGCTTCTCTAATTCTTTCGTCATCTTACCATTCGCCTCAAACTTACTTCCTAAATAGTCAAACTCATTCACTACTTCAACTTTTATTCCATTCAAATTAATTGTAAGTTCCTCACATACTTCATTCCTGTCAAAAACTAATACTTTTGTCTTATTCGCATTTACTTTCAAGCTATTCTTACAAAATGCATCATTTAGTTTGGTTAACATCGTTTGGAGTTCCTCCGCCGAGTCAGCTAAAACTATAGCATCATCAGCATAAAGAAGTACTCCAACTCTTGTTTCACCCACTTTCACTCCGCTCTCTGATATTCCAGCTTCTTTTATGCAACTGTCCATGATTATATTAAACAACCATGGACTCATCACGCAGCCTTGCCTCACTCCCTTATATACATCAAACCAGTCACTATATCTCCCATCCACTCTTACACATGCCGAACTATTTTCATAGATGGCACGTATCACATTCAGAAGATTATCATTCACACCGTACTTCCTGAGAACATTCCACAGCATACATCTGTCCACCGAGTCAAAGGCCCTCTCAAGATCTACGAATGCTGCGTAGACCACCCTCCCCACAGCCAGATGTTTTTCAACAATCTGTCTGAGAGTAAAGATTTGGTCCACACAACCTCGTCCTGGCATAAAGCCAGATTGAATATCAGAGACCCTGTGATCGGTGGCCATTCTCACTTTTTTTATGACAATTTTGCATAAGACTTTCCCAGGTATACTAAGGAGACTAATGGGCCTGAAGTTACGGCAGTCTTTCTTGTCCCCTTTACCCTTGTAAATAGGGACAATGACCGCCTTTCTCCAGTCCATCGGTACTACCCTGTCTTTCATACACATCTTGCATAATTCAAACATCCACTCTACCACATATTCTCCTCCTGCCTTTAACATCTCAGCATTCAATCCATCCATACTTGCAGCCTTTCCATTCTTCAGCTCTTTTATGCTTGCTTTTATTTCCTCTTTCAAAATATCCTCATTACTTTCATTTGTAGGGTCACATTCATATAAATTTCTTTCACCCTGTCCTAATATTTCTTCAAAGTATTCTTTCCATCTATTACATACATCATCTTCATCCCACAGCAAGACTCCCTGCGCATTCTTTATGCCCGGAGTTGTTGCTCCCACACTTTCGTTATTATTCCGAACCCAACTCCAGAACATTTTTTTGTTGGTGTGGAAGTCCTGCTGTGCCTTTTCATTATTTTTCTTCTCTAATTCCATCTTACTTTCATACACAAGCTTTTTAGTATTCATTTTTGCCCTTTTATACATCATTTCCAAATTTAAATTACCTTTATCTTTCAACCATCTCATATACGCTTCCTTCTTTTGCTCTACTGCTTCTTTCACTCCATCATTCCACCAGGCATCACCTTTTTTCTTACCAACATTTGTTTCTCCGCATGTCATCCTAGCAGATTCGGTCAGTTCTTTCTTCATCATTTGCCACACTTTTTCCACACATCCTTCATCTTTCATTTTTTGTAGTTCATCCATATTTAATCTTTTGGCAATCTCACTTTGATATTCATCTTGCACATTGTCATCGTTCAAATTTTCCACTTTTATTCTTTTCATTCTTAACAATATTTTTTTCTTTCCTTTCTTACAATCCCCTACCATTATTCTCGCGCATAACAAATAGTGGTCTGTGCTGAGTTCAGCTCCACGGTACACTCTTGCATCTCTCACATATCCTCTCATTCTTTCATCTACGCATATATAATCAATAATTGTTCGATTGCCTGCCCTATTTTGCCATGTATAGAGATGCAAGTCTTGGTGTTTAAACCAGGTGTTTGTTGCAAAAAGTCTGTGTTCTATACATGTATTGACAAGCTTTCGTCCATTATTATTCATCCTTCCTCTACCACTCGGACCCACAACCATTCCGCAATCATCTCGTTTCATACCAATCCATCCGTTCATATCTCCTAATAAGATAATTCGTTCATTCTCATCTTTCATTCTTAGTACATTATTTACACTCTCCCAGAATTCATCTCTTTCTTCTCTGCTATCAGATTCTACTGGAGCATAACACGCTACCATTAGAATTTTCACACGTCCTAATCTCATTCTTACCAACAGAATCCTAGGACATATTCTTTCATAATTATTTACACACATTTTAGCCCGTTCGCTCAAAATTACTCCCACGCCTTGTCTCTTATATCCATCCTTAATTCCACTCCAAATAAAATACTCCTCATTCTTCAATACCTTTTCTCCATCCCCGATCATTTTTATTTCAGTCACGCACATCACTTGTATTCTTCTCTTTTCCATAATATCAGTAATTTCATTCTCTTTACAGTCATTCCATTCTCTAACATTCCACGTTGCAAATATCCATTCTTCCTGTTTCACATACTTCCTTTTACACACACTTCCATTCCTGACAGAATTGTCAGCTTCAACACCTCCGCAGAGGCCATTTGACACTTCCTTCGATTCCGGGCGGTGGACATTGTCAGCTTCCACGGGCCCCTCCTTGTCTGCAGCTGTCCCCGGGTTTCTGCGGTCATTGCGGCCGCCTCGTCTGCCTCTTGGTCTTCTTTTAACTCCTCTGCACAAGTTATTCTCACGGATAGTTTTAAATGTTGAATCACTTATTAAATATTTTGAGTCTTTAAGTGCAGAGAGTTCTTTTGTCGAGTAGATTTGAATCGTTAAATTTGCTTTATTCAATTTTAAATCAAATGACACTTATTATTGTTTTAAGTTCGAGTGGGTAGTTTAATTTGGATAACTATTGCTCACTTGGTACTTGTCACTCTATTATTTTATTTAATAAAACATGATTCACATAATTCATTTAAAAATTAAAACATTACAATGATTTTAAAAACACAAGAACACAGAATTAATAATAGTCCGACTGCAAAAATTATTTATAATAATAAAAAGCGCGGAGCTCTCGAGATACAGCGCGTCGCCATTGGCGCCAGCGACAAAACAAAGTTTCAATTTTTTTGTTGTGAATTTTTATGAGTATGAATGAATTTGTTATTTATTAAAATATTTGTCACAGTTATGCTCCTGAAGATGCCTTATTAGGCAAAAACGTTTGAGCAAAAAATAAATAAAAGTGAATTAAAACTTTGTTTTTCCTATTGAATTTATAAAAAAATATTAATTCATAATTATCAATGACAAATCTTGAACCAGGTTCAAAGTTATTGTAATTCAAAAATGCTAGTCAAGATTAGAATTAGGACCAAGGTAAATGGAAGGTCGTGGGCTCAAATCCTGGCGGAGCACAAAAAATATTCCATTTATATTTTCAAATGTGCTCCTCGCTGGGTTGAAAAATTCATATACCTTTTTCATAGACCGGTCAGCAAAGGTCCATCCAGCCTTACAGCAACTGGGTCTTGTTTGAGTATTGGCGCTTTGTAGTGACAACCAAGCTTGTAAGCACCTCTGCAGCACTACAAAAAGTGTCATAGACCCCTAGAGTCTCTGAAATGTAGAGTCTGCCGTACAGGATTTAAAAAAAAAATATATGCGACCCATTCAGATAACGTAGGCAAGAAGTTACACTATATGTGTAGCTTAGTTGTGTTCTAGTCAAGATTAGCGACTTGACCAAGATCCATCCAGCCTTGGGGAGCCTCCCGCACAGGATTCCTTAAAAAAAAAGATCCTAATGCATTGTGCGTGTTTGTGTGCAGCGAGTACCTGGCGACCTTTAAGAAGACGGTGGCCATGCACGAGGTGTTCCTGACCCGGCTGGCCGCGCACCCTGTGTTCCGCAACGACTCCCACCTGCGCGTCTTCCTGGAGTACGACCAGGACCTCTGCGCCAAGCCCAAGAAGCGGCTGCAGCTGCTGGGGGGACTGGTAAATGCTGTACTGTCCTGTCTCTATGGGGATTAAAGCACGTCTTCACTAACAAACATCCACTCTTAGTTATAGGACCGTCTAACTATGCAACACAACTAATCGCATGCAGGGAGTGAAACCTATTTATTTTTACAGGTAAAGGGGGTCGGCCTTACACCGAGCACTTAAGTTGAAGTGAGGGTTTCCTAATTCCCAAAGGGAATGGAAGGTTGTGGGCTTGAATCCCGGCCGAGTACAAAAATATATACCACTAGCAGTACCCGGCGTGTTTCACTACGCCATTTGGGCATGTGGTATCAATTTTTTTCTACAGATAAAAGAGGAAACAACAGGATCAAAAAAAAAAGTGTGCTAATCGGAATCAAGCTTCACACAATTTATCTCTAGGTTAATCTTCACGTTTTCTAAAAAAAAAGGTCTAGGTACAACTGTTAAGCAGCAGAGCCAAGCATAGGGAAAATCGATTGCGGTGCTCCATTTATATTTAAGATAAAAAAATCGGCTATGTAACGTCACTCATCTAATCTATTCTAAGTTTAATGGATATAATTGTTACATTTGGAATTCACATTAAGTGCATGCCCACAAGCAGACACGTATAAGTTCACACTTGCACAGTATGCGTGTGAACCTACAACATAAAAACCCAAATCTCAAATGAACATACACCCTGCAACTCTTTGCTGACCTTCCCTGAAACAGGGGTGACATTGGCAGAGTGAACCATTTTCTATTTATAGTTGGTCAGATGCATATTGACCTATACAAGAAAAGAATATAAACAATAAATTAAATTTTATAATCATACAATTAAAGAACTAATCTATAAAATTCACTATACTCTTTGAGCAAAGTGAAGAAATAAATGTATTCCAAACAATCAGGAATATTTTTCAATGTAACCGCACTGTGAAACGTATGCAGTTGGGGAAAATGCTTCATACAATATGATGCACTTAAGTGTTTTTTCAACTATCTCCATAAAAGTGTTTAATTTATGTTGAATTTTTGACTCCCTGTCCTGTCTTTATCCCGGCCAAGTGAATTCACATTTTTTCCCCACATTTAAAATGTGCTCTATCCATTATTTCAATATGTGAAAGTTTTAGGTAGTGCACACGGAACATTTTCTATTGACAACAAAATTGTAAGTCGCACGGCCGGGTTAGGTAAAAGGCAAACATTTTGTTTATCTTGGTTGCTTTGGACCATTGTCACATAGAAGAAAGACGTTTAACCGCCGAGAAAAAAACGATCTTTAAATTTGTGGTGAGTATATAATTTTACAGAAATGCGTTTTTTGAAAAAACAACTATATTATGTATATTTTAATTAAAAGTATGTTTCAATAAAAGGTTTTAATAATAATAATATATTTCAATATGGTCTTCTAGTTGTGACCTACGAACTTTCGTTTATCGTATTTTTTATAAGTGCGGGATATAAAAGCTTTCTTACATTTCTAAAATTCAACTTGGAATACTTGAATAACATTTTTGAATTTGGAACTTTTTTCTAGGCCAGGGGTCGGCAACCTTTTGAGTCGGAAGAGCCAAAAATTACAATTTACAAATTTCAAAGTTTTTCCTTGACTTATAGGTTGGTATGAGGCTGACCACCCATACTTTAAAAAATGGTTCACTTTGCCAATGTCGCCCCTGTTTCAGGGAAGGTCGGCAAGAGTTGCAGGGCTTATGTTCATTTAAGATTGGGTTTTTATATTGTAGTTCCACATGCGGTATGTGTGAGCGCGAAATTATGCGTGTCTGCTTATGGGAATGCATTTGATGTGAATCTCAAATGATACATATCTTATTTTGGATTTGGATTTGTAAAGAGCCACAAATGTTTTTTTGCCAACAATAAATAGCGTCGATGGGGCGAGGGGAGGGTGAAAAGCGAGTACAAGTAGCGGAGAGATCGTTAATCGATTCAGAACGATTTAGTTTTTTTCGATCAGAAGTATAATTCTGTGTTTTTTTTTATATTTGCGTATGAAGCTAAAGAGCCGTAACTTCACACCCAAAGAGCCGCATGTGGCTGGTGAGCCGCAGGTTGCTTACCCCTAACCAAACCGATATCGATCCACCATATTTGTAAAAAGTCCGGTCTATAGCTTAGTTGGTAGAGTAACTGCATTCCATGCCGAGATCTCGAGTTAGAATCCCACTGAAGTTGTCAGAATTTATTTCTCGTTTCAGTGTTTATTTCTAACCCAAAATAAAATACCGGCAAGGCTTACTCAGCCTTCATAAGAAATGAGTGTCAAGCCACTCAGGAGCTGAATAACATCCATTTCAAGTTGGCGTAAAGTAAAAGTTACTGGGTTGTTCATTTTAGATTTGGATTTTAAATTATGAGTAGGTACACATGCAGCATTTGTAAGCGTGAACTTACATGTGTCTACTTGTGAGCATGCATTTTATATGAATCTTTAATGTAAATGTATATTTGCAACTAAGATTATGTATTGTAGTTGAATATAATGGTCTTCTTCTATTGGGTGGTTTCAAAATTTACCGACCTCGTTGCTGAAATATTGAGAATTGAGAACCATTGTTTATTTGATCACCATCAAACTTCACAGGATTCATTCTAAAAATATGTTACATGTTTCCTGAAAATTTCGTCAAAATCGGATGAGCGGTTTATGAGTATAGGGAACATACATACATACATACATACATACATACATACATACATACATACATACATACATACATACATACACACATCCTTCTTTATAGATATAGATAGATAGATTGCATTCCATGCCGAGATCTCGAGTTAGAATCCCATCGAATATGTCAGAAATTATTTCCCGTTTCAGTGTTTATTTTAAACCCAAAATAAAATACCGGCAAGGCTTACTCAGCCTTCATAAGAAATGAGCGTCAAGCCACTCAGGAGCTGAATAACATCCATTTCAAGTTGGCGTAAAGTAAAAGTTACTGGGTTGTTCATTTTAGATTTGGATTTTAAATTATGAGTGGGTGCACATGCAGCATTTGTAAGCGTGAACTTACATGTGTCTACTTGTGAGCATGCATTTTATATGAATCTTTAATGTAAATGTATATTTGCAACTAAGATTATGTATTGTAGTTGAATATAATGGTCTTCTTCTATTGGGTGGTTTCAAAATTTACCGACCTCGTTGCTGAAATATCGAGAATTGAGAACCACTGTTTATTTGATCACCATCAAACTTCACAGGATTCGTTCTAAGAATATGTTACATGTTTCCTGAAAATTTCGTCAAAATCGGATGAGCGGTTTATGAGTCTATAGGGGACATACATACATACATACATACATACATACATACATACATACATACATACATACATACATACATACATACATACATACATACATCCTTCTTTATAGATATAGATTTATATTTTCAAATATGCTCTTCGCTGGGTGAAAAATTCATATACCTTTACCAAAGACCGGTCGCTAAAGGTCCATCCAGCCTGACAGCAACTGGGTCTTGCTTGAGAATTGGCGCTTTCTACAGCGACGACCAAGCTCGCAAAGGGCTATTGATGATGATGATGATTTTTATAGCGCCGTTTCGTGACTGCTGTCACTGCAAGGGCGCTATTGAGGTGTGATACCCTCAAAAACAGCGCTCACCAAATAAATCATCCTAATATTATCATGGTAACTATTTATCGATCAAATTTTCTTTTGTAAACATGTCAGATATTGCAACCCTATTGTTTGCTGGCAGGTGAAGTCCATCGGCAACACAACAGACGAGATCTACCTCAGCGCCACCGTGAGAGACGTGAATGACTTCTTTGAGCAGGAGATGAGCTTCCTCTCGGAGTACAACAACCAGCTGAAGGAGGCCACTGCGCGCGCAGACAAGATGACCACCAAGCACAAAGGTAGCAAGATCATCTTCATCATTTTACATTCACGCTGAAAAAGCCCATCGAAGACATGGGCGAAGCGTTTGGAAACTCCAGCTCCCACAGACCACGGCAGCAGATCCTGGAGAAAACAACTCTTCAGCAGTTGAAGTAAACCCGGTTGATAACTAAGTTAATAAAAAAAAACGCAACAAAGCTACACATGTAGTGTAACTTCTTGCCGCGTTATCCCCGAAGGGGTCCCATATGGCGAGTGAACCTATTTATTTTTACAGGTAAGGGGGCCGGCCTTACGCCAACCAGGTACCAGGTTTGTACCAGGGTCACTGATGTGAATTGATCGTAATGTGCTTGTGTGTTGTCACATTGCAGAGGTGGCAGACTCGTACATAAAGCTGTCCTCCTGCATCCTGCACCTGGCCACCCTGGAGCAGCCACCCATGGAGAGGTTCCTTACCAAGGTCTCGGAGACATTTGAGAAGTGTCGGGTAAGACAATGCCACCCAGATATTTGTATTTTTTATTTGCAAATTACTTTTTTTTCTTGTATACATTAATGATATTTATTATCTGCATGCCTTAACTTATAGGTTGGTATGAGGCTGACCACCCATACTGTAAAAAATGGTTCACTTTGTCAATGTCACCCCTGTTCCAAGGGAGGTCGGCAAAAGTTGCAGGTTTGGATTTTAATTTGGTAGTACACATTCAGCATTTGTAAGCGCGAACTTACACGTTTTTGCTTGTGAGCATGCATTTCATATGAGCTTTTATATATGTTATTATATCTTTGCAACTTAGATTATAGATAGCTAGGTGTTAGGAGGCACTGGGATCTGTGGTTGATGGCATTATCAATTTGATTCAGCCGGGCGGTCAAATGCAAACAAATTCTAGGGACCACACTTTCCGAATAAAGTAGCACAGGCTGCCTCCCAGGACCCTAAACCCTCACGGCTATAATCTTTCAGTGATTTCCGAGCCTCCTTTGCTTTGTGTAAACACTTGGGAAAGTGTAGCTTTACGGGAGGGCCTTCTGCCACTCGCATCTCACATAACTTTTGCATGCGAGTCCTGTGACACATATCCGGATGGGATGGATATACAGGGCGTGGGTCAGTGGAGGGGAGACTGACCCTGAGAGAAGGTGTTGCCTCCTAGGACCTGGAACTCCAAGTTTGTGTCGCACATGCTTCTGATTTCTGAGTTTCTATGAATTACCTCCAAATCATTGTATTTATGTACGAATTTATTGTGTTCTAGAAAATAGAAGGGCGGGTGGCGACGGACCAGGACCTGAAGCTCGCCGACACCTTCAGGTATTACCAGAGGGACTCCCACGCTGCCAAGTGCCTGCTGGTCAGGAGACTCAGGTAATTTTTTTTTATTTTTTTTTTAAGAAATCCTGTGCGGGAGACTCCCTAGATTCGAGAGACTCTAGGGGTCTATGACACTTGTTGTAGTGCCGCAGAGGTGTACGAGCTTGGTCGTTGCTACAAAGCGCCAATACTCAAGCAAGACCCAGTTGCTGTAAGGCTGGATGGACCTTTTAGGGACCGGTCATTGGTAAAGGTTTTATAAATATTTCAACCCAGCGAAGAGCAAATTTGAAAATAGAAATGGTATATTTTGTGTGCTCCGCCAGGAATCGAACCCACAACCTTCCCATTCAGAGTCCGCAGTGTTACCACTGAGCCACGGACCGGTCCAAATTTTTACAATTATAATCACTTATGAGTGGGTGATGAACGAGTGTGGTATGAAAGAGAATTTGAGAATGAGAGTACAAAAAAGCCCAATTAGAGGGATCGGACATCTTGAAAGAATGGATGATGAACGACTAACAAAGAAAGTGTACTGAGGAAATGTCACAGGAAAGCGTGGAAGGGGAAGACCCAGGAATTAATGTATAGACCAAATAGGTGTGATTGCGAAATAATGGAACCCTTATCACCCTAGTACCCAATTCATCCCCGCTGTTGACCATATTCCTGAGGAAGCAATTCAGAAGAAATGACCTAGATGCCGCAAATTCTACACATGCCCTGCATCCCCTTCTTCCCTCATACCCTCACACAATGACACTCTCAACAAACCATTAAGTATTTATTTAGCCACCTGAAGATGCAAACAGATTGTTTGCAAAACCGGTTGTGGAATTATAATTTACTCGCCGTAATGGGAAACAAAATTGATTTTTTGTATGTTTTAGAAAACAAAATTCTAATTGAACACTGTTTCTTTTCACATATTATCTGATTTATTTTAATTATAAATTACAAACGTTTTCGACCTTAAAAGTCATCATCAGGTAGGAATACAAGGTAGGAAACAAAATTGTTCTTTTTATCAATCTTATAACCTTGGAATTTTTTGTTTCTCCAGATGTCTCCAAGCTTACGAAGGAGCCAATAGGAGCTTAGAGAAGGCACGAGCCAAAAACAAAGATGTCCACGCTGTAAGTATACCACATGTGAATTATTCTATACGTAATAATGAAATGCTGGAGTACTCATTAATTGTATTGCTTGTTTTCTTTCATCAAGCCTTTGGAAGTCAAAGAGGTAAGTTGAATACAAACATTTAAAGACCCTAGGTCTCTCTTGACCCATCCTCAAATATATCTATGTACTACCTGTACATTCGCTGAGTAATGTTATAGGTTATATTTGACTGGTCCATAGTCTAGTGATTAGCGCTTCGGACTCGTGTGGAAGATCGTGGGTTCGATTCCCGGCGGAGCACAAAAAATATACCATTTATATTTTCAAGTATGCTCTTCGTCGGGTTGAAATATTCATTATACCTTTACCGAAGACCGGTCACCAAAGGTCCATCCAACCTTACAGCAACTGGGTCTTGCTTGAGAATTGGTGCTGTGTAGCGACGACCAAGCTCATAACAATTCCCTTCGATAGCTCAGTTGGTAGCATAAGCCTGGAAAAGATAGGTGTGGTGACGGAGTCACAGGGTGCAAGCTAGTGGATAGATTCAGATCAAGATATCTGGATGGAGTGGAGGTAGACTGTGTATGCTGTACATCACTTCAAGAGATTGCTTGACCATCGTCTCATCATATCCATTGTTGATATATACATATATAGTTGGATGATTTGTTTTCTCTTTTGGGCGCCGTTTAGTGGCTCCAGCCACCCCAAGGGCGCCCATCCTTTGCTTGTTTCCTGGAAAATATGTAACTCTTCAATTCTTGAAGCGTTCTTCACCGGCCTCCGTCCTCAGCTTCAGAGGTAGCTGGTTCCAGCACAACGGTCCTGTTGAGTCGAACGCCCTATCCCCAAAGCCCGTTCTGCTCCGTCGAGGTGGCATTTTCGGCCTGTTGATAGCATCACCTCTCGCTGAGCGAAGAGTGCATCGCTTACAGAGAGTTGAATACCATAAGGCACACTTTATACTCCACTATCTCCGGGACACGCAGCCAGTGAAGACGCTGCAATAGAGGAGTGACATACATGATCAGTTTTATGTCTTGTAAAAATGATTTTTGCTACGGCATTGAAAATAACCAGTTGATGTTAATGTTGTGTGTGTGCAGGCGGAGCAGGCCCAGTCCTCAGCCTGCAGCAGGTTTGAGGCCATGTCAGCGCGGGGCAGGGAGGAGCTGCTGGACTTCCGCACCAGGAGAGTGCACGCCTTCAGGAAGAGGTCTGTCCACCAAAAACACATTTATAACCTCCCGAATGCGGATCTGCGCTCATACTACTAATTTCAATATTTTTCTTTATTTTTTTCACATCAATAAGATCAAAAATCGTTTACTATACTGCTATTTGGTAAAGCTACCCTACAATTAAAGCAAAGCATTAAATTTCATTAGTGAATATTTAAAAAAATTTGAAGTTGACCTTGTGAATTGACGAGTTAAAAGACAATTAATTAGAGCACAATGTCTTTTTCGTAATCATAATATTCTGAGGCTGTGCAATAAATACGTCACTGGTGATTTTACTTTGTTAGGCACTAAAAGAAACTTTATTAGATTTGAATTGAATGAATCTTGTATTTTGCTGGAGAGTTGTGGTCTGTGGGAGCTGAAGCTTCTGGACGTTTTGCCCATGTCTACGATGGGCTTCTACAGAAAGTGAAATGATGAAGATGATCACAGTTTCATCAAGGTCATCTTCATCATTTCCTTTTCTTGCTGAAGAAGCCCATAGTAGACATGGACAAAACGGCAACAGATCCTAGAAAGCAATTCTTCAGCACCATCAGCCTGCCATGTAAGTCTTAAACTTCTAATCTTGTATTTGTGATTTTCAGTTTGGTGGAGATAGCAGAGTTGGAGATAAAGCACGCCCGCGCCCAGCAGGAGCTGTTCAGGAGGTCCCTGCTGGCCCTGCAGGAGTGCCAGTGAGTCATGTCACTCAGTAGCCAGCAGGAGCTGTTCAGGATGTCCCTGCTGGTCCTGCAGGAGTGCCAGTGAGTCATGTCTCTCAGTAGCCAGCAGGAGCTGTTCAGGAGGTCCCTGCTGGCCCTGCAGGAGTGCCAGTGAGTCATGTCTCTCAGTAGCCAGCAGGAGCTGTTCAGGAGGTCCCTGCTGGCCCTGCAGGAGTGCCAGTGAGTCATGTCTTTCAGTAGCCAGCAGGAGCTGTTCAGGATGTCCCTGCTGGTCCTGCAGGAGTGCCAGTGAGTCATGTCTCTCAGTTGCCAGCAGGAGCTGTTCAGGAGGTCCCTGCTGGTCCTGCAGGAGTGCCAGTGAGTCATGTCTCTCAGTAGCCAGCAGGAGCTGTTCAGGAGGTCCCTGCTGGCCCTGCAGGAGTGCCAGTGAGTCATGTCTCTCAGTAGCCAGCAAACAAAACTCTCTGATTAATGTATAAGTGATTGCGATTCTGGCAAACTTTGTTCACAGTGGATATTCAAAATTTTATAAATGCAAACTGCAACTAAGATGCACTTTTAGTTCAATTTTTTACTGCGTTGTCCTGGAGTAGATTGCATGTGGTGTTCTATTTATTTTTGCAGACAATGGGGCCGGTCTTACACCAACTACAGTTGAAATTAAGGTTTCTCAGCTCCCAAGGGGATGGTTCTCATAGTTGTTAAATCTGAGTAAACCTTTCAGGTTTTTTATTTTAGGTTTTAGAATAAACACCGAAACGGGAAATCATTTCTGACACCCTCGGTGGGTTTCGAACTCAAGCTCTCAGCATGGAATGCAAGCACTCTACCAACTGAGCTATCGACCGGATTGAATTGTATTCCTGTGAATAAATTAAAAATATAAATATAAATGCTTTAGGAAAGCTTGTACTCTACTGGAATAATGACACCTGAAGGCTTCGTCAAACAGGAAGCATTCTTAGCGCACATCTGTAACTGTAACTGTAACTCTGTCGCCATTCCGCTAGTAGTGGCCAGAGCCTCTGCAGATTAACCTCCATTTTTTCTATCCTTGCATACCTCTTTCAATTCCTCATTCATATTACCTTTTTCATAAATTTCCTTTTACATTAGCTTTGTACAACCCATTCTTTCACAATTCTACCAACCTGATCCAGTCGAATGGCGCTAAAACGTCCGAGTCTAGTTTCGCTATAGTGCACAATCCCTAGGAACGACTACTGATTAGCGTGCCCAAATACAACGTACGTAACATTGTGGCGCTTTAGCGCTGACGCTCGCTTAGAACACTTCCTGTTTGGCGAAGCCTTTAACTCCTGTACCATCTACACCATTGGTGGACAAACATTCTTAATGGGGGGCCAAAAAGTTTAAGAAATTTCATAGGCGAGCCAGAATTATAGGAAAAATGCTACTTTATACTTCTGGGCCGTCAAAATATAATAATCGCAGGCCATATACTATTCACGTTGAAGGACTGTCGGCGAGCCGGATTAAATGCTTTCGTGGGCCGGAGTTGGCCCACGGGCCGTTCTTTGCCCATCACTGATCTACACTGTAGCCAGATTGCAATCTATGATATTGGATATTTTTTTATTCTTAAAAAATACAACTATTTTTGTTATTCCTAATGAGTTATGTAACTTTAAGTTTTGTAAACTTTTTATATTGCAAAGTGAAACTATGAGTGTGTACTCTTCCTATGACATGTAATATGATTACAAAATTACAAATGTATCTCATGATGAAGATTTCCAGTTGTCGTTCCATCTTTTATATGGTCTTCCAGCTGGACGTTGACCAGTTGTCATCTCACAAGCTGCGGTGTGAGTGAGTCTATCATGGCTCATTCTGGAGACATGGTCTCTCATCTTACTGTGTCCTCTATTTCACAGACTTTACATATGTGGAAACAATGATCATTCATTTCAGATGTTCTGAGCAGTCCAGCAGGTACTGCATGTGGCTGCTCTAGCTTATACACCATGGCTCATTCTGGAGACATGGTCTCTCATCTTACTGTGTCCTCTATTTCACAGACTTTACATAGGTACATACTTCATTATATGTATGTTGAAATCCCTCCAGACTTTCCTCATAGTTTCTCTTTGTAAAGATATTATATTCTCTAAGCCTAGTGATTACGTACTATTAAATTTATTATAAACAAAATTTATATAAAATGTTCCTTTTTTTCTTTTTAAGTTTTTTTCGTGTCACAATTTATTTGTTTATTGAAGTTTTGATTTTATTTTGAGGTCTTCTCATTATCTTATGACCACACTTGTAAACAACAGAAAAATCTGGAACCTTGATAGATTTTCATCATAAATTGAAATTGCTTCATCGTTTACAGATTATTTTTAAACAGTGTCATTCCATGTTTTTTTTTGTCATAAACTTAATGTTTAGTAGTGGTTAAGTAATTTTGTTGAAAATACATATTTTTAAAGTGCTTTGATTTTTCTATGAGACTGTTTATAGTATAATTTGAGGTAATTGTAAAAAATACAAAAAAAGCACCATCTGTGAATCAAATGGGGAATATTTTTAGCTGGAATCTGAACCTTTTATTTGAAAAAAGAATGGAAATACTGAAGCTCCAGATTTTGACTAAATCAATGTTTATTGTTGTTGCTGATATGTATTTTTAATTGAAAAAAAAGTTTTTTTTTTGTAAATTTGAAGACTTCATGTCCAATCGCTGAAAAGATCTGTTAGCAAAGATTCAAACCTTTTTAAATTAATTTCTTGAACAAAATTATTGTACCATAGATAGGTATTTTCTAAAAGAAAGCATAGACAAGATATGAGTATAACGTAATATATTACTATGATATGACTCTTATGGATGTTTATAATTTTGTATATAAGCGAAGAAAACATTGTAAATTTATAAAAAAATATAAATATATCAACATTTGAATAAAAATGAATTTTATTTGTTTGTAATATTTTGCCATATATTTGAAATCCAATACTAGTTATTCAGCATTTTGATTTGCTGGGTTGAAAGAAAAAATCAAGTTATCCAACCTGTTGATGAAACAATAAAAAGATGAAGAAACCATAAAAATAAAACTAAATAAGTGACATATTAAGCTAACGTGGGTTTCTCAGATAACATGCACGTTTTTCCCTATTTTCTACAAGAGAAAACACTATAAAAGTGTGAAAATCCTGTGGTTTATCATGAGCAATGCGAGTGTGGTATAAAAGAGAATATGAGAATGAAAGTACAAAAAAGTACGATGAGATGGTTCGGACACTCGAAAGAATGGATGATGAATGACTAACGAAGAAAGTGTATAGAGGAAATGTCAGAGGAAAGCGTGGAAGGGGAAGGCCGAGGAAAGAATGGTTAGACCAAATAGGTGAGATAGCGAAAGAATGGAACCTGCAGAGTGAGAATAAGAGAAGAGTATGTATGAAAAAGGTGATGAATATTGAGGAAATGAAAGTGATTTGTAAGGACAGAAAAAAGTGGAGGCGCATCTGCGGAGGTACCGGCCACCCCTAGTGGAACAGCGGCAGGATACATTACAGTACAGATGCCTTATAATTAGTTCACTTGCTATGAAAAGAAACTCTCAATAAAATGATTTATCCACGATTCCTCAAATCAGTGAATCAGCACTTATTGAGCTTTACTTTTAAGGTGGTGAATTATGCTAAAGGAGCATGTGGACAAATGGGAGACGACAGACTTTTGAATCGATTTTAAGGAAATTTAAATGAGAAAAAAGTAAAAATAATATTAGAATGACTTTTATATTTTTAAGTATACTTAAATCTATTTACACAGTGAAAGTCCGTTTGTATTATTTAAAAATTCAATTGGATAAAAACAGAGTTTTAATTTACTTATTTATATTCTGAAGATGCCTCATTAGGCAAAAATGTTTGAGCCAAAAAAAAAAAGAAATAAACAAGTGAATTAAACTCTGTTTTTATCCAATTGAATTTTTAAATAATTAGAATGATTTATTTGGTGAGTGCTGTTTTTGTGTGAATCATATCCCAAGACCCCTCTACGAGCTCGGTCGTCGCTATAAATAGCGACAATTCTCAAGCTAGACCCAGTTGCTGTAACGCTGGATCTTCGTTGATCAATCTTTGGTATCAATATGAATTTTTTAACCCAGCGTAGAGCATATTTGAAAATAAAAATGAAGTGTTTTTTGTGCTACGCCAGGATTCAAGCCCACAACCTTAAATTTGAAATATAGGCTGATCCCAGTATTTAACAAAAGCACCAAATCCATATATACAGCTGCAGTATCTATTGTTGAAATAGCCATAATAATCTCCTATCTCCTATAGAAGTGGCGCTGAAAGAAAAAGAAAAAATCAAATGGAAAACACGTAAGGTTTTACATAACTTCCTTCTTTTTTCTTATTGAAATTCCTTCAAAATATTTTTGCACAGAAATTTCGCAAACAGAAATGAAAAGTCATGTTTTTATTATAGTACTTCATTGTGACACGTGCTGTATTTAGGTAAATATACACACTATTATTAGCTATGGATTTTTCTCACACTACCACCCTTTTGTGTGTTTGTTGACAACTCTGGTCGCCATAGCAACGGAACATATATTTCAAATAATGTTCCATATTTAATATTTTTGTGTGCACCTACAAATTAAATCAATTTTTGTATTTTTTACGACCAATAAATGAATCAATTCAATTTCGAGTTAAGTGAAAGGTGGCAAAAGTTGCAAAGCATTATTTAAAGTGTAAAACAAATCTGATTTGAAAATTAATGCATTCCTTTTAGTCGAATTGCTTAATATCTAATGGGGTTATTATTATTTTTATTTTCATCATCATTGTGAGCTACATTACTACCCAGAGTGGATCTTGGCCTCCCTGATTAACCGTAGCCACCGCTGCCTGTCCAACCACTCCCTCCCACAGTCCCATACTCTTACCCCACGCCACTTCACTACCATTATGTTCAGAAACCTTGTTTTGATGATTTATGAAAAAAAAAAAATTCTTGTACAAAATTGAGAACTTATCGCCTCTGCTAAGCTTGTGGATATTTACAAATTCAAATTTCATTACTTGTGGCTGACCACCCATAATATAAAAAATTGTTCACTTTGCCAATGTCACCCCTGTTTCAGGGGTGGTCAGCAAGGGTTGCAGGGCTTATGTTTATTTGAAATTTGGACTTTTATGTTGTAAGTTCACATGCAGCATGTGCGAGTGTGAACTTAAAATATTTTATTTTATAATTAAGAAATCCTGTGGGGGAGACTCCCTACATTTCAGAGACTCTAGGGGTCTATGACACTTGCTGTAGTGTCGCAAAGGTATTGTTTACTGGTCGTCGCTACAAAGCGCCAATACACAAGCAAGACCCAGTTGCTGTACGGCTGGATGGGCCTTTATTGACCGGTCTTCGGTTAAGGTTTTATGAATTTTTCAACACAGCAAAGAGCATATTTGAAAATAAAAATGGTATTTTTTTGTGCTCCGCTGGGATTCGAACCCACAACCTTCCATTTACGAGTCCGAATTGTTACCACTGGACTACGGACCGGCCTAGTTAATTAACTTTTAGCAAAGATAACTTTGTTTTATTCCACTAATTCCATTTCCATTAAGATCTCTTTTCCACTTTCTTTCACCATTTTATTGGAATGAAACAAGGTATTTTTACTAAAAGTTCATTATTATTTTTTGAATAAAATATTTACTTAAGGTGGTGTTTTGTTTTAGAGGTAGGAGTGACTCGTTTAAACAATGAAATGGATGCAGTATTGCGAGTGTGACAAGTTATAAATGAGTATGTCGGCAGGAAGGGAAAGAGTGGTTTTCAAAGTTTTGTCAATACTGTACATAAGCTCCTGTTTCCTGTTTTGCTTCACAACATCTAAATGGGTGGAGGGGCATCTCAAAACAAACCGGGTGAGACATATGTCTTATTGTATCCTCCTCTTAGTGCTTGTTTGTCTTATGTATAATCTAAGCTAATCTAAGTTGCAAAGATATGTAATATTGGGGATTCACATTGTATGCATTCTTACAAGCAGACACGAACAAGTTCACGCTTAAACATGCCGCATGTGGACTTACAATACAAACCCAAATCTCAAACGACATACACCCTGCAACTCTTGCCGACCACCCTGAAACAGGGGTGACATTAGCAAAGTGAATAATTTTTACAGTAGTCAGCCTCATGAAATCTTTATTATACCGGCATCAGGTAATTCACCAGATTTGCCTGGTTTTAGTTCTCACATGTTAGATTGTTATTATTTGATTTGGTCCGGTTGATAGCTCAGTTGGTAGAGTGCTTGCATTCCATGCCGAGAGTTCGCGTTTGAATCCCACAAAAGGACGTCAGAAATTATTTCCCGTTCCAGTGTTTATTTCAGACCCAAAATCAAATACCGGTAAGGCCATATCTATTATGATGCTGACCACCGTACTGTAAAAAATGGTTCACTTTGCCAATGTCACCCCCGTTTCAGGGAAGGTCGGCAAAAGTTGTAGGGTTTATGGTTATTTGAGGTTTGAATTTTCATTTGTAAGTAGGTACATATTTAGCATTTGTAAGCGCAAACTTACACGTGTTTGTTTGTGGGCATGCATTTGATATGAGCTTTGAATGTTTATAATTATATCTTTGCAATAAAGAAATGAGCACCAGCCACCTCGGGAGCTGGGAAACCCACACTTCTACTGAAGCGGTTGATGTAAGGTCGCCTCTCGTTGTAGAGGTTGACTCTCCACATGCGACCTCTTTGGGTAAAACGCAGCATGAAGTTGTACTAATATGTAGCTTAGTTGCGTTGTTCAAGGATACTGTAACAGCTTTATTTACTTTGTAGAACTGGGCGTTCCTGGCGCGTTTCTGCTTCCTGTCGTATGACGGTCAGTTTGAGTACCAGATAGAGTTCAGCCGGGACATTGGTCTGCCCAACCTGCTGCTCTACTACGATGATGAGAGCCAGTGGCCCGCTGTGTACCGCAGCAACAAGGTAAGTCAAGCATCATAATAATATTTGGACAATATTTTGAATGCCGTTTTGTGTTTTCACCGAAAGGGCACTGTAGAGCTATTCTTCTTCTTTTACTTCTATCGAAGAACGGCGATCGTCATGGCTATTTTGACTGTGGATGCTGCGGCTCGAAACTTCTAGTCCACAGATATCATAAGTCAATGCTTTTATCTTTGTCAAATGTGCGGACCTGATTCAAACGCAGAACATAGGTATTGTGTCTAGGAAATTAAAGACGGAATATTATACTTATGTTTCAGAGTTGCCAGGAGCGCGAGGCAGTGCTGAACAGAGCGGGGCAGAACCAGCTCATCCCTCTCTCCCACTGGTATCCGGAGAGCGACTTCTCCGGCTGCGTGCTCAAGGCCGTGCATCCTGAACAGAACAACAAGTAAACTGGATGTCATTGCTTTCATAATCCAGATCAAGTAATCAGAGTGAGCAAACAACTCACTGAGCCCAGAGCGATGGTTGACGTCTTCAGCTGCGTTATACGATCCAAATTAGAGTACGCTGTTGAGGTTTGGACTCCTTACCAGCGGAAGTACATAGATATGATAGAACAAGTCCAAAAAAAGTTTCTCAGGTATCTTCTCATGAGGCGGTGTGGAAGTTATCCACAATTCATGCATCATGAGGAGCTACTTCGGGAGACTGGATTTAGAAGCCTGGAAACGAGGCGCAACAGGTCCCTTATGGTGCTCACTCATAAGGTCATCAACGGCTTAATTGACAGTCCCACCCTGTTGGAGGGCTACAGGTTGTATGTGCCTGACGACTACACCCGAGGGCGAGGACATGATCTATTTCATGTACCGAAAAGCCGTACTGATGTCGTGGCGCAACACCCTGTGACTCGGAGTATAAAGCTCTTAATTAAATAAGTCTAATATAGACATTTTTGAGTGTAATTTAATAACATTTAAAAATCTAGCAATAGAGTTCCTCCCAGCGTGTTGATAGCTGTGAGGGTGCACTGTAATAAGGGTGACCTGTTGTGCACAATTAAAAAAAAAAAAAAAAAAAAAGATGAGACGATTTTAGCCCATCACAATATATCCCTCTGATAGATCGACAGCCATAATTAATAGGAGTTTTAGGTTTACACGGCTGGCTGTTGATACTGGAGAGGTACATGACTGACATCATTTCTGCTCCATTGACAGACACATGACTGACATCATTTCTGCTCCATTGACAGACACATGACTGACATCATTTCTGCTCCATTGACAGACACAAATAGCATAGCATAGGGCATACAAATTAAATTTTAATGATAATTGTGAAGCACTGGTTGCAATGATAATACAAATAAATATTATTTTTGTTTCAGTGCAACAAAGAAAGTGCCAAAAGCCAAGAGTGACAGGCCCAAGAGGCCTCCCAAGGTGTACCCCAAGGTCCCAGTAGACCCCAACGCCACCACCCAAGACCCGCGCTACTTTGATCAGTTCCTCAAGTCCACAGAATCCAGCGTAAGATTCTACTCACACGCTTAGTGCTTTTTTGTTCTTATAAATTAACCGCCCTATGCATATGAACGTAGGCGATTCGCAAACTTAAATTGTCTATTTTCATTAAAATAATTTGTAGTCCACAGATATCATTAGTCAATGGTCTTACTTGTCACATTCCAGCTGTACTCCACGCTGCTGTACGAGTCCACGTCTGCCGAAGTCCCGGCCAGGTGGAATATGAGCGCTGACGTGTTTGACGTGGAGACCCTGGAGGGGTTTGAGGAGCAGCTCTCCTCTCCAGGGAGCCAAAACCACAACGACACTGTCAATATGGAAGACGTCGAGGAACTGTTCGATCCCAGCAACAAGGTATTTTTGCAATTTTTGAGAGCATTACCTAACCATCTATAATCTTAGTTGCAAGGATATATTAATATTGCAGATTCGTTTTAAATGTACTTATAACCACAAGCAGACGCGTATAAGTTCACGCTTACACAGCATTGGTGTAGTCTTATAAAACATGTTCTTATCTGTGAAATCCTATGTTTTCTTGCTCGTTTTATTTTGTATTTTGACATCCAATAATGTCTTTAATTAATTAATCTTTCTCGTTCACAGCACTGTTAGCCCATACAGTTAGCGGTAATGCTAAATACAGTAGATTGTATTTTCAAATTACTGACATAATATTGCTTTGAAATAATGGCGCTCTGTACTGTATTTAGACCCGCCAGCTGACATCATGCCCGTTGTTTTCCAGGGCAGTGACAGCATCATCAGGAAGCGTGGTGTGCCCCCCCGCTCCCCCAAGTTTGACGCCTCCCCCCCCCGCCCTGGAGGCGCCCCCTGGGTGCCCGAGGCAGGCAGGGGCGTCACCCTCACCGTGTCCTGCAGGAACGCCCGGAGGTTCAAGTCGGTCAGGGAGAGGTGGTGGTTCATAGCCATCAGTAACTGCGGGGAGAATAAGGTGACATTTTAAACTTATTGTTCCTTGCTTTTCCTTGAATGCCGTTCCTTGAATGCCGTTCTTTGAGTGCCTTTCTTTGAGTGCCTTTCTTTCTGTTGCTGTTGTTTTCGAGTGCTGTTCCTTGATTGCTGTTCCTTGATTGCAGTTCCTCGAGGGCAGTTCCTCGAGGGCAGTTCCTTGAGTGCCATTCCTTGAATGCCGCTTTGTTAAGTTCTTCTAGTGTAGTTCCTTGAGTGTAGTTCCTTGAATGCTGTTTTGCTGAGTTGCTCGAGTGAATGTCGTTCCATTGAGCTTCTTCACTGCTTACGTTGGTTGCTTGACCATCAGTCCATAGTATAGTGATTAGTGGTTAATGCTTGTATTCTTCATTTCTAAATATCTAACTGTGTAATTCATATTTCAAATATATGTTAAGTTAATGACAAATAATCTACCTGCCATCTATGTACATTCTTCAGAACTATCATCTCTACACCAATAAACTTCCTACATCACTGAGATTTTACGTATTATATTTGGTAAATTCATTGAAACTATTGAAGTTTTGTGTTTACAGGGTTTGGATGTCAAATACAGGTTTCTCATGACCAACGGACCTCCAGGAGACTACTGGCATGAACACTTCTCCGCTGATGAATTCTGTGAGTCACATTTTATACAATTGACAATGGTGTGAAGTTTTGTGAATAAAAAATATAAAGCAAGATTTCAAAAAATTAAAATTAAAAATAAAAACAAATTGTATAAGGCTACGGGGCGAGTAAAATTTAATAATGTACGACCGGTTTCGGAAACAATGTTTCCATCATCAGGTACAAAATATTACTGACTAACAAAATAAAATATAAATTAGTGTAACATTCTTTTAAGGGGTGGGAGTAGTGGAGGGGGGGAGGGGTGAGGAAGGGAACAGAGCGCTGGGATTGTTGGTGACAGATTTATTATTATTTCTAGGAAACAAGGTCAGGAGAGGAGATGGATTAGGGATCAAAAAGTTATTTAGTAAGGAATTGACAGTACTTGAATTTTTATTGATTTCTATGGTCTCGAGAGCTGTTAAAGTCGGTCTGTATGTGTTTGTATGAAGAAGTTTGATTGTGTGTTTATTAAAAGTATGTCCTGATTCTATAATGTGGTTGGCAAACTCGGAGAAGTTATTATTAGATAGACAACGCCTGTGTTCGTCCATTCTAATTTTTAAACTTCTACAAGTCTTCTACAAGAGAAGAAGAAGAAGTGTAAAAGTCAAACCATACATCTTTGGAAAAAAATCAAAAAATCGTAAAAATAACATTTAAAAATACGTTACTCTCATTTGAGTGAAACCCAAAAGTTATTATCCATTTCTAAAAAGTTTTTAAAAAAAGGTGTGATATAAAAACACGATCTTTACTAAAAAATTGTCAAAGTGTGTTCTGACGGCTTCTGACATAACCTCCAAATCTACAGAGAAATTTCAAAATCTCAAAAAAATATCTCTATTCTTGATCTAATTTCAACTAAGAATCATCTAAAGACACATTATCACAACTATTTATTTATTTTTTATCAAGTGTGCGATTTCCTTATAGTTCAACCTACGTAACTTTGTAAAAATAATATTTTTTACTTGTTTGTTATTTGAATCTCTCTTTGAGTTTTTTACTACATTTCTGCGGCTGGCGGCTGTCCAGAGCGGAGGTAACAGAATGCCGCGTGTAACTAGAAACACAAATAATAGTGATGATGGGGAAATGAAAGCTCTGAAGGAGTACTTTGAAAACAAACTGTCGGATTTTGAGAATAGGATAATGAAAAAAATATCCATTGTCATGGACAGTTTGACATATTTAAAAGAGCACCTTATAAAAAATGAAGAAACAAGAAAGAATAAACCTTCGTTTGCTGAAGCGGTGAAAGATGTCCGACCCCGAGAGCAACATCATGCTATCGTAATTTCGTCTGATGACCCAAAATGTAAGGGCAGCGATCTCGATAAGACCATCAAGAGAGCTATAAACGTTCGCTCTCTGGGAATAGGGATAACAGGAATGCGAAAAACTGGTAAAAACAAAATCATAGTGACAGTACCTACCTTAGAGGATAAAGGTAAGTTTACCACAGAACTTGGAAAGCAAATTAATAACATAAAAATAAGAGAACCAAAAAACTTCAGCCCTCTTGTGAAAATAAAGGGAATAATAAAGGACACCAAAGAGGAAGATATATTACAATCCTTGAAACTACAGAATAAGAGTCTGGCTATTGACTTTGATAAAGAAATTACTCTTAAATATAAAACACGGAATAGGAACCCCCTTCTATGCAATGCAATCCTTCAAGTGTGTCCTGCAAACTGGAAAACATTGATAAATGCGGAAAAGATAAATGTGGGCTACCAACGACTAGCTGTTGAAGACATGTCACCTCTAGTACAATGCTACAGATGTTTGGGTTTTGGACACACCCAAAAAGTTTGCGAAGAAAAGGAAAAATGTCATCACTGTGCGGGAGAACACAAGTTTTTAGCATGTCCTAACAGGGCTTCTGATTCTATATGTGGAAACTGTACATCCGAATCAGGATGCCATAGGTCCACTAGCTATGATTGTCCTGTTAGGAAAATTATGGAAGCACGAGCAAGAGATAGAGTAGACTATGGAAACATATGTTGACAAAGTCAATAAAGGAAACCATGCGGAATACAAGTACAGGAACATCCAAGATTATACTCCAGGAATAGATTGTTTGACAGTGATGTATCTCAATTCTAGAAGTGTTAAAAATAAAATGGATGATATTGAAGAAATTCTCAAGATGCATAACACCGTCCATATCCTGGTTATAACGGAAACCTGGCTGAATGAAGGGGATGAGGCTTTTTTTAATATTGAAGGCTATCAAGGTGCATTTGCCAATCGCATCAGTAGAAGAGGAGGAGGAGTGGCAATTTATACCCACAACATGTTAAGTAGAACCATCATCAAAACTACCACCACTGACAATTCTATTCTGGGCTTAAGTGTGCAAAGTAAACTTTTTAAAAAATTCAATATTTTTGCAATTTATAGGAAGCCTGACTCTGATTTGAGTGATTTTATGATTAATTTGGAAGCAGTGTTACAAGATTCCAAACAAGACACACTAATCATAGGTGACTTCAACATTGACATAAATAAAGTCTCTCAATCTAATAAAAAATATTGCGATACGTTAGAGTCATATAGTTTTTTCATATGTAACAGAGTATTTCCAACAAGAACCACAGAAACAAGTGAGTCTTTGATTGATCACATTATATCTAATAGGAATAGCATATGTTATACCATATCAAATATTGATACTCCAATCAGTGATCATAGCATTTTGATTATTGAGTATTACAATAGTTTAAAATTGAATTCAAACAATAGATTGCCCACACCGATGCTCATGTACCCCAAAATAAACAATGTAATGCTGAAGGAATGTCTAAGGACTCAAAAATTTCCTTATGATGAAAGAGAAGATGTCAACTCAAATTATGCTAAGTTTATAGAATGTTTTCATGGAGTGGTGGATTCTTGTAAATTTACACCTAAATTCAAAATAGGAGACAGACGTAAAGGAAACACACCTTGGTTTGACTCTAAATTGGACTCACTTATAAAAGAGAGAAATATAATTTTCAAACAGTGGAAGCAGGATCCTTCAAATGTGTCTCTGAAACATCTTAAAGTCAAATTTAGAAATAAGGTCACAAATTATAGGAGATATATAAAAAATATGTACTATAAGGATGTCTTTTCACAAAATGCTAATAACCCTAGACAAACATGGAAAACAATAAATTCAATCCTATCGAACACTACGAGAGATGAAAAAACCCAAGTTGATTGCATTTTAAAAGATGATACAGAGATAAAGGAACCAAATCAAATCTGCACAGAATTCAATAATTTTTTTGCCTCAGTTGGTATTTCGTTGGCAGATAGAATTCAATCACTTTCAGGTGACACATGCACAATTAGAACTGTACCCAGAGCAAATTGTTTTTTTAGTTTGCCTAAAACAAGTAAATCGGAAATCTTGCTTATTATTTCAAATCTTAAGAAGAGATCAGCTCCTGGTGTTGATTGTATCACGCCTGCGCTTGTCCAAATCTGTCAGGATCAGTTAGCTGATCACCTTGTACTTTTAATAAACGATTCACTGTCAAGTGGTATATTTCCAGATCAGCTTAAGATAGCAAAAATAGTCCCGATTTATAAAGGCAACTGTAAAAAAAATGTTTCCAACTATCGACCAATCTCGATACTTTCAATATTTTCAAAAATATTTGAACATGTCATCAAAGATAGATTCACCGAATATCTCATTTCTAACAAGATTCTTGCACCACAACAGTATGGATTTCGAAAGCATTCTAACACAAAATGTGCAGTCTTTGATTTCATATCGAATTTACAAAAAAATTTAGATGATGGCCAATATGTCGCAGGCATTTTTGTAGATTTACAGAAAGCCTTTGATACTGTCGACCACAAAATTCTGCTGAATAAATTGGAACATTTGGGAATCAAAGGAACTCCATTAAAACTGTTTACCAATTATCTTACAAATAGATCCTGTGCAGTTCAAATTGGGAAATTTTCCAGCGAATTCACTAAAATACAATGCGGTGTACCCCAAGGTTCTATTCTCGGGCCTCTTCTTTTCCTTGTTTATATCAATGATATAACTACATGGGATATTCGAGGTACCCTCCAACTATACGCAGACGATACCATAATTTTCTATCATTCGCAAACGAGAGAAGAACTAGAAAATTTAATGAAAAGAGATGTTTCACATCTTGCTAATTGGTTAAGGTTAAATAAATTAAGTTTGAATGTCAAGAAAACGTCATATATGCTGTTTGGAAAATCGAGAAATATGTCCTTTAATATTACTATTGGATCGAATAATATTGATAAAGTCAGCTTTGTTAGATATCTTGGTTTATATATTGATCCACAACTTTCTTGGAATTACCAATTTGACCATGTTAAATCAAAAATAGTGCCAATTACTGGCGTTCTGTACAGACTAAGGGATTTACTTCCAAAGTCAACATTACTCGCTATTTACTATGCCATGATCCATTCCCACCTTTCGTATCTTACTTGCATATGGGGGGTTGCCACCAAAAAACAAATATCGGAGCTGCAAGTTGTGCAAAACAGAGCTTTGAGGAACATTCTTGGCATACCATGGGATACATGCGTGAAGGACATTTATCGACAGAGCAATGTTCTTCCATTCAAGGTCCTACCATTGTACGACATCACTGTCACCATTATTAAAATTCTAAAATCCTCAATTCACACAAATTTAGAGTACCATTATAATAATGATTTTCATAATTATAATACTCGAAGCTCAGAAAATCTACATATTAAAGGTTTTCGATCGACAAAGTTTGGAAGGAGGTCTCTTTCAAATGTTGCACAGTCCCTATACAATGGACTTCCGATAAAAATAAAGAGGGATATGAAAAATAAACAACAAAATGATGCAATAAAGTCTTATTTCTTAGAGTCTTTTTACAATGATGCTGTACCAGTGTGATGATTTTGTTTTATTTTGGGTATGAGACGCTAATTCTCTTCTGTCTTTGTTTGCTTCAGTAATTGTTATTTTATTAATATTTTTTTAATTATATTGTATGGCTAGTTTTAAGTATTGTGTAAGAGTATAAGTACTAAGTCCCAAATGAGTTTATGTAACTCCTGGGAAATGTAAACTTGTTTATATTATTTCAATAAAAAAAAAAAAAAAAAAAAAAGTCTGCCCAATGTATACTCGATTGCAGTCGCCACACCGAACTTCGTATACTCCACATTTTTGTAAAATGTCCATTTTCGATTTAGAATTACAAAGTAAGTTTCCCAATTTTGCAATTTATTATTGGTGTAAAACGCAGGTCTGATAGAGTCGGGTAGAATCTTGGAGATTTTGGAAGAAATTTCACCCAAGAATAGTACTTTCCTCCAAGGTCGGTCTATGGAAACATTGTTTCCGAAACCGGTCGTACATTATTAAATTTTACTCGCCCCGTAGCCTTATACAATTTGTTTTTATTTTTTATTTTAATTTTTTAAAAATGAAAGGTTACAAAGTGAATACCTCATCAATTAATGACAAGATTTCAACTTTAAGATTTCAATCTCAAAACAGTAATCGACAGTTCAATCAATCAATCTATAATCTAAGTTGCAAGGATATATTCATTTAAAGCTCTCAAATGTATGCCCACAAACAAACACGTGTTGTTCGCGCTTACAAATGCTGAATGTGTAACCTACTTACAAATAAAATGCAAATCTCAAATGAACATAAGCCCTACAACTTTTGCCGACCTTCCCTGACACAGTCAATCAATGAGTCAATAATATAATTTTCATTGACATTTATTGAGACTATATAATTTAATTTCCAGATGTTCTCCCCATACTGATGGCCTTCTGCTTTGCCTACGTGCTGATGATGATAGCCCTGGTGATGTGCAGCGTGGAGCTAAAGGCGCGCCAGCTCCTGCACACCACCTACAAGCTGTTCCTGCTCTCCGTGTGTCTCCAGCAGGCCGGCATCTTGCTGCAGAGCCTGGCATACGTGAAGTATGCAGTCAACGGAGTGGGCTGCGTCAAGAGCAACACATTAGGTCAATAAACAATCTTGTATACAATATAAATTGTAAAGAGGCTAGGTGAGAACCTTGTTTAATGCCTAAAAACTATAGGTACCTGCTCTTTATATGTATCCAGCAAGCTGGCATCCTGCTGCAGAGCCTGGCAAATGTCAAGTATGCAGTCAATGGAGTGGGCTGTGTCAAAATGAACACATTAGGTCAATGAAAAATCTTTTGTATAATATAAATTGTAAAAGAGCAAGGTGAGAACCTTGCCTGACACCTAAAAACTGTCCTTGCTCTCCATATTATGTATCCAGCAAAAAGGTTTCTAGCTATAGAGTCTTTCATATGTCAAGCATTGAGTCCATGGAGTGGGTTTTGTCTAGAGTAGCACATTATGTCAATAAACAACATTATGTACAGTATAAATTGTAATGGGGAAAGGTGAGAACCTTATCTAACATCTAAAAACTGGACCTTCTTTCTGTATTATTTTGCCAGTAAGTTTGCCTCTATTGAGGCTTGTATATATGTGAAGAATGCTGTTAATAGAGCGGGCTTTGACAAGAGTGGGTGAAAGCAACTTTTTGTACAGTAGAAATAGCACAGGCCCAAGATGAGAGCCTTGTCTAACATCTAAAGCAGCAGTTGACAGGTATGTGTTGTGTTGCAGGCCAGCTGCTGTGTGGACTGTCAGAGATCAGCTACCTGCTGCTGTTGGTGCTGATGGCCAAGGGCTACACCATCACGCGGGCGCGCCTCAAGGTCGCCTTCACTGTCAAGCTCACCGTCTTCATCTGCAACTACTTCATCACTTACATATCACTGTTTGTGTACCAGGCCAAGGTTAGACAATCTTAAATCCAGTCCACATTAATGGTTACCATCTGTGATTGCAGAACCAAACTTGTCAAAAACTAAAATAATTAAGTCATCGTGCCCTTCCTTTAAGTATTAAGTATCCATAAATCTATGGAGTTGTTTCGCAAGCGCTAGCAAGCTCCGACTTGTAGTGGTAAAAAAAAGTGTAAGGAATGTAGCAGAATAGTGCTTCAGCATATCCTTGAGACACCTACTTTTTGTCTTTAAAATCTTTAATTCTTGATTGTTTTTGTGCTGCAGGAGTTTGATCCGGGAGAGGTCCTGTATCTGTATGAGAGTCCCGCTGGCTATGGACTCATCGTGCTGAGAATTCTAGCCTGGTTCATGTTTGTGTACGCCATCGTCTTCACCATCAAGAAATACCCAGAGAAGGTCAGTGTAGTTTGTGTAACTGTGAAACATCTTTCTGCAAGAAAGAAATTTGAAACAAAGCAGATTTATCGATAATAATTATAGGTTGGTATGAGGCTGACCACCCATACTGTAAAAAATGGTTCACTTTGCCAATGTCACCCCTGTTTCAAGCAAGGTCGGCAAAAGTTGTGGGGCTTATGTTCATTTTAGGTTTGTTTGTTTGTGGGCATACATCTGAGAGCTTTAAATATCCTTGCAACTTCGATTATAGATTATTATAGATTGATTTGGTGAGCGCTGTTTTTGTGTGTTGATACAAGAGCTCTCTGCGAGCTTGGTCGTGGCTGTAGAGAGCGCCAATTCTTAAGCAAGACCCATTTGTTGTAAGGCTGGATGGACCTTTAGTGACCGGTCTTTGGGAAAGGAATATGAATTTTTCACCCAGCGAAGAGCGTATTTGAAAATATAAATGGGATATTTTTTTGTGCTCTGCCAGGATTCGAACCCACAACCATCCATTCATGAGTCAGAAGTGTTAACCACTAGACTACGGACCGGATATTTTTTCCTTGTGTTGTTTTGTCATGCGATTTGCTGTCATTGTGATGTTCTGTCATGTGTTGTTATTTCATTTGTCAAATCTGTCATATGACGTTATGTCATGTGTTGTTTTGTCACGGTGCCCTTCTATCCTGTCACCGAACTAAGTGTTGCTTGCAATGGTTGTCGTTGCTTGTATTGCAGAGCATCTTCTACTACCCGTTCAGCATGTGTGGCACGCTGTGGTTCTACGCCGGCCCCCTGTTCATCCTCACAGCCAACAACTACATAGACAAGTGGGTGCGGGAGAGCGTGGTCACCGCCGTGCTGCTCTTCATCACCTTCTGTGGACACGTCTCCTTCCTGGTGAGTGCTTAACACGGTGACTGCCAGCTACAATTTCTCGCTCACACCAGAACGCCGTTCTATGCACTACCACCATCATGGACTACTCCCAGATTGTTCTACCCGCACTATCGTACATGTATAGGTGCCCGTAGGTACTTTGATTTCATAGTTTGTAACACTATGTTGTGTGTTGTGCAGTTGCTGACCCTGCCCGTGTTTGCCAACAAGAACTTCCCGTACCACGTGCGCACTACGCAGATAGGCATCATGGAGGTGCAGGGAGGGAACCTGGATCAGTTTGGTCACAGCGTCTACCAGCCCAGCTCACAGCCCATCATCATCCCACTGTCCAGGTGTGTACTCTCTGTCTCTTATCACCACGCAGATAGGCATCATGGAGGTGCAGGGAGGGAACCTGGATCAGTTTGGTCACAGCGTCTACCAGCCCAGCTCACAGCCCATCATCATCCCACTGTCCAGGTGTGTACTCTCTGTCTCTCATCACCACGCAGATAGGCATCATGGAGGTGCAGGGAGGGAACCTGGATTAGTTACGCATGAAAATGCAACTTTGAAGATCTTCATTCTCTTATACAATATCATAGGTTTTGGGGTTAATGGACTGTATATTTGCTTCCTGTCTCCACAGGGGGTTCAACCACTAGGATCCTTTCTATTCCCCAAGGGGCGGGTTTTTGGTTACGCCAACAGAATCAAAAAGTAACTGCAAGGACTTACCTGGAGCTGCTCTGGTTCATGACGGCGAATCCAGCGATGGCGAAGCAGATGGTTTTTCTTTCGGCGGTGCGGGGTTAACTATTGCGCGATGAGGTAACAACGATATGTTGCGTGATGCGCGCTGTGATGAGTTAGCGGAGGGCGATCCAATTATCGACCTTCGGCGGGAGCGGCTAAATTCTACCTGATGTAGGCCAAAAATGCACCGCACAGGGTGGCCAACGTACATGCTCGTAAATCTCCGAAATTAACTTTATGATCAATTGGCATAACCAGTCTAGTTTCATTAAAATAATTTCTAGTTTGCAGATATCATAAGTCAGTGGTAATAATGATCTCAAAGAAATCTCTCAAAATGTAATGTTACACAAAATGTGTCTCGTGAAATGAATCAGCTTATTTATTGTGTACTCAATCTATATATTTCTGTTTGGTTTAGGAGGACTGAAGAGCTACTAGGAGCTACAAATCATTACCTAGCCACAGCCCCTCCACTGTATCCTTCAACCTACATCCACAGCCCCAACATCCAGCTCTCAAACGGCAACGGGGTCAGCCACATCAGCGGCAACCTAACCAACTCTCTGCCAACACAAGAAAACAACCCAAACTCTTTACAGATACACTCAAATGCACAGGAATACCAGGGCAACGTCGGCCCCAAGTTGTCCATTTCCACACAACACAGCGCGGAAAGCGTTATACTGGACAACAACCAGAAAAATCTGGAGGAAGTGAGGTCTGACAGTCTGGAGAACAGATTTGTTCCGCCAAAAACAAGTGACGATAATTTGAAATTGGAACGAGATGGCGGTTTGGAGGTCGGAGAAGGTGACGGAAAGATTGCTGCGATCTTCACTGTGAATGCTGATGCGAAGAGCTGTAAGGATGAGGAGTATAACTATAAGAATGATCCCGACTACATCAGGGATATCAATAATCCATTTTTGATCAGCGCAAGCTTCAAGGTGAGTCTGTTGTCCAGGCGCGTGCATAGAGTATAGGCAAATACATTTCAGCATAAATATTTTATCCCATTTCTTTAAAATAACTCAGTTGAAATTGACCGAAGTGCTAACGATGGCTTCAATTGAACTTAAATTTTGAATTTTAAATCTGAATATCAAGCTTAAATGTTTTTTTACCATATATTGCCTATCTATTAGGCGCATGTGCTTGTACGGGATGCAGGCCCCTGCTGTTGTCTATAATGTAAGTTACAAAGATATATGTACAATATTTACGATTAATATTAAATGCATGCCTGGCGCAACTAGACAAGTATAAGTTTAGCTTACACATGCTGCATGCTGTATTCTAGTGGTTAGCTCTTTGGACTCTTAAATGGAAGGTCATTAGAAATATTTTTCTGAAGAGGAATACAATAGAGGAATGAAACAGGTATTATCATTGTCAATTCATAATTCATTAATTAATATTTTTAATGAATTATTAATAATAATTACCTAGTGAAATCTGTTGAATCAGGGTCAAAGTTGTTGTCAATAGGACATAGGGCAGGCGGGGTTCAAACAGCCGGTAGTGGCAATAATGCAAATTTGAGTGCCAACACCTTATCCAAACTACGACTACTATTACAAACTATTACACTGGACAACAAAAAAACTTTTTAAAGTATTTATTTTTTTCTACTGAATTCAGAACTGGTTTCAGAGTTTCTCCATCACATAAGGTTTTTGAATAGCACACATTTGAAAATTTTCAACATTTTAATGTTTTACTAGGTATATATTTAGAAAATACAAATAAAGTTTGTGTCCAAATAATAATTAAATAATAAAGAGTGAAAATAAAACAGTGTTTGAATAACTCAAGATACAAATAAAGGTTTTTCCTTCATAGGTTAGAGGGAAAGATGGTTTTTCATTTCCATTGTAACAAATATTAGCTTTGCGTTATAAAAAATACTATTTTGTACTATTTTAAACCTCAATATATGTGAAAAAAAAACATGTTTTGCTTCTTCCTGTTAAGGGGCTGGTTATGCAATACGGTGTACTAGATGAAAAATTGAAAATTCGATTACGGAAAATCTATGCGTGATGGAACATTTCTAATTGAAGATTTCTGATTAGCAAGTCAAAATACATGGGAAACATACATCAGTGCGTCTTTAACAAAATCATTGTTGTTCAGTGTTGTTTGTTAATCTTTAGGCACGTCGTGGTCTCCTGGAGCCCATAGCACGCAAGGACGCACCCCCTCCTCCCGCCTGGACCCTGGCTAAGAGGAAGAGCACCCCACAGGCAGACAAGAACCACAAGGACACGGTCAACGGCATCAAGAAGACAGAGACCGTGGACTACCATCTGCAAGGAGTTATCGGTAACCGCAATACTGAAACAGTCCATCTATAATCTAAGTCAGTGTTTTTCAACCTTTTTCATGACACGACCCCCCTAGTATCAAAAAATATTTCGCGACCCCCCAACCCTTTTTTTAATATATTTAATTTAATATAATAATTTCAATTCTTATCAACTTTTTATTTAAGTCTCACAAATTATATGTTGTATAAAAAAACTGAAGTTTTCTCGACCTCTCGCGATCCCCCTACAGAGGCTCCGCGACCCCCCAGGGGGTCGCGACCCACAGGTTGAAAAACACTGATCTAAGTTATAAAGATATATTAACATTAAGGCCTGTTGCTCCAACTTTTATAATTATTTGTTGTTTTAGGAACATTCCCTTTGCCGCAAATTCCTCGGAATGCTGAGAAAATAAAGGAAACAAACCTGTTGGAAGAGGAGGCTGACAAACTAAAGAATAATCGAGAAACTAACAAAAGTGTCGAGGAAACAAATGAAGGCCAAGATTCAAATAAATGGAACAATGATAACACAGAGGACTCCTTGTCTATGGAAGAGAGCTTGCATGTCCTGCAAAGCCCCGGGCAGAGGATAGACGACACAACCATGGCTTTATATCGGTAGAGATGGTTGTGTGAATAAGTTGTATGTGCGCTAATCACCCCTCTAGTTCTTGTTGGGCTTATCTACCAATTGATTCAAAGATGACCTTTTAATGAAATTGGTTTAAGAATCACAATATGTAATGTTACGATAAAAAAACTGTAAAAATTATGCATAGTGGGTCCATTTACACAATAATGATAAATAATATTGTCAAAGTAACAGAAAAACAATGGAAATAGAGTTCTCGGAAGCTGTTGAATTTGTATAGAAAATAATATAAACCGTATGATATTATAATACAATGATACTCCTGATTGTCAAACATACTCAATATAAAATAAAGCACCTAAGTAAAACTATTTTTGTTCTTTGAAAAATGTGCGTTTGATACTCTCCTAGGACATGTCACAACCAGGTACGTCTTCATGTCTTCTCTGACTGCAGTATTGAAGGCTGATGAGTCTGCTCTCTAACAAACTCATTCCTTACAAACGTCATACCACTGAACACACAGTATTCTACTTGGACAAGAACAGGCAGCTGCGGTTGATGCTCTCCTAGGACATGTCACAACCAGGTACAGCTTCATCTCTTCTCTGACTGCAGTACTGAAGGCTGCTGGGTCCGCTCTCTAACAAACTCATTCCTTACAAACTTTTACAAAAAAATATAAAAGCCATGAAAAGGTAAAAATATATTATTTATTTATTCATATCATAATACAATGGAACGCAACTTTTGCAAACAAGTCAGCATATCACATGGCAACCACTTTGTTTACAGAATAATAATAATAATATTATTGTCATCTGTGGCAACATTTGGTAGCTCAATTCCCCCATACATTTTTCCATACAAAAATACATACACCATGGCGACCTCCTTTTTGACAGTTCATATTTTTTTCATATTGACTATGAAATATTCTAACCTATATTTATTTTAAAAGTATCTCATAGGAGTAAAACAAAAATAATAGAGTAAAACATAGTAAGATGAGAGACCGTGTCTCCAAAATGAGCCATGGTGTATAAGCTAGAGCAGCCACATGCAGTACCTGCTGGACTGCTCAGAACATCTGAAATGAATGATCATTGTATCCACATAAGTAAAGTCTGTGAAATGAGGACACAGTAAGATGAGAGACCATGTCTCCAGAATGAGCCATGACAGACTCACCCACACCGCAGCTTATCAAAAAATAAAATAAAAAAGTTTTCAATAATCATAGAAAACAGATTCAGAATTAAATTAATAAACTATGCTTCAGGCCTTATAAATTAAGTTGTGACAGAAATGTCCTTTAACAATCCCTTTTACTTTGTTCATAATTTGTCTTAAATATATATTTTTTAAATACAGCATTTGTAACATGATAAAAACTTAACCATAACCTAAAAAACTTGTAGCATAATCTAACTTTTACATTAGTAAGGTAACTGATTATATCGATAATGTGACATATGAACAACTCAGGGATTAAAATTATTATACAAAATAACATTTTGTGGAAGAAAAGTAATCATTGTACTGGTAAAAAGCATTAAAATCAGGTATGTCAAAACGCCCAACACATAAGTTTGAGAGACTTTTAATTATTATATTGAAACATAATATCAATGCGGTGTTTTCAATTTGACAGTTATTTTTTAAAGTAAAGGTACAGATGAATGTGATGAGATGGTTTGGGCATGTGGAAAGAATGAATGATGATAGACTGACGAAGTATATATATAGAGAAAGTGTGAAAGGAAAAAGAGGTAAGGGACGACCGAGAAAACTATGGAGTGATCAGATTGAATGTTTCTTTCTGAGCCACATTCTTGACTTGTAGGTTCATATAAGGCTGACCACCCATACTGTAAAAAATGGTTCACTTTGCTAATGTCACCCCTGTTTCAGGGAAGGTTGACAAAAGTTGCAGGGTGTATGTTTATTTGAGGTTTGGATTTTAATTTGTAAGCGCGAACTTACACGTGTCTTTTTGTGGGCATGCATTTAATATGGATTTTTGGACCGGTTTGTAGTCCAGTGGCAACACTTTAGACATGTAAAAATGGAAGGTTGCTGGTTTGAATCCCGGCGGAGCACAAAAAGTATATCCCACTTATATTTTTAAATATGCTCTTAGCTGGGTTGAAAAATTCATAAAACATTTACCAAAGACCGGTCACTAAAGGTCCACCCAGCTTTACAGCAACTGGGTCTTGATTGAGTATTGGCATCTTGTAGCGACAACCAAGCTCGTAAACAACACCTCTGCGGCACTACAACAAGTGCCATAGACCCCTAGAGTCTCTGAAATCAAGGGAGTCTCCTGCACAGGATTTCTCAAAAAAAAAAAAAATGTTGACATATCTTTGCAACTTAGATTACAGATTAAAGACATAGCGCGCTCCCCAAATGCTGATTTTAGCTGTGAGCGCTCACAGGGCGGAAGTCAACTGATGAAAAGAAATAAAGATCAACTCCGTCTAGTTTTTTCACAAAACAAACAACATAACGTGAATAAAACCCTGATTAATAACTCTTATTATTATTAGATAACACTTTCAAAAGCCGATTATCTCTAAAAATAATTTGCTTTCTGCCAATACAATGAGAATTAACATGCATTATTAATATTGCCATAGGTACAAAGATTTCTTATCCTGCAGATATTTAGTCGTCTAGAAAAGCACTGAGCGGGTCTTGCGTCGCTACTTCTGCGCTTGAAAGAGCAACCGGGTTTGTGTTCTTCGACATTGAAGAAGAAGAAGACTTTGTCATTTGACCAGCAACACTCTTGTCAACTGTAAAAAAAAAATTGTATTGTAAACAAAAGTTATTGTATTGTACATGTTTAAAATCTCAGAAATATTTTTTTCAACATGATGAGAGACTACAAGGTGATAGTGACACCAAGAAAGTAAAGTCCTAGGTGTCAGTGGACCATGGACTGAAGCTGCACAAGATAGAGAGTCCTGGAGGATGGTGGTGAGACTACAAGGTGATAGTGACACCAAGAAAGTAAAGTCCTAGGTGTCAGTGGACCATGGACTGAGGCTGCACAAGATAGAGAGTCCTGGAGGATGGTGGTGGGACTACAAAGTGATAGTGACACCAAGAAAGTAAAGTCCTAGGTGTCATTGGACCATGGACTGAGGCTGCACAAGATAGAGAGTCCTGGAGGATGGTGGTGAGACTACAAGGTGATAGTGACACCAAGAAAGTAAAGTCCTAGTTGTCAGTGGACCATGGACTGAAGCTGCACAAGATAGAGAGTCCTGGAGGATGGTGGTGAGAATACAAAGTGATAGTGACACCCAGAAAGTAAAATCCTAGGTGTCAGTGGACCATGGACTGAGGCTGCACAAGTCCTAAGAGATAGTGAAACTGATAGCTTAGATGGAGACTAGATAGAAAATAACTTTGATAAAATATTGACTGTATAAAAGTTATTACCTTTTTTTGTTTTGAAAATGTCAAAGTCATCATTATCGTCTCCAAACAGTCCACCTTTAGATGTCCCCTCAGCCACATTTTTGTTCCATCCGCTTCCCAGTTGAGATTTCTTCGGTCTAAAGAACAGATCATCCTCATCTTCATCAATTTCTCCAAACAATGACTTGGTCTTCTTAGTTTCTCTCTCTTTCTTTTCAATTATTTTATCACTTATATGTATTGATTTCTCTTTACTTTTGTTGCTACTGAATAGACCTAAATCATTTTGATCTGATTTTATTGTATCTTTCCTGCCAAACAAGTCGCCTTCATCTTCGTTGCCAAAAAGGTTACTTGGATTTGTTTTCATTTTGGCGACACCGACAGAAGCATCGTTATCTTTTTTCAATGTAAAAATGTCACTTGCTTTCAATTTATTTTCAACATTTCCGGCAAACAGATCGACACCTTTATCAGATACAAATAGATCAGTTTTCTCTTTTGAAGCATTGAACAAATCTTTTGTTTTTGCTTGAGGTGTGAATAAATTGGTTTCATCATCCGAATCACTAAACAAATTACTACTTTTCTTTACCGATTTCTTTACAGCACCCTTGCTTGTTTCTTTCGTCTTCTCTATCGGTCGGAACAGATCTGTTTTCTCGAGATCGCCAAAAAGATCTGCGCCCACATCTTTCTGCTTTGAAATGATACTTTCCGATTGATCCGAGTTGGCAAACAATTCATCAGCCTTTTTACTCGCACCTTCTTTCACCTTTTCTTTTGCGGGTTCTGTTTTTGCTTTCGGTTTCTTCATTTTCGGAAACAGGTCCTGATAAGAATCTTCAGCATCATTTCTGAAGATGTCAAAGATGTCATCCTTTTTTGTTTTGTCACTTCTTGAGTCAGCAGAACTTTTTGATTCTGTAGATTTACTTTTAGCATCCTTGTTGTACACTGTGCCAATAGTTTGTATTGAAGATTCACCAAAATCTGGTTCAATCACTTTCGCATGATCTGATTTCACTTTCTCCTGTTCTAAAACAGCACTTGCTTGTTTTTGCATATTTTTTCCTTTATCTTGTTCAACTTTGACTTCCTTTTTAACAGGTCTCACGCCTTTTTCTTCCACTTTGATAGTCTTCTCTTCTTTCTCTTCAACTTTCACAGATTTACTTTGTTTTTCAACAGGAGATGTCGGCAATGAAGTTGTGAATTCATCGAAATCTTCGCTATCTTTCAAATCACCCGTTGTTATATCGATAGTCGACTTTCTTATCGCTTCGTGTCTTGCTTTTCGTGAAGATGGCCGTCTCTTCACTTGGATCCTTACTTTGTCTTTGGAAGCACTATTTGATAAGATGCTATCCAAAGAAGTAGGTCCTTCGTCAAAGCTTACAGATTCAGGGACTTTATAAACACCTTCATTTTTAGTAGTAGAATTGGTTTTCGTCAATGTTTGAGGTAATATTGTCAATTTTTCTTCCATTATTGACTGACTGGATTTTGGTTCACTCGCACCAAAGTCAGAATCACTGCTAGAAGCACGTCGTTCTTCATTTTCTTCTCTTTTCTTGCTGATTTCTTCGCTGACAGCCTTGACAAGTCGCGGAGCAGAACCAGGCATCAACGCTCTGACATTTATGTTCAAATTGCTTTGTAGTTTTCCGATTACCTTTGTGGGTGACTTTGTTTCGCTTTCTTTCCCTTCTGATGCTGATTTTTCATCATCAAAGCTTCCTTTGTTCATGCTAGCGACCAATTTACTAACTTCACTGCTACTTTTTGAAGAAAACACTTCTTTTTTATCGGCTTCTACTCTCTGTTCCATCTTTTCAACGTTTATCTTAATTTCATCATCTACTTTTTTGGTTGCATCTACTTTTTTTATGTCATCATCTACTTTTTTGGTCGCAACTACTTTACTTCTGTCATCTACATCTTTGCCAATACCTCCAATGTTTTCTTTTTTTATTTCTTGTTTTATTAAAGGCTTCGATGTTGAAATACCTGGTTTTGATTTCGCTATAGGCGGTTTCACACTCTCTTTTTCAAAGAATGCATTTTCAACCCTTTTCTCACATTCGTCTACAGATTCCTTTGTTTCTTTGAGTATTGTTTCAGTTTTTTCATTTACTCTGGAATTTTTTTTCTCACTTTCTGACTGGAATAAGCTGTCGCCATCATTTTTAGTGACAGAATCACTAGCGGAATCATTATCAGAAATTTTACCATCACTCTTAACAAAGTTAACAGTTTTATAGTACGGATAATCATCAAAGAGGTCATCTTTCTTGGTTTCCGACGAGCTTCTATCATCATCAGGCGGAACATCATCAAAATCCGGTGGCTCGTCGCTGAACAAACTCACTGTACTCGGCTTCTTGGGTTTCACATCTGTGGGAGGTTTGTCGAAAAGCCCGGAAGAGCCAAAATTAGACTTGATTTGAGGTTTCGGTTTAATAACGGGTGGATTGGAATACGCTTCATCAGAGAAATTATCAAAATCATCAAAGAGAGGGTCCGTCGGCTTTTTGGTTGATGTGAAATCATCAAGAGGAGGTGGCATCTCATCAAACGGTGGTGGATCCTCGTCCAACGGGGGTGGAACGTCATCGAAAAGGCCACCAGATCCCATAAAATGACTTTGTCTATCAACTTTATCTTTCACATCATTTACTTCGCTACCAACAATATAATTTTTCATGCCTTTAGAATTATCTTGAATGATTTTATCTCTATTTGTTCCAAGCTTTTCATTTTCCAGTCTTTTATCATCTGCATCTTTTGCTTTGTTCCCTTGTTCTTTTGTGACACCATCTCGATCTTTTGTGCTGATGACTTCATTTACAATGACTTTATCATTACTTTCTACATTTTTAGGAGAAGTTGCAATATTCTTTTTACTTATATCAACCTTTTTAGCACCTTCTGGTTTCCCTTTTGCTACATTTTCTTCTTCACTTTTTTTTACATCTTCAACCAACTCACTTCTTATATTCTTTTCATTTCTTTCAACATTGTTTTCAACTGTTTTATCAGATGTAGTCTCCTGTTCTTTTCTTGCACCTTCTTTTTCAACAGTTTCTTCTCTGTCTGATGCAGAGCTTGCAGATGGTTTTCGGATCCTGGACTTTAAGCTGGCAGCAAGAACTTCAGAGTTGTTCCCAAACATTGAGACACCTCCGGCAGGTTTCTAGAAAGAAAAAAAAGAAGATTATAGATATTACAATTGTAATGATCCAAAGCCTAATGGAATGCTGCAGCCTCAAACAGAAGGTCAACAGGGTAATTTAACATATTTTTATTTTATTTTAATACTTACTTTTGGTGCCGGAATTGCAGCAAATACATCTTCTTTCTCTACGTCTGGAATTGGACTTTCTTCTTTGGAAGTTACTGGTTCTTCTTTTTTGGTCACTTCTTTCTTTGTGACTAATTTTTTGGATGACCTCAACGAAGAAAACAAATCTCCTCCGTCTGAATCAGAATCCTCATTAAACAATGATTTCTTTTTCTCAGGCACTTTCTTTTGCACCTCTTTTCCTTTCTGCTCTGTATTTTCTTTCTTTAAAATACCAAACAAGTCATTGTCGTCATCGTCATCAAACAGAGAACTCTTCTTTTTTGGTGGGTTTGTAATTTTGGAATCATTTTTAACGACAGACACAATTCCAGCATCTTTCTTTAAACTTTTGTTCGTAGCGTCACCAAAAAGTCCAGAATCATCTTCAAAATCATCAAAAATACTATTCCTCTTGTCCTTACCATCTTTCGGGGCAACCTTAGGCGCAATATCTTTTTTAATAAATGAAAAATCATCATTCTCATCATCAAAATCGTCGTCAAACAATCCTTTACTCTTTTTGACCGTTGATCTTTTCACACCAAAATCATCAACAACATCTCTGTCATCCGCATCATTTAAAAGTCCTTTATTTGCACTGGCAACTTTAGAATCTTTATTTGATTTTGGAACAAAACTGTCATTTGTTTTATTGCTTTTTGTATTTTTGAATTTGGAATTGTCATTTCTTCCATTGTTACTTTCATCATCTGCAAACAAGCTTTTACTAGTATTTTTTGTACTGTTGAGTGGACTTTCCTTCTTTTCAGGTTTTGATGATGATAAGCTGTCATTGAACATGTCATCGCCGTCATTGGGCATGTCATCAAACAGTCCGCCGACTTTTGTCGATGAACTTTTAGCAAATATTCCGGCACTAGTGTCAAACATGGATTTGTTTTTTGGTTTCTCGTTGCTGAACAGGAAGTCATCTTCGTCAGACACGTTACCAAAGATTGGGTCTTCGATCTTGCTGTCATTGAAGGAATCTTGGTCTTCAAGGGGAGGCGGCTCATCCATGAAGATGTTACCTTAAAAAACATTATGGAATCAGATTGTGGATTTTGCAGAAGAATTGGTTGCTGTATCATGTAAAGATCTGTGTATTAACATATTGTTACGAATATGCAGGATATTGTGTAGTTGTGTTTGGTTTGTCGATGTAATAATAAGTCTCTCTAGAAATGAATAGACACTTTTGTGGGTAATTTGTGATTAGTTTGTATTTGATAATAATTTGAACTTGTTTGAAATTAATTTGAATGTTCTAGTGAAGTCTAGCAAGGTGATATATAGTGATTCTCCATGTTTAGAGAATGATCATTTTTTTTAGTATAAATTAAGGACCAAAATTCCATGTAGCTGGGGAAATCAATCAACCGTTGAACTATATTGTGCAAATGTAACTCTGAACCTACTGTATACTGTAATAGTATTTTTTACCTGTAACTCTAGTATTGGGCTTACTCCTCAGTCCCGGATCATAGCTGGTCTTCTTGGTTGATATATTTTTATGCACAGTGTTGTCAGTCGTCTTTGGATTTTCCCTATTTGTCGGCAGGGGAGTGCTGCCAGGATTCCCGCCCAGTTTTCTGGCCAATTCGGCGGCAAAATCTGAAGCTCCCACTATTGGAGTCTGGGGCTAGAAACAATTATATTGTTACAATGCATATAGGTACATAGCACAGTGCCTAGAGAACAAAATCACTGCTTTTGAAATACGGGTCTACCATCGGATGCAATTTTATTTTTGGATGAATCAAGTCACAAATCCTTAGGTTTGTATAAATACCAGAGTCCAACTCCTGATCTATCTAATTTAATCTAATCTAAGTTACAAAGATATGTAACATTGAGGATTCACATTACATGCATTCTCACAAGCAGACACGTACAAGTTTGCGCTTGTGAACCTACAACATAAAAACTAAATCTCAAATGGACATACACCCGGCAACTCCTGCCGACCTTCCCTGAAACAGGGGTGACATTGGCAAAGTGAACCATTTTCTACAGCATGGCCAGCCGCATACCAACCTATAAGTCAAGGAACTGATGTCAAAAAATTGTGGCCACATAATGATAAATGAGAAGTATTTATTTCTGCCTCTCATCAAACAGGGAAGAATTCTGGGAAGACGAGCTCCAGGTCGAAGGAGAACATCTTGGTGAAATAATCTGAGATAGCGGTTCGGCAAAAGCACAATATCCCTCTTTTTTGCAGCAGTGTTGAAGATGCAAATTGCTGTGATGATCGCCAATCTTCAGTGAAGAGGCACAAGAAGAAGAAGAAGACAATCATAACAGTGATAGCATTTATCAATAATTTTACAACAAAAGCAGTTCCAGATTTTGCATATATACACCTACTGCTGTGTTTGACAGGACCTCTTCCTAATCTTGTTTATCATTACCGAGGGTAGGGACCCCTGTGGAAGCAGCCACTCTTCTCCAGATCTCTCTTGACTGCCCGCAAGAGCTCCACCACCGAGGTATCTGCTGCTGTCTTCACATGATCGGTCCATCGTGTGGGGTATCTTCTGCTTCCTCTCTTCCCCTCCAAGCCACCGATTATTTGACAGAACTAGCTGATAGTCATGAATCATACAATACTTCATTGCCACAAGCAAGTTTCTAGCCCACTATATCATTATGGGTCAATGTCCCTACCTTTCTTGTTTCCTGTGAGAGAGGATCATCATGGGTGTGTTTAGGTTCCAATGCAGGGTTGTTCTCGTTTTGTGAAGAATTTTCAGCGTTCCAGCTGTTGCTTGAAGACGACTGCAAATATTAAACATGATTATTAACCCCCCTACTATCAGGTTACTTTCTGAGAAATAGGCAAAAAATAATCAGATTTCGAAACCACAATGTACGTACTACTACGTACTTTACCTACTAGTTCTACGTACCCCTGACTTTTGTAGAGTTACAAAAAATTACAAAACATCAAACAAACAAATGCTGGAGTGATGTTTTCCGGGATCTGTTACCGTGGTCTGTGGGAGCTGGAGCTTCCGGACGTTTCGCCCATTTCTACGATGGGCTTCTTCAGCGTGAAGTATGATGAAGATGATCTTGATGAGAACTGTGATGTGTGTGTACACTCGGGGTTTATATGTGAAAACTAAAGACACTTTGCATACAAGTTTTTCAGGAGAAGAGGAATATTATAAAAACGCACGGTTACCAATGATGCATTGTTGTGAGCGTGCGCCAGGGGCAGAGACATCTGTGTTTTTTTCTGGGCAATGTCCCTCGCCCTGCTGCCTGCGTCTTCATCTTCACTGCTGGAATACTCCTCGACCCTCTGGTCCCCCCCCTTACTCTTGACTGTTCTGCCTGCGACCTCCTCCTCCGAGTCACTAGAAGAGGAGCCATCTTCAAGACCTAAAATTAATAAAAAACATAAAAAATCAACTTAGAAACAAACACTTCTTCTTCTTCCCTTTATAGATCCCAAGGATCTGTTTGTGACACTACTTCCTGCTGCGATCGAGACTGCCATCTATCACGCCATCTCTTCTGTGGTCTTACTGGGAGCAAAAAAAAAAACGCAACTAAGCTACACATATAGTGTAACTTCTTGCCGCGTTATCCCTGAAGGGGTCGCATGTGGCGAGTTGAACCTATTTATTTTTACAGGTAAGGGGGCCGGCCTTATGCCAACCACTTCAGTTGAAGTGGGGTTTTCCCAGCTCCGATGGGGCTGGTACTCATTTCTTGTGAAGGCTGAGTAAACCTTGCCGGTATTTTTATTATAAGGGTTTGATATAAACACCGAAATAGGAAATCATTTCTGACACCCTCCTCGGTGGTATTTGAACCCGAGCTCACGGGGTAGAATGCAAGCACTCTACCAACTGAGCTATCTACCGCACTAGTTAGTGGACAAGACCGGGAGTCTTTTTACATTTGGGGTTTTTTGAAGAACTATACTGGGGATCCTATCGTTTCCTTCATATGCTGGTACCAGTATCGTCTTTGTTGTCTTCTCTATGTTACAATGTTTTCCATTCTGCACTTATTCCTTATTTCAGAGTTCTGTATTCTGTCTAGTAGTGTGTTTCCGGTCATACTTCTCAGTATTTTCTAAGACTATTAAGCTTATATGGAGGTTTTCCTCACCTATGTGCCATTTCTCCTTCCATTTCTTTGATCCAATAATGTAAGGCAGCGGAGTGTTGGCGTACAAATCTATCGGTCTCAAAATAACACTGAAAAATAAAGCATAAGTGATAAACATGACTTGATTGTAGTGGTCTAGTGGTTAATGCTTCAGATTTGTGATTGAAGTAGGTTTGATTCCCAGCAAAGCACTAAAAAATGTTATAGGCGTTCTATAATCTAAGTTTTTTTTTTTTTTTTTTCAAAAAAATAGATTTGTGGAAAGGAATGCAATCCACCAACCTATTTTACCTGGCCAGTTGTCTTCATGCGAAAGCAGAAGCTTGTGTGCATGCAACGGCATCTATTGAACCAGGGTCGAAGTTATCGTCGCGGGATTCGAACCAGCGTTATCCGGTTCCAAATAACCTGTCTTGATCCCCGCGGCTATGACACCGACAAAGTTGCAAAGATATATTAACATTTAAGGTTCATATGAAATGTACGCCCACAAGCAGACACACGCAAGTTCCTGCTTACAAATGCTGCATGTGTGCTTGCAAATTAAAATCCAAAACTCAAATGAACACAAGCCCTGCAACTTTTGCCGGCCTTCCCTGATACAGGAGTGACATTGACAGAGTGAACCATTTTTTCCTTGAAGAGGAATGCAAATTCACCAACCAATGTATTTTTGGCTGGTTAAAAACAGGTATTAACATCATCAATCAATAATTCAACAATTTTTGTTTTTAATAAATTACTAATTTATTATTTAGCTAGGGCATCTGTTGAACCAGGGTCAAAGGTATTGTCAATAAGACATGATGGGACTCAAACTTGTGCTTGTCTCATGATTTGAGTACCAACGCTTTATCCACTCAACAATAGCGTCAAATTTATAAAAAATACATAGCTTTTGACAAAGTCCGGTCACAAAGGTGACAGCCAAACTTGTAAAAGGCTCTAGAAATGTGATTCACAGAAAAAAAGCCCTACAAAAGCTTATCATTGTTGTTATATATGATGACAAATAAAGGACTAAGATATGATCCCTGTGGTACACCTCAACAAATGCACTGCAAACTCACCTCTGCCTTTCGTTGGTGTCTGTTTCAGAGTCTGTATCTGAGTCAGGCGATATGTCCAGCCTCTCACACATACCCTGGATGACCTGCAGGCTGTCCCTCACACACGCCATAATCTTCTCCTTCTCCTTCAGCTTCTCATCATCATGCTTTTTCTGCATCTCCTTTTGTGACGGCTGAAATTATATATAGATGTTAACATTGACTTACAAAATGCCATAATATTTTATTAATTGTAGAGGCATTAACTTTGTAATCGTTCATCTTAAAAGATAAAAAGTAAAAACACCTTTGTTTACGATTACTTTGAGTATACTAAATTCCACAATCGGTTTTGCCAACAACCCGTTTGCATCATTGGGTGGTTGAATTAATACTAAATGGTTCAGAAACGGAATCAATCTTAAAAGGGTGTCATTGTGTGAGGGTGTGAGGGAGGGAAGGAGGGAGGGAGGGGGTACAGGACGGCCATGTGTGGAGTTTATGTCATCTGGATCATTTCTTAGGAATTGCTTCCTTGGGAATACGGTCAACAGAGGGGATGAATTGGGTACTAGGATGTTATTGATAAGTGTATTAGGGGAATTTTTTAATTTGTTAATTTCAATTATTTATAGTGCGGAGAGAGTTGGCCCGTAGGAACTAGGGCGCAGAAGTTAAGTGATGTGGTTGTGAAAATGATGTCCAGTCTCTATTATGTGGTTAGCAAATTCGAAAAAAATAATATTTGATAGGCATCGTCTATGTTCGTCAAGTCGTATCTTTAAGTTTCTGGAGGTCTGTCCTATGTAAATTTTATAACAGTCCCCACATTTAATCTCGTGGCTTTTTCCTTTAAAAACCGTCAAATTACCAATAAAAATATTTATATCGCGTGCACACAATATTTGCGCAGGCGTGAGTTTCAAAGCTACCAACTTTCTGGTAAGACTTTGTTGCTGGAGTGATGTTTTCCGGGTGGATGTTTTGCCTTAGAAATCTCGCCCAGGGCGCTGGTAGTGCTAAAACGCCACTGTTTGTGATGCATATTCTTTCATAGGATTGATATTCCTTGAATGGATCTAAAGTGGAACAAGTGAGAGGAGATATTGTAATGTATTGAGAGGAATAGAGTATACCTCTATGATGAGGGGACTGGCTTCACTCTCTGGTTTCTTGATAATCTCTACATCGTCCTCCTGCACTCGGCTCTCTACAAACTGCGTACTGCTGAGTCCCATAAACCTGACAACCAAATATTAACAAAGCTTAGAAAATATTTGCAAGTTGATCAATGATTAAATAACAATTGTTTTATCTGATGACAAAGCAAGAATAACCCTTCAACTGCGGATGACACACATAGGCGTCAAGTGTAAACTTGCATACAGTGCGACTGTCAATCATAGACGTCATGCAACTTTGAACTTATCCCTGGCATTGTTCAAGAATTCAAAAGTCTGCAAGTGGAAATATGTGCCTTTGTGATTTTTGTTGTGTGTTAATAGTTATTTATGCCACTGCCTAGTAATGCTAGCCTTTGCAACACGACTGCTAGTTTGTGCCATGAGGCGCAGTCAAATAGCACAATAGACAGCACAAGTATATTTTTTACCTGTTATTGACATTTTTGAGTTTCAGAGAAGTGACGTCTAAGCTCTCCACTAAGGCATTCATACCAGCAGTCGTCTTTTCTGCTTTTGCCAACAGCTCCTGCAAACATTGATTATTAAGTAATTGATTTTTTTCAAATAAATTAATGATTTCTAAAATCTCTACTTAAACTAGTAAAAGTATTACTTTATATAATAACCTAAGTAAGCTTACCTCATGCATGCTTTCAAGAATATGGAGAAGTTGTTTGTCTCCTTGCAAGCTCCAGTTGGCAGCATTGTTACGGACATCTTGGAGACTCCACGGCTTCGCAGGCGCGGAGGAACCCTGGTCACCCTAAAGGTAAAGGTAAAAGGTTTCATTAATGACATAGTAAGATGAGAGACCATGTCTCCAGAGTGATCCATGGTGTATAAGCTAGAGCAGCCACATGCAGTACCTGCTGGACTGCTCAGAACATCTGAAATGAATGATCATTGTATCCACATATGTAAAGTCTGTGAAATAGAGGACACAGTAAGATGAGAGACCATGTCTCCAGAATGAGCCATGGTGTATAAGCTAGAGCAGCCACATGCAGTACCTGCTGGACTGTTCAGAACATCTGAAATGAATGATCATTGTATCCACATATGTAAAGTCTGTGAAATAGAGGACACAGTAAGATGAGAGACCATGTCTCCAGAATGAGCCATGGTGTATAAGCTAGAGCAGCCACATGCAGTACCTGCTGGACTGCTCAGAACATCTGAAATGAATGATCATTGTATCCACATATGTAAAGTCTGTGAAATAGAGGACACAGTAAGATGAGAGACCATGTCTCCAGAATGAGCCATGGTGTATAAGCTAGAGCAGCCACATGCAGTACCTGCTGGACTGCTCAGAGCATCTGAAATGAATGATCATTGTATCCACAAATGTAAAGTCTGTGAAATAGAGGACACAGTAAGATGAGAGACCATGTCTCCAGAGTGATCCATGGTGTATAAGCTAGAGCAGCCACATGCAGTACCTGCTGGACTGCTCAGAACATCTGAAATGAATGATCATTGTATCCACATATGTAAAGTCTATGAAATAGAGGACACAGTAAGATGAGAGACCATGTCTCCAGAATGAGCCAAGATAGACTCACTCACACCGCAGCTTATGAGATGACAACTGGTCAACGTCCAGCTGAAAGAGCACAAAAAAGATGGAAAGACATCTAGATATCTTCATTTAAAGATATATATAGTCAATATGATAAGCGAGTATGAGAACGAAAGTAGAAAGGAGTATAATGAGACAATTAAGGCATTCAGAAAAAATGGACGGTAACTACTAACAAAAAGAGTGTTTAACCCTTGGGGATTAACAACTTAACAACTGCGGGTGGCACACATAGGCATCAAGTGTAAACTTGGATTCAGTGCGGCCGTCAATCATAGACGTCATCCATTAAATTTCTTATCCCTTATCCCTTACATCTGTGTTCAAGAGTTCAAAAGTCTGCAAGTGGAATGTGCTAAACCTTTGTGATTGTTGTTCTTTAATAAATAATATGTGACGGTGCACAAAGTTTGTTCACAAGTGTTGCCAATCAATTAAGGAAGGAAACAATAAATGTTTTAGATATGTGCTAGAAAAAGTATTCCGTACTGGGGGTATTCATATAGCCAGAATATTCAGAAGCAAAAAGGTTAAAGAGAATGCCAAAGGTAAGAGTGAAAGGGGGAGACTGAGGAAAGGCAGGATTGATCAAATAAGCAAGTTTGCAAATGACTGGAATCTGCTGAGCGAAAAAAGAAAATAGCGACTTGAAGAGATTTATTAACGTAGAGGAGATGAAAGAAGTGTGCGAGGATAGAACAAAGTGGAGAAGCATCTGCGAAGGTACTGGCCACCCCTAACTGAATGAAGGCTGGATACAAGTAAGTAAGAGTACAAGATTATTTTTGTGTGTGTTTTGATTTTTATTGAAATATATTCGTACAACTTTATTGTTTTGTTCCTCATATCATATTGAGAACGGAAAAGTCTTGTCAAAGTAATTTCAAAATTGGAACCCAAGAATTTTGTACAATAATGCAAAAAATTAAAACTACATTACGACCTTAACTACAAATGAAATGAATTTAGGATCTTACCATTTTCTTGGCATGTATTTTTATGGTATCATTAAAAGATTTACGACATTTTTGTCCACTGTTTTGTAAAAAATGACAGTCAATCTGTCAGACGTCATTTTTGATTCCGTCAGATTCCGTCAGATTAACTTGTAGAATCCGTTGGATTCCGTTCAGACTTTTTTTTAGTTAAAGTTTACGTGGTACAATATAAAAATGCTTCTTCTTAATTAAATATTAATGTATATTTTTTTGATTCGTTGGCTTTCCTTCTAAAAAAACGGGTTAATTATTTTTAATTAACCTACCACGTAAATATCCCGATTTTTTTATTTTATAATATTTAAATGTCAGTTTTATGTAAACGTCAAATTTATTTCTGTTAAAATTATTTCAAATAAATATTGATTAAAATCATGTCAATGCATTATAAAAGGTTGTTATGCTCATATACTAATATGAGTGTTGTAAATAGGCAAAGTTTTTCTGTACTGAAGCATTTTTATGTTAGAAATAATGCTTTTAGTTGTATGTCAAAATGTGAGGTTATAAGCTGTAGAAATTCAAAGAACTGTCGATATTTTCATGGTACTTGTGTTAATAATCAAATCAAGCCTTCGGAGAATGGAAGTGTAAATATATTTGATAGAAAAGCTAAAGTTCTACAGAGGGAACGAGCGGCACAAGCGGAAGACTCTAATTTATTTGACTACATCAAGGAGGAAGTTGGTTGGCGACTGGCAGACAGAGTGTTTGATATTAAAAAGACGTTTAAAAATGCCGCCGATATAGGTGAGAATAAAACACAACCAAGCGATGCGATAACATGTATTTTTTTTAACTTCACAAATAATTTCTTAAGTCAGTTATATTTTTTACACGTTTTACACTGTCTATTTTTATGTCCACGGAGTGCTCTCTCCGTAGTTTACCTTTTCGCTTCTGAATATTCCGGCTATATAAATACTCCCAGTACGAAATACTTTTTCTAACACATTTTAAAAACATTTATTGTTTCCTACCGTAATTGATTGAAGAGACTTGTGAACAAACTATGTGCACAGTCACATGTATTAGTTATTCAAGAAACCCAATCACAAAGGTTTAGCACATTTCACTTGCAGACTTTTGAATTCTTTAACACAGATGTCAGGGAAAGTTCAAAGTCCGATGACGTATATGATTGACAGCCGCACTGTATGCAAGTTTACACTTGACGCCTATGCGTGTCACCCGCAGTTAAAGAGTTGAAGCATTATTTAGTTGTCGTTTTGTCTACAGGCTGTTCCAGAGGCTACGTGTCTAAGCACTTCACCCCGGACAGTGTGGAGTGTGTCACCCTGTGCGACACCAACCAGCTGTGCCTCGACAGAGTGCAGATACAAGATGGCATCTCTGTCAAGAAACTTGTCATGGATGAAGAAAATATACAGGTCGGTTAGGGGGACCACCTTCCTGAAATAACAAATTAATGGGATGGATATTAAAAAGGAATGGATGATGAATGACTAACGATGTAAGTGTACAGAGGAAATGTCAGAGGAAAACGTTGAAGGGGAAGACCGAGGAAAGAATGGATTAACCAAATACTGGGTAATTATTAATTAATAAGTCATTAAAGTATTAAATGATGAATGATTAATTGATAATGTTAATAATACCTGTTTCTGGCCTCTTGCATTGAATTCCTCTTGACAAATCCATTTAAAATAAAAAAAAGAACTCAAATCAACACAGTTTCATGAAGAACTTTGGATTATTATTACTGTTTGCAGTTGCCTGAGGATTCGTTTGACCTGGTAGTTTCCTCACTGAACCTGCATTGGGTGAACGATCTACCGAGATGCTTTGATAACATTATGAAAGCATTGAAAAAAGACGGGGTAAGTTTCTTATCAATTTACCATTTTGCAGTTTATATAGTAATGCCCTCAACCTTTAGCCCCCTCAGTCCTGATCGTATTTCAACATTGATCTTACTATTTTATTGCATTGAAAGGAATGTACATTTTTTTTTGTTAATTAACTGCTAAAATTGCCTTTCTTTTCAATGGTTTTATAGTCCAAATCGATTCTTGACATCTTAAATACTGCTAGATACTTTTCAGGGATCTGTTGCGGTAGTCTATAGAAGCTTGAGCTTCTGGACGTTTTGCCCATTTTGTTCAGGTGCGAGAGCTTTTAGTGGAGCTTTACACCTTACTAAGTATATTTATTTATATATCTGTAGGTGTTCATGGCAACACTATTTGGAGGAGACACGTTGTACGAGCTGCGGTCTTCCCTCCAGTTGGCTGACCTGGAGCGTAATGGAGGTATTGCACCTCATGTGTCGCCGTTCACAAGGATCAGAGACATTGGTGGACTTCTCAACAGGTTTTTTGCTTACATTCTGTATCTTTATATGCATTTAGACTATTTATAGTGAAAATATGAAATAAACCTTGCGGTGGGTCTTCTCTCAGGCAAATATTCAAAATTGTCCTTATTTTGTGAAATAAATAAGCAAGCCACGGCCTCACCGAGTCAGGTCATTACTTAAAAAAAAATCCAAGACCCAAACTCAGGCCCGCCACACCGAGTCAGGATGAGATGGGAGTCACAGGACTTACAACCTGTCTCTGGTTGGTTAAGGATCCTTTTGTCATGACAATGTTCCCAATTCCTCCCAACTCATCCTTCCTCTCAATATGTAAATCCGATCTATTAAATTGCATGCCTAGAGGTGTCTTGGTTCTCAGATCTTTGTTGCCAAATGTAGTATGATCCAAAGATGGCTGCTTTTGTTAGTCTATCCTTTGATTTTTAATTGTTTATACGGGTATTTTCTTCCAGATCAGGGTTCACATTACAGACTATAGACACAGACGAGCTGGTTGTGGGATATCCCAGTATGTTTGAGCTGATGTGGGATCTCAAGGGAATGGCAGAGAACAATGCAGCGAGGAATAGGCAGTTGCATCTCAGTAGAGAAACACAGATGGCAGCGGCAGCCATTTATAATGATATGTATGGAAAGGTTTGTGTCCATGAGGGTTTGTGTCTTAGCTGTGCTTATGGTTAGTGTCTCTGCTAGATATATCACAGTGTTAAATGACAGAAAACATAGATGGAGATAAATAAATATTTTATTAAAAAAAAAAAATGTGTAAAAGGCCTTTCTCTAATCTATAATGTTTAATTATTATTTATCCTTTGCCGTTTATAAATAAATAAATAAAAATACTAGTATTCAACGTCCATATTCAAGATTGTGTGTAATATATTTTTTTATTGTGCAATATCTCAACCCCGTCAACCCCAAAAATGTAGTTTTGGCACCTCTATATTATTTTTTATAGATAAGGAGGCTTTATGAAGTTCGCTGGATAGCTCAGTTGGTAGAGTGCTTGCATTCAATGCCGGGAGCTCGGGTTCGAATCCCACCAAGGGTGTCAGAAATGATTTTCTGTTTCGGTCTTTATTTCAAAAACCTCAAATAAAATACCGGCAAGATTTTCTCAGCATTTACAAGAAATGAGTATCAGCCCTCTCGGGAGCTGGGAAACCCCCACTTCAAGTGAAGTGGTTGGCGTAAGGCCGCTCCCCTTAGGTTCCACTCATCACATGCGAAACCCTTCGGAGATAACGCGTCAAGAAGTTACTCTATTTGTGTAGCTTAGTTGCGATTCGTTTTTATGTCATTTACTTTACTGGAAGTGCGAGTTTTCTCTGTTATTAAAAGACTAACTCCTTTCGCATAGTTTGTTTACTTAATATCCGAAAAATGTAATTAATTTTTAAGTTAATTTTAATTTGTAAGTATAAAAAAATCTTTAACTCCAATTTAAGTACTACTAGAATGATCTTTTGTTTCTAGAATGATCCCGATGCCCAGAGGTTCCAAATCCCGGCCACGTTTCAGATAATCTACTTGCTGGGCTGGAAACCCGACAAGTCCCAACCTAAACCCATCGCGAGAGGCAGCGGGCAAGTGTCACTGAAGGATCTGCACAGGTATGTGTGGATAGTTTGTATTGTAACAATTTGACTGGAGTTCTCTCTTAATTAAACTGCAATTGTTTATTTTAAGAGAATTTATTTTACACAGTTTGGTTCACAATTTACAATAATTGATAATCTCTGCGTATATGGTATTCACGTCCAAATGTTGGATGCAACTAATCCACTGATCCCCTCCGCACCACTCCAGCCCGTATATATAGGTGCAAAAGAAACCATTCTTGCATGTTCTAGATTATACTAGACAGCTGTTCCACTACCATGATGGATCATACCAGACGGTTTTACACACACTATTATAACTGTACAGGCGAACGTAGGCACTTTGAATTCATAGTTCGTAACACAACCACCATCATACTAGAGCCAGATTGTTCTACACACTGTGTACTTATATGCATGTACAGGCGCACATAGGTACTCCAAGTTTGTAACAGTATCTAAACTGCATATATTCGCCACCCCTAGCGGAATCGCGACAGAGTTACAGCTTACAGTAGACAGCATGTATAAACACTGGAGAGTCGCTTTTCAGAATCTGTTGCCATGGTCTGCTGGACCGTTCAGCCATGCCGCAATGGACTTGGTCAGTGTGAAGATGATCCGTGATTTGAGAGGGTCCTTGACGTGTGACACACACAAAAACTGCGCTAATTATGTGTACCTTCTTTGACCGGTCCGTAGTCTAGTGATAACACTTCTCGTAAATGGAATCCTGACGGAGCACAAAAAAATATATAATTTTACAAATTTGTTCTTCGCTGGGTTGAAAAATTAAACTGCCTCGTAAACACCTCTGCGGCACTACAACGAGTGTCATAGACCCCTAGGGTCTCTGAAATCTAGGGATTCTCCCGGACAAGATTTCTTAAAACAAAAAAAAATTTGGACGTGAAATAAACACCGAAATGGGAAAAAATTCTGACACCCTTGTTGGAGATTGAACTCTAGCCCTGTGGCATTGACCACAAGTTCTCTGCTATACCTACTCAGCTATTGGCCTTACTTTTTTCATGTGAATAATTTTTTTTCTTGTTTGTTTTGATTTCAGATTGGATGAAGTCATCAAAGAAAAAGGGAAAGTGCAATTGGATCCAATTGATGAACCTAAAAAGTGATAAATTACGGTTATAATCCCTTATCTTAGTTGAAAAGATTTTAGATAATACATGATGATTGATGAATGGTCGTAAAGGATGTTTTTCTGCGAGTAATGCAGTGAACTCACTGAACGTTGAACGAAGCCTTAAATAGGCTTCGTCAAACAGAAGACATTTTTAACATGCGTCAAGGCGGCAACGTTAAAACGCTGTAACGTTGTGTACTTTGTATTTGAACAGCTTTGACGTTATTCAGTCGTTGTCACTGGCCAAGATGTCAAGCAACTCAGATAAAGTTGTTGCTTTACGCATTATCTAGCAAAATCTTGTCTTTGTGGAAACATTTTTTAAAGCACTGTTTCTTGTACAGGTATACAAGCGCGGGTGTTTTCAAACACATTCAATCAATTTCTCTGATCTGAATTAAGCCTGACAGTTTGTCAAACTACAAAGAAAGCTCTAATAGCCATCAGAAGTAAAAAGAAAAATAAGCCGTTTTTGTGTGTTCTGTCATTTTGTATATAAGCTCTCTTTCTGTTGTACCAACCTCAGATTAGGAAGGTTGTGTTGCCGGCACGTGTAAATTTTGACAAATATATGGCGTGTTAAAAAAACAATGACTTTGATTTCTGCGAGTTGTGGTCCTCTCCGGTGTTCCTCCTTTATCCTGATTCCCAATCCCCGTCCGGATTCCTACCATTCAGGTTCTTCGAGCTGGATCTAACCACAAATATCACCACGAGGTTAATCCATCTTATTCTCTATCATCCTCCATTATCCTTCAAATCCCCTCTCGTAGAAATAATCGGCAAGGCCATAACACGCGCCGCAACAACATCAGCAGCACTTTGGCCCAAATACAATGATGTTCCGACGCAGCGAGGAATGCCTCGTACTGGTAGCGTGTTTGCTCTGTTTGTCAGGTATAGACATGTTCAGTACAAGACAATGCATCGCTATAGTGCGACGTTAGACCGGGACGCTTTAGTGCCTTAACGCTTGCTAAAACACTTACTGTTTGCAGAGGCCTTAATGCCTGAAACATTACAGCTATTTAAGGCCGCTCCGTAGTCTAATGGGTTAGCGCTTTCGATTCGTAAATGGAAGACCGGGGGTTTAAATCCCGGTGGAGCACAAAAAAATACTATTTACATTTTCAAATATGCTCTTCGCTGGGTGAAAAATTCATATACCTTTACCAAAGACCGGTCACCAAAAGTCCATCCAGCCTTAAAGCAATTGGGTCTTGTTTGAGAGTTGACGCTTTCTATATCAATGACCAAGCTTGCAGTGAGCTTTTGAGACGTGATTCTTGCGAAAACAGCGCTCACCAAAGAAATCATCATAATTTTTTTTTAATTAACGCTTGATGTTCGAGATTGGGTGCTGAAAAAAGGTTTTATTAATAGGAAATAAAACAAATGTGTCCAGTGTATCACAGCATGATATCTGTATTAAGTATAGCATCAGTTGTTTTTACATTTAAATACTTTTTTTAATATAAAATACACAATTTAATTTTCGACAACTACACAAAAAAAATATATGTAAAAAAAAACATGTGTTTTTCTTAAAGTAATAAGTACGTTATAATTAATACAAAAATAATATTATATTACGTATCTATAAAATTTATGTATGTTTTGTATGATTTTTGTCTTTTAGATTAAAAAAGTGCTAAACTAATATAAAAAGAAGAAAATGTTTTTAATTAGTTAAGGTCTATCTGGTATGGTGTTTGTTTTATGAACAATATAGATTGGATTTGAGTTTTTTTTGTCAGTTGACAGATCATACCATTCATCTTTTTATTAAAATTGTATATCTAGCACTTTTTTCTCTGTGAAACATGTTTTTTATCATTAGCCTAATAGTGATAATATATTCTAAATTAAATAATATAAGTAACATTAAAAATATTTAAAAATTATTCTGGTCTAAGTTTGTTCGTAATTTTTCTGATTTACATACGAGTATATGGAATTTTTAATACATTTAATAGATTATACATAATATTGCATATTTTTAAATGTATACTTACAAAATAAAAAATATGTTTACGTTATGAAAACATTTTATAACATAAAAAACTTTTACAAAGAAAAAGTTGGCCATTCTGAATTTTGACATTTACATCTATGTATTTGTCTAAGCTCATTTTTTTTATAATCTCAAAAATCTGTGTCAAAAGATAAAAAATAACTTTTTTGTTTGGATTTTAAATAAAATATAAAATAAAGGAGTACCCGTTGTTTTTTATTTTTACTTTTATGTTACAAATAAACGGATACGAAAAAATGTTGCCATTTTTGTTTTACTTAATGCGTTTAAAATGATAATTAAAAATATAAAATATAATTGTATTAAGTACTGACACTGGCAAGTAATTTTTTTATCAAAAAAATAAATTACCAAAAAAACCTATAATCACTAAAAAATAAGTTAAATTTTTATAATTATGTTTATTTTATGTATTGTATAAAAGCATAGAATTTTTCCCTGGATTTCTAACATAAATATTGGTGATCGTTAACTTTTTTGCAGCCCCTGTTTGGGAAGATGGCATAAGTTGCTTTGTACTTATACCATACATTACCTTTTCAGATTTGATTAAAGATATTATAATTTTCGGTTTGATAAAACATAAAAAACAAATGCAAGAGATGGATCATTTTTCTTCTCTCTCTTGCATTATAGACATATTTTATTTTAGCACCAAATTTTAAAATAACACTTCTTTTTTTATTATTATCGACAAATATAACTTAGGTATTTTATTTTTAAAAATAAGGAAAAAAGCTGTATCATAGAAAATAAATTATTTTTTATGCTTGCAACACTGCCGTGTTCTTTTTTTAAATTTTGACAGTTCTTCAATATTTACAAGTTTAAAATGAATTTTGATGATTTTGGGAAATATTTTTGTAGACAAATTCTTTCTAGATGCCATTCAATGAAAAATCCTTCATTTTAAGTAGAGGAAATAGTAAGATGAGAGACCATGTCTCCAGAATGAGCTATGATAGACTTGCTCACGCCGTAGCTTATGAGGTGACCTCATCTGAATCAAACTGAATCATGATAATTATAAAATGCAGCTTTCCATTGTTAATTTTATATGAAGGATTCCATTTCCAAAGAAAGAACTGTCTACACTCCTATGGGATGGCTTTTAAAATAAACTTTAACCTAATGCTAAGTCTTTATTGCTTCACTTTTTCCCGTTCTCGTAGCACTGGCAGTTGGCGCCCGTGTGCACGTGACCTTTGACTCCTTGCTGGAAGACCTGGTGACCTTGAGGGTTGGGGCTCTGACCTTGAGACACGAATGTCTGTTGGTAAGCCTGAGGTGGCTTGGGTTGGTAGGCGATCTGCTGGACTTGCTGCAAAGAAAAAATAAATATGTTAGAAGATTTTTGATGGGAAGGATGTAATGACTATTAAAAGGATCGGGATGAATGTGATTGAAAATGGAACTAGCGACGCCATCTTGTAAAGCATAATTTTTCTCTGTTAAGGTAGGGCATTCCACAGCACAGGGCCAGCTATGCAAAAGGCACGATCCAAGTATTTTGCTTTATTAGATCGTTGTGGAACAATCAATTTATTCACAGCAGCACTACTTGCAGATCTTAATGCCAGCCGCTTACCCTCCACTGTGTCCATCACACAAAGCTCTGAAATATACCGCGGGGCAACACACTGTGTCGATTTAAAGACAGTTAAAAATATTTTATACTCAATCCTTCTCTAATTTTAAGCCAGTGAAGCTGGTCTCTTAATGTAGTGTATAAGTCAAGAAATGGAAGTTGCCAAATATATGAATGAAATAGCTTCCTGTCTCACCTGGTTGCTGGCTACTTGTTGTTGGTTGAACTGCTGGTTGAACTGCTGCTGGTTGTTGCTGTAGCCTTGTTGCTGTATGCTGGAGGTCTGCACTGAGCCCGGAGTTACCACGCTCTGGTACCAGAAGGAGTCAAACTTGTAGAAAGCTGCTAGCTGACTCTGGGACTGACAACCTGAAAAATAGTTGAATACAACGGTCAATAAATGTACAATATAATGTTACAAACTTATGAGTCCGATTACGTGGCTTGCTTATGTGTGTGTGTCCGCCTCTGGTTTAGTCTACTGTGCATGTGCCCAAGCACGTAGTTGTTGGTATGCGTTACTAAAATAGTATGGAACAATACAGAGGTGTAGACAGGTTCACTATAGAAAAGTCTGGAATATGCGAGAGGCGTCCGTTTAGACGCTTTATATTTGGACCGAAATTGTGGGAGAGACCAGAGTTGATTGAAACATTGAGCCGGGAAGTCGATAAGCTAAGTGCTAGAAAACCGACAGTACATTGCAAACCGACGTTGTGTAAAATAAATCTTGAAAAATAAATAAATTGCAGTTTGATTAAAAGAATCCAACTAAAATCATAACAATAATAATAATATTAGGATGATTTTTTTGGTTGTCATTATGGAAAGCTTCAATTCTCAAGCAAGACCCAGTTGCTGTAAGGCTGGATGGACCTTTGGTGACCGGTCTTCGGTAAAGATATATAATTTTTTCAACCCAGTGAAGAGCATATTTGAAAATATAAATGGTATATTTGTCGGTGTTATGGCCGTGGGGATCAAGTGGGGTTATTTGGAACCGGATAACGTTTGGTTTGAATCCCGCGACGATAACTTCGACCCTGGTTCAACGTTGCATGCACACAAGATTCTGCTTTCGCATGAAGACAACTGGCCAGGCAAAATAGGTTGGTGGATTGCATTCCTTTCCACAAATAAAAAAAATTGTGTGAAATAAATGTGAAGGTTTTGAGTGCAAGTGCAAATTCTCACCTGAGTCCCAAGAGTACACGCCCTGGAGTGTGTAGCTTCCCTTGCCGTTGGAACAAGCCAGGGCACTGCCCACATCAACCTGCAACAAGTAAAACAAATGATTAGCTGTTCAATCTATTCAATTTAGTGTAACTGTAGTCCAAGCTGGTTATATAAATGACAGAAAAAATTGTGATTAAAAGTATATAGTGTTAATCATTGCCCTACAATTGGTTTGGCCATCTTTGCTTTGAAAGATTGTTGATAACAGTCACTTCAAGAGATGAAAATGCACATAATGTGAATCCCCAAAGTTAAATATCTTTGCAACTTAGATTAGATTAGTACGTCAAAACAAAACTTTGCTTGCTCAAGAGCTTGTATCTCAAATAACTCATATTATGTAAGGGCACTAGTATCTCGAGGTAGCACTGTATTATAAAGAAGTAGTGAGCTGTGTTACCCTGCAGACGCTGGCCCTGACTGGCAGGCCGCAGATGCAGGTGTTGGGGTTGTACTGCTCCAGCAGGTGAGGATAGTTCTGCTGGATCTGCGCCTGGCACTGCGCCGGTGTGATCAGGTTCATGTCTATCGCGTGCATGATGCTGTTGGGGATGTTCACTGCAACAAAATTAAAAATACAATTAGATTCAGTCCCTTTTCACTCAATTTAGTGGTGTTGGACGAGCCCGAAGCGTTACCAAGGGCGTACCCAGGATCAAAACTAGGGGGGGGGGGGCAAGTTTTAAAAATTGAAGATGAAAAATTGCACACAATCTTATTTTATGCTATAAAGTCATGTGCAGTCCACTGTACAACTTATGGTTAGTTCAATAATTGTGATAAATTCAACAAAATTTAACAACAATTTAGCTATTTTTTTACTTCTAAGGGGGGGCAGCTGCCCCTAGGGGGGGGGGGGGCAAGTTTTAAAAATTGAAGATGAAAAATTGCACACAATCTTATTTTATGCTATAAAGTCATGTGCAGTCCACTGTACAACTTATGGTTAGTTCAATAATTGTGATAAATTCAACAAAATTTAACAACAATTTAGCTATTTTTTTACTTCTAAGGGGGGGCAGCTGCCCCCTCCTGCCCCTTCCTGAGTACGCCCATGAGCATTCCGTCTCTTTCAACTTACATTCCTCCTTTACCCATTCATTCCTAACTCTATCCTTCAGAGTGTTTACGTGTCATGCTTCTCAAATGCTTAATTCTCACTGTTTATTTACACCAAATTGTGTCACCCAGATGAAGAGGCAACTTTTTAACTGCGGGTGAGGCGTCAAGTACCTACATATAAACTTGCATACAGTGTGGCTGTCAATCATAGACGTCATCCAACTTTGCACTTATCTCTGACATCTGTGTTCAACAATTCAAAAGTCTGCAAGTGAAATGTGGTAAGCCTTTGTGATTTTTGTTCTTGAATCACTAATACATGTGACTGTGCACATAGTTTGTTCACAAGTGTCGTCATGGAAACAATAAATGTTATAAAAATGTGCTTGAAAAAGTATTTCCTACTGGAGGTGTTCATATAGCTTGAATATTCAGAAGGGAAAATGTTAAAGATGTAACACAGTGCGTTGCCCTCACCTTGCAGGACTTGTTTTCCCCAGCCCGTGGTGATGCACTTGTAGTCTCCGCCGTACAGTTCCTGCTCACTGACTGGCTGGGGATCCACACATATGGGCGCGATGTTGTTCTGCGCACGGAACTTCTCTCCCAGATGCAGCACAGCCATGTCGTTCTGCAGGCTGCCGGAGAAGTACTCGGGGTGCACGGTGATGCGCTGCACGGGGATGATCTGGAAGGGGCTGGGCTCGTCGTCCACTCCCAACTTCCACTCACCGCCTTTCACCAGGACACTCTTGGCATCCAGTCTGAAATTAATGATTGCATTGTTATTGTCCATTGAGTGATAACATAGAGGAGCAGAAACTAACCTACTGCATTAATATATACTATAACCATTACTATAACCCACATTTCTCTCACTCCTGTCAAACGTTGCAGTGGTGTAATCTATAATCTATAATCTAAGTTGCAAGGATATATTAATTTAACCCTTTCAGACCGTGGGTATGTTTAAACATACACAGATTTCAAAATTTTATCATGGTAGGTACAAAACTCATAGAGGCGTGGAATTTTTTTTATTTGCTAGCTGGTATTCTTGCTTACAGCATTATATTTTTTCTTTATGTTTCTTGCTTGCATTTTAACCGCCATAACGTCTGTCAACTGTCAAGCCGGCTTGCGTTTCAACTCTGACAATTTTTCCCCTCAAAATCGTCAATTTTCAAGGTAAATTGAAAAAAAAAAAATCTATAATTTTAACACTAAAAAAAAAAAAAAGATTGGAATTTTTTTTAAAAAATATAAATAAAGAAATCCACACTAAAAAAATTTTTTTTTTTATCTAGAAATATGGTCAGGTCTGAAAGGGTTAAAGCTCTCAGATGCATGCCCACAAACCAACACGTGTAGTTCGCGCTTACAAATGCTGAATGTGTACTTACAAATAAAATCCAAACCTCAAATGAACATAAGCCCCACAACTTTTGCCGACCTTCCCTGACACAGGGGTGACATTGGCAAAGTGAACCATTTTTTACAGAATGGGTGGTCAGCCTCATACCAACCTATAAGTCAAGGAATACGAATAATAATAGTCATACGAAATAAGGCTTAGTAGTTTGTCCAAATCCATTTTGTGTTGCGACACCCAATTATAACACTGCATTAAAATAATGCATTTTTTCTATAAATTCATCAATTTAGCAAGACACAATATTTATAACACGCGTTATCTGTTAACTGGCAGCCATTATTATTTGCAATAGTACCAATTTTCTAGGAACATTTTTACATTCGCCTGAGTTTTTTTGCACAATGGAAATGCAACTGTGAAATTCTTTGTTATTTTTCTTACTAATGGCAATGACCATTTCCGTATGTAAGTTGAAACAGATATATAATGTCTATTTTCGATAAAATAATTTCTAGCCCACAGATATCATAGGTCAATGAATGAACAATGTTTACCCATCTACGCAGTGAGCGCTGGTGACCACAGTATCGGCAGCTGTGATGATTCCTCCGCACAACAAGGACCTGTTGGTCTGCAGGAGGACCATGGCCTGCCATGGCACCTCAGCAAAGTCCGCCTCAAAGGAGTCCTTCTTGCCTAATGGCTTCTGGCCAGGCTGGAAACAGATACAAAATTGTTAATAAAGATTTAAGCTGCTACACGAAAATCATGGAATTATCAACGTTTTTGTTTGAAGATGCCTATGGTGTTTGAAGTTTTAGGTTTCAGTAGACCATGGACTAAGGCTGCACAAGACAGACGGTGTTATTAACACACAGCAAATCCATGGCTCAACCATCACTTAACGTGATTTTTTCATACAAAAAAACTATGATCCATGGATTATTTATGGATCAAATGTGTTGTGAATAACCCTGTTAGAGTTCTGGAAGATGGTGGTGACACTGCAAGCTGATAGCTGATAGTGATGCAAGGTGTCAGTGGACCCTGGACTGAAGCTGCACAAGGCAGAGAGTCCTGGAGGATGGTGGTGACACTGCAAGGTGATAGTAACACCAAAAAAGTATGGTCCTAGGTGTCAGTGGACCATGGACTGAGGCTGCACAAGACAGAGAGTCCTAGAATAAGAAAGTGAGGCAAATGCTCACCTGTCTGACTCCGCAGGTGTCTGGAGCCTTGTTTCCCTTTCCTTGTCCATTGATGAAAGTATCCAAGGTCAGAGATCCGGTGACGTATGTTTCAGGAGCTTCGTTCTTCTTGGGAGGGACTCCAGCAACTGCTCCGGGATTTGGGAATCTGCCGGGGTTTGCGATGGGATCAACTTTGTTGTAAACAGGGACTGCAGGGAAGTTGTTGGGTTGATTGGGAACTTGAGGCTTGTTGTAGTTGACCGGGCTCGGGTTGGAAGGTTTGGTGTAGATGGGTGTGTTGATGGATTCCCCTGCATCAGATCCTGGCCCTGAGAAATTAAAAAAATACATTAAAACCTCCTTAAAAGCATTTTTATGATATTGTTACGAACGTTAGAGTCAATGGGGCTTGCGTGTGTGTGTCCGTCTCTAGTATAGTCTACTGTGAGTTTCTGCGTGTGCATGTGACTTGGCACTAGTTTGTTAGTGTGTAACTAGAATAGTGTCGATCGGTGAACAGATCAGTCTCAAAATGTCTCTTGGAGTGACTGCTGTCAGCAATCTCTCGAGTCACAGGTGGCAGTCCATTTGAATGTTTCATACCCTTGGAGCCACCGTTGAAAAAGCATACTCACCAAACACTTCTGTACCCTTAGTACGAGTTGAAAACTTGAGTAAAGTAAAGTTTACGAATAGTATTAAAGAGTGGTTTTCCCCAAAATCTGCCGTTTTTGTTTGTTTGAACTTGATTTTTTTCATCACTTTAACTCTTTTGCTAAGACTATAAAGTGTAAGAAACAAAAACGGCAGATTTTGGGGAAAACCACTCTTTAATACTTTCCGTAAACTTTACTTTACTCAAGTTTTGCAACTCGTACTCAGGGTACTGCAGACTTATCCTAAGGCTAATTGATCAATGTTCTAGCTCCACTTTTAGTGCAAAATCACATGGCTGTTATTCAAAGCATTTCACTTGATGACATCCGCAAGGTTAAATTAAAAAAAAAAAAAAAAAAAAGGTGCAGCAGTGTCCTCTTGTAGGTTGCCCTATGTGTCATTGAGCACAATTTATACTCAATGTGCTGTGGAACGGTAAAGCAGTGCAGTTCACATAACAGCAGTATTAATAAGTGTATTTGTCTGCTATTCAAACCAGTTTGCTTGATAAGTTCCGCTAAGTGCAGTGGTGCCCTCTCTAGAGAGTCTTACCTTTGCTGAAGCCGGGATTTGGTCCCCTCACTGGTCCAGGGTTCCTGTTGGGTCCCCTGCCGGGGTTTTTGTCGGGGTTTCGGTAGTTGTCAGCGACGTAAGCTCCCGTGTCTCCGAATGCCCCGGGCACCCACTGTCCCAGCTGATTGGTCGGCCAAGGATCAGTGTATGTTGGATCCCTGCAGCACTTGCCGATCACACCTGAATCTGGCTCTTTGCAGTCCTGGAAGGAAAATTTGATCTTTTGACATATTTTGAAATGACATATTTTTTTATGGTTTGCGTATTAACACTGTGAAAATTCGTATTGATTGATTTATATATTTTTTTAGAAACAAATTCTAATGAAACACTGTTTCTTTTCACAATATATCAATTTATTTTAATTAACAATTAAGAATGTTTTCAATCTTGTCAATCATCTTCAGGTAAGAATAAAATACCAATCTATTTATTAGTTAATAATAAAAAAAAAAATTTAACAGTTTAATAAATTTAATAGTTTTGATGTCCACTGCAAAGGGATGAATGTGGGTCGTTTTACTATAAATGTAAATTTGAAGTTGACAAAATGATTTTTGCTTTTTCCGGGCCGAAACAACGCTGGCCTTTGAATTAGTGTTAACTAATTAAAAGGCCAGAGTCGTTTCCAGAACACCAGATCCTGTAAAAAGATCACAGCGACTAGCCAACCGCCGATGGTGCCCATCGAAGCAATGGGCGAAACTGTCCGGTAAGAACCAACCAGACCACAGCTACACATTATGTCAACAAAAACCGGCCGTGAAAGCTTCAATGCACAATGAAATTGTAAGTGTTTTGTGTTGCTTACAGTAAGAGGCACCCTGAAGTCCTGCTGTTCCTTGGTCAGCCTGACTGTTGAGTTGGAAATGACTCCGTCGGCCGTGCAGAACTCTATTCTGGTGCATTTGAGCGCTGCGGCACATCCTGAGGGGATCACTGAGGGGATCACTATGTCTGAAATGCACAACACGTCCAGTCAGATACATGGAAGATGGCAAATCTGTATCATAAATATCCCCTTTGGGGTGAACGTAGGCAAGAAGTTACACTATATGTGTAGCTTAGTTGCAATCCATTTTTACTCAAATATCCATGGTCCAAGCCGTGTAAATCTGGCACATTCTTGTAAATACACTAGTAAATTTCTGGCTGCTTATGTTTTTTTCAGTTGTTTTGAATTCACACCCATAGATTACGTACTTCAGGTAAGAAGGAATTTATTTCACACATTCGTTTTGGCTTGCTTGAGAAACAAACATCTGTTTGACAGTCCGGCCAATTTGGGAACTTGAGTCAGCAATGTCTTGGTCAAATATGTGCCAAATCACATCTAGATATAAGTGGTCTACAAATAATAACAATAGAATGATTTATTTGGTGAGCGCTATTTTTGTGTGAATCACACCTCAAGAGCCCTGCTGTGAACTTGGCCGTTACTATAGAAAGCGCCAGTTCTCAAGCAAGACCCAGTTGCTGGATGGATCTTTGGTGACCGGTCTTTAGTAAAGGTATATGAATTTTTCAACACAGCGGAGAGAATATTTGAAAATTTAAATGGTATATTCTTTGTGCTCCGCTGGGATTCAAACCCACGACCTTCCATTTATGAGTCCGAAGTGTTACCACTAGACTACAGACCGGTCATAGGTCACCGGTCGCCAGACGAATGGTATAAAGTATGTTTGATTTGTTAAATTATTAATACAAAGCGTGAAGTTGGGACAAAAGCGTGCAATTAGTGACTCACCCTTTCTTGGTGGCTCCCTGGTCTCATCCAGGATCAAGCTGCCCTCTACATCTGGAGGAGGGATCACCTTCTGGTTCCCCATGGAAGGCTGTGGCCTCTCATCTTCAGGTGGCAGATATGCGGGGCCTTGAGTTGTAGGTGGCTTGTAAGGTGTTGGCTTAGGTGTTGGGGGAACATATGGTGTAGGTTTTGGCGTTTGTGGGACATATTGAGTTGGTCTTGGCGTTTGTGGAACATACGGTGTCGGTTTTGGTGTTTGTGGGACGTATGGAGTCGGTTTTGGTGTTTGTGGAACATATGGAGTCGGTTTTGGTGTTTGTGGGACATATGGAGTTGGTTTTGGTGTTTGTGGAACATACGGTGTTGGCTTGGGAGTTGGTGGAACGTAAGGTGGTGGTGTTTTGACTGGCCTATAAGGTGTTGGTGGTGCGACAGGCTTTGGTGTGATTATTTCTGAAGTGCTTTGTGCGTTATCTGGTGGCAGATATGGTATACCAGGCTTTTGTATGTTTGCTCCGGGTCTTGGGTAGTTTTGAGACTGGGCTGATGATGAGTCTTTGTATCCGTTGTTGTATCCCTGTTGGTTGAATGAATTTTGTTGGTTGTATGCTGTTTGCTGCTGGTTTCCTGTTTGCTTGAATGCTGTGTCCTGTTGGTTTGTTGATCCTTGGACTTGAATCAGTCCTTGACCGGTGGAAGAAGGTCCGGTGGTCTGGAATGATGTATCGAATTTGTTGCCTCCCGAACTGGTGAAGGAGGTCTGTGGGGTTTGAGGTTTGAATCTGCAGCAGACCTCTGAAGCAAGACGGCATTTTGTCTGAAACAAAAAAATATATTTCATCAGTTTTTAGCAATAAACAATGAATTTATCACTTATGCTACAAGTACGTATTATTCCTCATTTTGTCTATGTTTGGTGTTACTTGCAACACTGTCAATATTTAGTATGTCTGTGTTTTTGTATTCAAATTATCAGTCATAGTTGTGTAAACACTGAACACGGAGTTATTTATTATATTTTATTATTAGTTGCTAATGAGCTGGCAAAACACCAAAAATAATAATAATGGCGATGAGATAGATAATAATTATTATATTGGCGCAAATGTCAGACATCTTAGCTGCGCGGGAAATCTGACGTTTGGATATTTCTTTTCTGTAAACACTGAACAAGTACCTAAATAAACATTTTCAATGCGAAATGTACAAATTTCTAAGTTTAAAAATGTGTCGTCACACTGCCGGGTTGATAGGGAAAAGTATAAGTAATCTTTTGCTATTTTTCCTTGACCAAAATGTATGTAGATAACCACCCATAGGTACCTACTTAGTTACTGAAAAAAAAGGTTCACATTGACAATATCGCCCTAGTTTCAGGAAAAGGCGGCAATAGTTGCAAGGATTATCTTCATTTTAGATTTGAGCTTTTTTTATGTACCTAAGCACTTGTGTACCTACCTAAACGTGAAATAGCCCTTTTGAACATGCATTTAATATGAATCTTAAATGTTAGTATACCTTTGCAACTTAGATTATAGATAAAATAAAAAAGTGCCATTTACGATAACAGCAAATTTGTGCACCCGTTGACGTATCCCTGGGAATAGAAAATTATGCCCAAAGACATCAGTGATTTGGCACGCCAAACAACTTTGATGCTCCATCTATTTCTTGTACCTACCTACATGATATATTGATCGATGTTGGTAGCCGTGTCGACACATCCAAGATGGCGACCTTTACGCAGCCGCTGTCATTATTATTGTAGTTTGTAAATATATTTGAGCTGCCGATTCCATAAACTCTGCGATCAGGGACACGCGCTGACGCCTTACGAAACCATTCAACTTTCAACTTTCGACCGGTCAGCGCCGCATCGTGCCGAACAAGGATTTTAAAAATAAGTTTGACGTTTCTGCAGAAATCCCGCGTTTTTTACTGATCAGTAGGGCCCGGATTAATATGTATCAAAAATCACGAAATATGTAAATATAATATGGATATAAAAAACTGAAATATGGAAAAATATGGAATAAAAAACAACTGTTACCCAGTACAAAACCCTTTATTTTAACATCAAAGAACATAAAATATAAAATCAAAGAACTTAAAGTGCCTTATATTTACTCTGCGTCTATCTTTTTAGTCGAGTTGTTGCAGTACACAATAACATGTTTCTTTAAATTTTCAAAATTAAAACCTTGTCTGTTTTTTCGAAACATCGCCTTATACTGACTGAAAGACCTTTCAACATCACAGGATGTGATTGGGGCAAACTTAAATTTGCACAACTCTGAGGGTGAATATGCCTCCTCTGGATTGCCAGCTGCTGTTCCATTTAGCATGTTGTTAATTTTTTGTAGCGTTGTATACCCTTTATTTTTTTCAAGTACAGACTTTATTTTGTTTTTTACCAATTCAGCAACAGGGCCTTCCGCCTCCATAATTGTGGTTTCAATTGTTTTAATGATCTTAACATTTTCTTTTAATGATGTTGATGGATTTTCCAGTGCTTTGATCTGATGGGACAGAAAACAAAAATTGCTTCTTATGTAGATTAGATCATTTCGAAGAGTTTCATTTTCGAAAAGTTCTTTTGCATTTAAAATACTAGCGGATTCATCTTCTAATTCAAAAACAATCGTTTTAATCTCAGTATAATACTCGCAGTAGTACTCAACCGCTGCTAACCACGTACCCCAACGCGTCAGCACAGGTTCTGGTGGCAAAGGTATGTCTGGATGCATTTCTTTAAATTTTAAAATCCGACTTGGTGCTTTCAAAAAGATTTTCTTTACATTTGATACCAAACTATCAACATTTTTAAACTGGAATCTCACGCATTCGGCTAGTCTATTAATTCCATGTGCCAAGCATGTTACGTGAATCATTTTAGGATACAACACTTTAAGGGCATCTCCGGCTTTGACCATATAAGGAGCAGCATCGGTCAGTAGCAAGAAAACTTGTTCATGTTTAACACCATCGGACCACAAAACACTCATTGCATCGTTGAACAGCTTGGCTGATGTTTGATGGTTGCATTTAGGAAGTTCTTCGCATGCTATCAAAAAAGATTTGCTGGATTTTTCTTCCACTAGGAGCCCAATAATCACATTTCCTATGCACCGGCCCATGGCGTCCGTCGTCTCGTCAATTGCAACCCATATAGGTCCGTCCTGAATTTCTTCTCGAATCGATGCCAAGCAATCCTCGTAAATATCATTTACGATTTTTTTCCGAAATGTGGATTCGTCGGGAATAGATTTGCCTGAGTACTTTTCAAGAAAGCTTTTCAATACAGGATTGTTTACTTTCCACAGAGGTATATCTGCACTCATCATGGCATGACACAAATCTTTCGAGAAAGTATCACTTTGAGAACCGCTGGCTATTGCTTCAGAAAAAAATTGTTGTTTGAATTTGCTTTTCCTTGAGATATTCATCTTATGTTTTGTGGTAGATACATGCTGTGATATTAAGAAACGCTGCTCAGTCGAAACGGATTTTTCGCAAGCATTACAAAACAGTACATTACCATCTGTACTCAGAGACTGGTTTGGGAAATCTTCAATATATTTTCCTAATTTAAACCGCAAAGGTTGTTTGTCCTTGGGCATTATTTCAATGGGCACAGTTAAATAATTCGGATATAATAATATGCAGGAGAATACTTAAATCACGACGCAAGACAAAGAAATTCAATGTGCGCGACACAAGCAGGCGACACGAGTACGCGCGACGATTAACAAGTTGTGACTGGCTGACGACGAGCTGACGTTCGGCCTTCGGGCGAACGCCCGGCCGAGCAGTGAACGGCGAAACGATTCGTTCATTTTTTACTCGTTGTTTTCAGTATTTGCCGCGCCAAACCGCGAACTAATTATTTCCGAAGCGCTATGAAAGCAAAAATTATTCCGTTCTCTCTAGTTTAAGTACCAAACATTGAAAATATGGACTAATGTGATTTTCGTGTGCAAATATGGTCTTAACCTAGAAATATGGAAAAATATGGAAAATAAAATCTGCATTTTCCAGCTCAAAACATCATAATCTATGTAGAAAACTAAATAATTAATGGAAACTATTGAAATAAAAAATATGTATTTACATATTAATCCGGGCCCTACTGATCAGTGTTGCCAGATCGAAATTATGTAAAACCTAGTAAACTTTATGTGGATGCTTAGGTATAAAAATAGAGTCGGCACAAAATAGAGGGAGGAAAAAATATGTCTTCACCGAGTTGCAAAGGAAAATGATCAACATTGTTTTTTTCGGTTGCTTAGGACCCAGGTAGGTAGTTATTTAAATCTGTTATGTCAACAGCCGAGGCAAAATGAAAATGGAATTCGAACTTTGTTCCGACTCCTCTGTCTGATTGGTTTGAAATCATAATCCTTGTCTTATATGTTGGTATGAAGCTGACCACTCGTAGATACCTACTGCTAAAACTAGCTCACTCTGCCAATGTCACCCTTTTTTCAGAGAATGGGCTGCTCTAGCTTAGGTATACGCCATGACTCGTTCTGGAGACATGATCTCTCATCTTACTATGTCCTCTATTTCATAGACTTTACATATTATGTGGATACAATGATCAATAATTTTAGATGTTCTGAGCAGTCCAGCAGGTACTGCATGTGGCTGCTCTAGCTTATACACCATGGCTTATTTGGCAGACGTGGTCTCTCATCTTGCTGTGTCCCCGATTTCACATACACATTAGGAAATGCTGTCCACCCAAGCGTCTTGGTCCTCTTGTGTCTTGCCCTTTTCTTTGTTGAAGAATCTATTCATCCTATTGATGGCTTGGATGTCCAGCTCGGTGATGAAAGAACTATGATTGATATTTTGATGATTCAGAATGGTGTTTTATTCAATTTTGTCATTGCGGTAACTTTAGGGAGGTGATGATTTGTTAACGATGACGTTTGATTGATGGCTGATGCCGCAAAACACAGAGGCGTAACTATTTTCTGGCATAAAATAATTCCAGTAACGATAGCTGTGACCAAGTGTCTTTGCATATCATTTCAAGGCAGTCTTTTTTGTAGTTTAAAAATTGACTGCAAGGAATTAATGTTTCCAATATTGAAGGAATATGTATGTGTAAGAGAAAGTGTGAAAGTAAAGATTAAAAGAAGTATACTTAGATGGTTTGGACATTTGGAGAGAATGAATGAGGAAAGAATGACGAAGAAAGTATATGCTGCAAGAATTGATGGATGTCGTGGAAGAGGAAGACCGAGAAAGGTATGGATGGACCAAATTTTCGAAATAGCGAGTGAATGGGATATCCAGAGTCATAATAAAAGGAGAGCTTGTATGAAAAAAGTTATGACTCTGGATGAAATGAAAGAAGTATGCAAGGACAGGAAGAAGTGGCGGCTAATCTGCAATGCTGATTTGTAATGTTGGATTATTAGCTTGCTACATTTTTTGCATAAGACATTTTTGACTTTTTTTGTAGAGATTTATTTTTAAGGTTTTATTGTTTTCTTATACTTAAATGTTATTTATTACTCGTATTCCTTGACTTATAGGTTGGTATGAGGTTGACCACCCATACTGTAAAAAATGGTTCACTTTGCCAATGTCACCCCTGTTTCAGGGAATGTCGGCAAGAGTTGCAGGGCTTATTTTCATTTGAGGTTTAGATTTTATTTGTAAGTACACAATCAGCATTTGTAAGCGCGAACTACACGTGTTTGTTTGTGGGCATACATCTGAGAGCTTTGAATGAATATATCCTTGCAACTTAGATTATTATTTTTATTATTTAAGGAATACGAAAGGCCCCCTCTTAGAAGCATTCGTAAAATGGATTTGGAGGAAGATGACTAAGACAAAATGCGTCGAAAGGAAGCCCAACTAAAAGGTGTTGCAGAAAGAAAACAGTTATAAGTTACATTTTGAATGGGAAAATCAATATTTTAGGACACCCTGACAACAACTTGAAAGGAAAATTCCCGGGGAAAAAACAAACCCAAGAACTTCATCTTATTCGCAGCTCAAGACGATGGCAAACAACACCAACAGTTGATAACTGGCGCAACAAGGCACTGCCTTTACAAGGATGGCAATCAGCAGAAACAGATGACAGATGCATTTAATGTCAATTTTTAAAAGTTGATAAATCTTTGTAGCATAGATCATAGATGGTGCAGTGCAGGGCTGGAAGTCTCATCACCATGAGTTATTCTTACCTACCGAATATCGTTAAAATTTGTATGAAGACTAATCAGCTGTTCCCTTGCGGCCAATTTGGATTGCCAGGTCTTCATACAAATATTACCGATATTCGGCAGGTAAGAATTACCGTGGCGATGAGACTTCCAGCCCGGGTACGCCTCTGTGCACGCGGCTTTGCCTTCAATATAGCATTCCAATATTATTTATAACAATGCGAGTTGACCTGCGGGGTCACCACACGTCAGAGGCGCAGTTGGGCAACACCCTGTGTATAAGTTGTGAAGTGTAGATGTATGGTGCAGGGGAGCGGATGGATGATCACCGCGTCGCCTCAAATCAAACGTGCCAAGTTGCCAAACCGTCCCCTTAGTGCTTGTGTGTCGCAGGTATATCCAACAGTACCCTGAGTACGAGTAGCAAAACTTGAGTAAAGTAAAGTTTGCGGAAAGTATTAAAGAGTGGTTTCCCCCAAAATCTGCCGTTTTTGTTTTTTTGAACTTGATTTTCTTCATCACTGTAACTCTTTTGCTAAGACCATAAAGTGTAAGAAACAAAAACGGCAGCTTTTGGGGAAAATCACTTTTTAATACTTTCCGTAAACTTTACTTTACTCAAGTTTTGCAACTCTTACCTACTAAGGGTACAGAGGTAATTTCACATGAGAAATGTTTGTATGTGTACTACTGGACCAATGTGTCTAATAAATTCTGGAAATTGATTTGGAAAATACTTAAACAAAACTCTCACATTATCGTTTTTTAAGTTTTTTTCTTAGCTCAGATTAAGTTTTTTTTTTAAAAGAAATCTCTCCATAGACTTCAGAGACTCCAGGGGTCTATGGACACTTGTTGTAGTGCTGCAGAGGCGTTGTTTACGAGCTTACTCGTCGCTGCAAAGCCCCAATACTAGAGCAAGACCCAGTTGCTGTAAGGCTGGATGAACCTTTTAGTAACCAGTCTTTGGTAAAGGAATATGAATTTTTCATCCAGCAAAGAGCGTATTTGAAAATATAGATGGTATATTTGTTGTGCTTCGCCGGGATTCGAACCCACAACCTTCCATTTACGAGTCGGAAGTGTTAACCACTGCACGAAATACGAGAATTATGTAGCTTGACTTAAAGGTTGGTATGAGGCTGAGGAAGCAGTAGAGTGGGAATGCCCAGACTGAGATGGAGGGATGAACTGGGGAGGGATGTGGCTCAGCTTTTGCTAGTTTTGAAATGGACGGCAGCATCGGAGGATAGGTGAAATTGAAGGCAGAGGTTGAAGAAGACCAAGGCTAGAAGTCTCATCACCACGGTAATTCTTACCTACCGAATATCGATAATATTTGTATGAAGACTAATCATCTGTTTACTTGCGGCCATCTTGGATTGACAGGTTTTCATACGAATATTACCGATATTCGGTAGGTAAGAATTGCCGTGGTGACGAGACTTTCAGCCGCCCAATTGCGGAAGATGAAGAAATTAGGTTGACCACCCATACGGTAAAAAAATATTCACTTTGGCGTCGTCGCCCCTGATTTAGAAAAGAGCGGTAGACATCAATACAGAAAAAAACTATGATAATAATAATATATGATGATTTATTTGGTGAGCGCTGTTTTTGTTTGAGTCACACATCAAGATCCCTCTTCGTGCTTGGTCGTTGGTAAAGAAAGCGCCGGTTCTCGTATGTGGATTAAATGGAACTAAAAAAGAATCGCACAAGAGCTCAAAACGATTCCCTAAGACCAGCAAGGCTTAGGTACTAAGCCTTGCCGCTACATCCCTCGGGAGCTGGGAAACCCCCACTACAAACAGAAGAAGTTGGCGTGAGGCCGACCTCTTACCTGAAAAAATAAAAAGCTTCACTTGCCACATGTGACCCCATCGGAAAGAACGCAGCCCAAAGGTACACTGCATGTGTAGTTTAGTTGCGTTTTAATTTCGGATGTTCTGAGTAGATAGTCCTACGAATATTGTTACGTATTCTGCTGGATTATCTTTTTAAATAAAATGCCAGATTTTTTTACAAATTATAATTTATTCACAACTTGACAACCACTGTTTATAGGTGTTACTTTGCGAATTGCTCTCTTGCGACTGTGGTGTCGTTACCATTTTGATCTCTTGTATAATGAACCAGAGAGGTATTTCTCGCATTTACCAGATCATTCCACCACCAGAACATTATGTACACACACAATCACTAGAACGTCATTCCAAGGCACGAATACAATCCTAAATGGTTCTACATTACGTGCATAGGTGTGCGTAGTCACTTTAGTTTCATAGTCCGTCATATTATGATGATGCGTGTATAAACGCACGTATTTCAAGTTTGCAACAATATTGTAACTTGTATAAATGTTGGGTTATATGTATTGTGACGTTTTGGTTTCTTGTAATAAATAAATGAATGAATAAATGACTCATTCACCGCACAAAAGAAGAAGACGTTTGCCTTGTTAAATTGTTACGAATAACAAGTTGATAAAGTTCTCGGGGTCAGCAAGGTCGCGTGCTTAACCTCATCTCTAACTAGATAAATAAGTAAATAAATAAACAGGTAGATAAATAAATGCATGTCTAAAGGATAGCTACTTACAGAAAGTAAGTTCGCAATGGGCTTATACATAAATAGTTACTTTTAGGTCTTGTAGATAAGAAAAATCATAGTTTGCATCTGCGTAAGATCCAAATCAAAATTTGCATCTCAGATGCATATCGACGGTTGAAAGGAATTAGTATAAGCGACAAAAACTAAATTGGTCAGAACAGTTTAAAGTTTGAGATTGCAGAAAAATGGCATAACTTTTTTAATTTTTTTATCATATCGTTAAAATCAAAACAGCTTAAACAAAATAAAGGCGTTTATTGGCAACTAAGCTACACATATAGTGTAACTTCTTGCCGCGTTATTCCCGAAGGGGTCGCATATGGCGAGTTGAACCTATTTATTTTTACAGGTAAGGGGGCCGGCCTTACGCCAACAACTTCAGTTGAAGTGGGGGTTTCCCAGCTCCCGAGGGGGCTGGTACTCATTTCTTGTGAAGGCTGAGTTAACCTTGCCGGTATTTTATTATGGGGTTATAAATAAACACCGAAATAGGAAATCATTTCTGACACCCTCCTCGGTGGGATTCGAACCCGAGCTCTCGGGGTAGAATGCAAGCACTCTACCTACCAACTGAGCTATCGACCGGACTATATAATATTGGCATTCCTATTAATTTGGTTTTACGTTGTTTTTATGTCACAAGCGCCTTTAGGACAAAAAAGACCAAAATCTTGTCGGTTACACCAAGACCAAACTTCGAAAACGCAGTTGTTTGCTTGGGCAAACACAACGAAAAAATCATCGTAGAGCTATGGGAGTTAGCGCATTAGAAAGAGCGGAAATTTTTAAATAGGATAGCATTCATAACTCATTTTTGACCAAAGCGTCCCTACTTCCTTTTAACCGTCGATATAACCTGGATGTAGACCGATCCGTAGTTTAGTGGCAACGCTCCAGACTCGTAAATGGAAGGTCGTGGATTCGTCGTGCATCCACAGCGTCGTAAAAAGTTACAATATATACGCAGATTAGTAGCGTTTGGCCCGAGTGCACGATCGAGTGAAAAATGACAGTCATTTTGAATGTCACGACCATCGTTGACGCAATGATGGACGAAAATGTGAGGGTTGAGCATTAAAATATGTAATAAGAGGTGATAAGTGGACCTCAAGGGGAAATTAACATACACAAGAATGTAGGTATGTTACACGTTGAACATCTATGTAACCTTGTTCATTATATTTCTCAATTAGTAGAGAAATTAGGCAATGTTTGATGATTTTACTCATTGGAAACTTGTAGGTCAAAAAGCAGAAAATATTATAATGAATATCCAGAGCCATAATAAAAGGAGAGCTTGTATGAAGAAGGTTATGACTCTGGAGGAAATGAAAGAAGTATGAAAGGACAGAAATAATTGATGGTTGATCTGTAATTTTGGCGACTAGGGTTTATTAAATTGGAATTTGTTTTCTGTTTTAGTTTTGATGTCCTTACGTGTTATTATTTATTGATTAAAAAAAATGGAATTTGTCGTGTATGTTCCTTGACTTATAGGGTGGTATGCGGCTGACCACCCATGCTGTAAAAATGGCTCACTTTGCCAATGTCACCCCTGTTTCAGGGAAGGACGGCAAGAGTCGGCTTTTATTATGACTCTGGATATTCCATTCATTCGCAATTTCGAATATTTGGTCCATCCATACCTTTCTCGGTCTTCCTCTACCATTAAATCTAAATCTAAATTGCAAAGATATGTATCATTTGAGATTCATATTAAATGCATTCCAACAAGCAGACACGCATAATTTCGCGCTCACACATGCCGCGTGTGGACCTACAATATAAAAAACCCAATCTCAAATGAACATAAGCCCTGCAACTCTTGCCGACCTTCCCTGAAACAGGGGTGACATGGGCAAAGTGAACCATTTTTTACAGTATGGGTGGTCAGCCTCATACCAACCTATAAGTCAAGGAATACAAGCAATTAATTACATTTGAGTATATAAAACAAATAAACACTAAACAATTAAACAGTAAAAATTAAAACCTACAAAACATATTCTATAAAAAAGTGAAAAATATTTTTTCAAAGCCTCAGCCTTAAACGCCTGCATTGCAGATCATCCGCCATTTTTTTCGGTCCTTGCACACTTCTTTCATTTCATCCACGATTATACATAGATTATAGATGTCCTGGGTGAGACAGCACTATCAACGGTGTATGGCGTCAAAGACTGGTGCATCATGTCGTTAGGTACTAAATTACATTCATAGCTACTGCATAGAATTACTACCTCCATGGTAGCACATGATTTATCATGGTGCCCCTTCAGTTTTTGCAACGCTATTTAATACATAATTCGCAAATGCATATTTTATGGACGATATGAAGTTATTATACCCGCAGAGTTGGGAAATATAATGTATTCGCCACGAGATTTTACACCTTACAGAATCTCTCACCCCATTACGACAAAATGCTATCGTAAAGCAATTAGCAATAGCAAAAATATTAAATAAATTCATGGTAATATGTAGCCATAGTAATAGTATAAACTGAATACATTTACGCTCGTATCTCGTGGGGACAACTCGATTGCTTAAAGTGAGATAGTATTCACGAGAGTATAAATACAATTTATGGGAATCGCATAATATCTTGAAATAACTGTTTTTTTAAACTGTCAAAAGTGTTCAATGTGATTTTGTATTTTATTTCAACCATTTTAAGAGTATTAGGTATATACCCTTAATATTACGTTTTTTATTATAAAAATCGGCTTTTTATGACACTAAACCATGTAGGTATGATTTTGTAATTAAAAAGAAAAACAATCTAAAATACAGCACATAAAAATGTGAAAAAAACGGTTTTTTTTTAGTTACATTTGTTAACCTTTATAATTTAAATAAATACATAATTAATAAACCCGACTGATTTTTTTTATTATTGTCACTGTTTTACTAAGACCATAATGTTTAAGAAACAAAAACTGCAGATTGTAGGGTATGCAAAGCTCTAAGTAAAAAACTCATCGAAAAATTAATAGGCACAGTTTTGAGTTCAATGAATGGATAGACTCAAAACTTCAACGAATGCTCCGAATTCTATTTTTTCGGCGGGTAAACGTCACATGTCTATACTTAGCATCTGTTAATAAAATATTCGATACACAGGATGAGCAGCATCGTTTTAGTTAGCGATCGTATCAGTCGATAGTAAGCGATTAAACATGGTCGCTTGTAAACATCTGATCGAGAAGTCAAATGTTTTAAATACAAATGAGGTCGAAATATTTTTGAATTGGAACCATTTTTTTCGGCGAGCAAACGTCATTCTTCTATGGGACTGCCGTCCTTAGTGAACCAATAAAAAAATATTTATTAAGAGTTTTAGGCTTACACGACCAGCTGACGATGCTGGAAAGATGTTTTCCGTGATCTGCGGGAGTTGGAGCTTCCGGACGTTTCGCCCATGTCTACTGTGACCTCACAGTTTCAGCTAGATCATTTTCATCATTTCACTTTCACCCTGAAGAAGCCCATCGTAAGCATGGGCGAAACGTCCGAAAGCTCCAGTACCCCAGACCACGGCAACAGATTCGGAAAACATCTCTCCAGCAACAAAATATTTGTGTACCTTTTTCCTAGCAACCCGTCCGGGTGACGACACAATATTGTCTATGCCAATTGTACTGGACCAATATGTCTTATGAAAACTGGCAATTGATTTGAAAAAATATATATAACCACTCTCACATTATCGTGTTTTACGTAAGTATTTTTCTTAGCTCAGATTGTGTGGCATGTGATTCATATGGCAGTTTTATTGAAAGGTCATCTTTGAATCAAATGGTAGATAAGCCAAACAAGCACTGGGGTGAACAATTGTAGATAAGACGGAATAAAATATTGCGGTGCCTGAACAGCTGATCGCTGTTCCATATAAAATAGATCAGCTGTTGATACGCCTCCATGTTTTATTCCATCCGTTCTTCAAATAGATACGGTGCGGTCAGATCTACCGACGGCTATCGAGACTTCCACCCCTGGACCCCAAGTACGAGTTTTTTCGCTTTACTCGAAGTATTGTGTATTCGAGAGTTTCGAAACTTTTTTGCCAGGGGTGCTTTACAAGTTCACACACATTTTTCTCGAATAAACAATACTTCGAGTAAAGTGAAAAAAACTCGTACTCAGGGTACTGGTGTCTAGCAATCTACCCTGTGACGTCACAACTTTTTGTCTATCGTTTTTGTGTCTGCTCTGCCAACATAACATTCGTTATTTATGTATGGGGTCAAGTATTCAGTGAAAAGCGTCCATACAGTTGAAGGCATTCACATCTCCAACACCATTTACTACCGGTACAGCGATGAATAATTTCTATTTCATTATAATATTTAGATAATAGTGAAATATATTGCATGATTAACGTCATTGTTGAGATGCCATCTTGAATTTGAATGCACTACGAAAGTTTAAGCATGGGCGTAACTAATAAAAAATAATACTAAAACATTAAATTCCTTGACTTATAGAATGGCACGAGGCTGACCACCTTAAATGTAAAAAATAGTTCACTTTGCTAATGTCACCCCTGTTTCATGAAAGGTCGGCAAAAGTTGCAGGGCTTATGTTCATTTGAGGTTTTGTTTTTGAATTGTAAGTTCACATGCAGCATTTGCATGAAACGCAAGGTTACACGTGCCTGTATGTAGGCATGCATTTAATGTGAACTTTAAATGTAATTTTTTTTTGCAACTTAGATTACATTAGATAGATAGATTAGTACTTCTTTGGTTGGCTATGATGTGGATTGGAACTGATTATACCAAGTCCAAGGTGATAACCATAAGGCTACGAGTGGTGGTCAGTAACGTTGAAATGAATGTAAAATTACTTTAAGAAAAATTACAGGTACGCCTTTGGATAATGACAGTGTCGGTATTGCAGATTTCTACCGCGATAAGGAGCTTTAAGTGTTGCCAGCTCTTAAATCATTCCCATTTCAAATGTAATATACCTACCACTTATCACGATAATTATATTCTACAATGGCAGCAATGCGTATCTGATCAAAATGGCGCCTGCCAGATTAATTATGTAATGTTGCCATTAAATAATATTCTGCATTTATTTTTGTCTTATGAATCATTTAAGAAAGTTAATGTGTCGTAAAAAAATGCAAAAAAATGTGTTTTTTATTTTGTAAATATTATTGACTAATAGATTGGTGTGAGACAAGCCACCTCTATCAGACAATACTGTTTTTTATTATTATTAAGAAAACAACAACGCGTAGAAATTAATAAAATAAAAAAAATGAGGCCGACGAGAATTCTATTATCTAAGTTGCAAAGATATATTACATTTACCGGTCCGCAGTCTAGTGGTTAACACTTCTGACTCTAAAATGGAAGGTTTTGGGTTTGAATCCCGGTGGAGCACAAAAAATACCATTTACTTTAAGTAAAAGTATTTTCAAATATGCTCATCGCTGGGTGAAAAATTCATGTATAATAATTTATTTAGTTTAAGGGTTTAAAACCAAACACTGTTCTATATTTTCACTTTTATCATTTTTATTTTTAAATTTTACAAACGTTTTCGATCTTAGATCATCGTCAGGTATAAAAAAATTAAAATAAAAGAAGCTGGAGCAGGAGGTCATTTAAAAGAAACATAAAATAAATATATTATAGAAAAAAAAAAGATCCATCTTCTCCTGCTCCAGCTTATTTTATTTCAAAAATTTTGTATACCTGACAATGATCTAAGATCGAAAGCGTTTGTAAAATTTAAAAATAAAAATGATAAAAGTGAAAATATAGAACAGTGTTTGGTTTTAAGCCCTTAAACTAAATAAAATATTGATTATGAATAGGGCCCGGATTAATATGTAAATACATATTTTTTATTTCAATAGTTTCCATTAATTATTTAGTTTTCTACATAGATTATGATGTTTTGAGCTGGAAAATGCAGATTTTATTTTCCATATTTTTCCATATTTCTAGGTTAAGACCATATTTGCACACGAAAATCACATTAGTCCATATTTTCAATGTTTGGTACTTAAACTAGAGAGAACGGAATAATTTTTGCTTTCATAGCGCTTCGGAAATAATTAGTTCGCGGTTTGGCGCGGCAAATACTGAAAACAACGAGTAAAAAATGAACGAATCGTTTCGCCGTTCACTGCTCGGCCGGGCGTTCGCCCGAAGGCCGAACGTCAGCTCGTCGTCAGCCAGTCACAACTTGTTAATCGTCGCGCGTACTCGTGTCGCCTGCTTGTGTCGCGCACATTGAATTTCTTTGTCTTGCGTCGTGATTTAAGTTTTCTCCTGAATATTATTATATCCGAATTATTTAACTGTGCCCATTGAAATAATGCCCAAGGACAAACAACCTTTGCGGTTTAAATTAGGAAAATATATTGAAGATTTCCCAAACCAGTCTCTGAGTACAGATGGTAATGTACTGTTTTGTAATGCTTGCGAAAAATCCGTTTCGACTGAGCAGCGTTTCTTTATATCACAGCATGTATCTACCACAAAACATAAGATGAATATCTCAAGGAAAAGCAAATTCAAACAACAATTTTTTTCTGAAGCAATAGCCAGCGGTTCTCAAAGTGATACTTTCTCGAAAGATTTGTGTCATGCCATGATGAGTGCAGATATACCTCTGTGGAAAGTAAACAATCCTGTTTTGAAAAGCTTTCTTGAAAAGTACTCAGGCAAATCTATTCCCGACGAATCCACATTTCGGAAAAAAAAGAGGATTGCTTGGCATCGATTCGAGAAGAAATTCAGGACGGACCTATATGGGTTGCAATTGACGAGACGACGGACGCCATGGGCCGGTGCATAGGAAATGTGATTATTGGGCTCCTAGTGGAAGAAAAATCCAGCAAATCTTTTTTGATAGCATGCGAAGAACTTCCTAAATGCAACCATCAAACATCAGCCAAGCTGTTCAACGATGCAATGAGTGTTTTGTGGTCCGATGGTGTTAAACATGAACAAGTTTTCTTGCTACTGACCGATGCTGCTCCTTACATGGTCAAAGCCAGAGATGCCCTTAAAGTGTTGTATCCTAAAATGATTCACGTAACATGCTTGGCACATGGAATTAATAGACTAGCCGAATGCGTGAGATTCCAGTTTAAAAATGTTGATAGTTTGGTATCAAATGTAAAGAAAATCTTTTTGAAAGCACCAAGTCGGATTTTAAAATTTAAAGAAATGCATCCAGACATACCTTTGCCACCAGAACCTGTGCTGACGCGTTGGGGTACGTGGTTAGCAGCGGTTGAGTACTACTGCGAGTATTATACTGAGATTAAAACGATTGTTTTTGAATTAGAAGATGAATCCGCTAGTATTTTAAATGCAAAAGAACTTTTCGAAAATGAAACTCTTCGAAATGATCTAATCTACATAAGAAGCAATTATTGTTTTCTGTCACATCAGATCAAAGCACTGGAAAATCCATCAACATCATTAAAAGAAAATGTTAAGATCATTAAAACAATTGAAACCACAATTATGGAGGCGGAAGGCCCTGTTGCTGAATTGGTAAAAAACAAAATAAAGTCTGTACTTGAAAAAAATAAAGGGTATACAACGCTACAAAAAATTAACAACATGCTAAATGGAACAGCAGCTGGCAATCCAGAGGAGGCATATTCACCCTCAGAGTTGTGCAAATTTAAGTTTGCCCCAATGGCCCCAATCACATCCTGTGATGTTGAAAGGTCTTTCAGTCAGTATAAGGCGATGTTTCGAAAAAACAGACAAGGTTTTAATTTAGAAAATTTAAAGAAACATGTTATTGTGTACTGCAACAACTCGACTAAAAAGATAGACGCAGAGTAAATATAAGGCACTTTACGTTCTTCGATTTTATATTTTATGTTCTTTGATGTTAAAATAAAGGGTTTTGTACTGGGTAACAGTTGTTTTTTATTCCATATTTTTCCATATTTCAGTTTTTTATATCCATATTATATTTACATATTTCGTGATTTTTGATACATATTAATCCTGGCCCTAATTATGAATTTTCACAGTGTTAATACACAAACCATACAAAATATAAATTCATATATCTTTGCCCAAGACCGGTCACCAAAGGTCCATCCAGCCTTACAGAAACTGGGTCTTGCTTGAGAATTGGCGCTTTCTACAGCGACAACCAAGCTCGCAGAGGGCTCTGAGGTGTATTTCACACAAAAACAGCGCTCACCAAATAAATCATCTTCATATTATTATTATGTTAATACATTTAATATTCATATTAACATGCATTCCCATGAGCAGATACGTAGGTATAAGTTCGCGCTTACACAAGCCGCATGTGTAGGTATTTACAAATTAAAATCCAAACCTCAAATGAACATAAGCCCTGCATATTTTGCCAACCTTCCCTGAAACAAGGGTGACATTGGCAAAGTAGTGCATTTTTTACAGTACGCGTGGTCAGCCTCATACCAACCTATTAGTCCAGGAATTCGCCTCAAAAATATGCCTAATAATCTTATTACTCGTTTTTGTTCGTGTGAGTGTAAGAAGTGCGAATGTCATGTAAATATATTTTTGCAGCTTAGAATAGGTATAGATTGTATCGTCGCTTCTGTCTGTGTCGCTTTAAAATGGATATTTATTTAAATCCTCAATTTTGCGAATCTCGTAATAAAATATAGAATCACCATTCCAAATATGAAAACGCCTAAAATGTAGAATGCCGAATAAATTCAAATTTCGAATGGGATTCCAGATTTGAAATAAAATTTTAAATTTCAAGGTCAATCTCTCGTGTGGCAACACCGCTTGTCTGTGGTCATTGTTTTTCTTTTGACCTTTGTGGCTGCTGGGTGGGCATCGTTTTGTGCTAGGTATTTTGATTTTAAATTATCGATTATATTAACGCCGTAAAGACGAGTTTTGACACCTCTCGCGCGTGTTGTTTTTGTGTCCATTTCAAGTGACACCTTCGAATTCGAAATTTGAAATTCAAAATATAAAGTGAATCTGGGAAAAGCTTGGTGCACGAACATGCATCCCATTTATTTGATTTTTAATTGAGCTCAAAGTCATTTTCTCCGTAAAAAATAAAAGTAGTATAGGATATACGCGTGTCGTTGGCATCTTGGACCGATCCGTAGTCCACTGACAACACTTCGGACTCGTAAATTGAAGGGTGTAGATTCGGATCCCGGCGGAGCACAAAAAATATACCATTTATATTTCGAATGTGCTCTTCGCAGAGTTGAACAATTCATAAACCTTTACTAAAGACCGGTCACTTAAAGGTCCATCCAACCTTACAACAACTGGGTCTTGCTTGGGAATTGGCGCTTTTTACAGCGACGACCAAGCTCGCAGAGGGCTCTTGAGGTGTGATACACTGGATACACACAAAAACAGCGCTCACGAAATCTGATTTGATAAAATGCTTCCATAACTATTCCTTATCATTATACTAGTGGCCCTTTACCTGTAAAAATAAATAGGTTCCACTGGCCACATGCACAAGTTGCACTCTATAGTATATAGGTAGCTTAGTAGATTTTTTTTAAAAGGTGCATACCAGCGACATTCGGTGTTATATTATTCACACGCAGAAAACCCATGGCTCAACCGCCACCTAACGCAATTCTTACGTACAAAAATAAAACGATAATCCATGGATTAGCTACGGATCAAATGCGTTGTGAATAAACCTATTTGAATATCATTGATTGCAGAGGCATTTACTTTGTAATCTTTCATCTTATCTAGGTTTTTTTTCATTACTGTGAGTATATCCAGTTCCACGACCGGTTTAGCAAACAATCCGTTTGCATCCTCAGGTGGCTAAATAATTACTATGTTCATTCCCCAGAAACGAAATTAATCGTTTAGAGTGCCAACCTTATTTTGAGTTTAAATTATTTTGTCTTGGTATCCGAACAAAGGTCCAGAAAGGATACAATGTGAATATTGAGGTTTTATTATATGTAGATATCGACACCTTAAAGGTAAAACTAAATAAGGGACATATCGCTCTCTCAGTTCTTGTTTATCGTATACGCCAATCTTGTCAAATATGATTTTTTCATGCAGTTGTCTTATGAATCAAATTCTACACAATCTGAGCTAAGAAAAACCGTAAAACTCGATAATGTGAGAGTTCTTTTAAATATTTTTTAAATAAATTTCTTGTTTTCATAAGACACATTGGTCCAGTACACATGCAAACATTGCTCATGTAATTTTTTTTCAATGGTGTATACGATAAACAAGAACTAAGGCAGCGATATGTAGCTAACGTGGGTTTCTCAGATAAATGCACCTATTTTCCTATTTTCTACAAAAGAGTACCTACTACAAATCCTGTAGTTTAGAAATTTTTCATGAGCACTTCCTTATAATTAGTTCACTCACTATAAGAAGTTCCACCCAATAAAATGTTTTATCCACGATCTCTCAAATCAGTGAATCAGCACTTATTCAGTTTTACCTTTAAGGTGGCGATATGTGGATATAATATATATATGTATATATTTTTTATCTTTGTTTGATCAATACTGACTCATTTTGTGGGAGAACAAAAAAAACAAATTAATCGAAAACTGACTGACCATCTTTTTTACTTAATCGTGTACCAGAGATTTCGAAACAGAAATTCCTTTGATTTGAATATGTGTATTTAAAATAATATTAAAGTTTACATTATGCTAACGTCTAGTTTTGATTAATTACATTTTAAACGACAGGTCAAAGCCATTTTTTTAAAAAGTTTAATTACACTAAAGGTATTATAATTACACAAAATAAATATATCTAATGATTTTTTATATCAAGTACTTAACCTATAGGTTGGTATGTCGCTGACCAACGCAACGAAACTGAGCTACACATATAGTGTAACTTCTTGCCGCGCTATCCCCGGATGGCTTCGCACGTGGCGAGTGGAACCTTTTTATTTTTACAGGTATGGAGATGGCTGGTACTCATTTCTTGTGAAGGCTGAGTAAACCTTGCGGTATTTTTTTTTGGGTTTGAAATAAACACCGAAACGGGAAATCATTTCTGACACACTCGATGGGATTCGAACCCGAGCTCACGGCATGGAATGCAAGGACTCTACCAACTGAGCTACCGATCGGACAAAACATACTGTAAATAATGGTTCACTTTGCCAATGTCACCCCCGTTTTAGGGAAGGTCGGCCAGAGTTGCAGGGCTTATGTTCATTTGAGATTGGGTTTTTATGTTGTAAGTCCACATGCGGCATATATAACCGCGAACTTATACGCGTTTGCTCGTGGAAATGCATTTAATATGAATCTCAAATGTAATAAGTCTTTGCAACTTAGATTATAAATTATGGATTTAAAATTTTATTGAGTGTGGTACACCGTGACATCATATTACCAACCTGCCCAATCAAATTTCAATTTTACACATGCGCACACTGAAAGCCGTACAAAAAAAAAAACTTCTATTATAAAAATTACGCAACGTGGCATAGATAACATTATAACATGAAAACAGGTATGCCAACCAACAAATATTAAAATCACCTGCCATAGAGAATTATTATACCTACCCACATGCTAAAAAAAACAATTAAAACAAAAAATAACATCGGTTCTTAATTGAATCATCCATCAAAAGAAATTGTATAATGTATATCTATATCTATGTTGCAAAGATATATCAACATTTAAAATAAATGTTAAATGCATGCCAACAAACAGACACGTGTAAATTTGAACTTACAAATGCTGCATGTGTACTTATAAATTTAAATCCAAATCTGAAATGAATCCTGCAACTTTTGCCGACTTTCCCTAAAACAAGGGTGATATTGCCAAAGTGAACTATTTTTAACTAGATATATTGACCACCCATTTGCCTCATGTCAAGGAATCCTTGTATGTATAATATATTTTCGATAATTAAAGCATTAAAACTGGTACTTAATTATGCATTTTATCTTACAACAATTTAATAAAATAAAAATTGTTTTGATCAAATGGAGTCCGCACAAATCGTTTAGGCACCACCATATTTTACTCCGTCCTATCTTCAAATAGCTACGGTAAGATCGCCGTCGAGACTTCTACCTTAGGGCTGGAAGCATCACCACGTAATTCTTACCTACCGAATATCTGTTACATTTGTATAAAGACTAATCAGCTGTTACTTGCAGCCATCTTGGATTGAGAGGTCTTCATACAAATATTACCGATATTCGGTAGGTAAGAATTACCGTGGTGATGAGTTGATGACACTTCCAGCCCTGGTATCATGTATTCATCTAGACTTGTCTACTTCATCTTTTCAAGGTATTTTTTTCGCTTTCTTTTAACATGGATTTTCACTGATATCTTATTTAACTGACGTTTCTATGACTTGAGTAAGCTGATAATACGTCATTTCTCACGTCTATAATATAATCGTTTCCAAAGAATATTATTTTCACTTAATTTAACATACCTTATACCGTACTTTACATGTAATTTAACATACCTTATACCGTACTTTACATGTAATTTAACATACCTTATACCGTACTTTACATGTAATTTAACATACCTTATACCGTACTTTACATGTAATTTAACATACCTTATACCGTACTTTACATGTAATTTAACATACCTTATACCGTACTTTACATGTAATTTAACATACCTTGTACCGTACTTTACATGTAATTTAACATACCTTGTACCGTACTTTACATGTAATTTAACATACCTTATACCGTACTTTACATGTAATTTAACATACCTTGTACCGTACTTTACATGTAATTTAACATACCTTATACCGTACTTTACATGTAATTTAACATACCTTGTACCGTACTTTACATGTAATTTAACATACCTTATACCGTACTTTACATGTAATTTAACATACCTTGTACCGTACTTTACATGTAATTTAACATACCTTGTACCGTACTTTACATGTAATTTAACATACCTTATACCGTACTTTACATGTAATTTAACATACCTTGTACCGTACTTTACATGTAATTTAACATACCTTATACCGTACTTTACATGTAATTTAACATACCTTATACCGTACTTTACATGTAATTTAACATACCTTATACCGTACTTTACATGTAATTTAACATACCTTATACCGTACTTTACATGTAATTTAACATACCTTATACCGTACTTTACATGTAATTTAACATACCTTATACCGTACTTTACATGTAATTTAACATACCTTATACCGTACTTTACATGTAATTTAACATACCTTATACCGTACTTTACATGTAATTTAACATACCTTATACCGTACTTTACATGTAATTTAACATACCTTATACCGTACTTTACATGTAATTTAACATACCTTATACCGTACTTTACATGTAATTTAACATACCTTATACCGTACTTTACATGTAATTTAACATACCTTATACCGTACTTTACATGTAATTTAACATACCTTATACCGTACTTTACATGTAATTTAACATACCTTATACCGTACTTTACATGTAATTTAACATACCTTATACCGTACTTTACATGTAATTTAACATACCTTATACCGTACTTTACATGTAATTTAACATACCTTATACCGTACTTTACATGTAATTTAACATACCTTATACCGTACTTTACATGTAATTTTCATTGATGTTTTATTTAAGTGATTTTTGTATAACTTAAGCCAGAGGTTCCCAAACTTTTTCAAGTCACGGCACCCTTTGAAATTTTGAGTTTTCTCACGGCACCCTAGTCATATAATATCGATCGATGTTTGTATTCATGTATGCACACAAGCTTCTGCTTTCGCATGAAGACATCTGGCCAGGCAAAATAGGTTGGTGAATTGCAATCCTCTTCACAAATTAAAAAAAAAAATGTAAAATTTTTATTTTTAGTAGACTTCAGGGGCGCCTCGCGGCACCCCTGATCTCTCTCCGCGGCACCCACTTTGCGAACCTCTGACTTAAGCTAATAATATCATCTTCATATTTATCTCATGTCTATTTAAGTAATCATTTCTACAGGATATTATTTTCCCTTTCATTCAAAACATACATTGTATTTTACACGCAATTTTCACTGATGTTTTATTTAACTGATTTTTGTATGAAGTACTTAAGTATTTATTTCATTTCTCCAGTCCGGTCGACAGCTCAGTTGGTAGAGTGCTTGCATTCCATGCCGTGAGCTCGGGTTGAGGAATGGAGAAATGATTTCCCGTTTCGGGGCTTATTTCAAACCCCAAAATAAAATACCGGCAAGGTTTACTCAGCCTTTACAATAAATGAGTACCAGCCCTCTCGGGAGCTGGGAAACCCCCACTTCAACTGAAGTGGTTGGCGTAAGGCCGGCCCCTTACCTGTAAAAATAAAAAGGTTCAAAACGCCACATGTGACCCCTTCGGGGATAACGCGGCAAGAAGTTACACTATATGTGTAGCTTAGTTGCGTTTGCGTTGCGTCTTCTGTCTATTAAATCGTTTTTAATTTAATTTATTTTCACTTTCATTCAAAACATCCTGTATATATTATATCGTATTTTACACGTAATTTTCACTGATGTCTAGCTCATCTGACGTTTGTTTTATTTTTACAGCAGTGTTAAAGGTCAGGTTGCAGCGGTGTGAAGTTGGTTTCACTTGACAGTTGTGCAAATGTCATAAAAATTAGTGTTAATCCTAAAATTTATGGGCCCATCTCCAGGTCAAGAATCGCGCTTGAGAAATAGTGAAATTAAGAGCGCTGCATACCCAAAACCTGTCGTCTTTGTTTTTTTAAGCTTTATCTAATCTAATCTAATCTTTTAACAGTGTGGGTGGTAAGCCTCATACCAACCTATAAGTCAAATAATCTAATCTAATCTAAGTTGCAAAGGTATGTAACATTGGGGATTCACATTACATGCTTCTCACAAGCAGACACTTCTCACATGTGAACCTAAAACATAAAAACCAAATCTCAAATGGGCATACACTCTGCAACTCCGGCCGACCTTTCCTGAAACAGGGGTGACATTGGTAATGTGAACCATTTTCTAAAGCATGGGGGGTCAGCCGCATGCCAAACTACAAGTGAAGGAACATACACAAGAAATAACATTTTAAAAATAAACAAATGATAACATGGATAAACATTAAAAATAAATAGACAATTCTAATTTAAAAAAATGATTTTGATTTTGAAAAAAAAGCGTCAGGAATCTAATTTTTTAAGTTTTTCCACATTTTCTCAAAAACTATTAACATTATCAAAAATCGGCTTCTTGTGAGACTAGATAATGTATAATTCTGTAATTTAAAAGAAAAAAATATTTTCAAAATGTAGCAAATAAAAAGAAAATTTGGAAAACACGTGTTTAGTTAAATATTTTTATTTGTGATACTTTTTAAGTTATATATTATTTTTAACCTCAATAATTTAGATAAATACTAAATAAAAACGCTTGATTTCACTACTGTCACTCTTTTACTAAAACAATAAATTTTATGAAACTTAAACGACAGGTTTTGGGGATAAAACCCTCTTAATTATCTTTTTATAGGCAGAAATTAGTAAAAATCAACCAAGAACAAAGTACTTGCACGCTTTTTCCCTAGCAACCCGGCCGAATGACGTCACAATGTTGTCTATGCCAATTCATATCCAAACCTCATTTAGAATAAAAGAAAATGTATAGACTACAGGTTTGACAAGATGGTCTCCTTTCACATTTCGACAAATTCTTGAGAACACTATCTTGAAGGCCGAACCCAAAATATGCGAGAAAAGTGGTGACGGATAGAACGGCACAGTGACAAAACGACAGATGACATTACGACACAAGAGATTAAGACACGTGACAGAACGTCACAAGGATAAAACATCACATGACACAACATCACATACCTAAAACAGAACATGCCTTAAACAGCATATAAAAAAACATAACTCGACAAAACATCACAAACAACACAAATATTTATTTTGTTTCCAGACGTTATATGCGACTATTTCAGGGATAACGCGGTAGGAAGTTGCTCTTTACGTGCAGCTTAGTAAGTTTTTTTTTATCTAATAATTATAATTGGGGGCGTAATTTTTTTTTTATAAGCTTTACCAAATAATATATGCATGAGTTCCATTTTCTCATGTTTCTTATAAATAAAAATAAATTAGGATGATTTATTTGGTGAGCGCTGTTTTTGTGTGAATCACACCTCAAGAGCCCTCTGCGAGCTTGGTCGTCGCTGTAGAAAGCGCCAATTCTCAAGCAAGACCCAGCTGCTGTAAGGCTGGATGGATCTTTAGTTACCGGTCTTTGGTAAAGGTGTATGAATTTTTCACTCAGCAAAGAACACATTTGAAAATATGTATAAATGGTATATATTTTTTGGTTTTCCACCGGAATTCGAACCTACAACCTTTCATTTACGAGCAATAAGTGTTAACCACTAAACTACGGACCGGTGAAGTCTCATGTCTTACTTTTTTGTCATGCCTTGGTGTTTTCTGTTTTGTGATTTTTTGTCATGCGATGTTTTGTCTTGTGATGTTTGGTCAATGTGATGTTCTTTCATGTGTCGTTATGTCATGTGTCGTTCTACCGTGGAACCAAGAAAAGTATTGGAATTTATTTATCTTAATAATAAATACTTGAAACGGATTCGATCCGGGGACCGGTATGTCCAAAAATCAACACAAAACGTGAAATATGCAGGCAGACATGTTGCAAGATGCTAATCCAAGCAGAATGCTAAATTTATGTATTTTTTATCGGTTCGGGTTATTTGAGAATCGGTTTGATTTTATTAGTCGACTTTTTGAAGCATCATCTATTTTGGATGTCCATTTGGAAGACCTTATAAAGGAATGTGAAATAGAGGACACAGTAAGATGAGAGACCATGTCTCCAGAATGAGCCATGGTGTATAAGCTAGAGCAGCCACATGCAGTACCTGCTGGACTGCTCAGAACATCTGAAATGAATGATCATTGTATCCACATATGTAAAGTCTGTGAAATAGAGGACACAGTAAGATGAGAGACCATGTCTCCAGAATGAGCCATGGTGTATAAGCTAGAGCAGCCACATGCAGTACCTGCTGGACTGCTCAGAGCATCTGAAATGAATGATCATTGTATCCACATATGTAAAGTCTGTGAAATAGAGGACACAGTAAGATGAGAGATCGTGTCTCCAGAATGAGACACAAGACCATAAAAAAGTGAGAAGACAACTGAATAGATTTCTGCGTCTAAAAATACGAATGGATATGATAAAAGTTGTTAGAATAAGTGCCTCAAATTTAATACAATATTTATGCTAATTTAATTGTTATAGTGAGACATAAACATAAACTAAAATGGCGTTATAGAGAACATAAAAGAATCTATATTGATTCAAATATCAAAAGTGACATTTGAAGGAAAAATATCACTGGCAATTATCGTTATTTGTCAAAATTTCAATATCTGACAGTCTGCTAGTTTTTTGATAAAGTCACACCACTGAACACACAGCACCTATTCTTCCTTGGACAAGAACAGGCAGCTACGGTTGATGCTCTCATAGGACATGTCCACAACCAGGTACAGCTTCATCTCTTCCCTGACTGCAGTACTGAAGGCTGCTGGGTCCGCTCTCTAACAAACTCATTCCTTACAAACGTCATACCACTGAACACACAGTATTCTACTTGGACAAGAACAGGCAGCTGCGGTTGATGCTCTCCTAGGACATGTCACAACCAGGTACAGCTTCATCTCTTCCCTGACTGCAGTACTGAAGGCTGCTGGGTCCGCTCTCTAACAAACTCATTCCTTACAAACGTCATACCACTGAACACACAGTATTCTACTTGGACAAGAACAGGCAGCTGCGGTGGATGCTCTCCTAGGACATGTCACAACCAGGTACAGCTTCATCTATGGTTTATGATTCGTTTTCCCATTAAGGATTTACATATTTTTGAACATATACTCTTTAATAATCTGAATTATGTATTTTTTTCCACTTCGCTTCGTTTTAATAACAATTAAGATTAGAGGAACGAGCTGCCGGGTCGTTTGTTAGAAAATAAATTTTTAAACCTGATTCTGTATTCGATAAGATTATTCTAAACGGATATAGACACAAATGCAACTTATACCCCCACAGACGATGCCTTTGCGTTCATCATTCTTGCAATTATTATTTTCTTATGACATTTTTGAATGCGGCAATCAAGTAATATTTGAGCTGAATTTATTTATTTATTTATACACAAACGGCACAAACTGTCTTGCTTTGTCAAAGTTTGAATAAGAGCAAAAATATGACATGATGGATATACAATGAATAGGAGCTAACATATAGGAAGTAATCAAAATGAAAAGTAAAATAAAATAGGAATTGTGACGAGTGGATCATATTAATTTTAATGGACAAGGGGTCCAGATTTAGGCCAACCACTTCTAAGGTTTTTTCTCATTGCGAAGGGATTGAGTAAACCTCTTTTTGCGGGATTAAAATAAACAACAAAATAAAATTTCATTTCTGATACACATTCGTTTAACTGCAGTGAAATATTTTGCATGCCATTCATTTTTACGCTTGTAAATCGTACACATCGGAATACATGCCTTTACGCATGTTCCTTGTCTGATAGCTTGGTATGAGGCTGACCATCCATACTGTAAAAAATGGTTCACCTCGTCAATGGCATGTGTATTCGGGAATTCATACGTGTCCACTTGTGAGAATGGAAACAATGTGAATCTTAAATGTTAATTGACTTTGAAACTTAGATTATGGATTACAGACAATGTCACCTCTATTTCAGGGAAGGTCGGCAAGAGTTGCAATGTTCATTGAGATTGAGTTTGTATAAGCCCACAAGGTCACAGGAGTTGCGATGTGTGTTTGAGATTGGGGTTTTAAGTAAAAAGTCCACATGCGGCATGTGTAAGCGCGAACTTATCCGTGTCTACTTGTGAGAATGCATGCAATATGAATCTTCAATGTTATATTTTTTGAAACTTAGATTATAGGCATGCAAAAATGTCACGCGGAAGCGATGGTCTGCACTGATGGATGGTGCCAGAAATAGAGTCGATTTAGAGGTCGACGATGGCATTTTACAACAATATATTTATGAATATTTTTCGCAGATGTAAACTAATTAGTAATAATTTTGAATCAGGGTGTCAGATTTGAAGCGGACAGTTAAAAAAAAAAGTTTATTGTGTTTTAATGAAGTAATTATTTACAAAATATGAATAAAGTTGAAGAATAAACATCTGATAGTCTATGTTATTTTAAAATAACAGATCCAGAATGACCATATACGAAGAGTCTGTGAAATAGAGGACGTAGTGAGATGGAGCTGATGCAGGAGAGATCATGTCTCCAGAACTGCCTACCACCTGATGCCATGAAAGCTCTGGTAAATGCCTTCGTCATCTCAGAAGTAGACTACTGCAATGGCATTTATGCTGCACAACCGAAATGCCAGATAAACAGACTGCAGTCTGTAATGAACGCCAGTGCCCGCTTGTTTTATGGTCAGAGCAAGTACTGCCATATCACCCCACTCCTGCAGAAGCTCCGTAGTACCGAATCGTAAATACCAAAAAATGCTTCGGATCCCCTGGCGTGATCGAGTCACCAATGAAGAAGTCCTTCAACGAATGCGCACTACAAAGGAGCTCCTGCTTACCATTAAGCAGAGAAAGCTAATGTACTTCGGTCACATTATGAGAAATGAGAAGTACCGTCTCCTTCATCTTATCATTCAGGGTAAGATTGAGGGGAGAAGATCTCAGGGACGCCGAAGGACATCATGGCTGAAGAACCTGCGACAGTGGTTCGGCAGAAGCACCAAGTCCCTGTTTCGAGCCGCAGCATCAAAAATCAAAATAGCTATGATGATCGCCGATCTTCGTTAGAAGTGGCATAAGAAGAAGAAGAAGCAGAAGCTCCACAGGTTGAGGATCCCAGAAAGGATCAAATTCAAGCTGGGCCTCACGGTACATAAAGCGCTGCATGCCACTCCAAAGTACTTGCAGGAGCTGATAATACCGAGGAGTCTGAGTGAGAGGGGCCTGACTCTGCGATCTGCCGACAGTGCTCTTACATCTGTTAGCACACAATGCAGAAGAAGAAGCACAGTGTTCGGAGACCGCGCTTTCGCCGTTGCGGGACCGTCCACTTGGAACCAGCTGCCTCCTGAAGTGCGCGCCAAGGAAGGGATCGAGAGCTTCAAGAAGGGAATGAAGACCCATTTCTTCACCGCCGCGTCAAGCCTGAAAGCGCCCTTGCAGTGACAGTAGTCACGAAACGGCGCTCTACAAATCATCATCATCATCATCGAAAGACTCGCACACATCGTAGCTTATGATATTCCAATAGGTCAGCATCCAGCTATAAGACCTTTTAGATGTCCTTGTCTCAGGATCCGTGAGCTGATATGAAAACTTTTCTATTTTAAAGATAGGAAGAACTAAATCAAGAAAAAACAAGAATAATTTTGTGTGCGTTTTTTTTGGACGGTCTATACGTCCCTTAGATTGTGGTACAGTATAAAGTACCACAGTAAAGTACTGTGTGGTGAGTACACACCGTGACCCGCGACCCGAGCATTCTAGCCGTGCATAAACAAGCAATTCTTCAGAAAAAGTTTAACATACGAAAGGTGATCACCTATTGGGAAATATTTAGCAATAAAATACAAATAAATGCGTTATTCGAGATTTCTACGTGTAAACAAATGTACTTTTATTGTATGGCCTTTTTTATTTTTTTCCGATTTAATTTTGACCTCAATAGGGTGACCTATCTAGTAATAGAAGTTAAGAATTTACTTCGACCTATAAAAAATAAAATAATTTATGTACTAAGTTCAACGGAAGACCATCTATGAATCTATAATCAAAATGTTTTTTTTTTTTGAGTGAATCGTAACTCAAGAGCCCTCTGCAAGCTTGGTCGTCGCCATAGAAAGCACCTATTCTCAAGCAATACGTTGTTGCTGTAAGGTTATTAGATGGACCTTTAGGAGGCGGTCTTTGGTAAAGGTATATGAACTATTCAAGCAAGCGAAGAGCATATTTGAAAACATAAATGGTAAATTTTTTGTGCTCCACCGGGATTCGAATCCACGGCCTTCCATTTACGAGTCCGAAGCGTTACCACTAGACTACGGACCGGCATTGTGTAAGATGATGTATGGAAGTGAAGCATGAACTACAAGTGACGGCAAAATGAGTAATAAAACACTTGAGGAGTATAACAGGGAAAACTCACAATTTACAATAATTGATAATCAGATTGGTATTCACGTCCAAATGTTGAATGCAACTACTCAACTAATGCCCTTTGCAGTCCGTATATATGGGTACAAAAGGGATCATTCTTGTATATTTCAGATTATTCAATCAAATGATTCTTGACTTATAGGTTGGTATGCGGCTTACCACCCATGCTGTGAAAATGGTTCCCTTTGCCAATGGCACCCCTGTTTCAGGAAAGGACGGCAAGAGTTGCAGGGCGTATGCTTATTTGAGATCTGATTTTTATGTTACAAGTTCACATGCGGCATGTGCAAGCGCGAAGTTGTACGTGTCTGCTTGTGAGAATGCATAATGTGAATCTCCAATGTAACATATCTTTGCAACTTAGATTAGATTAGATTAGATAATCTCTGCGTATATGGTATTCACGTCCAAATGCTGAATGCAACTACTCAACTAATGCTCTTTGCAGTCCGTATATATGTGTACAAAAGGGATCATTCTTGCATATTCCAGATCATTCAATCTCTCACTCATACCAGACCGCCTTTCTATGCGCTTTACCACTACCATCATACTAGAGCCAGATTGTTGCACACACTAGCGCACACGTTCAGTCGCGCGTGGGTACTTCAAACCCTTAGTTCGCAACAATATCCTTGCAACTTAGATTATAGATAGCAGGTATTTGCAGCACATCTCGGTGACTAACGAGCCGGTACTCGGTATTTTGTTGTGTTATTTTTTTGAGAATATTGAATACATAAAACATCAATGAGAAGAATACTAAACGGACTACGTCAGCCACTTCAAGGAAGCCAAGCGAAACCTTTTTTACTTGACTTATAGATTGGTATGACGCTGACCACCAATACTATAAAAAATGGTTTACATTGCCAATAATATTAGGATGATTATTTGGTGAGCGCTGTTTTTGTGTGTATCACACCTCAAGAGTCCTCTGCGAGCTTGGCCGTCGCTGTAGAAAAGGCCAATTCTCAAGCAAGACCCAGTTGTTGTAAGGTTGGATGGACCTTTCAGTGACCGGTGTTTTGTAAAGGTTTATGAATTTTTCAACCCAGCGAAGAGCACATTTGGAAATATAAATGGTATTTTTTTTGTGCTCCAACGGGATTCGAATCCACAACCTTCCATTTACGAGTCCGAAGTGTTGCCACTGGACTACGGACCGGCCCAAGAAATGCCAACAACACGCGGTGTTCCTGAGCGGTCACGCATCCAGGTAGCATCCGCGCCCAATGCTGATGAACTTCGGTGATCTGATGAGAACCGGTACTTTCAACGTTGTATCGTTGTTGACACCCCTGTTTCAGAGAAGGACGGCAAAAGTTGCGGGGTTTATGCTCATTTTCAGGTTTGGATTTTAATTTGTAAATTCGCATGTAGCATTATTGTACGCACGAACTTACACGTGTCTGCTTGTGGGCATGCATTTAATATGAATTTTAAATGTTAAAATATCTTTGCAACTTAGATTGTAGTTTAAAGAGATTCGACTTGAAGGTTGGTATGATGTTGATAGACCATACTGTAAAAATTGTTTCTGTCTATAATAATAATAATTCAATCTATAATCTAAGTTGCATAGACGTATCAACATTTAAAATTCATATTAGATGCATACCCTCAAACAGACACGTCTAAGTTCGCGCTTATAAATGCTGCATGTGTACATACAATTCAAATCCAACCGTCAAACGAACATACTTAACCTTGTAACTGCCGACCTTCCCTGATTATTGTTTGTTCCCAATTTTATACAATTCTTTCTTTTAAATTCGCTCTTTTAATTTCATTCCATCACAATTCCCCCAATTTGAGCCAGCCATACTTTTATCGGTCTTCCCTTTCATCTTTCACAAATCACATTTTCTCTGTATAGACACTTTGTACGTTTTTCATCATCCATTCTTTTCTACATTTCCAAACCATCTCATCAACTTCTTTTGTACCTTAACCTTCACATCCTCTTTCAACTTGCATTTGCCTTTTACCCATTCATTCCTTACTCTTTCTCTAGTTTCTCCTGTCATACTTCTCAAGTGTTTCATTTCAATAGTACACTTCGCTGTCACTTGAAGTCCATGCTTCACTTCCGTACATCATCATTCATCTTACACATTGCCGGTCCGTAGTCTAGTGGTAGCGTTTTGGACTCGTAAATGGAAGGTCGTGGGTTTGAATCCCGGTGGAGCACAAAAAAATAAAATTTATATTTTCAAATTTGCTCTTCACTTGCTTGAAAAATTAATATGATACTTTTACAAAAGACTGGCCACCAAAGGTCTATCCAGCCTTACAACAACTGGGTCTTGCTTGAGAATTGGCGCTTTTTATAGCAACGACCAAGCTTGCAGAGGGCTCTTGAGGTGCGATTCACACAAAAACAGCGCTCACTAAATATAAGTCATCCTAATACGAGTAAAATCAAAAATATTATTTCTTGCAATTATGCCTTTCAACGCAATGGTTTTGTATAGCTGCCGGGTATTTACATTGGAGTCACCTTCCCAATCGTGAGAGCATAATTTAGTGATTACCAACTTTAGAATACCCAATAAAACCCACAAATACTTGAGGCGAGTACACACTTCTCATGCCAAAACAATCCTTGTATCCCGTCTTAAAATTGCCATAGTCTTTAAAAGAAGATGTGTAAAAGTATTTATGATTGTTTAAGGGTTTAATGATATTGTTGTGGGTGGTAGTGTTGCCAATAATTAAATTAATCTAAAAAATTGCCAAGAACCTGTTGCACTAGCCTCTAATCAAAATTTGATTGACACATCAAATTTGATTGCTCAAATGGTAAGGACCTGGGTTAATTTCTCGGAAGTGGGTAATAATAAGATGAAATTTGAACACAAAAGATTATGGGCATCAACTGATTTACGTATACGCAACTAAATTTTTGAATTGATGGGAGAAATTATACTTAATTTTGATTTTTGTGTGATTGGAATTCGGTGCCCTAACAGGCCCAAAACATTTTTGATGTTTAAACATGAAGAGAGTAAGAATAAACTCACCCCGCCTCTAGCCTGCAAGATGTTCTCTCCATTGTCGTTGACAAAGCCGTTGATGCAGAGAGACTTGTCCACGCAGATGTTTCCTTGTCCTGAGCACGAGACTGTTAGTTCTCCAACTGTGTTCTGTGTCTCTCTGAAACCTCCTGCGGTGCTGCCTGGAGGATGGGGAAGACTCGAGTCGTATCCTGGCTTAGGAAAACCTTGTTGATTTTGCTGATCCTGACCACAGAAAGCCCCACTGCATCCAGAACCTGTCGTTTGTTGGCTCTGTTGTCCAAATCCAGTCGTGATGACTTGATTCTTTTGTTCTTGACCACAGAAAGCTCCACTGCAACCAGTGCTGGTGATTTGATTCTGTTGTCCAAAACCGGTAGTTCCTGTATTTTGTGGTTTAGGGAAACCTTGTTGCGTTTGCTGATCCTGACCACAGAAAGCGCCACTGCATCCTGAACCTGTTGTCACTTGACTCTGTTGGCCAAATCCAGTGGTGACAACTTGGTTTTGCTGACCGAATCCTGTTGTGGTCAAGACTTGCGATTGGGAATTGCAGCCTGCAAGTCCATTGCATCCAGATGTAGTCACTGATCCAGTACTTTGTCCTGCAGTGTTTTGTCCGTTGAAGAATGGATTGTTTCCCAAGTTAACGTTGCCAAAGCCTGTTGTGCTTGAAGACTGTGATGAAGCAGCGTTTCCTGATAAACCTTCTTGTTGGAATGAGGTAGTTCCAACTTGTTGGGTGACAGATCCGGGGATTTGAGAGCAAGCTCCAGTTTTTCCTCCTGTGCAACCAACAGCACTTGCTGCACTGCCTGATATGGCACCATTAAGGAATGGATTGCCAGCAATGTTGATAGCAGATGCAGCGTTATTGCTTCCACCATGTGAGCTTGACTCAAAACTAGATTGGAACGAGTTTCCACCAGATGAGAACGCTGGGAGATTGATTTTGCCATTTAAGAAAGGGTTCTTCGAGATGTCAATGCTAGCAGCTGCATCATTGGTGAAACCGTTTTGAGCAAACAGGCCACCTGCGAAAGGTCCTGATGAAATGTCATTGGCAATAGCACCACCATTTGCTGAAGTTTTTGATCCACTAGATGAAAAGCTCGATCCGCTTCCAAAAGGACAAGCAGGAGTTCCACAAGGTGATGAAAATGGTGCAGCATTCAAGCCACTGGCTTTTACAAACTGCTCATAAGTCTCTTGAGCATTTTTGAATGGAGAATTTTCTGCGGTCCACCAGAACGGTCCATGTGCTGGCAGATTTCCAGCAAAAGCGGAATTGATGTCAGCAGCTTGCAGAGCAAACTTTTTGTGCAGCTCCGCTGGATCTAAGTTTCCAGGATTTGCTAGGTCAATGCCTACTGCTTCTGGGTTGCCGAATTGATGGGTCACTTGACCGTTTTCAATGGCCACTCCTCCGCAGCCTTTGTCGCTTGAGCATCCATTGAAGGACAGCTTTGTTTGGACTATGGGTGCACTTGCAGATGCCTGGTATGTTTGGGTGTTTGGATCTACCAGAGCTCCGCTGGAGAAGGACTTTGATGATGCGAAGTTGGAGTCGTAAGAGTGGTGCTGAAAGCCCTGCGATCTGACGTGCCGTGGGTGGATGCCCAAGGATGGAGAGGCCAAGAGGAACACCAGCGCCACTGAATGTAGTGGCGACATCGTGGGACTTATCCTGAAACAAAGAAAACAAATCAGGTAAGTAAAAATATGAAATATACGAAATACTTAAATGTGACATGGGATGACCGGTATTTGTAGGAGTTAACGCTACGGGTTTGTAATCGGAAGCACGTGGGTTCGATTCCCAGCGGAGCACAAAAAATAATCTGTTTTACTTGTACTGTATTTACGTGGAAGTGGAACTGAATATACTTGCCGAAATAAAAAACAAAGTTGTTTTATTTTTTATATTTTAAGATGAATTATTATTACAAAGTGAATGCCACTGAAATCAATAAAACTGTATTTACTTTTTGACAAAGACCAACGACCAAAGATCAAGCGAGCCTTACAGCAAGTGAATTTAGCTTAAGAATCGGCGCTTTTTATAGCGACGACTCTTGAGGTGTGATTTACATAAAAACAGTTCTCACCTTTTTTTTTTAAATAGATTTGTGAAGAGGAATGCAATTCACCAACCATCAGTGGCATTCACTTTGCCTGGCCAGAAACAGGTATTAATATCATAAATTAATAATTCATTGTTGTTTATATTAATGAATTATTAATTAATAATTACCCAATAACATCTGTTCAACCAGGGTCAAAGTTATGGTCAAGTGACCCAAGCGGGTATCGAACCAACGTTATTCCATTCCAAATACGCTAGTAAGATCGGCCTCTTAGCCCCCTCGGCCATAACACCGACAAAATATTATAAAGGGTACTGAAAAAATGCGTACAAACGTAAAAAAGAAAACTGACTTATAATAATCATCAACACTTTATTCCAGCCCAGTAACGCGGAGGGTGCAATATGGGACCAGTTACATTACTACTTACATCTTTATCGATTTTCGTAAGTACTTTTCATGATGATCTAAGATTGAAACATCCGAGCTTTAGTCTAATAGACAATCATGGTTATTCACAACACGTTGGATACGTAGCTGATCCATGCGTCATCGCTTTTTTGTTTGGAAAATTCAAGTAAGGCGGCGGCTGAACCATGGATTTGCTGAGTGTGAATAACACCGCTTAAATTCAAATCGTTTTTTTTTATTTATTTTAATTGAAGACACAGGAAGTAATTTTGACATTTTGTTTTTCATCTTGAAATTAAAAAAAAATAAATATACGAAATCAGTAAAATGTAAAGAAGTAAATTGTTGTGTGATATTAAATATCAGAATTAGCATGAGAATAAATATAATTGGTAATTTTCTTATAAATTGTTATTTCCCCGCCACTGGTCATGCTCTATGGTCACATTACAATGACTATTATAATCTATGGTTTATTGTTTATGGTAATTTAATATGAAGTAGGTATACAACTTTATCTAACATCTAGTAGCACTGAGATAAAAGAAGATTTAAAAAAAGAATGAACTCGATTTTTTTTCGAATTTGGAACTTTTTCTCGGCGAGCCAATGTCAGTCTTGTATGGGACTACCTTCCTTAGCAACCGACAACAAAATATTTGTATGTATTTTTTCCTAGCAATGCTGGATGACCCGGTGACCTCTTACTAACGTTGACCGGGGTGTAGTATAGTGGTTAAGGCTACGGAGTTGTATTCCGAAGGTCGTGAGTTTGATTCCCGGCGGAGCACGAACAAAATATTTATATTTTCAAATTTGCCCTTCGCTGGGTTGAAAAATTATAAACTTAAAAAAAAATAGACCGGTCACCAAAGGTTGCTCCAGCCTTACAGAAAAAAAGTCTTGTTTTAAAATTGGTGCTTTGTAGGGACGATCAAGCTCGCAGAGGGCTCTTGAGGTGTGATTCACACGAAAAACTGCGGTCAACAAATAATTCATCCATGTTTTTATTATTAAACTCGGCCGTGTGACGTGACACTTTTAGCTTTGTCAATTCATGGTCGGACCTCATTTGAATTGCGAGAAACATTTTTTGGTACTGCATGACGTCATGTGTCATTAAATATATAAGTTTTTTTAAAACCAGGTTCAAGGCAGCAACAATTCCATTTCAAAATCTGTATAAAACGATATCAAAGAAAATTTATATAATCGTTAATCTTAGTGGCAGAGATACCTACATCAACGTTTAAGATTCATGTTAAGTGCATGCCCAAAAACAGACAAGTGTAAGTTCTAATCTAATCTAATCTTATCTTACCTAAGTTGCAAAGATATGTTACATTGGAGATTCACATTACATGCATTCTCACAACCAGACACGTACAAGTTCGCGTTTGCACATGCCTCATGTGAACCTTCAACATAAAAACCAAATCTCAAATGGACATACACCCTGCAACTCTTGCCGTCCTTCCCTGAGACGGGGTGACATTGGCAAAGTGAACCATTTTTACAGCATTGGTGGTCAGCCGCATACCAACCTATAAGTCAAGGAACAGTTCGCGCTTACAATGTTGCATCTATAATCTATAATCTATAATCTAAGTTGCAAGGATATATTCATTCAAAGCTCTCAGATGTATGCCCACAAACAAACACGTGTAGTTCGCGCTTACAAATGCTGATTGTGTACTTACAAATAAAATCCAAACCTCAAATGAACATAAGCCCTGCAACTCTTGCCGACATTCCCTGAAACAGGGGTGACATTGGCAAAGTGAACCATTTGTTACAATATGGGTGGTCAACCTCATACCAACCTATAAGTCAAGGAATACGAGTAATAAATAACATTTAAGTATAAGGAAACAACAAAAACTTAAAAATAAATCTATACAAAAAAAATGCATGGTTACTTAAAATTAAAATATAAGCCTCAAATGAACATAAACCCCGCAACTTTTGCCAACCTTCCCTAAAATAGCTGAAACAGCTGAAACAGGGGTGGCATTGGCAAGTGAATCATTTATTTACATTCATTATAACGTTGCGAAACGTTCTGTTTTAGGTTTTTGTGATGTTTTTTCGTGCGGTGTACTGTCATTGCGATGTTCTGGCATACGCCAGTGTGAATGGAAAAAGAGGTAAGGGACGACCGAGAAAAGTATGGAGTGATCTGATTGAGGAGATTGTGAAAGAATGGGATATACAAAGCGAGCTTAAAAGAAGAAAATGCATGAAAAAGGTGATGGATATGAATGAATTGAAAGTGGTATGTAAGGATAGAAAGAAATGGAGGCAACTTTGCAGAGGCTCTGGCCACTAATCTAATCTAATCTAAGTTGCAAAGATATGTTACATTGGAGATTCACATTACATGCATTCCCACAACCAGACACGTACAAGTTCGCGCTTGCACATGCCTCATGTGAACCCACAACATAAAAACCAAATCTCAAATGGACATACACTTTGCAACTCTTGCCGTCCTTCCCTGTAACAGGGGTGACATTGGCAAAGTGAACCATTTTTACAGCATGGGTGGTCAGCCGCATACCCCGCATAACCGCATACACTCCTAGCGGAATGGTGACAGAGTTACAGTTACAGTCGTTATGTCATGTGTCATTTTGTCATTTGTCGTTTCGTCACTGTGTGGTTCTAACATGGAAACGTTCAGGAGTAGACTGCGAAAGTCTGAGGAGGCTTAATAACAATAATAATAATAATAGTAATAATAATAAAAAGAATATCGCACCATTTCTCTTAGTGAATGTGATCAGTCAGTGATGTAACTCTGTGTGTGATGTGTGTGTGAACCTCTCTCGCGCATGCGCCTTATTTATTGCCTTTAGAGTCACGATTTCAATTCGCTCAAAGCTAGACACCCACCGAACATGTGCATCTCATAATGCTTAAAACATGTAATGCTGGGCTTAAGGGGATCGGGGCCCTGATCCGGCGAGGCATTGCGGGACCCATGAGATAAAAAAAAAAATTAAAACAGGCAGGTAAAGATCGTAAGAGCCCGTTCCCACTTGTCGGGTGTCGGATCCGTATATTCATCGGAGGTTCCAGTTGCAGAACATTTCGGACAAAATCGGTTTCCGACAAGTGTGAATAGCTCCATACATAATGTTCTGCCACTGGAAGCTCCGATTAATATACGGATCCGACACCCAACAAGTGGGAACGGGCTCTAACACTGCTAAAGAGCGGTTCGTAGTCTGGTGGTAACGCTTCGGACTCGTAAATAGAGGGTCGTGGGCTCGTATTCCGACGGAGCACAACAAGCATACCCTTTAAATATTATGCTCTTTGCTGTGTTGAAAAATTCATATACCTTTATCAAAGATCGGCCACTAAGCGTCCATCCAGACTTACAGGCTCTGGGTCTTACTTGAGAATTGACGCTTTGTAGCGACGATCGATAATATAAGTTGAAAAGATATATTAACATTTAAAGCTCATATCAAATGCATGCCCACAAACAAACACGTGTAGTTAGCTAAATGTGGACTTACAAATAAAATCGAAACCTCAAATGAAAAAAACCTTACAACTTTTGCCGACCTTCCCTGACACAGAGATGACATTGGCAAAGTGAACCATTTTGTACAGCATGTCATGCATGTCATTTACAGCATGCCAATGTCACCCCTGTTTCAGGGAAGGACGGCAAGAGTTGCAGGGTGTATGTCCATTTGAGATTTGGTTTTTATGTTGTAGGAGGTTCACAAGAGGCATGTGCAAGCGCGAACTTGCACGTGTCTGGTTGTGAGAATGCATGTAATGTGAATCTCTAATGTAACATATCTTTGCAACTTCGATTAGATTAGATTAGGCCCCGACTAGTATGGGGAAATTACTTTTAATTTAAATCCGGCATTACATTAAATAAATAGCTTAGTAAAAATCCCCATGATTATCTTTTGCTTACATGAGCGATTACCACTCTTACAGAAAAAAATATATTATTACTTTTTTCACTATGGCAAATTTTATCTCCAAATAAAAAAAAAAAAAAAAGTACACGCTGTACTCCAATACAGACTTGAGCTGTTCGTGAACCGAAAACATCGTAATCCGAGTCAGTTTAGAAAAAATTAAATCGACAACTTGGAAAATAATTTAAACATGATTTTGTTTGTAAGAAAAAAATATTTTAATTATTGTATATTTTTATCAAATCGCAGAAAATTTAATTTTAACTATTCATTTATTTACACACAAAGGGCAAGAAATTTACAACAAATAAGAAATGAAATATACATAAAAAGCTTTCGAAAAAAGAAGGACGACTAAGAAGAAAAAAAAAATACAATGTACTACTAAATAAATGCAACAAGATAATATGGAACACCAACACAATAAACATAATTATTTTTAAGGACACATGCAGCTTTTGCAAGCGCAAACTTACACATATCTGTTTATGGGCATGAATTTTATTAATTCTTTTTTTTTAAGGTTCCATAGACAAGAAAATTATGACAACATACGACCGGGTACTGGTAGAAGCAAGATGGTTTGCTGATACCCCATATTTTCACATGCAAAATACAGAGATGTAGCTGCTTTACAAAACAAAGTCGTGTGCAACGTGTCTTTAGTTTCCAAATATAAACCCCGAGTGTACACACATTTGCTCCACAGTTCTCATCAAGATCATCTTCATCATACTTCACGCTGGAGAAGCCCATCGTAGAAATGGGCGAAACGTCCGGGAGCTTCAGCTCCCACAGACCACGGAAACAGATCCCGGAAAACATCACTCCAGCATCATCAGCCGGCCGTGTAAGCCTAAAACTCTTATACGACCGGGTGGTTAGGAAAAAGGCAAGTAAACGCAACGCACGCAAACGCAACTAAGCTACACATATAGTGTAACTTCTTGCCGCGTTATCCCCGAGGGGGTCGCATGTGGCGAGTTGAACCTATTTATTTTTACAGGTAAGGGGGCCGGCATTACGCCAACCACTTCAGATGAAGTGGGGGTTTCCCAGCTCCCGAGAGGGCTGGTACTCAGTTCTTGTGAAGGCTGAGTAAACCTTGCCGGTATTTTTATTATCGGGTTTGAAATAAACACCGAAAACGGGAAATCATTTCTGACACCCTCGCCTCGGCGGGATTCGAACCCGAGCTCACGGCATGGAATGCAAGCATTCTACCAACTGAGCTATCGACCTCAAGTAAAAATTTGGTTATTGGTATCTAAGGACCCTAGTCACATGGAGGCGTGACGTGTGCGGAGAGCCTATTGCTTTTGCATCATTTGATTTGCGTTTTGCCCAGAAGCAAGTCATCGTTGCAGTTGTACGCTCGTTAAACTGTTCGCAAACCAAAACGCCCCGTTATTGAGGTGAGCCAGCATTCATTCATTTAACCAGCTAGGTATTTGACTGTTTGCTTTTTTAAATTTAGAAGTGATGGCTGCTAACATCCGCATTTTTTCGGCAGGTAGGTATTTTATTATTTATTTATTATTATAATTATTATTCGGTTCGTACCTACCCGTGATAGATGATTGCCACACTGTCAGCTGTCAGATGTTATTATTTGTTGGTTGGTAGTTGTGTTTACATAATCGTTAACGCACTCACAATCTTTGTTCAACAAATTGGACATGGGCATCCATATTTTTTCAAAACGGTGGCCTCAATTTTGAGAATCAAGGGAAAGAGTGCAATATTCATTTGGGAATTGTTATGATTATTATTATTATCGACCGATCCGTGGTCTAGTGGATACGCTTCGGATTCTTAATCGGAAGCTCGTGAGTTCGATTCCCGGCGAAGCACAAAAATATATTTATATCTTCAAAAATGCTCTTTGTTGGGTTCAAAACATCATTGCATTTACCAAAGATCGACTACCAAGTTCGTAAAAACTCCGGTCGATAGGTCAGTTGGTAGAAGCCTTGCACTGCATGCCGAGAGTAAGGGCTTGAACACTCCCAAGGTAGTCAGAAATGATTTCTCGTTTTGGTGTTTATTAAAAATCCAAAAATAAATACCGGCAAGGTTTACTCAGCATTCACAAGAAATAAGAACCAGCACCCTCTGAAGTGGAGAAGCTCCTACTTCAACTGAAGTGGTAAGCGTGAGGCCAACTCCCTTACATGTAAAAATAAATAGGTCTTGAATGGCCACATGCGATTTCTGCGCAGATAACGCAAACAAAAAGTTACACTATATGGTTTGCTTAGTTGCGTTTTTATGATTACAACATAATATCTACTGAATGAGTGCTGATTCACTGATTTGAGAAATCGTGGATAAAACATTTCATTGGGTGTAACTTCTCATAATAAGTGAACTAATTATTATAAGGCAGTGCTCATGAAAAACTTCTGCACTACATGATTTCGTCCTGCGGTATAAAAAAACAAGATTTAATTTATTGTAAAGGCTGGGTAACCCTTGACCGGACTTTATTTTTCCAGAACAGTGACAACGCGTGTTTACGGATGTGAAAAAATTACGAAGGGAATTCCATAAGTTGATGATGTTTTGAGAAATAATAAAAAAATCAGTATTTATTAATATTTTTTCCATTGTTATAAAAAAAACAATGGGGAAGATAATATCTACAATGTATCTGAATTAATAAAAAACATGTAAGTTTTATAAACAATAAAGTTGATGTAAAACTGAATCGTTTCATTTGATCATTATTTAACGATAATAATCTAAATTCTAATCTAATCTAAGTTGCAACTCATTTTAAATGAATTCCCACCAACAGACACGTGTAAGTTCGCGCTTACAAATGCTGAATGTGTACTTCCAAATTAAAACCAAACCTGAATATAGCCTGTAACTGTAACTCTGTCGCCTTTCCGCTAGGGGTGGCGAGAGCCTCTGCAGAGTTGCCTCCATTTTTTCCTATCCTGACATACCTCTTTCAATTCATTCGTATCCATCACCTTTTTCATGCATTTTCTTCTTTTACGCTCACTTTGTATATCCCATTCTTTCACAATCTCCACAATCTGATCATTCCATACTTTTCTCGGTCGTCCCTTCCCTCTTTTTCCTTTCACACTTTCTTTGTATACATACTTTGTCAGTCTATCATCATTCATTACCCCTGCAACTTTCATTCATTAGCCCCTGCAACTTTTGCCCACCTACCCTGAAACAGGGGTGACATGGGCAAAGTGGGCCAATTTTTTACAGTATGGGTGGTCAGCCTCATACCAACCTATAAGTCAAATAATACTAATAAGTTTTTTTTAAATAACAACAGTTTTTGAGAAAATATGTAAAAACTGTTTTCAAGAAATTTAATTAAATAATATTTTGGATGGTTGGTGCATTAACACTGTGAAAATTCATCTTATCTTTAGGTATTCAAACACTGTTTTATTTTCACTCTTTATTATTTAATTATTTGGACACAAACGTTTTCGACTAGGTACCTAAGGTAGTGGAAAACGTTTGTGTCCAAATAATTAAATAATAAAGAGTGAAAATAAAACAGTGTTTGAATACCTAAAGATTAATTAAATTAGTTTTTTTTTCATATTTTCTCAAAAAAAAAAAAACACACTTTCAAAGAGCGGCTTCTTGTGAGACTAAGCACTGTATAATTCTGTAATTCAAAAGAAAAATAATATTGCCAAAATATAGCACATAACAAAAAAAAAAGTTTTTTCCTCAATATGTTTTTGGGGTGATACTTTTTATGTTATGTATATAAAAAAAAATCAGAAAAAATCGACAGGCTTAGGGTGTATACTGTATGGCGCTCTTAAATCATGAAAATGCGAGGTCAGCATCATGAACAATGAACAGGTGAAGACACTAACCTCGATTATCCGGTAGTTAGTCCGGATAATCGATTGCAGCACGGATAACTCCTATCTGGGGTGTGAATCCTGCCTATTGTTTTATCTAAACGTGGGATCTTATAAGACACGCGGATGACAATTATAGAAACTCAGGGCTGCCAAAATTCAGAGTTAAAACCTAGCATATCGCAACTAAGCTACACATGAAGTGTAACTTCTTGCCTTGACCTCTCCGAAAGGTTCGCATGTGGCGAGTGAACCTATCTATGTTCACAGGTACGGGGACGGCATTACGTCAACAACTTCACTTGAATTGGGGCTTCCCAGATTCCGAAAGGGTGGTTTTAATTTCTTCTGAAGGCTGGGTAATCCTTGCAGGTGTTTTATTTTGGGTTTGAAGTTCCAATGTCACCCCTGTGTCAGGGAAGGTCGACAAAAGTTGTAGGGCATTTGAGGTTTGGATTTTATTTGTAAGTACACATTCAGTATTTGTAAGCGCGAACTACACGTGTTTGTTGGTGGGCATGCATTTGAGAGCTTTAAATGTTAATATATCCTTGCAACTTAGATTATAGATAATAGATTATAGAAGTAAATACCGAAACAGATGAGAACTGTGATGAGTTCACAGTTCTCATCAAGATCATCATCATCATCATACTTCACGCCGAAGAAGCCCATCGTAGAAATGGGCGAAACGTCCGGAAGCTCTTGCTCCCACAGACCACGGCAACAGATCCCGGAAAACATCACTCCAGCAACTCTCACATTATCGTGTTTTACGTTTTTTACATAGCTCAGATTGTGCAGTGGAAAATCATCTTTGAATCAAATGGTAGATTAGCTTAACAAGCACTGGGGTGACGACAAAGCGCCTATTCTCAAGCAAGATCCAGTTGCTGTAAGGCTGGATGGACCTTTGGTGATGTAATAATATTATTTTAAAGTACCGTGAGAGTTTTCTGAAGTACTGCCTGATCGACTGTTCAATCGGAATTGCGTTTTTTTTCTATTAGACAGCATGTTAGGGAACAATGAAGCATGGCGAAGACAATAGAAAGATATAAAGTCAATAAACTTTAGAATATCCATCTGCAATTAGTCATTGTAAAATAGGTACAAAAATCTTTCAAACCAGGGCTGAAAGTCTCATCCCCACGGTAATCCTTACCTACCGAATATCGGTAATATTTTAATGAAGACCTGTCAGTCAAAGATGGCCGCCAGTGAACAGCTGATTAGTCTTCATACAAATATTAACTTCAAACAAATTAAGCTTCTGTTCGAGACAATTCTCGAACAGTCTGGTATATGCAAGAATAAGCTCTAGTCATCCTATAAACACGGATTGCAGTGCTTTGTAAAGGATCAGTACCCGTGCCGTGAAGCCGCCAGTAGAGAAATTAATGTGTGAACCATAATTATGTAAACAAACTCTCAAATAGATTGTGTGAATTAATTAAATCTATGTTGTTAAGATATGTAAATTAGAGGATTCACATTACATGCATTCTCACAAGCAGACATGCCACATGTGAACCTACAACATAAAAACCAAATCTCAAATGGACATACACCCTGCAACTCCTGCCGACCTTTCCTGAAACAGGGGTGACATTGGCAAAGTGAACCATTTTCTAAAGCATGGGTTGTCAGCCACATACCTACCAACCTTCAAGTCAAGCAATAAGTCAAATAAATTGTGTGAATTAATCCAATTCAAATTTTATTAGAGTGAACCAAAAATAAATAGTAACACTGCGAATACGGAGTGTCCATTGCATCCCTACCATAAATCACAAAATAAATAAATTGTACAGTGGCTGCTCATGACTTTATGGCATAAAATACGGTCATGTTTAGGTCATAGTCAATTTTCATAACAAAATAACTTTATAGCAGTCCGAAGGAACTGTTATAAAGTATTGTTATGACGGACGGATGAATTACGGACGGACGGACAGGTTCGACAAATTAGGTTTTTATGCATGTCTGGTGCAGGACAACTCATTTTCGTTGAAACCTCATTTTTTTCCCGGACGAATACAATACTTTATAACAGTTCCTTCGGACTGCTATAAAGTAAAAACAGCTTTCAAGTCAGATTTTGAGGTTAATACGCAACTACGCAACTAAGCTACACATATAGTGTAACTTCTTGCCGCGTTATCCCCGAAGGGGTCGCATGTGGCGAGTTGAGCCTATTTATTTTTACAGGTAAGGGGGCCGGCCTTACGCCAACCACTTCAGTTGAAGTGGAGGTTTCCCAGCTCCCGAGAGTGCTGATACTCATTTCTTGTGAAGGCTGAGTAAACCTTGCCGGTATTTTATTTTGGGGTTTGAAATAAACACCGAAACGGGAAATCATTTCTGACACCCTCGGTGGGATTCGAACCCGAGCTTTCGGCATGGAATGCAAGCACTCTACCACATGAGCTATCGACCGGACAATAAAAGTTAATAACGTCCCAATAAAAGTGAAGCCATCTTTTTAATTACAAAAACAAGTCAGTCCGGTTGTTTTGATTACATGTAGAGCCCCTAATTGCCTCCGGACAGACGGACGGTCTCAGAATGAGAGAAAATTAACATTATGCTAATTCCAAAGCCAGCAAACTATTTAATTTTTACGTAAATTTCTGTGTATGTAATTTTTTTCTTATTTTTCAATGGCGCTACAACTGAATCCGAACATCGGCCGTCCGGTAGATAGCTCAGTTGGTAGAGTGCTTGCATGTCATGCCGAGAGCTCGGGTTCGAATCACAGCGAAGGATTAAAAAATGATTTCTAGTAATACCGATATAAAAAAAAAAACGGAAAGTTTTCCAGCTACCGAGGGGGAAGGTTTTCATTTCTTGTGGACGCTGTGTAAGCCATGTCGGTATTTTAATTCTGGGTTTGAAACCAACACCGAAACCAGAAATCATTTCTGTCGCCCTTGGCGGGAATCGAACCCTTGCCCTCTGGAGGCTCTGGCATGGAACGCAAGCATTCTACACATGAGCTATGTTTCTGTCACATGTACAAATATATAGATTTTATAAGTGTCAGATCGTCGATAGCTAAGTTGGTAAAATGCTTGCACTCTATACCGAGAGCTAAGGTTCGAACCCCACGACGGTGTCAGAAATTATTTCCCGTTGCGGGGTTTATTTCAAAACAAAAATAAAATAACGGCAAGGCTTACTTAGCTTCACAAAAAATGAGTACCAGCCCCTTCCGGAGCTAAAAAACCCCCTCATCAACTGAAGTGGTTAGCGTAAGGAAGGCCCCCTACCTGTTAAAATAAATGCGTTCCACTCTCCACATGCGACTCCTTCGGGGAAAACGCGGCAAGAAGTTACAGTTTATGTGTAGCTTAGTAGCTTTTTTTAGCGTCCGTGTGCTGTGGGTTCTTCCGACGCATACAGAAAGGACGGTATGAAGAGGGTTTGAGCATACTGAGGTTTTCTTTGATATAATATTGAAGCGGTGTCTGGCATGCCAGGGGTTAAGGCATCTGATATGTCTTGTACAGTAACTGACTTATGCAATTGTCAGCTAACCCCATGACCCCAGCTGGTGAAATATAAAAAATACAGGGACGAAACTAGGAGTAAAATTTAACGCAAACGCAATTAATCTTCACATATATTGCAACTCCTTACTGCGCCTTCAACAAATGGGCCCCCGCATGGTGCGTTTGGAACCTTTTTATTTTCACTGCTAAGGGAATTTTGTTAGAGGACAACTAACAGCTCTAAAATTTTGTAAGAGGACAACTAACAGATCTAAAATACAGTCAGTTGTCCTCTTGGTAATGATGCGTTAACATCGAAAGTGCTCGAGTAGATAAATCAACTCGCGAAGAAAAACTTAGTTATTTTTTTTACATTATAAATTTAAAAATATATTTGTTTGTTTGCGCGGGAAAGCAAAGGACCCCAGAATGAAGAAACCACGAAGAAACCTATCATGATATTTAGTTGGTTAAAGCCGGATCTGTCTTTCGAGTTGCCGGCAGTAACTCCTGATATTTCTATATGGACACATTTCATCCCCTTCGTGCTTGTTTGCCCTATTTCCATCAGAGGTAATTTCACATAAACAATGTTTGTACGTGTACTGGAACAATGTGTCTTAGGAAACTGGAAATCAATTAAAAAATATTCAAAACAACTCTCACATTATCGTGTTTTACGTTTCATTGTAAGTTTGTAAGTTCATCTTTGAATCTGTAACTGTAACTCTGTCGCCATTCCGCTATGGGTGGCCAGAGCCTCTGCAGAGCTGCCTCCAGTTCTTCCTATCCTTACATACCTCTTTCAATTCATTCATATCCATCACCTTCTTCATACATTTTCTTGTTTTCCACTCACTTTGTATATCCCATTCTTTCACAATCTTTCTCAATCTGATCACTCTTTACTTTATTCGGTTGTCTTTTACCTATTTTTCCTTTCACACTTCCTCTGTATATATACTTTGTCAGTCTATCATCATTCATTCTTTCCACATGCCTCTCTAATCACATTATTTTGTACCTTTTAACTCTCACACCCTCATTCAAACTACATTTTTTATTTACCCATTCATTTCTACCTCTATTCTTCAGAGTTTTTCCTATCATGCTGATGCTTTTGAAATGCTTCGTTTCCACCGTACATACTTCACTTATTTCATTATAATTCACTGTCCCTGCTTAACTTCCATACATCAAAGTCGCTGACAATATGCCATTGCATACTGCCATTCTGCGTACGTACATACTTTACTCATTTCATTTTCATTAACTGTCCATGCTTCACTTCCATACATCAAAGTCGGTAACAATATGCCATTGTGTACCTACCACCATTCTCAGATCCATCAATTGGCGGATAAGCCAAACATACTTTACTCATTTCATTAACATTTACTGTCCATGCTTCACTTCCGTACATCAAAGTCGGTAACAATATGCCGTTGTGTACCGCCATTCTCAGATCCATCAAATGGTAGGTAAGCCCAACAAGCACTGGGAAGGCGAATTGTAATACGTAACACCCGAAATCATCCACAAACTGGTTTCGCGAACAAAGTTCACATCGACGTCATCAATATAATGGTTGTTTAAGAAGACGCGACGGTGCGTACTTGAGCAGAGACAAGGAGTTGGATAACTCGCTCGTGGTCTAGTGGTTAATGCCTCTGAGTCGATATCGGAAGGCACTGTGTTGGATTCCCTGTAGATAAAAAAACAACAAAAAAAACATATACATAGTGCGACTCTAACCGCAGAAGAATCTTGTGTGATGAGTGGAACCTATTTTGTTTACAAATAAGCAAAATCTGTAATCTTTAATCTAAGTTCCAAAGATATATTACATTTACGATATATATTCAATGTATCTCCACAAGCAGACACGCATAAGTTCGCGTTTTAACATGCCGCATGTAAACCCGCAATATAAAACCCAATCTCAACAGAACACAAGCCCTGCAACTCTTGCCGACCTTCCCTGAAACGGGGCTGACATTGGCATAGTGAACCATTTTTTTCAGTACAATAATAAAACAATAAAATTAAAATCTACGAAACATGTTCTATAAAAAATGGGAATTAATATTTTTAAAGCCTGCCCGCTTTCCACTGCGAGCGGGAAATAGCTGAGCGGGAGCGGGAAATAGCTGAGCGGAGCGTAGTGAAATAGTTTTGGCCTTCCATTGCGAAAGAGTTTTAAAAAATAATGGTATTTGCCTTCCACAGCTAACGAGCTCGGCGGAGTGAGCTAGGCGGGAAATGAGATGAGTCAGATGAAAGAGTTGTTTGCCTTCCATCTACAGCTGGCTTAGCGGAGCCAACTAGTGTGTGACAGCTCGTTGCAGCCTACGCCCAGATCAAACGTTTTAATTATTAGTAAAAAAAGTTTTTTTTTTTGTTTCGAAAAATAAAAAGTAATATATTATTTTGCTTTAATACATAAAAAGTAGATGTTTGAAATAAAACATACATTTTAATATTTTCAAATTTATAAAATAATGTATGATGTGCAGTGTGTGACAGCTCGTTGCAGCCTACGCCCAGATCAAACGTTTTAATTATTAATAAAAGAGTTTTTTTTTGTTTCGAAACATAAAAAGTAATGTATTATTTTGCTTTTAACATAAAATGTAGATGTTTGAAATAAAACATACATTTTAATATTTTCAAATTAATACAATAATGTATGATGTGTCTTTGTAAATCATGTATGATGTGTTTTATCGCTGTCACGCAACTACGCGGGTTGGCGCGGGGGGCACGGGGGAGCGAAGTCAGTTGAAAACTAGCGGCCGAGACCATGACACAGCGGAGTCATTTTTACTCGCTCAGCCTGCTCCGCTCACTCCGCTGTCGGTGGAAGCACTTCTATGAAATTTACTGTTGCTAGTCGAGCGGAGTCCGTACGGAGTCCGCTGGAAACTCGCTCAACTCTGCGACCACTTTCGTAACTCTTTGTACTCGCTCAGTCCGCTCCGCTGACTCGCTGTCGGTGGAAGCACTTCTATGAAATTTACTGTTGCTAGTCGAACGGAGTCCGTACGGAGTCAGCTCCGCTCGCAGTGGAAAGCGGGCATTAGCCTTCTTCATTATAGATCAACCGCATTTTTTTTCGGTCCTTACATACTTCTTTCATTTCATCCAGAGCCATAATCTTTTCCATACAAGCTCTCCTTTTATTATGACTCGGGATATCCCATACATTCGCTAGTCAATGCTCGTCCTACTTGAAATCAGCAATATATCTTAATAATTCACAAACTTAATACAACATACAAAATATAATATATTTTTTGTTTGAACATATGTATGCAAACGATATTTTTCGTACGCTTCCCTGAACACACCTAACAGATAATGTAAATGAGTGTGTTCGCATAAGAAGCAGCTCCCTACATCTGCTAAAATATGTATTTTTTTCCCAAAAAAATAATAATCTGTGTTTAACAAGGTTTCTTGTAAAAAAATGGGAAATTCCAAGTCTAAACGCTACGCAATTAAGCTGCACATATTGTGTAATTTCTTGCCGCGTTGTCTAAAGTAATCTAATCTTAGTTGCAAATATATGTAACATTGGGGATTCACATTATATGCATTTTCACAAGCAAATACGTATAATCTCGCGATTGTACATGCCGCATGTGAACGTACAACATAAAAACCCAAATCTCAAATGGACATTCACGTTGCAACTCTTGCCGACCTTCCCTGAAACAGGGGTGACATTGGCAGAGTGAACCATTTTTTCAGCATGGGTGGTTAGCCACATATCAACCTATAAGTCAAGGAACATACTCGTTTACAACAAGTTTCATTTTTTTTGGCGTGTGACGAGTGGAACTTATTAATTTTTACAGGGTGACGTCACTTAGTCAAGGGATATTTTGATTGTCTCGACCTCATATTATAATTTTCCGGTGTTTTGGTCAATAATAATTAATCTATCTTCTATGTAATCAAAGTTGCATGGACGTACTAACATCTTAGATTAATAATAAATGCACGCTGACAAGCAGACACGCAAGTACGTACATTTATCATTGGATATTGAAATACGCAAAGCAAATAACCAGCACATACAGTGCAATGTTATGCACAAAATGGTTTTATTCATACACAGCAAATCCATGGCTCATCCTACAGAGAAATTTTCTAACAAAAAAAATGTTAACCTTTGGATCAGCAATAGATCAAATGTGTTGTGGATTACACTGTAAAAATTTAAATACGTTTGTAAGACATTAATTGTTTTGATTAGTCATTGGAATGTCATTACCATATGAGTATCGTATTTCGTCCTGCGTTAGACATGGTAATTCCATGCCATGACCCCAATGTGACACCTCCACAGCCGTGACTGTCATCTCGTGTCGGAATATGCGCATTCTCAATAGCATTTATTGGCAGTTCAAGACATTTCTGACAGTTATGGGTGAATTTCATGGAATTTGTAAGTTTAAAGGACATTTTGTCATCTTATAGGAAAATCAGTGTTAAAATGTTGGTTTACGGCCACTACTGGTGTAGCTTTTATCATTTCTCTGCCAGTAATTAAAAGGTAAAGGGTTCTAAAATCTAAACCCCATCATCTATCATTTATAATATATCTTGCAAACATATATTACAATTAGGATTTATTTTATGAGCATGCCTACAAGCAGACACGTACAAGTTTGCGCTTACACATGCCGCATGTGAAATTTCAAAATAAACACACATATCTAACGTTAACATACACAGTTAGGTTTAAGTTAGAATTACGGTCGTTTGACATTTTGACAATTATATTATTAGACTTTTTAAAGTTTGTGTATTCACACAGTGAAAATTCATTTTTATAAGTAATTATAAAAAATTATAAAAAACACAGAGTTTTATTTTCACAAATTGAGTTTTTATTTCCACCTCAAGTACTTTCGACTTATTCACGTCATTATCAATGAGTATCCTCTTGATAATGACGTGAATAAGTCGAAAGTACTTGAGGTGGAAATAAAAACTCAATTTGTGAAAATAAAACTCTGTGTTTTTTATAATTTTTTATAATTACTTATAATTATATTATTTTTTTTTACAACTGAACAATTTTAAAACTTAATTTAAATTGGATATTTAACGAACCGTTTGGTGAGAACCTACATTATTCTCTACGTTTCGTCAGCGACGTAGCCGACGTCTTCAGGAGAACATCCTCTCTGTACGTCAGTGATTTGTGACAAAGTGTTTTTCAAATTCAGTTCATCCTCAGTCGCCGTACAGAGAGGATGTTCTCCTGAAGACGTCGGCTACGTCGCTGACGAAACGTAGAGAATAATGTAAGTTCTCACCAAACGGTTCGTTAAATATCCGATTTAAATTAAGTTTTAAAATTGTTCAGTTTTAAAAAAAATATATATATATAATTGTTAACATACACCCTGCAATTTTTGTTGAACTTCTTTGTAACCGTGGTGGTATTGGCAAAAGTGAACCAATTTTTTTACACCGTGGGGATCAACCTCATAGCAACCTTTTAGTCAAGAAACTATGAAATTAATGTGATTTTGCACTATTTCCTGAAACAGGGGTAACATTGAAAATGCGAATCATTTTTCACATTGTGATTATCCAGCTCCATACCAATCTTTTAGTCAAGAAACATAGATTTGCAATTAAAAAAGATTACTCACATTAATGACCGACTTCTTTTAACACAAATGAATATTTTTTGTTAAATGGTTCACTTAGAGAATGTCACCCTTGTTTCAGGGAAAGTCGGCAAGAGTTGCAGGGCGTTTTAGGTTCACATGCGGCATATGCAATCGCGAACTTATACGAGTGTGCTTTTGAAAGTGCATATAATAATGTGAATCCCCAATGTAACATATCTTTGCAACTTAGATAAGATCGGAGATAATATTTGTTTTTAAGAAATGTTATGTCAGCGAAAAAAAAATGAATAAATTAAGAAATTTCGATTTTTGATATGACAACAGACTTTTAAATTGTTTATTAAAAATATTGATAAATAATTGTATTTTTAAGTAGGTGCGAGACACATGATACCGTGGTGACAAAACAACAACAAGACGAAATAATAGGTTTTAATGTTTATAAGGATGCATAAAGAATGAGGTCCGCATGTGAATACATATATTATATAGTTGGATTAATTTTCCCTTTTGGGCGCCGTTTAGTGGCTTCAGCCCCCCCAAGGGCGCTTATCCTTCACTTGCTTCTTGAAAAACATGTAAATCTTCAACTTTTCTTGAAGCGTTCTTCACCAGTCTCCGTCCTCAGCTTCAGAGGTAGCTGGTTCCAGCTCAACGGTCCCGCTGAGCCAAACGCCCTATCCCCAAAGCCCGTTCTGCTCCGTCGAGGTGGCATTTTCAGCCTGTTGATAGCATCACCTCTCGCTGAACGAAGGGTGCACCGCTTACCAACAATCTCCTCAACCTCACACAATTCGGGGCCGCTCCTCTGAGAGAGTAGGATCAACATCATATTCCGTGATCTGTGATCAACATAGACAAAGCCGTGTCGTCGTCACTCAGCCGGGTAGCTAGGGAAAATGTATACACATGTTCTCTTATAGGTTTCTAAGGACGGCAGTCTCACACAAGACAGAAAATAGTTCTTGCTCGAACGAGAAAATAGTCCGAAATTAAAAAAAAATGTTTAAAAGTAAAAACCGACCGCATTGTGGTATTTAAAATAATTTACTAACATTAAAATGTTTACTTATACTTTTTAAAGAACATTGATATTAGTGTGAATTAATAGAGAGGCCAAGTGACAAGTTCGTAGTCTAGTGGAAACGCTTTGGACTCGTAAATGGAAGGTTGAGGGTTCGAATTCTGGCGAAGTACAAAAATATACCATTTATATTTTCAAATATGCCAAATATCGATCACCAAGGGCCACAATCACAAAATTATTTTTAATTCAGCCTTATAGCAACTGAGTCTTGCTTGAGAATTAGTGCTTTGTAGCGGCAATCAAGCTCGTAAAAATTCCGGTCGATAGCTCAGTTGGTAGAGTACTTGCATTCCATACCAAGAGCAAGGGTTCGAACCCCACCGAGGGTGACGGAAATGATTTCCTTTTTCGGTGCTTATTTCAAGCCCAAAATAAAATCTGGCAAGGTTTATTCAGCCTTCATAAGAAATGAGAACCAGCGGAAACTGGGGAACTCCCACTTCGTCTGAAGTGGTTGGCGTGAGGTCGGCCCCCTTACCCGATTCAGCCAAGACCCACGAATCTAATAAATCGAAAATATATTTATATTTCCAACAATGCTCTTTGCAGGGCTGGAAGTCTCATCACCACGGTAATTCTAACCTACTGAATATCGGTAATATTTGTATAAAGATTAATCAGCTGTTTACTTGCGGCCATCTTCATACAAATATTACCGATATTCGGTAGGTAAGTATTACCGTGGTGATGAGACTTCCAGCCCTGGGATGTCGAGCTCATGATGATGATGATGATAAGCAGGTGTTTTTTGAAGCAAAAAACGTATAATATTATTTGGTTAAAAAACAGTATTTTGAATGATGATAATTCCTTTACCATAAAAGTCGAATAAATCAAATGAACATATTTCCCAATAAAGACTTCCATAATTTTTCGACTACCGTTTTTGTCATTTGAAAAATCATAAAAAAAAAATACAATACCTACTCGTGTTAGGTAAGCAAGCAATTTAAAAATACTTTTTCGCAGAATTTTTGTATTTAATTTTGAAAACAATTTGTGTAATTGACTAGACGCACATTTATTTACAGTTCTTCCTCAGTCGTCGTGCAGAGAGGGTGTCTCCTGAAGACGTTAGCTACGTCACTAACGAAATGTCAAGAATAATGTAAGTTGCTTTATGACGGTTCGTTAAACATTGGAGTAAATATTTTAACTGTGTAGTTATTATTGTAAATATGTCAATCGACCGCAATTCCAACTTACATCTAAGAAAATAAAATGTTTTTTTTTTGGATTCCGCCGGGAATCGAACTCTAACCCTCCTCTTCATCGATTCCGTAGTGTTAACCACTAGACTAAAAGGCAAAAGATTTAAAAATATTAACAAAGTAGGTAGGTACCTATTTTTTTAAAGGTCCATTCAGCCGTACAGCAACTGGGTCTTGCTTGAGAATTTGTGCTTTCTACAGCGACGACCAAGCTCGCAGAGGGCTCTTGAGTTGTAATACACACAAAAACTGCGCTCACCAAATAAGTTATCCTAATATTATTATTATTATTTAAAAAAAAGATTAGCAAAATTATTTTACTATGAAAAATAGTATGACGAGTACTTGTTAGGTTTTTTTTGTACATTTTGGGTATCTGACCCCCAAAGGTCAAGCAGATTCGAACCCGGATGCTGGGAGCAGCCTTGCGCAGTGCTGACGTCTCAACCACTGTGCCAAGAACCACTCGTGGAGCTCGTATTAGCACCCAGTGTAAAATTCCAAGTGATGTTTTTTTGTTGTTTATTTAATATTTTTTTTAGTATTTGTGATGAATAGGACAAACACATGTATCGCCACCTTAAAGGTGAAACTGAATAAGTGCTGATTCACTGATTTGAGAAGTGGTGGATAAAATATTTTATTGTGAATGAATGGAATATCCAGAGTCATAATAAAATAAGAACCTGTATGACGAAGGTTGTGACTCTGGAGGAAATGAAAGAAGTATGTAAGGACAGAAAGAAATGGCGGTTGATCTGTAATGTTGGCGGCTAGGGTTTATTAAATTGGAATTTGTTTTCTGTTTTAGTTTTGATGTCCATCCATATTATTATTTATTGATTTAAAAAACATATTTACTCAAAAACTATTGACATTATAAAAAAATGTTAAGTACTGCCTAACGGCGCTAAACAATGTATATTTCTGTTATTAAAAAGAAAAAAAAATCCAAAATACAGCACGCACACACGAAAAAAACGCTCAAAATGTGAAAAAAATCGTGTTTTTTTAAATATTTTTTTGTGGTGGCAATTCTTAAGATATATATTTGGTTACAAACTTAATAATTAAGATAAAAAATTAATAAACATGCTTGATGTTTTTCATTACTGTGACTATTTTGCTAAGAGCATAAAGTGTAAGAAACAAAAACGGCAGATTTAGGATTATAAGGCGCCTTAAAATAAATAGGCCCCGAATCACCACATGCGACCTCTTCGGGGATATCTGTGGAAATAACGCAGGCAATAAGGGACACCACATTAGATTAGTTGCGTTTTTTTAGTTGTGACGTCAAATAGCCGATAATTTTTTTATTGTGTCAAGTCCATTCACACAAAACGGCGCCCATCGATTGAAGCTCTCGCTATTATTATAGATGCACAAATATGAGTATTATTTAACTTGGGAGTTGCAAAAGAATAATTGGCAATATGCTGAGAGCAGTTGCAGAACCGCCCATATCGGGGAAACGTTGAGAAACACTCGAGGACTCGCGTCTGTAGGTGGACCAGAGAGACAGCGTGGGCGGGAGGTGATCAAAGCCATCAGCGGCATCCTCATTTTAACATCGCATTTTTATGATTATTATATAAGGTAGTGGGCAAGGTTTAGTCAGCCTTCATGAAAAAGGAGAGCTACGAACAATTAAATTTGTTGTAGATCTTCATTGACTTATAAGTTGATATGAGGCTGACCAACCATACTGTAAAAAATAGTTCACTTGGCAATGTTTCAGGGAAGGTCGGCAAAAGTTGCAGGGTTTGTGTTCATTTGAGGTTCGGTTTTAATTTGTAAGTACACATTCAGCATTTGTAAGCGCGAACATACACGTGTCTGTTTGTTGGCATGTATTTGATATAAATGAGTTTAGAATGTTAATATATCTTTGCAACTTAAATTATAGATTATAGCTTCGTATCCTTAAACTGACATTTGTTTTAGGAAGATATTTATAAACTTTATGGTCTTCATTTAATAGTGACATTAATGAAAGAAATCAGATGTATGACCTGATTACTTGTTTAAATTTTTTTTTTTTTTATAAATAAAACAATTTAAAACGTGTGGCCACAAATAATAGTTAAAAATGTATGCTTTTTTACGTTTATTTTGATACCTTATATTTTTGAAATGATTTTTTTTATATTTCAAGAGTGTTTTTGTATTTATTTCTTTGTAGGTTTTTCTTTTGATAATGTGAATCTATAATGTGTAGTCTAAGTTGCAAAGATGTATTGACATGTAAGGCTCGTATTTAATGCATGCCCACAAACAGGTACATGTCAGTTCGCGCTTACACATGCTGCATGTGTAGGTACGTACAGAATAACCAAACCTCACATGAACTTTGCAAGTTTCTACCGCCTTCCCCTGAAACCGGGATGGGATTAGCAAAAGTGGACCAAGTTTTACAGCATGAAGGGTCAGCCTCATATCAACCTATTAGTCAAGGAACACAAACAATTCGGAAAGTCAAATAAAAAGCATGCAATCAGATTAAAAACTAAACTTAATTAAATTCAATTAAATTAAATAAAACTTAAGCCCCCTAGCCGTTAACGTTGCATATCAGCCACCATTTTTTTCGGTCCTTGGCCCTTGCATACTACTTCATTCATTAAAAAAAAAAAACACTTTTTTAACTTAACAAAACACAAAAAAAAACTGAATATAAAAATATGTAATCTTCGAGATGGATCGTGTGAACTTTAATGTCGATCGGATAATTAATTAACAAAAAAAAATCCCCTAAGCTTGCGTAAGGCTGCCTCCATTGATATAAATATTTTATTTATATCGATGGCTGCCTCCCTTACATGTGAAAAAAATGAATACTGCATATTTTACTGCCCAATTGCCGCAGTAAAATACGCGATTAAAATATCAATGAAAAAAAAATGCAACAACATATTATTGTTTGTCTAAAAAATATATATATTATTTTACAAAAGGATATAATTTTAAAATGTCACCCATACCAGTTTTCGTTGAGCCAATCGTACGTAAAAAAAATAACACAAATAATATTGTTTTATTCGACAAAACATCGACAAGCAAATATGAACACTGTGACTCACGTTGTAGAGACTGGATTGGCGTATTTTGATGAGTGATTTTTTTGTTGTTGTGGCTAGAGATGTTTTGGGGTCCTACTTCTTACAGATTCCTTGCTCACATGTGTAATTTTACCAAACTTGTTTTATCAGCGAGTCATCAACAGAAAAAAAACAAAAACGTAAAAAAATCCTTTTCTAGTGAAATATATTTTCTGATTATTTATTACGTTCGTTTTTAGACCGGTAACATAGTTCAGTGGTAGCACGTCAGACTCTGAATGGAACGTTGTGGGGTCGAATCCCGGCGGAGCACAAAAATATACCATTTATGTTTTCAAATTTGCTCTTCGCCGGGTTGAAAAATTCATAAACCTTTACCAATGACCGGTCACCAAAGGTCATCCAGCCTTACAGCAACTGGGTCTTGCTTGAGAATTGGCGCTTTGTAGCGACGACGATCAAGCTCGTAAAAAAGTAGATAGCTCGATTGGTAGTATGCTTGCATTCCATGCCGAGAGCAAGGGTTCGATCTCAAGGTTTACTCAGCTGTAACTGTAACTGTATTCTGCCGCCGTTCCACTAGGGGTGGCCGGTACCTCCGCAGATGCGCCTCCACTTTTTTCTGTCCTTACAAACCACTTTCATTTCCTCAATATTCATCACCTTTTTCATACATACTCTTCTCTTATTCTCACTCTGCAGGTTCCATTCTTTCGCAATCTCACCTATTTGGTCTAACCATTCTTTCCTCGGCCTTCCCCTTCCGCGCTTTCCTCTGACATTTCCTTTGTACACTTTCTTCGTTAGTCGTTCATCATCCATTCTTTCGAGATGTCCGAACCATCTCATCGTACTTTTTTGTACTTTCATTCTCATATTCAGCCCTCACAAGTAATGATAACCAGCCCCCCCGGAACTGGGAAACCCCCACTTCAACTGAAAGTGGTTGGTGTGAGGCCAGCCCCCTTAGCCGTTAAAATAAATAGGTCTCGAATCGCCACATGCGACTCCTTCGGGGATAATGCAGGCAAGAAGTATTCTTTATGTGTAGCTTAGTTGCATTTTTGCGTCCCCTTAGTGCTTGTTTGTCTTATGTCCATCATAAGTAATTTCACATGAGGAACGTTTGTATGTGTACTGGATTAATGTGCCTTATGAAAACTGTACATCGATTTAAAAAATATTTAACGCAAATCTCACAGTATAGTTTTTTCCGTTTTTATTTTAGCCCAAATTGTGCAGAATGTGATTCTTAAGACAATTTCATTGAAATGTCATCTTTGAATCAAATGGTAGATAAGCCAAACAAGCACTGAGGAACGATCTGTCAACGGATGCCAATTTCTATATATTTCACGCAAGTAAAAAAAAGCAGCATGTACAGCGCAACTTCTCACTGCGTTGTTACCAAAAGGGTCGCACGTGACATGTGGAAACTATTTATTTTCACAGGAAAGTTCCGTCAACCACTTCAATCGAAGAGGGAGTGTCCCAGCTCCTGATGAAATGGTTCTGGTGAAGGCTGAGTTCAGCTTGCTGGTATTTTTATTTTGAATTTGAAATACATAAACACCGCACAAAATCGTTTCTGACATCCTCAGTGGGGATCAAACCATTGCTCTCGGCATCGAACGCAAGCAATTCTACCCACTGAGCTATTGATCGGACTTTTAACGAGCTTGGTCGTCACTACAAAGCGTCAATTCTCAAGCAAGACCCAGTTTGTTGTAAGACTGGATGGACCTTTGGTAACCCGTCTTTGGTAAAAATATAGGAACGAAGAGCATTTTTGAAAATATAAATGGTATTTAATATTTTTTAGTGTTGATCTGTTAACACAGTGAAAGTCCATTTTTATAAATATTTAAAAATATAAATGGTAAAACATTGTTTTAATTCACTTTATTCTTTTTTTTTTGCTCGAATATTTTCGCCTAATGAGGCATCTTCAAGAGCAGAATGGTTATCATTCTGCTCTTGATTCGAACCCAAGACCTTCCATTAACAGGACCGAAGTGTTACAATTAGTCTACGGACCAGTCCTACTATATGTTGAATTAAAAGGTTTTAACAGTAGGGGGAAAACTACGTTTAAAAATACTTTATATTAATATTAATTTTTAATACCTGCTAAATTAAAAATTTAAATAAAGCTTTATTTTTGTGGCAAAACCCAATGATGTCAAATCGGAAATAAAAACAAGTTTGCGAAATTCGTCAGAGGAGGTTTTTGTTGTTGTTCGTCGATTAAAATAAAACCCATCAAAAGATAAGTGTCTCTATGATACTGACTTTATGATACTTAGGATATATTTTATTTGATTAGTCTGTCAATTGTGTAGAGGTAGCCTCATAGGATTATGGAATATTTGACATTGTATTGGTAGAATGCTTGCATTCTATGCCGAGAGCAAGAGTTCGATCTCAACGCTTACTCAGCCTTCACAAGAAATGAGAACCAGCCCCCTCGAAAGCTGGGAAACCCCCACATCAACTGAAAGTGGTTGGTGTGAGGCCGGCCCCCTTACCCGTAAAAATAAATAGGTCGCGAATCGCCACATGTGACCCCTTCGGGGATAACGCAGGCAAGAAGTTACACTATTTGCGTAGTTTAGTTGCGTTGCGTTTTTGCGTTTTATTAATGTACCTAATCTATCTATAATCTAAGCTGCAAGGATATGTAAGCATTTAAGGCTCATATGAAATGCATGCCCACAGACAGGCACATGTAGGTTCGCGCCTACACATTCTGCATGTGTGCATACAAGTAAAGAAAACCTCACATGGACATAAACCTTGCAACTCCTGCCGCCGTTCCCTGAACCGGGGTGGCATTGGCAAAAGTGAACCGATTTTTACAGCACGGGTGGTCAGCCTCGTACCAACCTATCAGTCAAGGAGCTGTAATCAGTAATGGAGGTCTCAAATCAAACAAAGAAATTGGACTCGGAAGTTTCAGATTTTGAGTTTTAAAAATGACCTTCTGCATACTGTGTACAAGATAGTTAAAACAACTAAGTGGCATTTAATTTTATTTTTATTTTTTAGTCTGTCACTTCTGTAGATATGTACCTACGTCAAGAAAGAATATTATGTCAATAAATATCTAAAAAATTATCGCCACCTTTGAAAGGTTAAACTGAATAAGTGCTGATTCACTGATTTGAGAAATCTTGTATGGAACATTATATTTGGAGTAACTTCTCATAGTAAGTGAACTAATTATAACGAAGTGCTCGTGAAAAACTTCTAAGATACAGGATTTTTACGTTTTGTCACGAAAAATAACCTATAAAAAAACATATTCTGAAGTAATTTTTCCGATTATGAGGAGATTTTTTCTACTTATTTGTTTAACTGTAAAATGTGGATATTTAAACATTTAATTTGGACAGAAACATTAAAAATTCCACACATTTGTTTTTTAAATAATCTAGATCGACTTATACATTATTTCTTTAACCTGCTAATGCATCATTTTTAAAAGCGTTTTTATAATGAAATAAAATTATATCGTCACCTTAAAGTAAAAACTGAATAAGTGCTGATTCACTGATTTGAGAAATCCTGGAAAAACATTTTATTAGGTGCAACTTCTCATAGTAAGTGAACTAATTATAATAAAGTGCTCATAAATACCTTATGAACTACAGTATTTCACACATTATCAGTGTTTTCTCTCGTAAAAAATAGAAAAAAGTGCATTTATCTGAGAAACCCATGTTAGCTTAGTATGTCACTTATTCAGTTTTTTAACCTTTATGGTGTCGAAGTTTAAAAGCTTAATCAATTAATTAAAATGCAATAAAACTCACTTATGAAGTGTTTAAATCCAACTGAACGAAGCACTATGTTTGTACAATCACAAAGTTTTTTTTTCGTTCACCACTCGGTATCGTTTTTCAGGAGTTTTTTTTTATTTCACTTATAGTTCGTGTAATGTATACTTCGTATTTTCGCGTATAATTTTTTAAATATATCTTGGACCCCGCCGTTTTGAGGACAGCCGGGGAAGTTAGTCGGTCGACGTTTCTTGACTAAATGGACATGCGCACGAGTAGGCCGCTGGCTTTTATAGGTAAAGCCAAAGGTGCGCGAGGTTTGATTCTGAGAAATTAAGAAGAATATCGGAATTGATTAACTCTACAAAGCATCATCTGAGCTGCAAATTTATGTAGATTAATCTATAATCTAAGTTGCAAAGATTTATTAACTTTAAAATTCATATCAAATGCATCCTCCTTGACTGATAGGTTGGTATGCGGCTGACCACCCATACTGTAAAAAATGGTTCACTTTGCCAATGTCACCCCTGCTTCAGGGAAGGTCGGCAAGAGTTGCAGGGCTTATGTTCATTTGAGATTGGGGTTTTTATATTGTAGGTCCACATGCAGCATGTGTAAGCGCGAAATTATGCATGTCTGCTTGTGGGAATGCATTTAATATGAATCTCAAATGATACATACCTTTGCAGCTTAGATTTAAATTAGATTTAGAAATGCGTAACCACATACACACAGTTATAAAGTCGCGCTTACAAAATATGTTCCAAATTAAAATCCAAACTTCAAATGAACATAAGGCCTGCAACTTATGCCAACCTTCCCTGAAACGGGTGTCATTGGCAAAGTGAACCATTTTTTACAGTATCTAAGCTGCAAAATTGTGTATAATAACAATAATCATCTATAGATTAAAATAAAAATTGTTTTGTTTTAATTCACATGAGTGAGTGAATCGTATACAAAAATAAACTCATGTGAATTAAAACAAAGTAATTTTTATTTTAATCTATTAAAATGAACTTTCATGAAGTTATTGCTGAAAACCTAGATAATATAATAATCATCTATACCTAATCTAAGTTACAAAGATATATTAACATATTTGTAAAATTATTACAATAAATTAAATAGCTGAATGTTTATACGGATCGTTAGTGGACAATCCGAGCTGTCTCGACGTTTCGTTGACGTCTTATCCAATTATCATTAGGAGAGGCATCCTTGTTGGTGGAAGGCACACCAACGAAACGTCGAGAACATTGGGATTCTCCACAAACGGTTCGTAAAAATATCTGGCAAATTCCATTATAAGATATATTACATTGAAAATTTACCTTAAATGAATGCTCACAAGCAGACACGTTGAATTTCACGCATCCATGTGTACTTACAAATTAAAAACCAAACCTCAAATGAACATAAGCCCTGCAACTTTAGCTGACCTGCCAACCTGCTGAAACAGGGTGATATTGGCAAAGGGAACAATTTTTTTACAGAATGGGTGATCAGCCTCATACCAACTTATCGATTGTTAAAATAACAGGCACTAAGTTCTAAATTTTTCAATTTTTAAACAGATAATTGTTGTTCCTTGACTTATAGGTTGGTATGCGGCTGACCACCCATGCTGTAAAAATGGTTCACTTTGCCAATGTCACCCCTGTCTCAGGGAAGGACGGCAAGAGTTTCAGGGTGTATGCCCATTTGAGATTTGGTTTTTATGTTGTAGGTTCACATGAGGCATGTGCAAGCGCGAACTTGTATGTGTCTGGTTGTGAGAATGCATGTAATGTGAATCTCCAATGTAACATATCTTTACAAATTAGATTAGATTAGATTAGATAATTACTTATGCGATTTGGTGCTAAATCTGGAATGTCAGTCGCAAGGATATTGTAAGTTCACGCCGGCACATGCTGCAAGAGTGTTCATAAAATAGAAACCCAAGCCTCACATATATACACCCTAAAACTCTTGCTGATCTTCCCTGAAACAGGGGTGACTTTGACAACAGTGAACCTTTTTTTTAAGTATGGGTGATCAACCAAATACTTAACTTTATGTCAAGGGCAAAAAAAATACAAAAAACCATATAAAATACCTATGTATAAATTAAATAAAAATCTGTTGCTATTCCGCTAGGGGTGGCCAAAGTCTCTGCGGATTTGCCTCCATTTTTTCCTATACTTGCATACCTCGTACAATGCATTCATAACCATCACCTTTTTCATACATTTCAACCATGCGGCGAGTAGAACCTATTTTTTTACAGGTAAGGGGAACGGTCTTACGCCAACCACTTCAATTGAAGTGTTACTTTCCCAGCTCCCGAGCGGGCTGGTATTTATTTATTGTGAAGGCTGAGTAGTCCTTGAAAGTAGCTTATTTTGGGCTTGAAATAAACACCGAAATAATTTATGATCCCCTCGGTTGGATTCGAACCCGAGCTCTCGGCATGGAATGCAAGCACTCTCCCAACTGAGCTATCGACCGGATTCTGAAGATTTTATATTTTTGAGTGGTCAGTCTCGCCGCGGCCCTTTTTTTTAAATGTTTTTCACGATTCTGTCATTTAAAATAAATTGTAAAAATATTCATTGTTAACAATGTCGAAATGTATGCAGAAATTTCGCAATGACAGAAAAGTTCAAGATCTACTTAAAAAAAATATGCGAAGTATGATGGTACAATGAATAATTTAAACTGGTCACGAAAATATGCCTCTAGATTTTCATATATTTTAAATAAAATGTCAATCATTTATTTGCCAATAAAGATTTTGCCAAAAATAAAAAAGACACGTAGCGAATGAATGGTATATCCAGAGTCATAATATAAGGAGAGCTTGTATGAAGAAGTTTACGACTCGGGATGAAATAAGAGAAGTATGTAAGGTCAGAAAGAAATGGAGGTTGATCTGTAATGTTGGCGGCTAGGGCTAGGGTTTTTCAAAAATGTTATTTTATTTTAGATTTGTTTTTAATGTTTATACATATTATTATTTGTTTATTTCAAAACGTAATTTGTTGTGTATGTTCCTTGACTTATAGGTTAGTATGCGGCTGACCACCCATGCTGTAGAAAATGGTTAAATTTGCCAGTGTCACCCCATGTTTCAGGGAAGGACGGCAAGAGTTGCAGGGTGTGTGTTCTTTCAGTGTTTCTCTTGAGATTTGGGTTTATGTTGTAGGTTCACATGCGGCATGTGCAAGCGCGAACTTGTACGTGTCTGCTTGTGAGACTACATATATGTATATGTAATGTGAATCCCATATCTTTGCAACTTAGATTAGATTAGATACAACTCTCTATCTTGTGGAGCCTCAGTCTATGGTCCACTGACACCTAAGACTTGACTTATTTGTTGTCATTATCACCTTGTAGTCTCACCACCATCCTCCAGGACTCTCTGTCTTGTGCAACCTCAGTCCATAGTCCACTGACACCTAAGACTTGACTCTTTTGGTGTCACTATCACCTTGTAGACTCACCACCATCCTCCAGGACTCTCTGTCTTGTGCAACCTCAGTCCATAGTCCACTGACACCTAAGACTTGACGCTTTTGGTGGCACTATCACCTTGTAGTCTCACCACCATCCTCCAGGACTCTCTGTCTTGTGCAACCTCAGTCCATAGTCCACTGACACCTAAGACTTGACTCTTTTGGTGTCACTATCACCTTGTAGACTCACCACCATCCTCCAGGACTCTCTGTCTTGTGCAACCTCAGTCCATAGTCCACTGACACCTAAGACTTGACTCTTTTGGTGTCACTATCACCTTGTAGACTCACCACCATCCTCCAGGACTCTCTGTCTTGTACAACCTCAGTCCATAGTCCACTGACACCTAAGACTTGACTCTTTTGGTGGCACTATCACCTTGTAGTCTCACCACCATCCTCCAGGACTCTCTGTCTTGTGCAGCCTCAGTCTATGGTCCACTGACACCAAGACTGTACTTTCTTGATGTCACAAGTGACACGTTAATTGTTGCATCATATGCCAGCTATTTAAGTAGATATTTAGGTTAGTAACTATACATTTATTATTTGTTTATTTTTTCACCGTCTCCGCTTTCCTTAATTTGCTACCAATTATGTTTAATACGTAGTTTTGCATGCATAACTAACGAGAAAATTCAAATTGAACATTTTCTTTACATTCCGAGTTGTGAAATTTTTCAGAGAAAATAATTGGACTTAATTGGAGTTTCGACATTTCGCTAATAGCTTCTCGGAAAGCGATGCACTGAAATAAGATGTAGGGAAATTTTTGCAGGAAAAACAGCTGACAAATTTATTTTTTAAAGTCCTTATAATGAGCTGAGAATCACAAAAATAAAACTGATTCCTTGACATAGGTTGGTATGAGGCTTACCACCTATGCTGTAAAAATGTTTCACTTGTTAGGCTTAGGTTGGAATTACAGTCGTTTGACATATTTACAATAATTATAACTACACAGTTAAAAATTACTTATCGGATATTAGACGATCCGTTATAAGAAAACTTAAATTATTTTAGACATTTAGATAGACACCTTCTCTGCACGACGACTGAGGATGAACTCACTTCACTTTTCATATGTTAACACTGCTTCAGGAAAAGTCAGCAAAAGTTGTAGAGCTTATGTTTATTTGAGATTGGGTTTTTTGTGTTATAAGTCCATATGCGGCATCTGTAAGCGCGAACTTATATGCGTCTCTCTGCGTGTAGGAATGCATTTCATATAAATCTTAAATGCCACCCTATCTGCCACCCTAAATATCGCCACCCTAAAGGTAAAATTGAATAAGTACTCATTCACTGATTTGAGAAATCATGGATTAAATATTCTATTGGGTGTAACTTCTCATAGTAAGTGAACTAATTATAAGGAAGTGCTCATGAACAACTTCTAAATTACAGGATTTTCACATTCTTGTAGTATTTTCTCTCGCAGAAAATAGGGAAAAAGATGCATTTATCTGAGAAACCCATATTGGCTTATATGTCACTTATTCAATTTTACCGATGAGGTATCGATATCTTTGCAACTTAGATTATAGAATAAGCTTCCTGGAAATGATTGGAAAATTCAATGTTTTGACTAATTCTGAGAAAAACTACGTAAATATTTTCATCAGGTATTTCTAGTTTGTTTTACTTGCATTATAATTGCTTGAACTAAAATAAAACAATCTATTTTGACCTTTTCGTCCAATATCAGTGTTAGAGATAAGGGAATGGTATTAGTTTACAAGACATGAAATTCAATGAAATTGTTTCTCTGAAATTTGATTTCAACACGTTTTACCATAGTGTAGTGTTTTTGGGGTTCAAAAAAGTCTTTAAATAAAAAAAAACCGGTCTTCTTTCATGGATATTTATTTTACACTTAAATTTATTTAACAATTTATATTTATTTTTAACAATTCACATTTATGGTGTAGCACTTTACATTTACTTCACAGTTGACTTCAATGTCTTTCTTGTTCAGAAGCAGAGCGACGTATATGGACTGACTCTTGCGAGCCGCTTGCAGCCCTTAATATTCCTAAATACAGTAGTTGCTAGAAGCCAATTTTGCTAGAACCTTCAAGAACAAAAAGCTTCCAGTAGGTACATAATTGAATGTCTCTTTCCTAGGTACTTGTAATAATTACTCCAACTCTCATCGGCTATTAGTACACCTACCTACCTACATAACATTAACGAGTATAGTATTTGTTATTTACATAACACTACCCTCCACCTAGACTGTTTCGTCCCGCAACAGTCTTGACTCAGTGTAGGTAGGGGCAGGCTGATACACGTTGACACCCTGTGGTCAGGAAGAAGTGGCAGTCCACGGATTTCTCGCCCCTGGCTCTCGGCTGCGCTTGCTCGCAACACTCCGCGACACTGATGCCGGTTCCTGAGAACACTGCCTCAATCATACTTTGGATGATCCTCCAGTCTCAATTAGCGCGGCCGCCACCCATCTTCGGTATCGCCAGACGCGCCTGCTGATCCTCCAGCATGTAGTCACGCAGCTCAACAAGACCGTCCCACAAAGCCTTGTAGTCACCTTCCAGGTTGCTGGAATCTGGGACAACCAGGCAGTATGCTTGTTGACGCCCCTTCGGTAGTCTCAGAGCTCTTCCTTGCTGGCTGCTCGAGGGTTGCGGTTCTCCGAACTTGTATCGGAAGACCCGTGCAATTCCTCTAGACATATCCAGATCTTCCGGTACACTGCATGCCAGAGTGTGATCCCGAGTGACCTCAAATAAGTCCTTCTGGACTTCCGTGGTCACTCCATTGCGAAACTTCTGTCCCGCCTTTGCGTTCTCCCAAAACATCTCAAAGGCTGGTGATCTTTCGGATGCGACGCTTTGTTACAACCTAGCCGCAACCAAGCTACACATATAGTGTAACATATTGCCTACGTTATCTCCGAAGGGGTCGCATGTGGCGATTTTGGGACTATTTATTTTTGCAATTAAGGGGTTACGGTAACTGTAACTGTAACTGTAACTCTGTCGCCATTCCGCTAGGGGTGGCCAGAGCCTCTGCAGAGTTGCCTCCATTTTTTCCTATCCTTACATACCTCTTTCAATTCATTCATATCCATCACCTTTTTCATGCATTTTCTTCTTTTACGCTCACTTTGTATATCCCATTCTTTCACAATCTCCTCAATCTGATCACTCCATACTTTTCTCGGTCGTCCCTTCCCTCTTTTTCCTTTCACACTTTCTTTGTATACATACTTTGTCAGTCTATCATCGTTCATTCTTTCCACATGCCCAAACCATCTCATCACATTCTTTTGTACCTTAACTTTCACATCCTCTTTCAAATTACATTCTTTTTTTACCCATTCATTCCTAACTCTATCCCTCAGAGTTTTTCCTGTCATGCTTCTCAAATGCTTCATTTCCACCGTACATACTTTACTCATTTCGCTATCATTCACTGTCCATGCTTCACTTCCATACATCAAAGTCGGTAACAATATGCCATTGTGTACCGCCATTCTCAGATCCATCGTCAATCGCTTGTTCTTTGCTATTCTTCCTATTGCACCGACCACTTGCTTGCCCTTACACATCCTATTCTCAAGTTCTCTTGTCATCTTTCCATTCTTCTCAAACATACTTCCCAAGTATCTAAATTCATCCACAATTTCAACTTTCGTACCATTCAACATGAGCGTGCATTCTTCATTTTCATCCATTCTGTCAAAAATCAGTTTATTAAATCACGGTGTTTATTACAAAACGCAAAATGAATACCGGCAAGGTTTACTCAGCCTGTACAAGAAATGACTACCTCGGCAGCTGGAAAACCCTCACTTCAACTGAAGTGGTCAGCGTACGAGTTAAGGCCCCTTATCTTAAAATTAAATAGGTTCACTTGCTACACGCGACCCTTTCGTGGAGATTTCGGCAAGAAGCTACGCTGTATGCGTAGCTTTGTTGCGTCTTTTTACGATGCGTTAAACTTTTTTATTAGTAAGTGCTGATTCACTGATTTGAGAAATCGTGGATAAAACATTTTATTGGGAGTAACTTCTCATAGTAAGTGAACTAATTATAAGACAGTGCTAATGAAAAACTTCTAAACTACACGATCTTTACACATTTTTAGTGTTTTCTCTCGTAGGAAATAGGAGGAGAGGTGCATTTATCTGAGAAACCCAATGTCAATTATTCAGTTTTACCGTTAAGGTACCGATATGTTAAATGCAACCTCAGTATTCACCCTTTTAGGTCTACAAATTACGAATACTAAAACTGATCAACATAGTAGCTAACGAATTAGGTCATGACATATGTCATGTTCTGATTTAAATGAAAATGCGATTACTCCAGATGACGTTTATTAATTATAGTGTTTCTATTGAAATTAATGATTTGTAATCAACACCATACGTTCAAACATAACTAAAATACATATAAACTTAAACGCTCAACAGAGGCGCTGATTTTAGTTTCCATACTATTTTTTTTTTGTAAAACGCTTTAAACTGTTTTACGTTTGGATAATAAATATTCCATGACGTTATTTTCCTTATATAGAATTTGTCACATATTTATCGTGATAAACCAAATGCGGCAATGTAGGATTTTATAAAAGAAATGAGAAAAATATGTGGATGGAAAGAAAATTTAATTCTCTTTGTTTGAGTATGTGTAAAGCAGTTTTAAAATGGTACTAGATGGCCGCTTTTGATTCTACACGATAAAGAATTTGCAAGTTATTATTTTACATCGATGAAGGTCTGCTATGATCCCATAATGACACAATGCTCTCATCTGTAATCTAAGTTGCAAATTTTTATAATCTTTTGTTTCGAATGTGTAATTTGTGTCTGTGAAGTCTCTAAATGAAGGCACTTAAATAATTGTATTTGAATTTGTTCGAGTTTGTGTGAGTGTTTACTCGAATATTCTTAGGCCCGGTATATTGAAGTGTAGTAATATTTTAGTTAACCATTACTTGAACTTGTATTCAAAATACTCAATCTCGAGTTAACTAAAACCGAACATTGCCGAGGTATGATGCCACGCCCCCAAATCTTGAAAATCATTAAAATGCCATTCAAAAGCTTTAAAACAAAGAACTATTCATAAACATCATATACCTAACCTTCATTAAGCTAGAAAACGACACAAAAATGTTCAGTTTGCAACAGTTTTGATGTATCCTTACATTAAAAAAGAACAGCCGCTGTCAGTGAAGCGCCGCCATCTTGAAAATCGAAAGTTAAAGTTACTAAATATTTACTGGCGAAATTCGGTGAGTGAAATATTATGATGATTTCACTAAAATTGCATTTTAGTTAACTTTACGATACTTCAAAATACCGGGCCTAAGTAGGTTATTCTGGCGAAATCTCGCATGCGCCAGGCCACAATTGTTTGCGCTTACATATCGACTGCTCCAAGGAAGAAGGAATAACTCCGAAATTTAGGTTTTTGACTTATTTCCATTTCTGTAGGTAACAAATCATTACCTTCATTCCAAGATGACAGCCGTGTCTCTATCTCTTTTAAATTCGTTAATAAATGAATGTGAAAAATAGTTTATATGTTGTACTCCATGGAATAAATAACATTAAATTGGCTTTCCTGCAAAACTAGCTTTTTTTTTTGACTTAGTGCTGTCTTCCTTGGAGCAGTCGATATGCGCATGTGGACTTATAAGGTAACATATCCCCTGCAACTTTTGCCAGCCTTGCCTGAATCAGAGGTGACATTGGCAAAGAGAACCTTTTTTCACAGTATCAATTGTCACCCTCATACCAACCTATAAGTCAAGGAAGTCTCGAATGCCAATATATCTTTGCAACTTAGATTGTATGTATAGAACCGGTATTGCAAGTAGGATTTCCTTGGAATTTTATATTAGTTTGATTAGATCTGCCACTGGGTATTATTTACAGCACTGGAACAATATTTCACGTGTGGTATCCAGCCTCACGCCACATCATCACTCAGAGCCGCTGGTAAACACGTCCTGATCATATGCATGTGTGTTTCGGTCAAGGTGGACACAGCTGATTCACCAAGATGGCGGGAAACACATCAAACTTGTTATCAATGACGCTACTACCAAAAAAACGCTACCAGGCTACACATAGGTCCTGTTGCACCAACCTCCATTCAATATTTGATTGACACGTCAAATTTGATTGCTTAGGGCAGGGGTCTGCAACCTGCAGCTCGCGAGCCACATGCGGCTCCATAGACATCTAGAGTCTCTAGAATCGAGGGAGTCTCCCGCACAGGATTTCTTAAAAAAACTCAAATATTAAAATTTATCAAAGAAAAAACACTTCTTATCAAAGAACACAAAAATCGTTGTCGTACCGATTCTACGTATGTATCTCTCAGCCACTTTTACTCGTTTTTCACTCCCCTCCACACCCCGTCGACGCTATTTATTGCTGGAAAGCAAACATTTTACTTTTGTTTATTTTGCTTTAATTTATTTTGAATTTTTTTGAGTTACCAAGTCTATTCGTATTAGAACCAGGATTTTAGATAATAGTATAAAAATATGAATACATGTAGAAATAATTGTTTAGGTACATAATATTGTGTAGAAGTTCTCCACGCCTGAGACACAGGATTTTCCTAGTTCAGGCACATGTACATATTATTTTCTTGTTAAGTTAAATTCCTTATGTGTACAAATGTAATGTAATGTAATGTTAAGATGTGCTTTGGTATACATTTTTGTAGTAATTTTTGTACAATTATTTGTTGTATATTTTTAATGAATAAATTAATATTATATTTTGTATTGTTTGTGTATTAACACTGTGAAAATTCATAATGTTTAGTTTACAATTTTTTGAAGGAATTCAAAGAAAACACTGTTAATAGAATTATTTTACTGAATATTTTACCTACCTAACTGAGATTTGTACCTCTTGACCAATTTTATTATTTAAAAAAGACTTATAATAAATTATTTAGTTTTTATTTCTTTATTACCATATAGATCTTTTCATTATTTTATTATATAAAAATTTTTTGCTCAATGTTTTTACCTACCTGACTATAATTTATACCTATTGACTGGATTTAATGAGGTGTCTTTTGCTGTAATCATACCTGATGATGACCTACTAGGTCGAAAACGCGTTTGTAATTTATTTTAAAGATTCTAATCTTTTTAAATATATTTGAGTGAAAATAAACAGTGTTTTCTTTGAATTCCTTCAAAAAATTGTAAACTAAAATTTATTATTATTTTTATTATTTAAAAAAAAAATAAAAAAAATGTGGCTCTTTACACTCTTTGAATTTTGTAAATTGTAATATTTGACTCAGGTTGCCGACCCCTGGCTTAGCTGGCCTTAGAACTTCTAATCTACAGGACTTTCACACTCTTTTAGGGCCTGTTGCACCAAAATCCAATCATACAAAAATCAAAATTAAGTGTGATTTCTCCCATCAAAGCAAAAATTTGGTTACATACACGTAAATCAGCTGATGCACATCATCTTTCCTGTTCAAATTCCATCATATTATTATCCACTTTCGAGAAATATTTAACCGAGGTCCTTACTACAATTAAGCAATCAAATTTGATGTTTCAATCAAATATTGATTGGAGATTGGTGCAACAGGTCCATACAACAGGTCCAGTCGATAGTTCAGTTTGTAGAGTGCTTGCATTCCATGCCGAAAGCTCGGGTTCGAATCCCACCGAGAGTGTCAAAAATGATTTCCTATTTCGGCATTTATTTAAAAAACCCTAAAATAAAATAGCCTTCACAAGAAATGAGTACCAGCCCCTCGGTTCCATGTTCCTTGACTTATAGGTTGGTATGTGGCTGACCACCCATACTGTAAAAAATAGTTCACCTTCTTGGGAAGACGAACAAGAGGTCACCAGAGAGCTTCATACTTGGATGATCAACAATGTTTTCAAAGAAGAGCAAAACCCATAGTGAGTCACCAATTTTTTTTGGAATAAATATTAAATGTCTTTTTTCTAATATCTAGTGACGATATTTTTTCGTGTATTTCGGCCATTATCACCCGCACTAGGTCAATTTAATTCATTACAAAACCACATCCTCATTGGGTGAGTAGATTATTTCAAGGCGGTGGTGTATTTGGTGAGCGCTGTTTTTGCGTGAATCACACTTCAAGGACCCTCCGAGAGAAAAAGGTTGTGGGTTGAATCCCAACGGAGCACAAAAAAATACCATTTATATTTTCAAATTTGCTCTTCGCTCTGGTTGAGAAATTCATAAAACGTTTACCAAAGACCGGTCATCTAAAGTTCCATCAAGCCTTACAGCAACTGGGTATTGCTTGAGAATTGGCGATTTGTAGCGATGTTCAAGGTCGTTAAAAGCCTAGTTGGTGGAATGCTTGCATTCTATACTGAGAGCAAGGGTTCGATCCCCACCGAGGGTGTCAGAAATGATTTCCCGTTTCGGTGTCTATTACAAACCCAAAATAAATACCGGCAAGGTGTACTTAACCATCACAAGAAATGAAAACCAGCCCCCTCAAGAGCTGGGAAACCCCCACTTTAACTGAAGTGGTTGGTGTGAGGCCGGCTCACTTACTCGTCAAAATAAAAAGGTCCCTAATTGTCACATGCGACCCCTTCGGCGATAACGTAGGCAATAAGTTACGCTTTATGTGTAGCTAAGATGCGTTTATTGCATTTCATATTGTCTCGCTGTCACGCTGCTTGTTTATGTGCTTTCCTTGGTGCGTGTGTGTTCACATTGTCTGCGCATGCGTACTGGCATGTGTGTGTGTGTGTGTGTGTGTGTGTGTGTGTGTGTGTGTGTCATTGACTTATGATATCTGTGGACTCGAATTTATGTAAACGAAAATAGATAAAATGTGTGTTTCAACTTACTTATGAAAATGGTCATTAGTAAGAAAGAGAACAAACACTTTGACAGTTGCATTTCCATGTGCACAAAAAAACTCCGGTGAATCTAAAATATTAATAGAAAGGTGGCAACTATGCCTTGAGCAGTCCGAACATAGACGCATACGGGGCTATTCTTAGACATTTTAGTCGTCGGTTGAGCCCATGCTTTGACAAACTAATGATGCATTTCTATGAAGACTTGTTAATCCAAGATGGCCGCAAGTGAACAGCTGATTTGTTTTCATACAAATATTACAAAATTCGGTAGGTAAGAATGACTGTGCTGATGAAACTTCCAGCGCAGGCACCATTAGTTTGTCAAAGCGTGGGCTCAACCGACGACTAAAATGTCTAAGAATAGCCCCGTAAGGGTATAAATCTTGTGATCAATGAAATCGACGAATTTTAAAGGTTAAAGGCATTATTTTAAGAAATCATGACATGTGTTGTAATTGGGTGTAAAAACACAAACTGGAGAAAGCAAGAAAACATAAAATTCGACACGTTAGAACATGTTTTGTATGACTACACACCTGCTACGTTTGACAGGACTGAGACGAATGTGGTAGATAGTAAGTATCCATGCAGTAAGTTAGTTTCTGTTCCTCTGTGTGTGTGTGCACCTACAGGCTATGGAGGTAAACAAGGTCGTCTCGCCGAGCCGAGGAAAGAAAACTGTGACGTCACTAAAGGTCACGTGGGGGACCCAGAGATGGCCGGGCGGAGAGGCAACCAGAGATCCCCAAACATGCCTCACAATTTATTTATTTTTATTTTTAAGAAACTCTAGGAGTCCATGATACTTGCTGCAGTGCCGCAGAGGTGTTTACGAGCTTTGTCGTCGCTACAAATCGTCAATACTCAAGCAAGACCCAGTTGCTGTGAGGCTGGATGGACCTTTAGTGACCGGTCTTTGGTAAAGGTTTTATGAATTTTTCAACCCAGCGAAGAAAATATTTCAAAATGTAAATGGTATATTTTTTGTGCTGCGCTGGGATTCGAACCCACAACCTTCCATCTACGAGTCCGAAGTGTTGCCACTGGACTACAGACCGGTCTGGTTATTTACGGCTAGGTCGATTCAAACACGAGCTCTCGGCATGGAATGCAAGCGCTCTACCATCGGTTTCCCTTTTAAAATGAGGCAAAAATGATAATAAAGTAGACTGCATGGTTTCAACGGGGAAAAATACGTATTGTTTCTTAGGTTTTAAATGTATTTTTTTTTACTTTGGGCCTATATTTTTTAACTACTTAGTTGCCTTATTTTAAAAGGGAAGCCGATGGGAATCGAGTTGTATGGCACCCTTCGCCACGGATGACTACACAACTGCAACGTTTGACAGGACTGAGACAAAAGTGGTAGACAGTGTGTATCAATGCAGGAAGTTAGTTTCTCTTCCTCTATGTTATTGCTCAATCATCAGAAACTTTTAAGGGACGGGGTTGAGGATCGCTGCTTGCCATACTCCAAACGAAAGTAAAAGTGCGAACATGCGATAATGATGATGATGAGAAAATGTTCATCAGCGCTTACATGTGGGTCACCGTGGAGCGCACTACTCTCATAACACATTGTTACGAATGCATAGGTTCATGCCTGCGTGGCTTTGTGATTGTGTGCCTAGGCGTGTTTACTTGCTGTGTATTTACCCTATAATAAAAATACCGGCAAGGTTTACTGACTGATAGGTTGGTACGAGGCTGACCACCCGTGCTGTAAAAATCGGTTCACTTTTGCCAATGCCACCCCGGTTCAGGGAACGGCGGCAGGAGTTGCAAGGTTTATGTCCATGTGAGGTTTTCTTTATTTGTATGTACACATGCAGAATGTGTAGGCGCGAACCTCATGTGCCTGTCTGTAGGCATGCATTTCATATGAGCCTTAAATGTTAACATATCCTTGCAGCTTAGATTATAGATTAGAGATTTACTCTGCCTTCACAAGAAATGAGTATCAGCCCTCTCGGGAGCTGGGAAATCCCCGCTTCAACTGAAGTGGTTGGCGTAAGGCCGGCCCCCTTACCTGTAAAAATAAATAGGTTCCACTCGCCACATGCGACCCCTTCGGGGATAACGCGGTGAGAAGGTAGGCTATTTGTGCAGCTTAGTTGCGTGTAGAAAACTTTTCTGTTTTTAATTTATTTTTACAAATTAGTAAATTTATTATGAGGATAATGGCAGCTGACTCTAGATGATTCTAAACTTGTTTTTTTTTGTTTTAATTAACTCTATGACTAACGGATTAATGAAACACTCTGTATAAAAATATGTTTGCTTCTTAGAACAGTATCAGCAGAATTCTGAAATTCCTAACTGGTTTTCATATTAGGTAAAGCCTGTTGATTCGGCTTACTCACAGTGCTTTAAGCGTGGGTCATACTGCAAGTCTCTAGAATTATATCACTTTAATTTTTGACTAAAAATATACAATGTAAATGAAGAAAATGTTTGAAAAAGGTGATGGATATGAATGAATTCTAATCTAATCTAATCTAAGCTGCAAAGATATATTTCATTTAAGATTTATATAAAATGCATTCCCACAAGCAGACATGTATAATTTCGCGCTAACACATGCCGCATGTGAACCTACAATATAAAAACCCAATCTCAAATGAACATAAGCCCTGCAACTCTTGCCGTCCTTCCCTGAAACAGGGGTGACATTGGCAAAGTGAACCATTTTTTACAGTATGGGTGGTCAGCCGCATACCAACCTATAAGTCAAGGAACATACATGACAAATTACATTTTTTAAATCAATAAATAATAATATATACTTACATGGAAATAAAAAAAAAACTAAAACATAAAAGCAATTTCACTTTAATAAACCCTAGCCGCCAACATTACAGATCAACCGCCATTTCTTTCTATCCTTACATACTTCTTTCATTTCCTCCAGAGTCATAACCTTCTTCATACAAGCTCTTCTTTTATTATGACTCTGGATATTCCATTCATTCGCAATTTCGGATATTTGATAATTGAAAGAGGTATGTAAGGATGAGAAGAAATGGAAGCAGCTTTGCAGAGGCTCTGGGCACCCCTAGTGGTATGGCGACAGAGTTACAGTTAAAAATGATACAATGCTCCGACGTATGATATAATGTACTAGAATTAAAAAAAATAGATTTGAATAGAGAAATTAAATTCAATAACCTATTTTACCCTGCTTAAAATAGGTATTGACATCATTATTCAGTATTTTATATTTTTATGAATTTTTATTTTATAACATATCGATACCTTAAATTTTAAAGGTAAAAATGGATAAGCAACATTTTTTTTTTGTTTTTGTTTTCTCTAGTGGACGAACAGGTAAATCTAGAATCACTGCTGGGTCGGGCTACGACCATTGGGAAGGCCTTCCGCCACAAAAATTATAGCATTGCATGAGCGCTCTGTGATACGCTTCCCTGGATGGAAGTGTATAAAGGGGACGGGTATGAGGCTGGGTTCGCAATACTCCTGTGATACAGACTGCCAGCGGAACGGGTACGAGGATGGGTTTACGCAACTGTGCCTGTTTGTGGGTGTGCATTAAATATGATCCTTAAATGTCAACGTATCTTTGCAAATTAGATTGTAGATTATTATAGATGTCCGGAAATGGCAAGTCGTGAGTGGATAGAGAAAGAAAATAGTTCAGAAGAATCCAGAATCGATCAGTACGACCCAAGTATTTAATGTATCAGAACTGATTATGAGGCAGAAATGTCCTTTGTTAGATCATTTTCATGACGCAGAGACAATCATAACATGAAGGCGTGCATTTTGCAACTTTTGCAGCGTTTCCTTAAAAAGGGTGGCAGGTGACATCACTTGCTGTTCAAGGGAAATGACACAACTGACAATTTTGCACAATGTAAGCTGTTGTTATTTGACTTATAGGTTGGTATGAGGTTGACCACCCATACATGGACCGTAGTCTAATGGGTCATACTTCTGGCTCGTAAGTGGAAGGTTGTGGGTTCGAATCCCGGTGGAGAACAAAAAATATACCTTTTATATTTTCAAATATGCATTTCGCTGGGTGAAAAATTCATATAACTTTACCAAAGACCGGACACTAAAGGTTCATCCAGCGTTACAGAAACTGGATTTTGCTTGAAAATTGGCGCTTTCTACAGCGACGAACAAGCTTGCAGAGGGCTCTTGAAGTGTGATCCACACAAAAACAGCGCTCATTAAATAAATCATACTAATAGTATTATTATTTTTATAAAAAAATGTTAACTTTCGTCAATGCCACCCCTGCTTCAGGAGAGACCAGTAAGAGTTGCAGTCTTGCAGAGTGCTTTCTTATTATTAGTTTGTGGTTTTCTATTCTTAGTATCTATGCAGCATGTCTAAGTATGACCATAAAAGTGCATTAAATATTTATCTTAATTATTTTAAGTCAAGCTTTCGACTTATAGTGGGTAAAGATTTAAGTACAAAATATTTGAAAATTTCGTAAAAAAAAACATGAGTAATGAGGTCTTAACGTTTGACACAGAAAAAAATATGACATCACATGGCCGGCTTATTATTGTTTTTTTTTATGAATCATTGTTATTTTTTCGTTGTTCTACTTGTTCGTTGACTGATAGGTTGGTTTAAAGTTGAGCCCCTATGCTGTAAAAACTTGGTTTACTTTTGCCAATGCCACCCCGGTTTCAGGAAAAATCGACAAGAAGGTTCAATATGCAGTTTTGGCTTATTTATTAAGTACACATGCAGTATATGGAAGCGCAAACTTGCACGTGTCTGCTAGTGGGCTGAATTTAAATAAGCCTTAAATGTCAATGCATCTTTGCAACTTAGATTAAAGATGGGTTGGCAATAACTCTATTTACATGTGACCTTTGGTCCACTTAGTGCTTGTTTGTCTTATCTCTAATAGAGGTTATTTCACATGAGCAATGTTTGTATGTGTACTGGACCAATGTGTCTTATGAAAACTGGAAATTTATTTTGAAAATATTTAAAACAACTCTCGAATTATCGTGTTTTACATTTTTTTCTAAGCTCAGATTGTGTAGAATGTGATTCGACAATTTCATTGAAAGGCCGTCTTTGAATCAAATGGTAGATAAGCCAGACAAGCACTGGGAAGACGTATTGACGCTGTAGAAAAATAAAATTTGAAGCATCCGTACCGAAATTTAAGCGATGTTTTTTCATTTAAAAAAATAATCTGATTCGGAATTTTATTATTATTTAAAAATTACGAAATAATTGTATCGTGAAGCAATATCCATACTGCGGATCTCCTTTCTCCAAAAATCAATGCTCAGACAGTCACTAAACTTAATCAGAGGTGTGTTCGATATAAAAATCGATTTGATCACGGCTTAATTAAAGGCGCGTGACTAAACAAAGTCTTCGACTGTGGTTGCACATTTTAAGGTCAATTTCTGCGACCCGGTTTTTTGTGAAGAAAAAATGACAAATTCGAAAATAAACTGGAAATGGTTTTTCGATTTTGGAATTTCCAAAATTGATAATGCATTGTTATTAAAATAATTCATATTATTTTTTTTTTTAAGAAATCCTGTGCGGTAGACTCTACCTAGATTCTAAAGACTCTAGGGGTCTATGACACTTGTTGTAATGCCGCAGAGGTGTACGAGCTTGGTCGTTGCTACAAAGCGCCAGTACTCAAGCAAGACCCAGTTGCTGTAAGGCTGGATGTGACCGGTCTTTGGTAAAGACTTTATGATTTATTTCAGACACACTCGGTAGGAATCGAGCCCTAGCTCTCGGCATGGTATGCAAAGACTCTAACAGGTCTATTTGACTGGTCCATGGTCTAGTGGTAACGCGTCTGACTCGTAAATGGAAAGTTGTGAGCTCGAATCCCGGCGGAGCACACAAAAAATACCATTTAGGTATATTGTGAAAAATATGCTTTTTGCTGGTTTGGAAATTTTATATACCTTTACCAAAGGTTCGTGTGACTAGCCGTCCGTAAATAGTAAAGTATACGCAACGCTACTAAGCTACACAAATAGTGTAACTTCTTGCCTGCGTTATCCCCGAAGGGGTCGCATGTGGCGCTTCGGGACCTATTTATTTTTACAGGTAAGGGGGCCGGCCTCACACCAATCACTTTCAGTTGAAGTGGGGGTTTCCCAGATCCTGGGGGGGCTGGTTCTCATTTCTTGTGAAGGCTGAGTAAACCTTTGAGATCAAACCCTTGCTCTCGGCATGGAATGCAAGCATTCTACCAATTAAGCTATCGATCTTTTTACGAGCTTGATCGTCGTCGCTACAAAGCGCCAATTCTCAAGCAAGACCCAGTTGCTGTAAGGCTGGATGGACCTTTGGCGACCGGTAATTGGTAAAGGTTTTATGAATTTTTCAACCCAACGAAGAGCAAATTTGAAAATAAAATTGGTATATTTTTTGTGCTCCGCCGGGAATCGAACCCACAACCTTCCCATTCAGAGTCCGCAGTGTTACCACTGAGCTACGGACCGGTCAAAAGTATGTACGGTGGAAATGAAGCATTTGAGAAGCATGACAGGAAAACACTCTGAAGGATAGAGTTAGGAATTAATGGGTAAAGAAATAATGTAAGTTGAAAGAGGATGGAGGAGGAGTTGAAGTTTGGGCATGTGGGAAGAATTAATGATGATAGACTGACAAAGCATATAAACAGAGGAAGTGTGAAAGGAAAAAGAGGTAAGGGACGACCGAGAAAACTATGAAGTGATCAGATTGAGAATATTCTGAAAGAATGGGATATACAAAGTGAGCGTAAAAGAAGAAACATTATGAAAAAGATGATGATTCGATTGAATTGATGATATGTAAGGATAGGAAGAAATGGAGGCAGCTCTACAGAGGCTCTGGCCCCCCCTATAGGAATGGCGACAAAGTTACAGAGTTACAGCTAAAGGCCGGCCACCAAAGGTCCATCCAGCTTTACAGCAAGTTGGTCTTGCTTGAGGATTGACGCTTTCTATCTTTATTTATTTATTTATTAAGCAAACAAACAGATATACGTGTATTATATATAAATAGAAACATAACTATGAAAGTTTTAAAACCAGCAAAGGCATAGCGACGAAAAATCTCGCAGAAGGCTCTTGAGGTTTGATTCACATAAAAACAGCGCTCACCAAATCAATCATCTTAATATTCTTACTATTATTAAGTAAATTTAGATTTTTTTTATAGCCTTGAAACAGAAATACCTTATTGGTAAAAATACATCAAAATTGCATTTTAATAAGCTTGGAGCTTGATTACTGTAATTAACTTCTGTTTTATATTACGGATGGACGACATGAAATGTACACTTTTAATTAAATTTAATTAACTCATCAATTTTATTTCGCAATGAGTAGTAGAAATCATAAAAAAATATACCTACGATGAAATAAATAAATAACGAATCGAAGCGCTCGAGATGTGTGTCTACCGAAAAATGCTTCGGATCTCTTGGCGTGATCGGGTCACCAATGAGGAAGTCCTCCGACGTATGCGCACCACAAAGGAACTTCTGCCAACCATTGCAGAGAATGCGGATGTACTTCGGTCACATTATTTAGAAATGAGAAATACCGGCTTCTCCATCTTATCATACAGGGTAACATTGAGGGGAGAAGATCTCAGGGACGCCGAAGGACATCGTGGCTGAAAAACCTGCGACAATGGTTCAACAAAAGCACCGTGTCCCTGTTTCGAGCCGCAGCATCCAAGGTCGAAATAACCATGATGATCACCGGTCTTCGATAGAAGTGGCACCAAAAGGAAAACCAGATGAAATAGTTTATCTTTGTTTATCCGGATATATTTGAATGAGGTCGTACATTTTTGAATTTGGAACTTTTTGTCGGCGAGCAAAGCCAGTCTTGTATGCGACTGCCATCGTTAGCAACCAATAATAAAACGTTTGTGTACCTTTTCTCTAGCAACCCGGCCGGCTGACGACGCAATATAATCTATGCAGACAGGTGCGGACGCTTTTTATCGTGGACTATAAATAGTGGATCAAACATTTTATACCTGCAATTGCAATTAAGCTACACATATAGTGTAACTTCTTGCCTGCGTTTTCCCCGAAGGGATCGCATGTGGCGATTCGGAACCCATTTATTTTTACGGGTAAGGGGGCCGGCCTCACACCAACCTCTTTCAGTTGAAGTAGGATTTTTTAAATTAGAATTTGTTTTCTGTTTAGTTTTTGATGTTTATTTATTGATTTAAAAAATATAATTTATTGTGTATGTTCCTTGACTTATAGGTTGGTATGCGGCTCACCACCCATGCTGTAGAAAAGGGTTCTTTGCCAATGTCACCCCTGTTTTCAGGGAAGGTCGGCAGGAGTTGCAGGGTGTATGTTCATTTGAGATTTGGATTTTTATGTTGTAGGTCCACATGCGGCATGTTTAAGCGCAAACTTATTCGATCCTGCTTGTGAAAATGCATATAATGTGAATCTTTAAAATGTTACATGGACATATTTGCAACTTAGATTGGATTAGATTAGATTAGATTAGATTGGGTTTAACTTCTAATGTTAGCTTAATATGTCACTTATTTAGTTTTACTTTTAAGGTGTCGATATGCCAAACGACCATACCTTTAGCTTTGGATACCTTAAAGGTAAAACTCAATAAGGTTTGGTTTTTCAGATTTTTTCCTATTTTCGACGAGAGAAAACTTAAAAAAAGTGTGAAAATTCTGTAGTTTAGAAGTTTGTCATGAGCACTGCCTAATAATTAGTTCACTAAGGCCCGGTATTTTGAAGTATCGTAAAGTTAACTAAAATGCAATTTTAGTTAAATCATCATAATATTTCACTCACCGAATTCCGGCAGTAAATATTTAGTAACTTTAACTTTCGATTTTCAAGATGGCGGCGCTTCACTGACAGCAGCTGTTATTTTTAAATGTAAGGATACATTAAAATTGTCGCAAACTGAACATTTTTTGTGTCGTTTTCTAGCTTAATGAAGGTTAGGCATATGATTTTTATGAATAGTTGTTTGTTTTAAAGCTTTTTAATGGCATTTTAATTATTTCCAAGATTTGGGGGCGTGGCTTACGTATTTCGGCAATGTTCGGTTTTAGTTAACTCGAGATTGAGTATTTTGAATACAAGTTCAAGTAATAGGTAACTAAAATATTACTACAGTTCAATATACCGGGCCTAACTGTGAAAAGTTACACACAATAAAATGTTTTATCCACGATTTCTCTAATCAGTGAACCAGCACTTATTGAGTTTTGACTTTAAGCTGGCCATATTGTACTCGTATGCGCATTTTTCCTTAATAAATCAGAAACCAAAATCTGTCTTGTTATGTTTTTATTAATTTAAAGCGTATATCATTTTAAAATAAATATTTCCAACAAAAGTTTGCGAAAAGGTTAAAAATCGTGTAAATTTAATTCGAAAATGCAGTTTTATTTTAATAAAAATATTTATCTTACGTTCTCTATGAAAACAGTATAAAATATAAAAAAAGTAAAAACAAAAATAATCAATTTATAAAACGCAAGATTTATCAATACCATAAATATAAAACTGAATAAGTGACGTATGAAGCTAGCATGGTGCTATCACCACGGTGATAGTTTTTGGAAGTTGCTTGCCTACTCCTTCCCCTCCGCCAAGTCGACTATTCCATTTTGGTGACAAAAGGTTTGAGACCACTGGTCTATGGCACAAGGAGGTCGCCAGATTTTTTCAATCTGTAAACGGGTCGTGAAATAAAAAAGATTGAATAACACTATTCTTTAACTACGAACAATAGCATATAGAAATCAATTTATGTATTCATGTTTAAAAAAAAAACGAAAAACTTTTTTTGAGACTCTGAAAGGTCCGGCTTTAAACGCTGGGTTTTACCAGAGTCCTCTAATATCATATTACTAATATTTCAAGGAGATACAAGGAGCTTTTCGGGCTAAGGTAAAATATACCTGTTGAAATCATTAGGGTGAAATACTGTGTGCATTGTGATTAACCACTTCAATAAAAGTCTGTTATTTTTATGGGATTTCCCATTTCCCTCGTAATTTCCTCATCAGCGAAAATATGACGGTGTAAGCAAGTCATTAATAATATACGACCAGCCCTTCTAATCTAATCTAATCTAAGTCGCAAAATATAAGTGACATTAGAGATTCACATTATATGCTAATCCCTCCCCCTCGCATTTCAGAAAGGGAAACTCGTAGTACGACTCTCATTCATCCCTTTGCAGTCGATCTCAAAACTATGAGAACTTGGCGTTTTCATGACTCATTCCTTTGCCAAACTGCCCGTTTATGGAATGGTCTACCAGTATCTGTGTTCCCTTCCCAATTTAATCCGGTTTTATTCAAAACCAACATCAATCACCACTTCCTTGCAGCGCCTCACGACAGAACCAAGAACTCAAGCAACACCTCTGCGGCACCCTTCCAGGGTGACATAGACCCCCAAGACTCACAAGAATTGGGGAGCCTCCCGCACAGGATTCCTTAAAAAAAAAAAAAAAAAAAAAATATGCATTTTAACAAAACAGAAATGTGTAAATTCGCGCTTAAACATGTCGCATGTAGTCCTACAATATAAAAGCACGAATCTCAAATGAACATACACTCCGCAACTCCTGCTGACCTTCCCTGAAACAGGGGTTCAATCTCAAAATCATCATCCTCTAAAGTCAGCCCCTTGTTGTGCTAGCTATAACTCTGTTGATTGGCATCTTCTTGTAAAGGCAGTGCCTTGTAGTGCTAGCCATGTCTCTGTTGATTTCCATACTCTTGTAAAGGCAGTGCCTTGGTGTGCAAGCCATCTGTCTCTGTCAGTTGACATCCTCTTGTAAAGGCATTTAACACCAAGAGGATGGCAAACCATTTAAACCCATTTACAAACCATTTGACATTTCCTTTGAACACTGTTTTTGTCAGCCTTTCAACGTCGATTCTTTCTCTCTCATATTACTCTTACTTTCACTCTATTTGTGCAATTTGTTAGTAGGTAATTTTGTCTATGGTAATAGCCAGTCAAATTCCTTACTCCTGTAGCTAATTATAAGCCCTGTCTTTTTTTACCTATTCACATTGTGACAATAAAACTTTGTTAGTTCTTCATTGCTTGTCAATTCTCAAATGTGAAGAGACGCGTCTGGTCTCTTTGGTTGCAACCAAAGTCCCACGAATTCGACAAGAAGAAACATAAAAGAAGATTACTCGAGAGTGAGGTGAGTCCTTTTAGGTTATTACAGACTCCTATCTTCAACTGAAGTGGTTGGCGTAAGGCCGGCACCCTTACCTGTAAAAATAAATAGGTTCAACTCGCCACATGCGACTCCTTTGGGGATAACGCGGCAAGAAGTTACACTATATGTGTAGCTTAGTTGCGTTTTTTTTTTTTTGCGTTATCTTTGTTCCCTGATGTTGGCTGCGGCTTTGGATTGATTCAGATTGACTGCAGACTTGCCTGGATTCAAACCTAAACTATCATTAAATCTAGAAACAACTCTCAATTTTCTTTCTCCTCTTGCACATGGTGGAGTAAAACTTAGCTCCATCACACTCACATATTCTTATTTACACCACACTCATTCATACCTCGTCATAACGGACCCATTTAAAAGTGTATGTGTCCAAGAACCAACACGTTTACCCTGTGGTGCATCAGTACAGAAGATGAAAGAAAACCAGATATCTGAAATCAGATAAAAAGAAGATAATCCGAAAATTGTGCGTGCCCACCCCTAGTAGTGGGCCCGCGAGAACGAGCGGGAGTATAAAACGCGTACGCCGCGCTCCAAACAGCCAGACACACTGAGACCACGGAACGAGCAACATCTTACCGCGCTCCCGCCAAAATTGCAAGCCGTCTCGCGTTCCCGCCGATTTCCAAGCAGAGACGCAAAACAACTTTGCACCGTCGCCTGGACGTCTCCGCAGACCACTACATCATCACCAGAGAAACTTCGAGACCACCGAGCGGACATCTACATCTCCCGCCAAAATCTCAAGACATCTCTCGTGTTCCCGCCAATTTCCAAGCAGAGACGACATCTTACCTCGTGCCTTCGCCTGGACATCTCCAGCTTCATCATACCTTCACCTGGACATCTCCAGCTTCGCCACATCTTCACCTAGAAGATTCTCAAGACCTCGCCCGGAACAGACTTGAGGCAACCGTCTCCTACAGCACACTGCTCACATCACAACACAAAAGGTCCTTCTTAGGGCCACTTTTAATTTTCCTCAAAAGTTTACAGTTTTTTCTCCTGCTCACAACAAAAGGTCCTTGTTAGGGCCAATCTGAACTTCCTCAAAAGTTTCAAGTTACGTCCTAATTGCCACTTTCCATATTTCCTTTCCTTCCCCCACTTCAAGCATCAAGCATCCTGCTCGCCTCACAAGCAAGGCGGATTAAGGAGGACTTCCGCCTGGACGCAGCTTGAAGACCGGAAGATTGCAACCAAGACAACATTTTGAATTACCTTTGATTGAACAGTACTGACTGCATTAAAAATATACACTTCCAAATACGGGCTTTCAATTCTCACCACACACTCAACCTCCAAAGTGGTGACGCCCGACGTGATTTAAAACAAAAAATTTGGTGACCCGTAATAATCAAGTACAGTAACATTTTTAAACATTTAATCAAAGTGCAAGAACAATGGAAGCCGCCAAAGTGAGCATCAAGATGCCGCCATTCTGGCGTAAGAACGTCGGTCTGTGGATCGCGCAAGCTGAGACCCAATTTCAACATGCTGGAGTTACCGTGGACAGCACAAAATACTTCATACTCGTCGGTGGCTTGGATCAAGAAGCACTTGAATGTGTCGCCGATGTTATCATGTCGCCTCCGGCGGAGAAGATGTACGACACGCTGAAGGACGCTCTCATCGACCGGTTCAAGGAATCTGAGGAAAAATCCCTAGCAAAGCTGTTACATGGACTCTCCTTGGGAGACAAGAAACCTTCAATGCTGCTCCTCCAAATGAAGCAGCTTGCAGGATACAAACTTCAAGACAGCCCAATTCTTCGCAGCCTGTGGTTCCAGCACCTGCCGCAACAAGCCCAGACGATTTTATCTGTGTCGCCTGACCAGCCACTGGACCAACAAGCCGCAATAGCTGACCGCATTATAGAAGTCTGTCAGGGACCTTCTATCTACAGTATGACGCAGTTACCTACACCAGCTTCAAGCCAAGACTCTCTACGCCCACTGGTTACACAGCTCATCATGCAAGTAGGGGAGCTAACGAAGAAAATAGAACAGCTGGAAACAAAACTGCAGAGGCAAGGCAGAAGTCACAGTCGCGGACGCTCCGGGAACCGTTTCTCATCAAGCTCATCAAGAACAGCTGACGGTCTTTGCTTCTACCATAGTAATTTCGGAAACAACGCCAGAAAATGTCAACAGCCATGCAAAATGGCGGAAAACTTCAAAGGCGCTCAGTAATAGCAGCTTGCTCGACGCCGATGCCAACACAAAGCTGCAGATTACATGTGTGGGACTCGCTGTCATCTCAAAAGTTTCTGATCGACACGGGCTCAGACATTTCCGCCATACCACCCCGCCGCTTCTCCAACAATGCAACCAACACCCAACAGACAGCATTTCCGGAAATCTACGCAGCAAATGGCACCAGGATTCGTACTTATGGTACACAAGACATCAAGATCAGTCTCGGACTTCGCCGTGAGTTTGAGTGGACTTTTATCATCGCGGATGTCGGACAACCCATTATTGGAGCTGATCTTCTCCACCAGCACAACATATTAGTGGACCTACGTAGACAATGTCTTATCGATGGCACAACTCAGCTAATCTCAAGAGGACACAGAGCACCAGGACCATCGGCCAAGCTATCGATGATAAACAATCTTGACCCATACCACAAGATCATCTCCATGTATCCCACATTGATTCACTGTCAAGCAAAGGAAGCACCACAAGCAACGAAACACACAGTGACACACATCATCGAAACCAAGGGACAACCTGTCACAGCCAAAGCACGAAGATTAGCACCTGGACATCTGGAAGCCGCCCAACAAGAATTTGCCAAGATGATGAAACTAGGGATATGCCGCCCATCCAAAAGCAATTGGTCCAGCCCGCTGCATATGGTGAAAAAACCCAATGGAGGTTGGAGACCATGTGGAGACTACCGCGCCTTAAACGCCAAGACCACTCCGGACTGCTATCCCATACCGCACATCCACGACTTCGCACACCGCCTGCATGATGCGAAGATATTCAGTACATTGGACCTAGAACGAGCGTACCATCAAATCCCGGTCAACCCTGAAGATGTGAACAAAACTGCCATCATTACACCATTCGGATTGTTCGAGTTTACAGCCATGCAATTTGGTCTCTGTAACGCAGCTCAAACATTCCAGAGATTCATTCACGAAGTTACCAGAGGCCTGGGATTCTGTTTCACCTATCTGGATGACATTTTGATTGCGTCCAAGAACGAAGAACAACACACCGAACATTTGAAGACAATTTTCAAAAGGCTGTGCGAGTATGGACTGGTTATCAACCCCGAAAAGTGCAACTTCGGAAAACGAGAAGTTAGCTTTCTGGGATACAAGGTTACCGCAGCTGGAACTTCGCCACTGCCTGAAAAGGTGCAGCAGATCCTCGAGTTCCCCATACCACAAGAAGTGAGAGCACTCCGAAGATTCCTTGGCATGGTCAATTTCTATCGAAGATTTTTACCACACGCAATTAATGCGCAACGTGTTCTATTTGAAGCTACATCAAACTACAAGAAAAATGACAAGAGACCCATCACATGGACGAGCGAGTTGGAAAACGCCTTTGAAAAGTGCAAGGCCGACTTGGCCCAAGCCACTATGCTAGCACACCCCAAACCTGACGCGGAGCTATCACTTGTGGTAGACGCATCAGAGTTCGCCATGGGGGCAGCCCTGCAGCAACTTCAAGAAGGATCATGGCAGCCACTTGCATTTTTTTCAAGAAAATTCAGCGACGCACAGAGAAGATACAGCACGTACGACCGAGAACTGTCAGCTATATACGAAGCCACCAAGTATTTTCGGCAGTTAATAGAAGGACGCATTTTTCACATCCTCACCGATCATAAACCATTGACATTTGCGTTCAGAAACAAGAGGAACTGCTCTACACCGAGACAAGAACGGCAACTGGACTACATCTCACAGTTCACGACAGATGTGAGGTATATACCTGGACCGGACAATGTAGTAGCAGACGCCTTGTCAAGAGTAGAGGCCATAACAATACCTTCAACAATCAACTATGGAGACATCGCTAAAGCGCAATCAACCGACCAAGAGCTAGAAAAACTCAAGAAGGAATCATCTCTGAAATTGCAACTCCAAGAAATACCTGGTACAGCCCTTGCTCTCTGGACAGACACCTCAACGGGAACGTCGAGACCTTTTATACCCAAGGACATGAGACACGAGATAATCAGGATGTACCATGAAAATGCACACACCGGTACAAAAGCAACGTACAGGACTCTGAAAACGAGATTTGTATGGCCTGGACTACAACGTGATGTCACACAATACGTACGCACGTGCATCACGTGCCAGAAAACCAAGATCACACGGCACACAACAAGCCCGATACAAAGTCTCCCCACACCGGACTCAAGGTTCAGCTATATCCACATAGACCTTGTAGGACCACTGCCGTCATCACAGGAACACACATACATCCTAACAATGATTGACAGATTCACCAGATGGCCTGAAGCGGTCCCACTGAAGGACATTACCGCTGAGACAGTCGCAAAAGCATTGTTGACAAATTGGATCGCCAGATTTGGCGTACCGTCCCACATTGTAACTGACCAAGGACGCCAATTCGAGTCACAACTTTTCAAAGACGTCACACGCCTCATTGGAGCCAAACATATACACACCACCGCATATCATCCGCAGTCAAATGGATTGATCGAGAGATGGCACCGCACCTTAAAAGCCGCCATACGCTCCCAAACAACGTCAAGATGGACTGAAGTCCTGCCAATGATCCTCTTAGGACTGCGGAACGCAATCCGGGAAGACATTGCGTACTCACCAGCTCAACTCACCTACGGCACAACACTACGCATGCCAGGTGACTTTTTTGAGAACTCCACACCAACAGAACCTGATACCTTTGCAAATAAACTACAGCTAACCCTACAAAATATCAGACCGGTACCCACCTCAAACCACAAGAAGGAGCGACCATTCGTGCACAAACACCTACAAGAGTGCACACATGTATTTGTGCGTGTTGACTCACACAAGACACCTCTACAAGCGCCATATGAAGGACCTTTCAAAATCGTTCAGAAAAACGATAAATACTTCATGGTCGACTTCAGTGGGAAAACCAAAACAATCTCAATAGATCGTCTGAAGCCAGCATACATGCCAGATGAAACATACACATCACACGGACCAGAACATTCACAACGGCCCGAAGCAGATGTACCAAACACAGCAACACCAAGGCCACTCAGCCCAGGACCTTCAAATCAACCCGAAGCAGAAAACACCAAAACAAGGTCAGGAAGACGAGTGACCATCCCCAAAAGATACTTGTAAAAGTATTTCCTCACCCCGCTGCAGCCGACTCCCCAATTTCACCCAGCGCAACGAGGCACTGGAGGATTGGACGTCGCTCACCATAGCTGCACAGCGTAGCAACAAACAACATCCTTCCTGCAACAAGCAGCACAGCAATCCTTGCTACAACAGCAACCGCTGAGCAACAAACAACCAACCCCGCTACAACAAGTAGTACAATTCCTCACCACAGGACAACAGCCTGGAAAAACCAGAGGAACTCCATAAATCTGGAGACAACCTGACGACGCCTCAAGATCCTCATCAGGACCGCTGCAGCTGACTTCACAATCCTGCCTCCGCATCCGCCTAGGAGGATCGTAAGCACACACAGCTAACAGCGAACACACCAGATACAACGTAGAATCTCTTATCCTGCTACGACGAGTAGTACCTTCATCTTCTGCACAAAAACATCGCATCAATAACGCTCACTTCAAGACGTCATTGACACTGGAGGGGGCCTCTGTGGTGCATCAGTACAGAAGATGAAAGAAAACCAGATATCTGAAATCAGATAAAAAGAAGATAATCCGAAAATTGTGCGTGCCCACCCCTAGTAGTGGGCCCGCGAGAACGAGCGGGAGTATAAAACGCGTACGCCGCGCTCCAAACAGCCAGACACACTGAGACCACGGAACGAGCAACATCTTACCGCGCTCCCGCCAAAATTGCAAGCCGTCTCGCGTTCCCGCCGATTTCCAAGCAGAGACGCAAAACAACTTTGCACCGTCGCCTGGACGTCTCCGCAGACCACTACATCATCACCAGAGAAACTTCGAGACCACCGAGCGGACATCTACATCTCCCGCCAAAATCTCAAGACATCTCTCGTGTTCCCGCCAATTTCCAAGCAGAGACGACATCTTACCTCGTGCCTTCGCCTGGACATCTCCAGCTTCATCATACCTTCACCTGGACATCTCCAGCTTCGCCACATCTTCACCTAGAAGATTCTCAAGACCTCGCCCGGAACAGACTTGAGGCAACCGTCTCCTACAGCACACTGCTCACATCACAACACAAAAGGTCCTTCTTAGGGCCACTTTTAATTTTCCTCAAAAGTTTACAGTTTTTTCTCCTGCTCACAACAAAAGGTCCTTGTTAGGGCCAATCTGAACTTCCTCAAAAGTTTCAAGTTACGTCCTAATTGCCACTTTCCATATTTCCTTTCCTTCCCCCACTTCAAGCATCAAGCATCCTGCTCGCCTCACAAGCAAGGCGGATTAAGGAGGACTTCCGCCTGGACGCAGCTTGAAGACCGGAAGATTGCAACCAAGACAACATTTTGAATTACCTTTGATTGAACAGTACTGACTGCATTAAAAATATACACTTCCAAATACGGGCTTTCAATTCTCACCACACACTCAACCTCCAAAACCCTATCAAAATAAGAGTAAGAAACAATGAAAATTTCCAAGCCAAAGAAAATATCGTGGACACCTTCAATAAATCAAGAGCTGTGCTTTAGTATTATCAAAGAGAAATATATCGTGAATAACATTCGAGCCACGATAATGTGTTTAGTTAAAGTTTACTATTTTTAGGTTCGCATGATATAAGACTGTGTTTTCCCAGACAGACTAAAGTTCGCTGATTTTATTTCTGCTTTGACAACCGGATGTATTCAAAAGCTCCACCTCAGCGTTCGTCAGTAAAAGTTATCCGAAATGTGAAGCATTATTTTTATATACTTTATCGATGTAATGCAATACTTTAATACTAAAATCTAAATTGCAAAGATATATTGGTATTTTCAGTGTTTCATATCAAAGAAAATAAACGAAAAACATCATTAATGTATATTTTTTAACCAGTAGTTTCTCGTAGTTGCGAGTTTTCAACGAATATGAAGAGAAAATGCATAAAATTCCCTCTATAGTCTATCATCTACGTTGCAAAGATATATGACATTTAAAATTGATATTAAATACATGCCCACAAACAGACACATGAAAGATCGCGCTTTCAAATGCTACATATTATGTACTTACAAATAAAAATCTAAACCTCAAACCCATATGGTCCTACAACTCTTGCTGAGACATGGTGCCTATCCAAAAAAGATAAACGAAGACTAGAGGCTTTCGAGACGTGGTCATATAGAATACTTCTAGGAATTTCCTGGAGAGACCACACTACAAATAAGGAGGTTCTCCAAAGAATCGGAGGAGGGAGGCACCTGCTCAGGACTTTGTCCGAAAGGCGTGCAAGATGGATCGGCCATGTAATACGACAAGAAGGTCTCTTGCATGCCATAATGGAGGAGATGACCGAGGAGACCAACTCTAGGGGACGCCCACGCCAGGAGTACCTGGAGGACCTGTTGGTGGACGTGCGCTGCTCAACATATGCAGAACTAAAAAGAGCCGCACAAGACAGGGAAGAATGGAAAAGAAAAGTAATAGATATTGCTGCAAACCAATCCTACGATTGAAACTGAAGAAGAAGATATGTACTTACAAAATAAAATCTAAACCTCAAACCCATATAGTCCTACAATTCTTGCTGACCTTCCCTGAAACATGTGACAGGATAGAACGGCACCGTGACAAAACGACACATAACATAACGATATATGACTTAAAACACATGATAGAACAACCAACAAGAACATCACAATGACAAAACATTGTCATTGTGATGTTCTGTCAATGTGACCTCCTGTCATGCGTTTTTCTGTCATGTGTTGTTCTATCATGGAACCCTGAAACATTGGCCACATGACGATGCGAACGGATTGTTCGCAAAACCGATCGAGGAATTATAATATTATGATCGCCGTAATCGAATACAAAATTGTTTTTATTTTATGTATTAAAATGAACTATTACAAAGTAAATGCCTCTGCAATCAATACAATTGGCAAAGTGAATATTTTTTTGCAGTATGGGTGGTATGGAGACCAAGGCTAGCATTAGGCTGTAGCGCCATTGGACAAGAAAAACGACCTATTTTTTTAGATTCTGAAGATTCGTATGTTCGATTACTGAGGTGTGTGTTGTTTTTTTTTTGCCAACATTTCGCGGAAGTGTGATGGAGCCAGCGCAAAAAATATATAACAGAGATGCAGGCGCAGATAGTCACTTATTGTAATCACAAACCTGGGGAACGCTTGGCACAGCGCTTGTCAATGAGCTGTTATCTAATTTGTGATTGTACTCTGTCGCCATTCCGCTAGAGGTGGCCAGAGCTTCTACAGAGCTGCCTCCATTTCTTCCTATCCTTACAAACCTCTTTCAATTCATTCATATCCATCACCTTTTTCATGCATTTTCTTCTTTTACGCTCACTTTATATATCCCATTCTCTCACAATCTCCTCAATCTGATAACTCTATACTTTTCTCTGTCGTACCTTTCCTCCTTTTCCTTTCACACTTCCTCTTTGTCAGTCTATCATCATTCATTCTTTCCACACGCCCAAACCATCTCATCACATTCTTTTGTACCTTAAATTTCACATCCTCTTTCAACGGAAAGTACTTTAATTTCATAGTTCGTCACACTATGTATGAATGATTTTCAACGCTCTGCAAGGAATGGCGCCGGAGTACTTGCAAGAACTAGTGCACCCAAAGGATATACAGGAGACAGGACTGGCAGAGAGGGGCTCCAAAACGTTGGTGAACGAGCCAACCAGGAGATTAACCACTGTGTTCGGCAATCGTGCGTTTGCTGTTGCGGGGCCCTCTACGTGGAACCAGCTGCCACCAGAAGTTCCAGCATCGAAATCCAGGGAAAACCTCAAGACATCCCTCAAGACACACTACTTCGCCGCGATAGCACAGCAAGCGCCCTTGGAGTGACAATTTTCACGAAACGGCGCTATATTAAATGATCATCATCATCATCATCATGCACAGGCGCACGTATGTACGCCAAGTTCGTAACAGAACACATTTTGGGAACCCCTGCTGCATTAGGCATTACCGTTCTCCTTACGGCCATCACACGACTTGTCTTTCTATTCTGGCGGCATAACGCTCTACAAAATTACTTTTTAAATTATTGCATCTACACTGTACAGCCACCAGTGCTGGGCGGCTGCCAAATAGACAAGCGAAGATTGCGGACGATAGGGAGAAAGAAAGGTGAAATGAATGGTTAGTTGATCGATAGATCAGTTGGTAAAGTGCTAGCATTCCACGCCGAGAGCTCGGGTTCGAATATGACACCGAGGGTGTCAGAAATGATTTTCCGCTTCGGTGTTTCTTTCATAAATCCAAAATAAAACACCGGTTTACTCAGCCTTCACAAGAAATGAGTACCAGCCCCTTCGGGAGCTGGGAAACTCAAACTTCTTTACAAAAGGATAGCATACAATAGAGACAGATAGCTTACATTTAAATGGATTACATTTAAGATTCATATTAAATGCATTACCATAAGCAGATACGTAAAAGTTCACACTTACACGTGCCGCATGTGGACCAGTACAATATAAAAATCCAAATCTCTGAACATCTCAAGCCCTCTAACTCTTGCTGACCTTTTCTGAAACAGGGTGACATTGGCAAATTCAACCATTTTTTACGTTATGGGTGGTCAGCTTCTTATCAAACTATAAATCAAGGAACTTATACCAACTTATACGTCAAGGGGTGAGTCGGTGGTGTGAGCATTCGCTCGAATCATCTAAATAGAATATTCTGGCAAAATCAAGAATTATCCAGTTCCCGATGTTTCGAGAACCGTCCTTATGTCATACAAAATAATCAAAAAAATTATTAAATTGAACCGTCATTAATGTTTTGTTGAAAGTACAGAAACGTGTAAAAAAATACTTAAATAGATGTTGTAAAGTTGTTAAGTATTTTTTTCCAAGAAAGCACTCCTATCATCCATCATAACAGAGCAGTAGGTACTTGCTGTGTTTTTTGCTAGAGGTATGCGGATCTAGCGCCGTGATCATATATTGTTGTTTGGGACCTCTGAGACCTAGACAAGATTTTGAAGATATTTTTTCCTCTCGAGGAGTCACGAGTTTGACCCTTAGTAAACCTGTAAAATATGTGTTCTACGATGCGTCTAAAAATAAAATTCTAGCACAATGTTGTTACAATTTTATTTGGGTTCTTTTTATCAAACTACAATTTATTTATTTTTCAAGAATTATTTTACAAAATTAAAAATTAAAAATTAAATTAGGCTGATTTATTTGGTGAGCGCTGTTTTTGTGTGTATCACACCTCAAAAGCCCTATGCGAGCTTGGTCGTCGCTGAAGAAAGCGCCAATTCTCAAGCAAGACCCAATTGTTGTAAGGCTGGATGGACCTTTTGATGACCGGTCTTTGGTAAAGGTTTATGAATTTTTCAACCCAGCGAAGAGCAAATTTGAACATATAAATGATATTTTTTATGTGCTGCGCTGGGATTCGAACCCACGACCTTCCAGTTACGAGTCCGAAGTGTTACCACCTGGACTACGGACAGGTCTAATACAATATACGGTATATTACGGTATTTATTCTGGTATATTTTTTCTGGCTCTGCGTATATCTACTTCACGTCATAATGATTCAAGCGTCTTGCCCTCTATACCATTGCGGCTCAAATATATAGGTATGAAAGGGACGATTCTTGCTTGTTCTAGATTATTCTATAGTGGACTGTACCAGAACAGTCTACTATCATTTATTTAATCGTTATACTAGCTGTTCGACACTATTACAGTAACACACAAACAAACTACGTGCCTAGGTACATATACACAAAAAAAACTCACAGTAGACTATGATAGAGGCGAACATACACACACACAAGTAAGACCCACGAACTCATACGTTCGTCCTGGGAAGACAAACTAGAGGTCATCAAAAGACTAAATCTGAGGTGGCTCGTGAATATCACCTCCCTAATGTCACCCAAGAACTTCATACTTCTAGGATTTGAAGCGGCTCGTGGATGTCTCCTCCTATTTGCAGCTCAAGAGGATGGCAACTAACAGAGGCAAATGGCTGACACAGCAAGGCACTGCGTTTACAAAAGGATGGCAACCAAAAGAGACAAATGGCTACCAAATAAGGCACTGTCTTTACAAGAAGATGGAACTCAGTAGAGATATATGGCTGGGACAACAAGACATGCCTTTACAAAAGGATGGCAACCAAAAGAGACAAATGGCTATTCTAGGATTTGAAGCGACTCATGGATGTCTCCTCCTATTCGAAGCTCAAGAGGATGGCAGCCAACAGAAGCAAATGGCTGACACAGCAAGGCACTGCGTTTACAAAAGGATGGCAACCAAAAGAGACAAATGGCTACCAAATAAGGCACTGTCTTTACAAGAAGATGGAACTCAGTAGAGATATATGGCTGGGACAACAAGACATGCCTTTAAAAGAGGATGGCAACGAACAGAAACAAATGGCTGACACAACAAGGCACTGCTTTTACAAGAGGATGGCGCATGGAGGACGAGATGGAGTTCTCAAATTAGTAAATCAGCATTTATTCAGTTTTACCTTTAAGGTGGCGATATATCTTTGTAGTTTAATTTTAGATTATCGATTATATATAAAAAAAATGTAATAACAACTTATTGTTATGATGGTTTTTTTTGTGAACACGTTATCGAAAACCACAAGTCCCGACCTAGGTCCTGTCACGACATTTCGGTAAATGACAACTCATCCACAGAAAGTTCGGCCATTGACAAATCGGTCACATGACACTTCGTCCACACGACTTTTCGGCCAACGACATTTCGGTCAAAGACAACCCGTCCAAAGCCAACTCGGCCGTAGACAAATCAATCACTCGACACTTTGTCCACACGACATTTCATCCACACAACTTTCTGAAGGATGTGTAACCGCCAACTTACACTAAAATAAAAATAACTTTTGATGATAGAGATGGTCATAATAAAAGTTTGTTGTCTGAGAGAAAGTTTTCTGGCCTGTGGACTATATATTGTATACGACCGAAATGTCGTTAACCAAAATGTCGTAAACCAAAATGCCGTGTGACCGGAATGTCATGAAACCGATTTTTCCGAGTTGAATTGGACGGGTTGTCGTTGACCGATTTGTCTTTGTCCTAAATGTCGTTAACCAAAATGTCGTGTTACCAAAATGTCGTGCGACCGATTTGTCCGTGGCCGAGTTGAATTGGACGGGTTGTCGTTGACCGATTTGTCTTTGTCCTAAATGTCGTTAACCAAAATGTCGTGTGACCGAAATGTCGTGCAACCGATTTGTCCGTGGCCGAATTGTCTATGGACGGGTTGATGTTGACCAATTTGTCTTTGTCCTAAATCTCGTTGATCGAAAAGTCGTGTGACCAAAATGTTGTCCGATTTGTCCGCGGCCGAGTTGAATTGGACGGGTTGTCGTTGACCGATTTGTCTTTGACCGAAATGTCGTGGACCGAAAAGTCGTGTGGACGAAGTGTCGTGTGACCGATCTGCCGATGGCCGAACTGTCGTTGGGCAGGCACCTAGCTGGACTCTCGTTGCTCGGCTACTGGGAAGTATGACGCATCATGCATTGTTTGTATGGCAGCTCATGAGGACAAGCCACGACTTCGCATAATGAGTTCTCAGCATGCTCTAGCACACATGAGCAAGAGGAAAACCCGTGTCCGGCTGTGGAAGAGAATAGAGGTTCGTCTTAGTAATAATAATAATTTGACAATATTTTTAGTGCCGTTTTGTGAGTTCACCGCAAGGGCACTGCACATACATGTCGTCAATCCTGACTTAAAAGCATTTGCACTCTCCAAAGCTCTCAGCTCATGTGGTAAGGCATTCTGTGGATCAGAGGGTCGGCAACGCAAAAGACACGATCTAAATAATTGGCCATGTTGCTTCTGCGGGGAACCCTGAGTCTATTCACAGCAGTACTGCATGCAGATCTCAAACTGTTTCCCCCACACATAGCTCTGAGATGTACAGTGGCGCAATGTTATGCGAGGACTTAAATACAGTTAAGAAGACCTTGTACTCCACCATCTCCTCTATTTTCAGCCAATGGAGCTGATCCCTGAGTGAGGGTGTGATGTGCTCAGTAATTTTTAAATTGCAGACTGAAGTCTGCCCAACTGTACAAGTGGCAAGCCACTGTATATCCCATTACAGTAATCAGGCCAGGCATCTCTTGATGCTCCTGATCAATCTGATCTGGAACATTCCAGCACTCTGTTTTATTAAACTGTTTTTGATAAAAAAAAAAATAATAATATAAGATGATTTATTTGGGGAGCGCTGTTTTTGTGTGTATCACACCTCAAGAGCCCTCTGCGAGCTTGGTCGTCGCTGTAGAAAGCGCCAATTCTCAAGCAAGACCCAGTTGTTGTCAGGTTGGATGGACCTTTCAGTGACCGGTCTTTGGTAAAGGTTTATGAATTTTTCAACCCAGCAAAGAGCACATTTGGAAATATAAATGGTATATTTATGTGCTCCGGCGGGATACGAATCCACAATCTTCCATTTACGAGTCCGAAGTGTTGCCACTGGACTACGGACCGGCCCAAGAAATGCCAACAACACGCGGTGTACCTAGCGGTCACCCATCCAGGTAGCATCCGCGCCCAATGTTGCTTAACTTCGGTGATCTGATGAGAACCGGTGCTTTCAACGTGGTATCCTCGTTGACGTCCGTCTTGCTGTAACATATACTCTATAATCTAAGTTGCAAAGACATATTAACATTTAAAGCTCATATCAAATGCATACCCACAAACAAACACGTGTAGTTCGCGCTTATAAATGCTAAGTGTGTACTTAAAAATAAAATCCAAAACTCAAATGAAAATAAACCCTACAACTTTTGCCGATCTTCCCTGACACAAGGGTGACATCGGCAAAGTGAAGCATTTTTTGCAGTATGGGTGGTAAGCCGTATACCAACCTATAAGTCAAGGAGATGTGGGGGTTTTCCTGCTCCCGAAGAGGTTGGTTCTCATTTCTTCTGAAGGCTGAGTACACTTTGCGGGTATTTATTATAGGTTTGAAATCATTTCTGACACCCTCGGTGGCAATCGAACCCTCGTTCTCGGAATGGAATGCTGTCGACCGGACAATATATTCAAATAAAGTGTACTTAAAAATTCAGCATGCGGCATGTGCAAGCGCGAACTTGTACGTGTCTGCTTGTGAAAATGCATGTAATGTGAATCTCCAATGTAACATATCTTTGCAACTTAGATATGATTAGATTAGATTAGAGGACTGAAGATTGAGAGTCGCTGGTTTTGTAAGACAATAAAACACTCAGAAATTGATTTATACAATTTTCAATGATTCTGTAAATCCTTGTTGTCAGAGGATGCTACTGTTGTTTATGGCATCTTAATTCTACGAAAACTACGTCTTGGCTCCAGGACTTTGCAAGATTAATTTCTTCGTAGCTTTATGTATGCAAACATGTTATTTCATGGAATGGTTCTGACGTTTGTGAGGAATGAGTTTGTTAGGGCCTGTTGAACCAAACTCCAATCAGATTAAAATAAAAATTAAGTGTGATTTCTTCCATCAAATTAAAAAAAAACCTGGTTGTGACATGTCCTAGGAGAGCATCAACCGCAGCTGCCTGTTCTTGTCCAAGTAGAATACTGTGTGTTCAGTGGTATGACGTTTGTAAGGAATGAGTTTGTTAGAGAGCGGACCCAGCAGCCTTCAGTACTGCAGTCAGGGAAGAGATGAAGCTGTACCTGGTTGTGACATGTCCTAGGAGAGCATCAACCGCAGCTGCCTGTTCTTGTCCAAGTAGAATACTGTGTGTTCAGTGGTATGACGTTTGTAAGGAATGAGTTTGTTAGAGAGCGGACCCAGCAGCCTCCAGTACTGCAGTCAGAGAAGAGATGAAGCTGTACCTGGTTGTGACATGTCCTAGGAGAGCATCAACCGCAGCTGCCTGTTCTTGTCCAAGTAGAATACTGTGTGTTCAGTGGTATGACGTTTGTAAGGAATGAGTTTGTTAGAGAGCGGACCCAGCAGCCTCCAGTACTGCAGTCAGAGAAGAGATGAAGCTGTACCTGGTTGTGACATGTCCTAGGAGAGCATCAACCGCAGCTGCCTGTTCTTGTCCAAGTAGAATACTGTGTGTTCAGTGGTATGACGTTTGTAAGGAATGAGTTTGTTAGAGAGCGGACCCAGCAGCCTCCAGTACTGCAGTCAGAGAAGAGATGAAGCTGTACCTGGTTGTGACATGTCCTAGGAGAGCATCAACCGCAGCTGCCTGTTCTTGTCCAAGTAGAATACTGTGTGTTCAGTGGTATGACGTTTGTAAGGAATGAGTTTGTTAGAGAGCGGACCCAGCAGCCTTCAGTACTGCAGTCAGGGAAGAGATGAAGCTGTACCTGGTTGTGACATGTCCTAGGAGAGCATCAACCGCAGCTGCCTGTTCTTGTCCAAGTAGAATACTGTGTGTTCAGTGGTATGACGTTTGTAAGGAATGAGTTTCCAAAAAAAGCAGACCCAAATTTCCAAAAACAGATGTTGAATAACAGATTTTTATTTCAAACATAAATTTATTTTTCAGCGTTATCCTACTGTATAAAATAAATCTTTCTTAAATAGACATCTAGCAAGTCGCCAGAGTATAAATTACATGTGTATAAATAACTCACTCCATACCAAAATGATTTAGTTTTCACTATAAAATGTTTGGCGGATATATCTTGTAATCAGAGCTTTATTTTTTTCTTATTTCATTTCTCTTAACCCGTCATTGGAAAACTGTTTTTCATTGATATGTGAAATTATTTGCAAAATAATTACGAAGTCTCTTATATGGTCTTCCAGCTGGACGTTGACCAGTTGTCATCTCATAAGCTGCGGTGTGAGTGAGTCTATCTTGGCTCATTCTGGAGACATGGTCTCTCATCTTACTGTGTCCTCTATTTCACAGACTTTACATATGTGGATACAATGATCATTCATTTCAGATGTTCTGAGCAGTCCAGCAGGTACTGCATGTGGCTGCTCTAGCTTATACACCATGGCTCATTCTGGAGACATGGTCTCTCATCTTACTGTGTCCTCTATTTCACAGATTTTTTGAGCAAAGGTTTTTATTCTGGAAAAAGTGCTTTTATTAGCTTTTATTTGAAATCTTGCTATTCTGGAGGAAGTTTAAGGTCAATTATTGTATGTGTACTGGACTTTTTTTGTCCTAACCACGACTGTTGTGTAAATATAATAATAATTGGTGAAAGCTGTTTTTGTGATCACACCTCAAGATTCCTGTGAGAGCTTGTTAGTCGCTATAAAAAGCACTACTTCTCAAGCAAGACCAAGTTGCTGTAAGCCTGGATGGACTTTTAGTGACCGGCCTTTGGTAAGTATATGAAATTTTCAACCCAGCGAAGAGCATATTTGAAAATATAAATGGTATTTTTTGTGCTTTGCCGGGATTCGAACCTTCCAGAGCGGTAATCATTTTTGTACGGAATTTTAAATTCTTTCTTGTTGCGTGATTGTCATCCTTTACATGAGACGTCAATTCGTGAAATGATGAGCTCTGCGTCCCGAGGGGGGGGTTTATACCAAATTTCCACCAATCAGACATCAGTAGGTATTTAGAATTGAATTTGAAATTCAAACAGAACGCAAAAGGCATTAAAATTTAAACGAAAACAAAAGACGTACGGAATGGTTACGCACACAATTTGAATTTTCAAAGGATGTTCTAAATGTTGACAGATCATTGAAACTGATGTAGAGGACATAGTAAGATGAGAGACCATGTCTCCAGAATGAGCCATGGTGTATAAGCTAGAGCAGCCACATGCAGTACCTGCTGGACTGCTCAGAACATCTGAAATGAATGATCATTGTATCCAACTAGTTTTATTTTATATTTTAAGTTCTTGTTTGACCCCAACTTCACCTTTCAGGTTAAATATCGTGTCGGAGTCCCAAACTAAGCCACCATTGCAAAATGTGTCTCACATTTTTGGCAATATCGGATTTCGCGTTTTTCATCTCCCCCGATTGTATCACACACACAACACACCCACTACACGTACACACAACACAGTGTTATTGCGATCAACTTTCCCTGTGTGGGCGCGACCATCTCACATGTATTACTGGACACAACAAAACAATCAGCTTAGTTTCATGCGAAGTTGGGAAATAGTTAGATGTAAGGACAATTTACTTTACTTTTACTTTTTTAGGCTCAGGGCCTCCCGCGCTACAATCCTCCAGGACTCTCTGTCTTGCGCTGCTTCCCTCCATGGTCCCCTCACTCCCAGAACTTCGGCGTCGGCTTCGACGTTGTCTGCTGACCGTATCCTGGGACGTCCGAGTGGTCTAACACCTGAGGGGGCACCATCCAAGACAGTTCTGATGATCTTGGACTCTTCTGCACGTGCTACATGTCCAGCCCACTTCTTGATTTCATTACCGACACTATGTTTGGGTCTTGAAACACGGACAATGTGAAACTAATATATAGAAAACTGTGGGGAAAACTGTGATTTCATTTGCCCCGGCCCGGATGAAAAAGTACAACTTAAATATACATAATGTACTAGTGTCACAATATTTTTTTTTACAAAATATCACTGCTCTTGAAGATGCCTTATAAGGCGAAAATATTTGAGAAAATATAATAAAATAAATTTGAAATAAAAAGAGTGAACTAAAACTATGTAATTATCTAACAAACAATGGATTTGAAAAATATGTTGATTTTTGTACAAACTGAACTCAATACAATATTAAGAAGGTAGATAGTTTTAAATTTTTAAAATACACTAAAGCGCTGCCACCAATGTCACCACTGTTTAAGACCCCATAGAGCGAATACGTCCAAAACGGTGTTCTGGGTTTTAAATGTCCATTACGTTTACTTTTTTTTTTATATCTGTTACTGTCAGAATAAAATAAAGAAATGTATACTTTACAGATTGACCGTTTCCAAAAATAATAAAAGTTAATTGAATTCTGTCAAAATGTACACAAACTTATGAAATATTACGAAATAATGCTATCTGGGTTCAATGAATAACTTGAATTTTATGAATGAAAGGATACACAAAATATATATGAATAGTAAGTTTATTAATCAAACTCAAAGTTGACCGCATTTTTTTTTCGTGATAATGCATGTTAATTTAACAAAATACAATAAAAAAACAGCTCCAAAAATGCCATACAATTTTGCTAGGCGAAAAGCTACAGAATAAAAGCGGCTGTTTATTTCGTTCAACGACATTCGAGCTTGAGATGCAGAGCTGGGAGCACGTCCCATTGTCTAAGAAATTTCCGGCGCGCGAGCTTACGCATACAACATCCGATTTTGACGTGTGTGTGTGAATCCATTGGCTCACGCACCAGGGTCGCAATCTTTAACTTAATGGGTTTTTTTCTTGATTTAAAAAAAATATATCGATAGTTTTGAAGTTGAACCATTCTTCTTTATAAATAGTTTTGTGAATTAAAATTGTCTTCACCAACCAAATTTATCTGGATAGACAATAACGCGGCAAGAAGCTTCACTATATGTGTAGCTTAGTTAAGTTGAGTTGATCATATATTTGTGTTCTTTAACTTGTAGGTTGGCATGTGGCTGACCACCCATGCTGTAAAAAATGTTTTTACTTGCCAATGTCACCGCTATTTCAGAGAAAGTAAAAAAAAATGTATGTAGGTACACATGCAACATGTGTAAGCGTGAATTTAGATGTGCCTGCATATTATAGGCGTGCATTAAATATGAATAAGCCTTGAATGTCAATACATCTTTGTAACAGAGATCGAATAAGCTATATTGAAAACGACCAACGTCCGTCGATATTGAAAATGAGGCAACTCTGCAGAGGCTCTGGCCACCCCTAGCGGAATGGTGACAGAGTTACAGTTACAGTCTGTAATAATCTATAATCGAAGTTGCAAAGCTAAATTAACAATCAAAACTCGTATCAAATGCATGCCCACAAACACGTGTTAGTTCGCGCTTACAAATGCTGAATGTGAACTTACAAATAAAAACCAAACTAGAAAATGAACAAATAAATAAAGTGGAAATATATCTACAGAGGTACTGGCCACCCCTAGCGGAATAACGACTGGATACGAGTCGTCATCCGAAAAATATTGAGAACTCATGCTGTACTCATTTAGGGCGTTGCTTAAATTACAATTTGAAAACATTAAATAATTGGTAGATTTCTAATAATGTAGATTGTAGAGTATATGAAACTCTTTTTTTAAATTAGTTTTCGGTGAACGAGGAGTAACCCTGTGCAATAGAAATTTGTGAAAGGGACATCGCCATCCTAGATCTGTACACATATAGTATAATTTGAGGCAATGTAACATTATTAGTCAAAATAAATAACACCAAAAATCATTTTTGCGTGCAAAACTTTTAGTTACCATATCACGTCAAAGTAGAAAGGGACAAAAATATTTCTGTCTCACGGCTCGCATCTACCAGACAGAGGGAAAAGTATTGAACACAAAATGTTGTGACACACAATGCAAAAACTAATCATTTTTTGCCTTGTGTGTCACGACAGTATGTGCTCAAATCTTTAATCCTTAATTTATACATTCATTGTACTGTTTATGTGAGACATGCCTTTTATTTGGATTTCGAGAATGGAGAGCAAACCATAACACTAGGTATATATAGCGCTCAAAACTCACCGGCGTTTGAGGACGGTAGCCTCTTAAGGGAAGGTCGGCAAAATTTGCAGGATTTATATTCATTTTTAAGAATGGATTTTAATTTGTAAGTACACATGCAGCATTTGTAAGCGCGAATTTACACGTGCCTGTTTGTGGGCATGCATTTAACGCAACGCAACTGAAGTACAGTGTAACTCCTTGCCGCGTTCTCCCCGAAGGGATCGCATGTGGCGAGTGAACCTTTTTATTTTCACAGGTAAGGGGGCCGACCACTTATGTTGAAGTGGGGGTTTCCTAGCTGCCAGCAAGTTTGGGACACATTTCTTGTAAAGGCTGAGTAAAGTTTGCCGGTATTTTATGTAGGGGTTTGAAAAAAACATCGAAACGGGAAATGATTTCTGATACCCTCGGAGGATGCTGGGAATCAGCCTCAGAGACAGGGCTCCAACCAAAAGATCCGTAGACGCACTGGTGTCACTGATGTCATGCAGGGAGTGGCCTCCAAAAGTGGCGCTGGGCTGGTCACGTCGCAAGGCAGGACCTTGGCGGCCCAGAATGTCCAAGCGGGGAGGTGGGAGACGCCAACTGAGGTGGCTGGACGATATCAAGGGAACTGCAGGCAGAGGATGGCTGAACACAGCAGACGATAGACAAACATGGATAAGATTATCGGTGTTATGGCCGAGGGAGTTCAGTGACTGATCTTTCTAGCGTATTTGATATAGATTATAGAACAACGTTTGTTAGATCCCCGCTTAGGTCATTTGACTATAACTTTTATCCTAGTTCAACGGATGTCATTGGGTAATTATTAAGTAATAATTCATTAAAATATACAACAATGAATTATTTACACCTCTTCCTCTCATTCCTCTTCACAAATCTATTACCAAAAAAAAAATTGGAGGAGGTCTACGTCCAGGAGTGACTGAGAAAGGCTGAGGAATAAAAATAAGATCTTCATTAAAAGTGGTTCTGAAGGAAGAGATCGTCGATCTTTGATAGAAGTGGCACTGAAAACCGAAGAAGAAATGACCGGATATCAACTAGCGATTATTTTCCGAAGCGTGACCACATACGTCTTCACCGTCAGCCTTCCGCCAACTCACCTTGACTTCCAGGCAGCGCGCGTGAACCAGAAGTTCAACCAGCCGGCTGGTTTATTGTTAAATCGTGATTACAGAGATACTTATCCGAGAAGGAAACTCAACAAAACTCCGCAATCTAGCTATAATCTAAGTGGCGAAGATATCGCCAACGAAAAGGTTAAATGAACAAGAGCTGATTCCCTGATTTGAGAAGTCGTGGGTATAACAGAAAACGAACACTGTTGGGTTTTACTTATTTTTTATTTTATTTGTTAAAAAAAACAAATAACAGTTACCTAATCTGAAGATGGCCAACTCATTTGTTTTTTAACAAATAAAATGAAGTAATAGAACCAACCAGTGTTCGTTTTCTTTTAAAAAAAAATGAAAATTTAGTTAGCTACAAAGTTTCCGCTGAAATATTAGGTACATAAATTGTGGATATAATATTTTATTGTGAGTAACTTCCCATCTTCTTCTTCTCCTGTTTCAATCCTAGGATTGGTTTGCAGCAATATCTTTTACTCTTGTTCTCCATTCCTCTCTGTCTTGTGCGGCTCAGCGCACGTCCACCAGCAGGTCCTCCAGGTACTCTTGGCGTGGGCGTCCCCTAGAGTTGGTCCCCTCGGTCACCCCCTCCATTATGGCATGCAAGAGACCTTCTTGTCGCATTACATGGCCGATCCATCTTGCACGCCTTTCGGACAAAGTCCTGAGCAGATGCCTTCCTCCTTCGATTCTCTGGAGAACCTCCTCATTTGTAGTGGAGTCTCTCTAGGAAATTCCTAGAAGCCTTCTATACGACCACATCTCGAAAGCTTCTAGTCTTCGTTTATCCCTTTTGGATAGGCACCATGTCTCGCAACTTCCCATAGTGAACTAATTATAAATAAGTTACCCCCACTTCAACTGAAAGTGGTTGGTGTGAGGCCGGGCCGGCCCCCTTACCTGTAAAAATAAATAGGTCCCGAAGCGCCACATGCGACCCCTTCGGGGATAACGCAGGCAAGAAGTTACACTATATGTGTAGCTTAGTTGCATTTTGCATTGCTCATAACATACTTTAAACTACAACATTTTCACACTTTTGTAAAGTTGTCTCTCGTAGAAAAAAGGATAAAGGTGCATTTATCTGAGAATGTCACTCATCCGGTTTGTCATTTAAGGTATCGATATATTAACATTTAAGATTCGTATCAAATGTATTCTCACAAGCAAAAACGTGTAAGATTAGGGTTTAAAATGATATAATCTATAATCTTTAATATGTTTACTTTTATTTCTTTCACAATGTATACACAATTAACCACAGCACAATAATATTCTTTATTCTTAATTACACAGGCTTGTGGCTATCCCGCCAGGCAAGCTTCTCCTCTCCTTCTGCCTTCCTTTGTTTTCCTTTTCATTCAAATTCAAATCTCATGTTCCATTTTACCTAACAAACAAATCCATCTCGTTACAAATCTATAATGTAAGTTGGAAGGATATATTCATTTAAGGCTCTCAGATGTATGCCCACAAACCAACACGTGTAGTTCACGCTTACAAATGCTGAATGTGTACTTACAAATAAAATCCAAACCTCAAATGAACATAAGCCCCACAACTTTTGCCGACCTTCCCTGACACAGGGGTGACTATGGCAAAGTGAACCATTTTTTACAGTATGGGTGGTCAGCCTCATATCAACCTATAATTCAAGGGATAGATGTTCACTAATAAAATAAAGACCCATATCTCAAATGAGCATAACCTTTGCAACTTTTTTCGACCTTCCCTGAAACAGGAGTAGCATTAGCAAAGTGACCAAATTTTCGCGTTAGGGGCCGTCCATAAATTACGTCATCGATTTTGGCTGATTTTCGACCCCCCCCCCGTACAATCATCCTATAGTCATTATCTAATGACCCCCCCTCCCCCTCTTGTTGTAATAATGGATGAGCTTAATAATTAATGATGCTATATTACTTACATAATATTTTGTATATTTTGTAGAAATTGGTATTTACAAGAACGACGTCACTTTTGGTACTCGTACATCATTTGCCATCATCCGCAGACCAGACTCCCCCCCCCTTAATGCGAATGACGTAATATATGGACAGCCCCTTACGGGTGGTTAGCCTCATACCAACCTACATAATATGTATTTTACTACTATTGGCCCTAGGTCCGGTCCGAACAGTCCGGTTGATAGCTCAGTTGAAAGAGTGCTTGCATTCCATGCCAAGAGCTTGGGTTCGAATCCCATCGCAATGCAAACTAAGCTACACATACAGTATAAATTCTTGCCGCGTTCTCCCTGAAGGGTGGCATGTGGTGAGTAAGCCTATTTATTTTTACAGGTAAAGGGACCGGCCTTACGTTAACCACTTCAGTTGAAGTTCGGGTACCACGGGAGTCAGAAATGATTTTCCGTTTCGGTATTTATTATTAACCTAAAATAAAATACCGGCAAGACTCAGCCTTCACAATAAAAGAGTACCAGCTCCCTCAGGAGCTGGGAAACCCCCGCTTCAACTGAAGTGGTTAATAGATTTCATTCGTCACATGCGACCCTTTCGAGAAGAACGCGGCAAGAAGTTACAGTGTATGTGTACCTTAGTTCACGTACCTATACTTAAAAAAAATAGACAAACTTCCCTGAAACAGGAGTGAAATTGGCAAAGTGAATCATTTTTTACAGTATAAGTGGTCAGCCTCATACCGACCAATAAGTCAAGGAAAAAAAACCATGGGAAATAATTTTATATGATTAGCTCTCAATAATATGATCTAACTTTTTATATTTATCATTGTCAAGTTGTCAGTCTGGCTTTAATGGCGGCCATTACCGAGTTGTTTATGGTGCAGATCCAAGATGGCGAATTGCATAAGCTGTGACGTCACTGCGCCACCTTTATATAGAGATCACCCGGAACTAAAGACAGACATGGACATGTAGGCATAATGCAACTGAAGTAGGGTCATAAAACAACCACTCGTCAATAAATAAAGGCAGGATTAATCAATTCTTGAGAGCACTGTTTGTTATGTGAATCACACCTCAAGAGCCCTTCGTCCCCTCAATGCTTGTTTCTGTTTGTCGTTGCCCATCAGAGGTAATAACAATAATAATATAATATTAGGATGATTTATTTGGTGAGCGCTGGTTTTGTGAGAATCACACCTCAAGAGCCCTCTGCGGGCTTGGTTGTCGCTTTAGAAAGCGCCAATTCTCAAGCAAGACCTAATTGCCTACTTTTGATGACAGCTCTTTGGTAAAGGAATATGATTTTTTTAACCCAGTACTTTACTTTACTTTCTTCGGCTCATAAGCCTTGAAGGCTCAGGGCCTCCCGCACCACAATCCTCCAGGACTCTCTGTCTTGTGCTGCTTCCCTCCATGGTCCCCTCACTCCCAGAACTTCGGCGTCGGCTTCAACGTTGTCTGCCCACCGCATCCTGGGACGTCCGAGTGGTCTAACACCTGAGGGGGCACCATCCAAGACTGTTCTGATGATCCTGGAGTCCTCTGCACGTGCTACATGTCCGGCCCACTGGAGTCTTCTTGATTTCATTTTTAACCCAGCGAAGTGCATATTTGAAAATCTAAATGGTATATTATTTTGTGTTCCGCCCGGATTCAAACTCACAACCCTCCATTCACGAACCGAAGTGTTCCTTACCACTGGACTACGGACCTTTCAAAAATACCATGTATAATTTTCTCCTGACCTTAATGCGAACCAGTGGTTAAGAACTATTGGTTAAGTTATATAATTTTACATTTTCTATATCTTTCAAGTCTTAAAATAATCAATAACACTGTCAGTAAGACATATTTACTTTAATGTGTATTTATCGATATGTATATCCAATACAAAATATCGATACCTTAAAGATAAAACTGAATAAGTGACATATTATATGATAGTTTCTTAGATAAATGTACCTTTTTCCTATTTTCTACGAGAGAAAACACTACACAAGTGTGAAAATCCTGCAGTTAACAAGTTTTTCACGAGCACCTTTTTATAATTAGTTCACTTACTATGATAAGAAAATAAAGCGCTTTTATTCCATCAAGATCTGCACATACCAGTTAACTCAGTTTTTGGATATGCAAATCACATCCTAACCTGTATTTATGTACAATACTTTTGCATTAGGAGTAACAAAATCCCTATAGCTATCTCTTTTATTTTGCCGAATACGCAAGTATAGAACTAAATATATGTCTTCGCTATATCCAATTTTCGAATATCCAGTGTCATAATAAAAGGAGAGCCTGTATGAAGAAGGTTATGACTCTGGTGGAAATGAAAGAAGTGTGTAAGGACATAACGAAATGACGGTTGATCTGTGATGTTGGCGGCTAGGGTTTTTTAAATTAGAATTGGTTTTCTGTTAGTTTTTGATGTCCATACATGTTATAATTTGTTGATATTAAAAATTTAATTTGTTGTCTATGTTCCTTGACTTATAGATTGGTATGCGGCTGACCACCCATGCTGTAAAAATGGTTCACTTTTGCCAATGTCACCCCGTTTCAGGGAAGGACGGTAAGAGTTACAGGGTGTATGTCCATTGAGATTTGGTATTTATGTTGTAGGTTCACGTGCGGCATGTGCAAGCGCGAACTTGTACATGTCTGGCTGTGCAATGCATGTAATGTGAATCTCCAATGTAACATATCTTTGCTTCACTTAGATTAGATTAGATTAGATTAGATCTCCGGAATCCTGTACAGAATGAGCACTTATTTAGTTTTACCTTTAAGGTGGCGATACAAAGTATTTCCATCTCATTATAATACAAAATAGGAAATATGAGTCCGCACATAAAATGTTTACGACTGTTAAATACGTAAACGTTTATCCGAATGTTTGCTTTGCGATTTTTACACCCAATAAAATATTCAATTTGTTTTTAATAATTAGTGGCTTTTGGGACAATCGTAAACAGAAAGTTGATTGTTTATTGCATTTTTTTTTAAACATCGCCAATTAATATTTTATGTTGGAGTTACGCCACTGCCCTGTGTGTGTCCTGCACTATAAAATATTACATCATACATTATATTATATGATTTATGAAATATAATATATTACACCTTAAGAGCTCTCTGCGAGCATGGACGTCGCTGTAGAGTGCGCTAATTCTCAAGCAATACCCAATTTTTGTTAATCTGGATGGACCCGTGGTCTTCGGTAAAGGCAGATTAATTTTCAACTCAGTAACGATTCTTTGACTTATAGGTCATTATGAGGCTGACCGCCCATACTGAAAATAATGATTCACTTTGCCAATGTCACCTCTGTTTCAGGAAAGGTCGGCAAGAGTTGTATGACTTATGTTAGTTTGAGATTGGGTTTTATGTTGCAAGTCCACATACGGCATGTGTAAGGCATGTGTAAGGGCGAACTTATACGTGTCTGCTTGTGGAAATGCATTTAATATGAATCTTAAATGTAATATATCGTTGCAACTCAGATTACAGATTACAGACGAGCATAATATTTGAAAAATAAAATCTATTTATGTACTCCGCCGGGAATCCAGACCTCTACCTTCCAATCACGAGGTCGAAGTGTTAACCACTTGACTGCTTGACCTCTATTATTACAACCAGGATCTGAATGCCCTTAAATGTTTGATCAATGATGATCCCACAAATGTTTATAGTTTAACTAAATCTGTTTCGTCATTTTTGTGGTCAATCGCTTGTTTAATAATGTATCGGAATTTTTATTACTTCATTCAAAACCACAACAATAAAGCAAGAGGATCACAAAGGACAAAGAAATAAAACCAAAGTTGATGCTTCCAGAAACAGAAAACGTTGGACTGTATCCAAAGTTGCAATGCATGTACAGAATAAATACGTATAATTATTAGGTATGGGCCGAATGTGGTTTGAACCTAATACGAACTTCGGCCAAACATTCGATTAAAATAAAAAAATCGGCCGAAGTTCAGTAAAAAAAGTTACGCATTATAGTTTCTAGTTACTGTTATTTGTTGGAAGAATACAAAAAATATTTCATTTGTGTTTCAATTTGATATCTATGTAACGGAGTAGAGAAGATTCTATTTTCATCAATTTGTAAGTTAATGCTCAGTTTTTCCTACTAAAATAAATTACCATGAGTGAGTATATAAAGGCCTTATATTTAACGGTTATAAAATATACTATGACATCCAATTGATCCATGACAGTCAAAATAGTGCAAGTAGGTACCTATTGTATTTAACTTTTTCTTACACCGAATGTAAAACGAATTTCGGATCATCCCTAATAATTATCCAAACAAGTCATGGGAACGTAAATCTACTTAGCTGCATATATAGATCATTCACTTCAGATGTTATGAGCAGTCCAGCAGGTACTGCATGTGGCTGCTCTAGCTTATACACCATGGCTCATTCTGGAGACATGGTCTCTCATCTTACTGTGTCCTCTATTTCACAGACTTTACAAATGTGGATACAGTGATCATTCATTTCAGATGTTCTGAGCAGTCCAGCAGGTACTGCATGTGGCTGCTCTAGCTTATACACCATGGCTCATTCTGGAGACATGGTCTCTCATCTTACTGTGTCCTCTATTTCACAGACTTTACATATGTGGATACAATGATCATTCATTTCAGATGTTCTGAGCAGTCCAGCAGGTACTGCATGTGGCTGCTCTAGCTTATACACCATGGCTCATTCTGGAGACATGGTCTCTCATCTTACTGTGTCCTCTATTTCACAGACTTTACATGTGTGGATACAATGATCATTCATTTCATAACATGTTACGCATCTTTATCGGAATATATTTAAATGTTTTTTCACTGCTACTGGCTGAGTGGCTGTTGCCCAACATTGGGAAATAGTAGCCACTGCTGGAATGCAATACGCAGGTCGCGGGTCACATCCAACCTATGTAACTTATTTAGACGTCAGATAAAACGTTTAACAAGTCTTAAACACCGCTTGTTTATGGGATTTTAATAGAAACACTTTATCGATTTTAAAAATGCACTTAAATTTATCAAACATGTGATGTTATATAATAAAATTCTATTTTTTTGTTGTTGTTTGTTAATGAGTAAGATGAGAGACCATGTCTCCAGAATGAGCCATGATAGACTCACTCACACCGCAGCTTATGAGATGACAACTGGTCCCCGAACGTGGCGAGTGAAAACTATTTATTTTTTCAGATAAGAGCACCAGCCTTACGCACACTATTCAGTTGAAGTAGAGGTTTCCCAGCTGGGGGCTGGGTACTCATTTCTTGTGAAGGCTGAGTAAACCTTGTCGGTATTTTATATTGGGTTTTTTTTTTAAATAAATGCTGAAACCGGAAATCATTCTGACAATCTCGTTGCGATTTGAATCCGAGCTCTCGGCATGGAATGCGAGCAAGCTACCAACTAAGCTATCGACCGTCACCGGACGTAGGGAGCTGGGAAACACAATTTCAATTGAACTGGTTTGCGTCAGGCCGGCCCCATTACCTGTAAAAGTAAATAGGTTCCACGAGCTACATGCGACCCGGCAAGAAATAACACTATATGCGTAGCTTAGTAGCGTTACACATGAACAGAAAAACACAAATCTTGGCTATTTTTTTGCGATGTTTTTAGTAGGAAATCGTAGTTAATTTCAAATAATCAATTAACATGTATATTTAACGATGAGAAAGCACGAATGGCGGTCGTTAAAGTTAACGATCATCGATTCTGCAGAAGCGATCGTCGTTACTGGCTAGGCTTGCTTGTAGCCATTTGTCAGAGAAACATATTTTATGGAGGAATCATGGAAATCGATTGTTATTGGGAAAAATAGTTGGCCAATCTGCGTGAAGGTGCTGAGACAAAATCGCGGAAGACAAGTCGTCCCTTTGGTGCTTGTTTGTCGTATCTCTAGAGGTTATTTCACATGAGCAATGTTTACATGTGTAGGTACTGGACAAATGTGTCGTATAACGCAACTAGCGCAATTAAGCTACATATTGTTACTAATCTAATCTAATCTAAGTTGCAAAGACATGTTACATTGGAGATTCACATTACATGCATTCTCACAACCAGACACATACAAGTTCGCGCTTGCATATGCCTCATGTGAACCTACAACATAAAAACCAAATCTCCAATGGACATACACCCTGCAACTCTTGCCGTCCTTCCCTGAGACAGGGGTAACATTGGCAAAGTGAACCATTTTTGCAGCATGGGTGGTCAGCCGCATACCAACCTATAAGTCAAGGAACGAACTATGAAATCAAAGTACCTACGCGCACCTATACATGTATGATAGTGTGGGTAGAACAATCTGGGAGTAGTCCATGATGATGAAAGGGCATAGAAGGGCAAAGATCTCTTTTGTGCCTATATATAGCGACTGCAGTGGTGAGGAGAGCGATTAGTCGCTCTAAGCATTTTGCCGTGAAGACCGATATACGCAGAGATTATCAATTGTTGTAAATTGTGAACCAAACCATGTAAAATAAATTATGTTAAAATAAATAATTGCAGTTATTTAAAAGACAACCCCAGTAAAATCATAACAGTATTTAGTGTTACTGACTGCCTGCGTTATCTCCGAAGGGGTCGCATGTGGCGATTAGGGACCTATTTATTTTTACGGGTAAGAGGGCCGGCCTCATACCAACCACTTTCAGTTGAAGTGGGGGTTTCCCAGCTCCCGGCCCCCCGGGAGCTTCTCATTTCTTGTGAAAGGCTGAGTAAACCTTGAGATCGAACCCTTGCTCTCGGCATGGAATGTAAGCATTCCACCAATTGAGCTATCGACCTTTTTACGAGCTTGGTCGTCGTCGCTACAAAGCGCCAATTCTCAAGCAAGACCCACTTTCTGTAAGGCTGGATGAACCTTTGGTGACCGGTTTATGATTTTTTTATAACCCAGCAAAGAGCAAATTTGAAAACATAAATGGTATATTTTTTGTGCTCCGCCGGGATACGAGCCCACAACCTTCCATTCAGAGTCAGAAGTGTTGCCACTGGACTACGGACCGGTTATGATTGTAAATATGTCAAACGACCGTAATTCCAACTTGGTAGTATTTTTTTTTGTAGCATAACGTCAAGTAAGTAAGGCAGTGAGTGTGCTACCGGGGCGCTCCGTGTGCCTTACATAAGCTGCAGAGCAGAGTGACCCGGGGTCAGCTCACATACAGACAGCTGAGTGTGCGCGCTCTTATGCCACTACTCCTGCATACGTCACACCAGCGGTAGGCAACACGTCCAGGCACATTTTTTTTTTTTTAAGAAATCCTGTGCGGGAGACACCCTAGATTCTAGAAACTCTAGGGGTTTATGACACTTGTTGTAGTGCCGTCGTCGCTACAATGCGCCAATACTCAAGCAAGACCCAGTTGCTGTAACTGTAAGGCTGGATGGACCTTTGATGCCCGGTCTTTGGTAACGGTATGAATTTTTCAACCCAGCGAAGAGCAAATTTTAAAATAGAAATGGTATATTTTTTGTGCTCCGCCGGGATTCGAACCCACAACCTTCCCATTCAGAGTCCGCAGTGTTACCACTGAGATATGGACCGGTCAGCTGTGCAGCTGCCAGAGGAACCTGAAGCCATAGACAGCAAGGCAACGAGGTAACGAATGACGTACACAGAATGTGAAACCTTAGAAAGGGATAAAATGGTGTCAGGCTGAATGTGAAACAATAAAGGAGTAAATAATGTTTTTTTAAGAAGCCCTGTGCGGCACTACCTAGATTTCAGAGACTCTAGAAATGGCGGTTGATCTGTAATGTTGGCGGCTAGGACAGGATTTATTAAATTATAATTTTTTATTCTGTATTTGTTTTAATGTGTATACTTATTATTATTTGTGATTATTTGTAAAAATGTAACTTGTTGTATAATGTTCCTTGACTTATAGGTTGGTGTGTGGCTGACCAAGTGACCACCCATGCTGTAGAAAATGGTTCACTTTGCCAATGTCACCCTGTTTCAGGGAAGGTCGGAAAGAGATGCAGATGTTCATTTGTGGTTTGTGTTTTTATATTGTAGGACTATATGCGGCATATCTAAGTGAAAAATTGTTTTGTGAAAATGCATATAATGAGAATCTCTAATGTTACTTATATTTTGCAACTTAGATTAGATTAGATTGTGTGTAATATTTTTTATTGAACAGTTTGCTATCACTGCTTTACTAAAAAAACAAATATTGAAAGTCGAGTTTCTTATGTAGATTACATGATTAGAATAACATTCCGCTCTTTCCCGGTTCATGTGAGTGTGTTGATGTTTTTCACTTTTATTTATACAAGTCAAAAGTCACAACTCCACAATCTTGTTTGTAAATCAAACAAGCGCCATCTCTTCTCCCAGCACTTGTTTGGCATATCTATCTACGACCGGTCCGTAGTTCAGTGGTAACACTTCGTACTCTGAATGGGAAGGTTGTGGGTTTGATTCCCGGCGGAGCACAAAAAAATACCATTTCTATTTTAAAATTTGCTCTTCGCTGGGTTGAAAAATTCATAAACCTTTACCAATGACCGGTCACCAAAGGTCCATCCAGCCTTACAGCAACTGGGACTTGCTTGAGAATTGGCGCTTTGTAGCGACGACGATCAAGCTCGTAAAAAGGTCGATAGCTCAATTGGTAGAATGCTTGCATTCCATGCCGAGAGCAAGGGTTCGATCTCAAGGTTTACTCAGCTTTCACAAGAAATGAGAACCAGCGCCCCCGGGAGCTGGGAAACCCCCACTTCAACTGAAAGTGGTTGGTGTGAGGCCGGCCCTCTTACCTGTAAAAATAAATAGGTCCTGAAGGGCCACATGCGCAGGCAAAAAGTTACACTATATGTGTAGCTTAGTTACGTTACGTACCATTTGATTCAAAGACGGCCTTTCAATTAAATTGTCTTAAGAATCACATTCTACACAACCGGAGCTAAGAAAAAAACGTCAAACACGATAATGTGAGAGCTGTTTCAAATATTTTCAAAATACGAGTAAATATCCAGTTTTCATGAGACAGACTGGTCCAGTACACATACAAACATTGCTAATGTTAAAGTATCTCTGTTAGAGATAAGAAATACAAGCACTAAGGTGACTATATCATCTAAATCTAAGTTGCAAGAAATATTACATTTAAGATTAATATTAAATGCATTTCTACAAGCAGACACGTACCTATACCTAAGTTCGCATTAAAACCAGCCGCATGTGAACTTACAATATAAAAACCCAATCTCAAATAAACAGCCCGGATTGAGGGTGGTTCGAGCGGTGCGACCGAACCAGGGCCCCCGCGTCCTAGGGGCCCCCGAGACGTTTTAGAAAAATAGAATTCAAAGAATTTTCCACACAAATTTGTTCGGAGGCCCAAATTTTTAAGGCGTTCACGACCAACGGGGCCCCAAAGAGTGTTTAGAAATTCGATAAAGAAAATATTATATTTTATATTTTTTTGGAGTCCAAATCAGAAAGGGCCACCGACCAATATTTCAACATATTTTTTTACAAAAAAGAAAAGACGTTCCCTCCAATAAGTGTCATTTTTAGTGTCGCGCTGACAACACGCTGACCGTCAGCGCTGACAGCCAAATGTATGAACTTGTCGCGCTGACAGCTACGCGCCATTCTAAAACGCTTCCTACAAGTTCATATATTTTGAACGGTCAGCGCGTTGTTAGCGCGACACTAAAACCAGCCATAGACTTCTCGAACAGGTTTCCCAAAAATTCATTTTTTGAAAGACGCAGGGAGAACGGGGGGGGGGGTAGGGGGTTTGGGGGCCCCCTGGCGGTCCCCGCACCAGGGCCCCCAGTGGTCTTATCCGGGCCTGCCTGCAAACCTTGCCGACCTTCCCTGAAACAGGGGTGACATTGGCCAAGTGAACCATTTTTTACAGTATGGTTGGTCAGCCTCATGCCAACCTATAACTCACGGACCCTTGTCAGCTTACTCGTATTATATCACACATTCAGTTTTACTTTTCAGGTATCGATAGACACAATATCCGTTTTAATCGTCCTTAGTTAGAAAGAGAACAAAGATCTTTACAGGGTCATTTCGTTGTAAACAAAAAAAAAAAAAAACGGTGAAACTAAGAAATCTTTCAAGAAAGTTGGCAGCATTGAAATTCCTGCCTGCGCGAACGCGCATTTCTAGTCCACAGATAAAGAAGTCAAGGTCAAAATATCGTCAAGAGAGGCTGAGAGGAATCGAATCGGTACTAAATAAAAAAGAATAAAAATACATTAGAATTTAAAATACTGGAAGCACAAGAAGTATTTTTTATGTCGTATGTCTAATTATATTAATTACTTAAGCGTTCAGTTATTAAAATAGTTAGATGGTGACATTTTATGGAAAATGAAGCCATGATCGAATAGGATGCGCGAAAACCTCAAGATTCGTTGTAAAACTGCTGAAAAATATTAATTCGAAAACTAAACCAGGTTCAACCAAAACAAAACTAAATAGGTTCAACTTGCCACATGCGACCCCTTCGGGGATAACGCGGCAAGAAGTTACGCTATTTGTGTAGCTTAGTTGCGTTTTTGCGTTTTTTTTTAACCAGCATGACGATACCATGTTGAAAGCACCGGTTCTCATCAGATCACCGAAGTTAAGCAACATTGGGCGCGGATGCTACCTGGATGGGTGACCGCTCAGGTACACACACCGTGTGTTGTTGGCATATCTTGGACCGGTCCGTAGTCCAGTGGCAACACTTTGGACTCGAAAATGGAAGGTTGTGGATTCGAACCCCGGCGGAGCACAAAAAGTATACAATTTATATTTCCAAATGTGCTCTTTGCTGGGTTGAAAAATTCATAAACCTTTACCAAAGACCGGTCATCAAAAGGTCCATTCAGCCTTACAACAACTGGGTCTTGCTTGAGAATTGGCGCTTTCTACAGCGACGACCAAGCTCGCAGAGGGCTCTTGAGGTGTGATACACACAAAAACAGCGCTCAACAAATAAATCATCCTAATATTGTTATGAATGGTTCGTCCAAAAATGGCACTTAATGTCTGGGTGGTCAAACGCAGAAAAAGCGGAGAGAGATTTTAAGACAAGACAAAAACAAAAAGAAATGAGAAGGATGAGTTACCACAAAGAGGTACAATTAGGTAATAACAAAGGTGGAGCAGCAGGAATCTGCACATTGACCAAACTATAACAATCATTGAGTAGTAACATAGAAGAGCAGAAACTATCTACTGCATATATACATACTATAGCCCACATTAATTTTGTCTCAGCCCTTTCAAACATTGCAGTTATGTAGACGTACGAAATAAGGCCATTTTATCCAAATCCATTTTTTGTTAAGACACCCAATCATAACACATGCTATAACGTCATAAAATAATGCCCTTTTCCTTTAAAATTCCTCAAAAACTCGTGTTATCTGTCAACTGGCAGCCATTATTATTAGCAATAGTACCAAATTACTAGGAACATTTTTACATTCGCCCGAGTTCTTTTGTACACATGAAAATGCAACTGTGAAGTTCTTTGTTCTCTTTCTTACTAATGAGCATTTTCGTAAGTGAGTATTTATTTTCTAGTCCACAGACTTATTGTCTTTATTTATATATAATAATAATAAAAAAAAACAACAAATAAAAAAAAGTCAATTATAAAAATAATTGCTGTTTTGTAAAACTTACCAGTTTATTTGTTCGAAATCCGAAACAAACTCAAATCAAATCATACGAACACGGAATGTTTATTTTACTAGACTTTATAATATCCAGGATATGAAATATACTTAATGTATTGTAAAATTAATAGCATTGTACGGGATGTGAGATGTTAGACATGACAATTGCACAAGAAGATTGCAGATTAATAGGATTTCTGATATTTAAACTTAACAAAGATGTTCAGTAGTAAATATTAAACATCGATACCTTAAAGATAAAACTAAATAAGTGACATATTAAGCTAACATGGGTTTCTCAGATAAATGACCTTTTTTCCTATTTTCTACGAGAGAAAACACTAAGAACACTAAGCCCGTTCCCACTTGTCGGGTGTAGAATCCGTATATTAATCGGAGGTTCCAGTGGCAGAACATTATGTATGGAGCTATTCACTATAATCTATAATCTAAGCTGCAAGGATATGTTAACATTTAAGGCTCATATGAAATGCATGCCTACAGACAGGCACATGTAGGTTCGCGCCTACACATTCTGCATGTGTGCATACAAATAAAGAAAACCTCACATGGACATAAACCTTGCAACTCCTGCCGAGTTGCATTCACACTTGTCGGAAACCGATTTTGTCCGAAATGTTCTGCAACTGGAACCTCCGATGAATATACGGATCCGACACCCGACAAGTGGGAACCACTAAGGCCTGTTGCATCAACCTTTAATCAATATTTTATTAAAACATCAAATTTGATTGCTTAATTCTGGTAAGGACCTCGGTTAAATATTTCTCGGAAGTGGGTAATAATATGATGGATTATGAACAGGAAAGATGATGTACATCATCTGGTTTACGTATATGCCAATAATTTATTTTATTTTATTGGAGAAATAATATTTAATTTTGATTTTGACTGATTGGAGTTTAATGCAGTAGAGTGTGATAGCCCTGTAGTTTAGAAGTTTTTCATGAGCACTTGCTTACGATTAGTTCACTTACTATGATAAGTTACACACAATAAAATGTTTGATCTACGATTTATTAAATCAGTGAATCAGCACTTATATAGTTTTACCTTTAAGGTGGCGATATAAACACCGCAAAACCAGATACAAAACAAATTAAATGCAGCCCGAGGGGAGAACAACAAAACATGCATCCAAGTAACAGAATCTGTATTCTAAAATGCAAAGCTATATTGACAATTAAGATTGGTATTAAGTGCATGCCCACAAGCAGACACGTGTAAGCTCGCGTTTACAAATGCTACATTTGTACTTACAAATTTACGTCCAAACTCCAAATGAACATAAATCCTGCAACTTTTACCGACCTTCCCTGAAACAGGGATGACATTGGCAAAGTGAAGTTTTTTTAAGTACCTATGGGTGGTCAGCATGACATGAATAGTTTTTGAGAAACTATGAAAACCTGAAACTAATAAATTATTAGTTCCATGTTACAACGACACAGTGAGAAAACGACACATGACATGACACCACATGACAAAACGACACATGACAGAACGACAAGTGGCAGAACGATACGTGACAGACTGATACATGACAGAACATCAACATCACCGAAGAGTACACTACAATGAAAAACCAGTAAAGACAAAACGGTTTCATGTGCCGTTAATGGTATGTGGGGCTGTCCTTATATTACGTCATTCGCATTAAGGGGGGGGGGGGAGTCTGGTCTGCGGATGATGGCAAATGATGTACGAGTACCAAAAGTGACGTCGTTCTTGTAAATACCAATTTCTACAAAATATACAAAATAGTATGCAAGTAATATAACATTATTAATTATTAAGCTCATCCATAATTACAGCAAGAAGGGGGGGAGGTCATTAGATAATGACTATAGGATGATTGTAAAGGGGGGGGGTCGAAAATCGGCCAAAATCGATGACGTAATTTATGGACGGCCCCTGTTCTGTTTTGTCATAGCGATGTATTTTCTGTGTTATTTTTTCATGTGTTGTTGTGTCATGTGTCGTTCTGTCATGTGTCCTTCTGTTATTATGTCATGTGTCCTTCTGTTATTATGTCATGTGTCCTTCTGTTATTATGTCATGTGTCCTTCTGTTATTATGTCATGTGTCCTTCTGTTATTATGTCATGTGTCCTTCTGTTATTATGTCATGTGTCCTTCTGTTATTATGTCATGTGTCCTTCTGTTATTATGTCATGTGTCCTTCTGTTATTATGTCATGTGTCCTTCTGTTATTATGTCATGTGTCCTTCTGTTATTATGTCATGTGTCCTTCTGTTATTATGTCATGTGTATTTTTGCAAGTGTGCCATTCTAACCTGTCACCAAATTATTAAATTTCTGGAAAACGGTTTTTTCATATTTTCTCAAAAAACTACCTATTCACATTATCTAAAATAATTGGCTATTTGTGGGAGTAAATAATGTATAATTTTGTAATTAAAAGGAAAAAAAATATTTACAAGGAATTGCATTCTTCTTCACAAATCAATTAAAAAGAAAATGGAAACACAGTAAATGGCATCCTTTGCATTTTCAAAATTATACCTGTATTTATTGACCCCCAAAAAGAATTCCGACTTTGTTTAATAAGACCCGTATGCAACTCAGATTAATGTTTTATTGATGCCGAGACTTGGCCTTGATTTTGGTGTTTTTGATTAACGGCTTCATCACATTTTGCAATTTTAATATTGTTGTGTTTGTTAGACGTCAGTAAACAGGAAATCAGAATAGCCACAACAATCAAATAAATTATATTGACAACTGAGGCAACACGAATGTGTGAACTCTGCATGTGAAGCCTGTTAAAATACAGCTCGTTACTGCACTGACTTTGAGCGTTACTAACAAGAAAACAGTAATAGTTTAAGTCAGTGGTTCCCAAACTTTTAATTTCGCGTACCACTAATGAAATTATAAATCAGTGGCGTACCAATGAAGTGCAACAGTTAAAAAAATCATTCAAATGGTAAAGTAATAAAAACTGCAACTGTTAATGACAACATTATGCTTATTTATTTATTATAGAAAAAAATACAATACTCTTAGTGCAGGGGTGTCCAACATAATATTGTGGAGGGCCAGATTTAGTATTTTTGTAATCGTGGCGGGACAGGCCTGTCTTAGTCTGAAAAATGGTATTGCATGTTCGAAACAAAAGAGGAAATATTTGGCTCAGTTGTTCTTAATTTGAAGCGCGAAATTGAAAAACGTTTTATCTTCTTATTTACTATGTATTTCCTATGGCCATGGCTGCTTGCGTACCACCTTAATAAGCGTCGCGTACCATAGTTTGGGAACCACTGGTTTAAGTGATGGCCAGTCCGTAGTGCAGTGGTAACACTTCGGACTCGTAAATGAAAGGTTGTGGGCTCGAATCCCTGCGGAGCACAAACAATGTACCATTTATATTGTTACGAACGTTAGAGTTCGAGGGGTTTGTTATTGCTTGTGCATGTGTGTTCGCCTCTAGTGTAGTGAGTTTGTGCTTGTGTATGTGACTTGGCACGTAGTTTGATACGGGGCTATTTTTAGACATTTTAGTCGTCGGTTGAGCCCACGCTTTGACAAACTAATGATGCCTGGGCTGAGAGTCTCAACACCACGGTTATTCTTACCTACCGCATTTAGGTAATTTTTGTATGAAGACAGATGTTCACTTGCGGCCATCTTGGATTGACAGGTCTTCATACAAATGCATCATTAGTTTGTCAAAGCGTGGGCACAACGGACGACTAAAATGTCTACGAATAGCACCGTTAGTGTGCAGCTAGAATAGTGTGTGGAGCGGTTCACTATGGAATGGTCTGGACTGCGCGAGAGGTGCCCATACGGGTGGTATATATTTGAGCCGCAATTGTGTGGGAGCCAGAGTCGATTGCCTCATAACAACTTATAAGTCAAGGGATAATCAAAATGATCGCAGATTCTTATTGTTAATCCCATGCAATTCGATGACAACTGCTGAGGAGGTTAAGCTTGCCAAAACATCAAGACACACCCGAGTTTTTACCAGAGAAAAAAATGCCAAACAACTGCAATAACTTTTAAATGGAATATCTAGTTTCAAGAGGACGACGTTCATAATATAAATTGCCATTTTTTAATATCGCAAATTATTGGAATTCGCCGAGGCGCCAATTTTGCATAATAAAGTAATTAAAAAAGCAACAAGATGTATATTTTAAATCCAGCAAATGCCAAAACCTTGTTTCCGGTTGCCAAAAAAAATAATTGGCACAACTTTTTTGTTTTTAATTTTTAAAAATAATATACAAAAAAATAATCACTCAATTTGGCGAAACAAAAACATCTCAATTAGTCTTTTTAAATTATATTTTGAAAATAATTTATGGATGGAAAAATAACTGTGCTTTTAATGGTGTTGTAATAAATTATCATTGTTTCCACATAATCCACATTATGTGTTTGTCTGATGGTTTACAAAGCTGTCAATGGTACGGCTCCTTCATACCTGTCTGACATGTTCTCACCTATTGAGATAGATTTGAGACGTCAAACTCTCAGATCTGTAGGGTGTGGGGTGGTTGACTTAGTCCAGCCGTCACGTCAGACACGCACTAATTTTGGGAACCGTGCTTTCCGGTTTGCGGGCCCAATGGAGTGGAACAGACTACCACCTAATGTGAGAAAGGCAGAAACTGTTGGTATCTTTAAAGGAGCACTAAAGACGCATCTTTACAAAAAATCTTATCCGTGATTTGAGAGGACCCTTGAGGTGTGACACAGACAAAAACGGCGCTCTTCAATTATGCGTACCTTATAAATAAATTATCCTTGTATATATATAGTGTAAAGTCTGTGAAATAGAAGACATAGTAAGATGAGAGACCATGTCTCCAGAATGAGCCATGGTGTATAAGCTAGAGCAGCCACATGCAGTACCTGCTGGACTGCTCAGAACATCTGAAATGAATGATCATTGTATCCACATATGTAAAGTCTGTGAAATAGAGGACACAGTAAGATGAGAGACCATGTCTCCAGAATGAGCCATGGTGTATAAGCTAGAGCAGCCACATGCAGTACCTGCTGGACTGCTCAGAACATCTGAAATGAATGATCATTGTATCCACATATGTAAAGTCTGTGAAATAGAGGACACAGTAAGATGAGAGACCATGTCTCCAGAATGAGCCATGGTGTATAAGCTAGAGCAGCCACATGCAGTACCTGCTGGACTGCTCAGAACATCTGAAATGAATGATCATTGTATCCACATATGTAAAGTCTGGAAATAGAGGACACAGTAAGATGAGAGACCATGTCTCCAGAATGAGCCATGGTGTATAAGCTAGAGCAGCCACATGCAGTACCTGCTGGACTGCTCAGAACATCTGAAATGAATGATCATAGTATATTTTTTGTAATCAATGATCCTTGTATAAAAGCCCGTTGTTTTTGAACACATTCAATAAATTTCTCCGTAAACATTTTTACTTTTGACACAAAAAAAAGCGCCCGGCGTCAGTAACAAAAGACAACGCGACGTCCGGACGCATTGACAGAGCGTCGCGTATTGGTAGCGCGTTTGCCCTGTTTGACAGGTCGTCACTCCAGTACTTGTTTGGCTTATCTACCATTTGATTCATAGATGACCTTTCAATGTAATTTTCTGCACAATCTTAGCTAAGAAAAAAATGTAAAAAACGATAATGTGAGAGTTGTTTTAAATATTTTTACGATTTATTTCCAGTTTTCATAAGGCACATTGGTCCAGTACACATACAAACATTGATCATGTGAAATTACCTCTGATGGACATAAGACAAACAAGCACTAAGGGATGAAGCGTGGACGTGGTCAGTACAACACAGTTTGCTAAAGCGCTTTTTGACGCGTCAGCTCCTTCACACGCACTATAACGTTTTCTGTTTGACGAAGCCTATCAATCTAATAATAATAATAATATTGGGATCATTTATTTGGTGAGCGCTGTTTTTGTGTGAATCACACCTCAAGCGCCCTTTTTGAACTTGGTCGTCGCTGTAGAAAGCGCCAATTCTCAAGCAAGACCCACTTGTTGTAAGGCTGGATGGACCTTTAGTGACCTGATAATCAAAAACGTTTTCGTTCTGTCGACATGCAGTGAATCACCTTTCTCAGAATTAGATAGATCCTTGACTTATAGGTTGTTATGCGGCTGACCACCCATACTGTAAAAAATTGGTTCACTTTGCCAATGTCACCCCTGTTTCAGGGAAGGACGGCAAGAGTTGCAAGGCTTATGTTCATTTGAGATTGAGTTTTTATATTGTAGGTCCACATGCGGCATGTGTTAGCGCGAAATTATACATGTCTGTTTGTGGGAATGCATTTAATAGAAATCTTAAATGATATATATCTTTGCAGCTTAGATTAGATTAGATTAGATTAGATACGTACATTGTTTTTAATGATTTTCACTGATTGAAAAGTATATATGTGTAAAATGTAAGGAATGCGAGGCTGCGAATTGAGAAATTCTTTTCTATCGCTGATTATTGCGAAATGTCAGTAAGTATGGGAGATTCCAATACGAGACCGGCGCCGCGTGGGAGGGGCGACCTCTGCGCTACAAAGCGATCAAGGAAATGAAGACCTACCCAGAGACCTTCTCCTCCGAGAAATCCTTCACAGCCGATCTTAAAGATATGATTAATGGGTTAAATATCTCGACGAGTAAATGTCTTCTCATTCTGTTCACGTGAATATTTTATCACAGCTTTTGAGCTTTTTCCCATGGACATTCCAAATCAAATTTTCTCTTAATTTTTTCCGTGCTAAAAACAATTGAGAAATGAGAGATGTTTAAATTTACCTGGGATATTTTATGTGGTCTTCCAGCTGGACGTTGACCAGTTGTCATATCATAAGCTACGGTGTGAGTGAGTCTATCATGGCTCATTCTGGAGACATGGTCTTTCATCTTACTGTGTCCTCTATTCCACAGAATTTACATATGTGGATACAATGATCATTCATTTCAGATGTTCTGAGCAGTCCAGCAGGTACTGCATGTGGCTGCTCTAGCTTATACACCATGGCTCATTCTGGAGACATGGTCTCTTATGTTTCTTTAGATTTTTGCACGAAAATTCCTTACAGAATATAGACGTCTCATATTTAATGGTCTTAGCAATAAAATCCCAGATAAATTTATTTAAATAACACTCGTATCTTAGGCTTAAGTGAATAAAGAATACATTTTTATTCCACAATGCTGAGACGAGTGTCGGGTCTACTAGTTTATTATATTTTTAGACTTTATTGGCAGCGAGATATTTGAATATATTTTGTATTAACCCCACACGAAGATGGCTCCGATACATTTTTATAACTTATTCAGAATCAAACAAGGCAGAGGTTGCCAATATCTTACACAAGGTTAACGAATGTATGGATTTATGTCTCGACTCGTGAAGGAAGCAATCGAAATACAACTCCAACAGAGATGACAGCTACAAACTCTTCAGTATATGGAGGCCAGTACTAAGTTCTATGATCCACCCTTTCACACGACATAATACCATCCTTCTGTACATGTGGAGCTATTGCGACATCTATGGAAGCATCACCGAAGGTCAATAAATGTACCCACAACCTTCGACCTCGAGCAAACAACAATAATTTAACAGTTCGTTTTTTTCCTTGTAGAAAACACACGCCTCCTGAAGACGTCGGATATGACTCTGACGAAACGTAGAGAAAATCGTTCTTCTCTTTCCACGGTCAGTAACATCCGTTTTGTTTTCATTCCAAAGAATTGATGTCTGTTCATATTTACTTGTTGTCTGTGTGTTTTTATCCACTATATGTGTGTAAAGACGTAAATATTTTATAGTTGCACCTACTCGTGTTTGCTCGAATCGTCTGCCCGAGATCATTCTGGCATAGGCTTGTACATGCTAGACTAGCCGTTAGTCTATAATAATCTATAATCTCAAGCAAGACTCTATGCTCTTCGCTGGGTTGAAAAATTCATTTATCTTTACTGAAGATCCATGATGATGATGATGATGATAATTTATTTATCAGCGCCGTTTCGTAACTCAATGTCACTCCAAGGGCGCTTAGTATTTATCTGGGTGAAAAAGTGTGTCTTCATCCTCCTCTTTAGGTCCTCAATCGTCCTAGACCTCCGGATTTCTGGCGGTAGTTGATTCCAGGTTGCAGGGCCGGCCACTGCAAAAGCACGGTCTCCGAAAACAGTGGCAATTTTTCTTCTAGGTTCATTTAGCAGGGCTTCCATCCAGCTTTACAACAGCTGGGTCTTGCTTGAGAATTAGCGTCCAGTCTTTGATAAATGAAATGAATTTTCCAACCCAGCGATGAGCATTTTTGAAAATATAAATGCTATTTTTTGTGCTCCGTCGGGATTCGAACCCCAGACCTTCCATTTACGAGCCCGGACCGGTCAAAAACAACATTTGAGCTGTAGACTTGTTGAAGATGAAAGAAGCAGGCAAGCAGTAGCTTAGTTACCCCTGCATGTATAGATGCCGTCAGAACCAGGACACGCAGTTGATGTATGGGATATTTATTCTCGCTGAATGTGGATTTGGAACATTACCTACATAATTATTATTCAAGCGTCCTCAGCTTACGTCACAAGCAATAACCGCACACCTCTTCTTCCTCTCTACACGCGTCTCCAACAGAAGATGGGTGATCATGATGTCTGCATTTAGCCTTGCAGTTCGACGGCTCAGTTGGTAGAATGCTTGCATTTCATGCCGAGAGGCGAGAGCAAGGGTTCGACCTCCACCGAGGGTGTCGGAAATGATTTCCCGTGTCGGTGTTTATTTTCAAGCCCAAAATAAATACTGGCAAGGTGTACCTACTCAGCCCTTACAAGAAATTAAAACAAGCCCACTCGGGAGCTGGGAAACCCCCACTTCAAGTGATTCACCGGCTCTCACACCTGTTTCAGGGAAGGTCAAAAAAAGTTAAACCAGCAATTTTTTCTGAAAAATCTCAAATGAACATTAGTTCACTTAAAATCCAAATATCTGGATTTTTAATTATTATTAGGTATACATGCAACATTTTTAAGCTCAATTTTACACGTGTATACTTGTGGACATGCATTTTATCATGCATGAATCTTAAATGTTAATCTATCTTTGCAACTTAGATTAGACATTATATTATTGATTAATATTATGGTCTTCTCCTATTGGGTGGATTAAAACAAATATATCGAACGCATTGCTAGAAAATTAAGAGTACCTAAAGGATTTTTTTTTTGATCGACACCAAACTTTACAGGAACCATTCCAAGAATATTGTACATGCTTTCGAAAAAAACCCGTTAAACTCAGTTCAGAGGTTTAGGAGCCTATAGGGAACACACATAATACATTCTTCTTTATTAATTATTATTTATGTTTTCTTAAAAACAAATTACTAATTAAACACTTCTTTTCACTCAGTATATTTTTCTTTATAGTTATAGATTTTTGGTCTTTTTAAAAAAAATCATTAAAAACCGAAAATGACGCAACAATATAAATGATTTTCAATTAAAATACGTCCACCCACACTTTTATAAAATCAAATCACTCATCGGATTTGATTCAAGACAAAATACGCCTCATTATCATATGTCATAAGAGCTATTATTAAATGTTTATGTGACACGGGTATTGTGTTCTCCTCTAACCTCCAAATAAAAAGGTTACATTGTATGCAAATACTTTTCTTTGAAAATAAAAGCGACCTTGAAAATGAGGATCAGGTCATAGACAATAATTTTTAGATAAATTATTTCGCGGGCAATCATCGTCATCATCAGCTTTGGCGTGACATCCTAGTGTGGGTCTTGACCTCACATATCAATTTTTTTTTTTTATTCTTTCAGTGCCACTTTAATCGAAGCTCTGCGATCATCAAAAAAAAAAATAGGCTGATTTATTTGGTAAGCGCTGTTTTTGTGCGTATCACAACTCAAGAGCCCTCTGAGAGCTTGGTCGTCGCTGTAGAAAGCGCCAATTCTCAAGCAAGACCCAGTTGCTGTAAGGCTGGATGGACCTTTTGATCACCGGTCTTTGGTAAAGTTTTATGAATCTGCAACCCAGCGAAGAGCAAATTTGAAAATATAAATGGTATATTTTTTATGCTCCGCCGGGATTCGAACCGACCACCTTCCATTTACGAGTCCGAAGGCTACCACTGGACTACGGACCGGTCCATCATCGTCGGTATTTAGATTGGTATGGTGTTGACCACTCGTGCTATAAAATGTTTCAGGTTGGCAAGGTCGGCAAAATTGAAGGGTTTATGTTCATTTGAAGTTTGCTTTTTTTTAGTACACATGCAGCGTGTGTAAGGGCAAACTTATGTGTATGTGGACATGCATTACAAAATAATTTTGAATGTTGATATATCTTTTCACCTTAGATTATAGATATATTATTATAGCCTCTGAAGATGGACGGATAAAGTCCGATTGCGCTTACGCAAAGTACTCGTATCTCAAATAAAACTAATATTGAAAAAAAACACTGTAAATGCGCAAACTTTAGAAAATTCAATGAATGAACATAAGGATGATTTAATTGGTATGAGGCTGACCACCCATACTGTAAAAAATGTCATCAGTGAATCAGGATCTGTGGGAAAAAGTTGCAGGGCTTGTATTAATTAGAGGTTTGGATTTGTAAGCGCTAACTTCCACATGTCTGTTTGTGGGCATTCATTTAATATTTGAATTTGAAATTTCAATATATTCTTGCAACTTAGATTATAGATTATTATAGATCGATTATAAATAATAGCCATAGCCAATTTTAATAACTATAATAAAAATAAATAAGAATTTAAGCAGTGTTATTCACAAAACATTTCATCCACAGCTGATTTATGAATCATCGTTTTTTTGTATGGAAAATTCCCTGTAGGCTGCGGCTGAGCCATGGATTCACTTTTTGAGAATAACACCGTCAGTGTTTAAATAACGGATTCACATATAGGAAATATATTTTAATATATGATATCAAATGGGCATCTGGAAAAACCCAGAGTCGTATAAAAAAAACTAAAAATGTCACCAAATACAATTATTATGTCGCTTTGTTAAAAATGTAAGAAAAAATATTGAAGACTCCACACAATAAAATGATAATTCCAAAACTAAATGAGTCAGTCCGTTCGATAGCTCAGTTGGGAGAGTGCTTGCATTCCACGCAGAGAGCTCGAGTTTGAATCCCACCGAGGGTGTCAGAAACGAATTCCCGTTTCGGTATTTATTTCAAACCCAAAATAAAATAACGGTTAGGCTTACTCAGCCTTCACAAGAAATGGATATCAGCCCCCTCGGGAGCTGGGAAACCTCCACTTCAACTGAAGTGAATGGCGTAAGGCCGGCTCCCTTACTTGTAAAAATACATAGGTTCCACTTGCCACATGCGAAACTGCACTTTATGTGTAACTTAGTAGCGTTTAACGTTTTTAGTCATCTTAGTATTAACTATTAAGGTTCATCTTCACACAAATTTTGGAGACCGTGCTTTCCGGTTTGCGGACTCAGTTGGAGTGGAACAGACTCCCATGACAAAACATCACATGACTTTACATCACTTGGCAATACATCCCATGACAAAACAACACATGATATAGCGTCACATGACAAAAATCCCATGACAAAACATCACATGACTTTACATCACTTGACAAAACCTCACATGACAAAACAACACATGACATAGCGTCACACGACAAAAATCCCATGACAAAACATCACATGACTTTACATCACTTGACAAAACCTCACATGACAAAACAACACATGACATAGCGTCACACGACAAAAATCCCATGACAAAAAAATCACATGACTTTACATCACTTGACAAAACCTCACATGACAAAACAACACATGACATAGCGTCACACGACAAAAATCCCATGACAAAAAATCACATGACTTCCGACCTAACACCGGAAAAAAAACCATAGACAAGCCTGTATTATTCTTTGTGTTTAAAATGGACCTAAAAATCATTGAAGCGACCTTTATTTTGGCACAGTTCTTGAAGCAAAAATGGAGCTAACAGATTTAAGCGCTCCAACCAGCAGCGATTAAAAATAAATTCAATGCACCAAGATTTATACATCACAGATTCCCAAACCCAGTCATCGGGAAATGTCAAGGCTGGTGGAGCAGTGGTAGCGTGGGCCGCGGCTCCAGCGAGGAAGGCCTGCGGCTCGCAGCCGGTGACGCCAAATCACATTAGCCATTGTAATGTATGCCAAACACAGTCAGCGATGATCTGGAATAGGCGTCCGATCAGATTACAATCTGCTATCCAAGTAGTCGAGATGCTTTGCCATTTAAGGTTCACTTTTAATATATTTTTTAAAATAGCTTTGTGAAGAGGAATACGATTCATAAGCTTTACTAAAGACTTTATCTTTGACCGATTTGTTGCACCACGTAGCACAACAAGGCACTGCCTTTACAAGAGGAGGATGATAAGCGTTAACCACTAGACTTGCGACTGATGTTAAGTCGTCTTTTTGGATCCTTTAGTCATTTTGTCCGACACATCATGTCAACGACGTTACCATGTTGAAAGCACCGGTTCCCATAGACCATGGGTCGGCAACCTGCGGCCCTTGGGGCGTCTTGGTGCGGCCCGCAAGATATTCGCCGCAACGCACCACGTGCCGGGCGATATCATACACATACACAATGGAGTGAAAAAAAACAATAAATGTCATAAAAATGGACAAAAAGAATTTTATTTTTAAAACTAAAATATTTATATACAAATACCTATTTTAGGTAATGACATGTGATCCAAGCGTAGGGGCGGGTGGTAGAATCAATAGTGAATTTCATTTGTAGTTCGTACGTATATTTGTTAATGCTCACGATGCATGACTCACAAGAGGGCCCCAGGGGGCGCGGCAGTGGGGGGGGGGGGGGGGGGTTAGTCAGCATTTGCTGAAATGCTGCCCGTTAGATCCGCCACTGCTCAAGTGCGGCCCGCACTAAATCCCACGTAAAATATTTGGCCCTTATACAACAAAAGGTTGCCGACCCCTGCCATAGATCACCGAAGTTAAGCAACATTGGGAGCGGATTTTTTTTTGTGCTTCGCAGGGATTTGAACCCACCAAACCTTCCATTTAAGAGTCTGAAGCACTAACCACTAGATTACGGACCGCTCATAGACTACGATGGTACTTAGGCGATATACTATCTTCAACACGTTTTCCGATATTTTTTAAATTAAAAAAATTAATCCGAATATTCAACCTCAGCTGTCTCGATCAATTAAGTCATTTTAGAAAAAAGAGAATGAAAAAAAAAAACGCGTATTTCCTAGTTGTGCGTCATCTCGTCGTCCCCTAAGTGCTTGTTTGTCTTATCTCCACCAGAGGTGATTTAACATGAGCAATGTATGTATGTGTACTGTACTTACGTGTCTTATGAATGCTGGAAATTGATTTAAAACATATTTAAAGCAAGTATCACATTGGCGTGGCTTACATTTTTCTCTTAGCTCAGCTAGTGTAGAATGTGATTCTTTAAACAATTTCATCCATCTATAATCTATAATCTATCTATAATCTAAGTTGCAAGGATATATTTATTCAAAGCTCTCAGATGTATGCCCACAAACAAACACATGTAGTTCGCGCTTATAAATGCTGATTGTGTACTTACAAATAAAATTCAAACCTCAAATGAACATAAGCCCCACAACTTTTGCCGATCTTCCCTGAAACAGGGGTGACACTGGCAAAGTGAACCATTTTTTACAGTATGGGTGGTCAGCCTCATACCAACCTATAATGAATGGAATCCAATCATAATAAATGCAATCCATAATGAATGGAATATCCAGAGTCATAATAAAAGAAGAGCTTGTATGAACAAGGTTATGACTCTGGATGAAATGAAAGAAGTATGCAAGGATAGAAAGAAATGGCGGCTGATCTGTAATTCTGGCGGCTAGGGCTAGAGTTTCTCAAGTTTTCCAATGTTTTTTTTTTACATTTTTAAATTAAAAATTTGAAAAATTTATTTAATTTTAATGTTAATCCATTTGTTTATGTCTAAAATGTTATTTGTTGTGTATGTTCCTTGACTTATAGGTTGGGATGCGGCTGACCACCCATGCTGTAGAAAATAGTTCACTTTGCCAATGTCACCCCTGTTTCAGAGAAGGTCGGCAGGAGTTGCAGGGTGTATGTCCATTTGAGACTTGGTTTCTATATTGTAGGTTCACATGCGGCACGCGCAAGCGCGAACTTGTACGTGTCTGCTGTTTAGAATGCATGTAGTGTGAATCCCCAATGTTACATATCTTTGTAACTTAGATTAGATTAGATTAGGTCATCTTTGAATCTAATGGTAGATAAGCCAAACAAGCACTGGAAGGAGCATCTGTTACACGTTCCATTGTACACACTGACAAAGTTCAATGCTAGCAGAGAAAAAAATCTACAAAGATATGTATTTTTTTAATTAAAAATATCCATTTGATGAAATTGAAATCGCTTATGTCCAAATAACTCGAGTTGCTGCGAGTAAACGCAATTTAGCATCACACATAGTGCAACTTCTTACCTGCGTTATCCCCGAAGGGGTCACATGTGGCGATTTGTGACCTACTTATTTTTGCATGGAAGGGGTCGGCCTTACGCCAAACTCTTCAGTTGCAAGTGGGGCTTCCCAGCTCCCTAGGGGCTGGTAGTCAATGCTTGCGAAGCCTGAGTGAACCTCGCCGGTATTTATTTTGGATTTGAAATAAGCACCGAAACGGGAAATCGTTTCGGACACCCTCGGTGGGGATTCGCACCCGAACTCGCGGCATGGAATGCAAGCACTCTACCAACTGCTATCGACCGGAAAAATCGATTATTATAAATTAATAAAAGAAAAAGATCAATGGTTTATGTATTCACATTGTGAAGGTTTATTTTAAATTGATAAAGCAAAATTAAAAATTAAGTTTTTCTTTGCGGGTATACTCGTACATACTCGCTTTCGGAGTGTTAACACACCATTTTCAAGATTCCATTTTCATCAGTTGTTCTAGTTATCGGCCGGATGAATAAAAGGGGGAAAACTATTAAAAGAAAAAACTTTCATCATATTAAAATTACCTTTGTTGTGTCGCGAACTTGAAATACGTGCGCTTATACACGCATGGGGGCTGTCCATATATAACGTCATTCGCATTAAAGGGGGGGGGGGAGTCTGGTCTGCGGATGATGGCAAATGATGGACGAGTACCAAAAGTGACGTCGTTCTTGTAAATACCAATTTCTACTAAATATATTGTTATGTAAATATAAATATTGAAATAAGTATGGGTAGTTATAGTGTTATGTAAATATAAATATTGAAATAAGTATGGATAGTTATAGTTATAAGAATCCTCAAAAGTATTGGTAGGTAAGATCGATAATTATGTATAAGTGTAGAATTCTCTAGGCTAAGTAGGTATTTGTTATAATTATAGGAATACTGTATTGCATTGGTAGGTAGGATTTTGGTTGTGTCTAGGTAGTACGTGAAACATCGAGAAGTAATAATTACTCTGGAACCGTCTGGCGACTTTAGTTCTGGATCATACTGCTCTGAAGAGTATAAAGGTGCGAATGGCCTGCAGAGCGGGCCAGTATCATAGCGACTTACAAACACATCGAAGCCATCTGATCAGTGAACCGAAACCAAGTAGAATAATCGAGAAAGTAGTGTGAAAATAAATATTGTAACAGTGTAAAATAAATAAGTTTTAAAGGAGACCTGTGTATTTTTTAATTTGGAAAGACAATTGAACCCTAATTTCGTAACAATATGAAGTATTATGTAAGTAATATAACATTATTAATTATTAAGCTCATCCATTATTACAGCAAGAGGGGGAGGGGGATCATTAGATAATGACTATAGGATGATTGTAAGGGGGGATAACGTAATTTATGGACGGCCCCATACATCGTATGACGGACTATGAAACCAAAGTGACTACGCACACCTATACACGAACGATAGAACTATCTAAGAGTAGTTCATGATTGTATTAGTGAATTGGAATGACGTTCTAATGAATGCGGGAAAGTCCTCTCTGGTACCCTATACAAGAGATCAAAATGGTACGGAGAGCAGGAGTCGCAGAGAGCAATTCGCTGAGTAATACCAATAAACAGTGATTGTCAAGCTGTGAAATAAATTGTTAAAAATAAATTCTGTAAAAATAAATTATGGGATTTTAATTAAAAAGAGAATCCAGCAGAAAAACGTAACAATTGATTTGTGAGTTTTGCCAGCAGAGCGCTGATATATTTGGCTTGTTTTGTGACGGACAATGATAATTAAATTGCAAACATCCAGGTGTAAGAATCATCGCAAAAAAAGCGAGTTCACGACGTGTGATACAACACAGTACGGTCATCACATTACTCACAGCAACCAACAGGAGCCCATCATTTATTGTATCGACGCGTGAGTCAATACTTCTTTTTTTGCTGGACCCTGAGTACGAGTTTTTCACTTTACTCGAAGTATTGAGTATTCGAGAAAAATGTATGTGAACTTGTAAAGCACCCCTGGCAAAAAAGGTTTCGAAACTTGTTTTTCCAGATGTGCTTTACAAGTTCACATACATTTTTCTCGAATACTCAATACTTCGAGTAAAGTGAAAAAAACTCGTACCTACTTAGCGTACTGAAGCTTTTTTAAGTTTGTAGGACTCCAGAAGCGCTATTCTGCTAAATTCCTTATGACCTTAAGGCGACGAGCTGGCGATTCGTGTCCAAAAGTAAGGTGTATTGTGATTTTTTATCTATGGAGTTCTTTCGCAAGCGCTAGCACTCCCGACTTGTATGGATATCCAAAGTGTCAGGAATTTAGCAGAATAGCGATAATAAAAAAATGCCTTTGATGGCGCTTCCTCCGGTTTTAGACCTCTCGAGTGTACCAGGATGCCGTGGGCACACAATCGTCACTTAAGTGCTTGTTTGTCTTATGTCCATGAGAGATAATTTCACATAGGCACATAGGCACATTTCACATATTTGTATGTGCCCTGGACCAATGTGTCTTGTGAAAACTGGAAATTGATTTTGAGAATATTAACAACAACTCTCACACTATCATGTTTTTTTAGGTCAGATAGTGTAGAATGTGATTCTGAAAACAATTTCATTTACAGGTCATCTTTGAATCAAATGGTAGATAAGCAAAACAAGCAATGGGGAGTCCCAATATTGAGGCCGACGCTGAAGTCCTGTGGGTAAGTGGACCATGGATGGAAGCGACACAAGCCCTGGAGGATTGTGAGGCCCTGAAAGAATAATTTGATAGACCGCCCAAACTTTCGAAAATGTGGAAGTTATGTAGTTTGTGTAAGAGTGCCGCAGAGGTGTTGGTATTGATGATATGGCGGTTGCTGTCCTGATCTTGTGTAGCAGGGCTGTTAGCAGCGTAGTGATGTGTTGCCATTGTTTTAAGACAAAGAAATAAAAATAAGTTGCGATTGATATTGGTGGGAACAAAAATACCAGTAACTCGTTTAATAAGCGAGCAGTTCGACAAAAGAATGAGTCATAAAAACATCAAGTTCTTATAGTTTTGATATCGACTGCAAAGGGATGAATGTGAGCCGTTCTACGAGTTGCCCTTGTTGTGACGAGAGGAGGAGGTATAAGTGAGGATATTTCATCAGAACAGACACCGTGATAGTCCCCTATAGAAGAAGCTGAGCATTCTAACTTTTCTCTTCATCTATGTCTTACATGTAAAATGCAGGTTCAGCGATCAGCCGTTTACACCCCACCATGTTCTATTGCTTTCTATCTTCAAATAGATACAGTAGTATCTAAAGACGCCCGTAAATTGGTAATAAAGAAATTTCCCTAGCTTACATAAACAAAACGAAAACATGACAATGGTTTTCGCCATTGTATCGGAATAATTTCGCATATTTCTGTGTTAGTTTTCGCGACATTTCGTATAATTTTGCTGTAAAAATCGCCCGTGGCGCGTTAGGTGGACCTACATGAGTATTTGGTCGCAGCAGGAGGCGGCAATGTAACAATCATAAAGAATACAAATCTTCAAAAGCAGCAGAGCGAACTATAGAAAAAAAATCCGTCACGACTTTCTTGTCTACCGTTTTTTGTATTTTCTTCACATACAGTGTATTTTTTTATTGCGTTGTACTCAAGGGTGTCACTTTTTTTTTTTAAGAAATCCTGTGCGGGAGACTGCCGAGATTCTAGAGACTCTAGAGGTCTATGCCACTTGTTGTAGTGCCGCAGAGGTGTACGAGCTTGGTCGTCGCTACAAAGCGCCAATACTTAAGCAAGACCCAGTTGCTGTAATGGATGGACCTTTAGTGACCGGTCTTTGGTAAAGGTTTTATGATTCAACCCAGCGAAGAGCATAATATTTGGAAATATAATTGGTATATTTTTTGTGCTCCGCCGGGATCCGAATCCACAACCTTCCATTTACGAGTCCGAAGTGTTGCCACTGGACTACGGACCGGTCAAGAATGCCAACGACACGAGGTGTACGTAAGCGGTCACCCATCCAAGTAGCATCCGCGCCCAATGTTGCTTAACTTCGGTGATCTGATGAGAACCGGTGCTTTCAACATGGTATCGTCGTTGACATGTGGCGCGTGAACCTATTTCTTTTACAGATAAGGGAGCCGAGTTTTTCTCATATCTTGTGAAGCCTTGGCAGTGTTAAATTTGGGGTTTGAAATAAACACCGAAACGGGAAATCATTTCTGACACCCTCGGTGGGATTTGAATACGGGCTCAGGGCATGGAATGCAAGCGCTCTACCAACTGAGCTATCGACCGGACAGTTAGTCTTGTCAACCGAAATTCGAGTTATTCTGAAAGCACTGCATACCATCAAAGCTATCTGGTAGCACAACTAAGCTGCACTTATAGTTCAACTTCCTACCGAAGAAACATTTGGCGTGGCTTTTGTATTTTTACAGGAAAGGGGGCTGGTTCTCATTGATTGCGAAGGCTGAGTTAACCTATTCAGTATTCTATTTAAGGCTTAAACTAAACACAGAAACTGCAAATCATTTCAGACACCCTTGAAGGGCATCGAACTGTAGCCCTCTGGCATGGAATACAAATATTCTACCAACTTTATTATAGACCTGACAAGGCTGACATATAGATCGAGCTGGAAGTCTCATCACCACGGTAATTCTTACCTACCGAATATCGGTAATATTTATATGAAGACTAATCAGCTGTTCCCTTGCGGCCATCTTGGATTGATAGGTCTTCATACAGATATTACCGATATAAGGTAGGTGAGGATTACCGTGGAGATGAGACTTCCAGCCCAGAGTATAGGTGACGTCATTTGGTGAGCAGTCTCTACTTTTCTAGCGATAATATCTGTCGATAAGAAGCAAAGAAATGGCCGCATGTGAACAACTGTTTGAATTAAGAACATTGCATTCCTAGATCTATTATACCTTTATCGCTTGCTATCGAGAGCCTGTATGAAGAAGGTTATGACTCTGGAGGAAATGAAAGAAGTGTGTAAGGACAGAAAGAAATGGCGGTTAATCTGTGATGTTGGCGGCTAGGATTTTTTTCAAATTAAAATTTGTTTTCTGTTAGTTTTTGATGTCCATACATATTGTAATCTAGTGATTTTAAAAAATGTAATTTGTCATATATGTTCCTTGACTTATAGGTTGGTATGCGGCTGACCACCCATACTGTGAAAAAAATGGTTCCTTTTGCCAATGTCACCCCTGTCTCAGGGAAGGACGGCAAGAGTTGCAGGGCTTATGTTCATTTGAGATGGGTTCTTATAATGTAGGTCCACATGCGCCATGTATTAGCGCGAAATTATACATGTCTGCTTGTGGGAATGCACTTGATATAAATCTTAAATGATATGTATCCTTGCAGCTTAGATTAGATTAGATTAGATCGCTAGAAGAGACGAGCCTGCTTGCCACACCAAATAACACTGTTTTTTTATTATAAATAAATTTGTTTATTTTTCCGTGCCAAGCTCCTCATCTACCACGCACAGTTAAGTTATGTATTAGATTATCCACTGAGCTAATAACTACACAGTGTATCAGATATTTATATGCCTAATATCTGCTTATGTAACAAATACGGCAGCCGCTCTTGTAATCCGAACCTTTTACTTTATGTCTTCATCTCGCAGGAAACAGTTACCCAATACGTTTAAATATTTCCTAAATCATTCTAATGAAATACCGACGAAAAGATTCATGAAAGATTTTGTTTCGAGCATTTTGTTGTTTGCGAAACCTGAAGCACTATTCTGCCAAATTCCTTACACTTTGGATATCACTACAAGTCGGAGCTTGCTAGCGCTTGCGAAAGAACTCCATAGATAAAAAAAAATACACTACACCTTATTTTTGGACACGAATCGCTATCGTGTCACCTTAAGGTCGTAAGGAATTGAGCAGAATAACGCTTCTGGATCATCCAGAAATATGAAAAGGACCGCTTAGAGGCTTCGTGTATGTTCCATGACTTATAGGTTGGTATGCGGCTGACCACCCATGCTGTAAAAATGGTTCACTTTGCCAACGTCACCCCTGTTTCAGGGAAGGACGGCAAGAGTGGCAGGGTATATGCCCATTTAAGGTTTGGTCTTTATGTTGAAGGTTCACATGAGGCATGTGCAAGCGCGAACTTGTACGTGTCTGCTTGTGAAAATGCATGTGAATCTCCAATGTAACATATCTTTGCAACATAGATTAGATTAGATGATCAAGACATCATGGGTTGAAAGGAAGTCCAACGGAAAGGTGTTGCAGGAAGTAAGGAGATAGAAGAGAGCTTATAAGTCACATTTTGAAGAGAAAAACTGAACTAATAGGACAAAATAACCCATTTGAAGGAATCATCTTTAGAAGACAAAGAAAAGGTCACCCAGGAGATTCGAGGTTTTGAAGCGACTCATGGATGTTTCCTCCTATTTGAAGCTCAAGAAGATGGCAACCAACAGACAGCTGGCTGGCAAGTGATCTAATTATAAGGAAGTGCTCATGAAAAACTTTTAAACAACAGGATTTTCACACTTTTTTAGTCTCGTAGAAAATAGGGGGAAAAGTGCATTTATCTGAGAAACCCATGCTAGCTTAATATGTCATTTCTTCAATTGTTCCTTTGAAGTATCAATTTATTTGAAAGTTGCCGGTAAAATTTTTGACATACAAGAAAACACTGCGACGGTAAATCAAGTCTGAGGATCTCGGATTGAACCCAAGACCTTATCTCGTAAAGCTAACACTCTGCTAATTAACCCATCAATCAGACTTGTAGCAGGGAAGAAGATAACTCATCTAAAGTTGCAAAAACTGCGACATCTTTCTTCTGCACCTGTCTTCGTACAGCCAGCGCGTATATTGTTATGATTTACTTGGGTTAAATCCAATAAAGCTTCCGATTAAATTTATTTTTTATACTTCTCGCTTAACGGCTTGGGTAGGTACTAATGTCCTTCAAAGCACTGCAATTCGTATTTATAGGTGACTACTTACTTTACTTTACTTTTCGTATGGCCGGCAAGCACAGCAAATCACTTGGCCGTTGGGCCGCGTCAGAGGCGAAGATCCAAGCCCTCCATCCACTTCACTGCTCCTGGCGTGGCCTCGTGGAGGTCTTTCAGACCAGGAGGGTGTCTTCTGATGGGGCACTCCTCCACTATGTGCCGGACAGTCTGGTTCTCCGCCCCACAGTCACATCCTGGAGATGGAGCTAATCCCCATCTATGGAGCAAGAAGTTGCAAGAAGTTATAGGTGACTAAAGGTTATTGTAGCATACACCATACCATGCCAGAATTGTATCGAGTAGAAGCTTCGAAAACACTAGTAGGTACAACCATCCAAATACTTACGACTAGCGGTCGGGGAACTTTTTAAACCAATACCCCATAATATTTTTACGCTAGTCGATATTCCTCCTTCTCCCATTTTGAAAAGAATACAATCAATGTTTATTTAAAGAAACATTTTTTATTGAATTAATTTACACGGAAAACAAAAAAAAAGTTACATGAAAAAAGTAAGTAGGTATGTATAGATAATAATAAACAAAATATAATTCTCAAATTGCATCAAATTATCCCAGTTGGGGTAATTTACCCCGGTTCGCTGACCACTGGCCTAGACACTTATATACAAGTAAGTAAACACACACAGACATAAACTCATACATTCGTAACAATGTGTTATCTGAATGGGGCGATGACAAAATCAAAAAAATCTCCGGATATGGGTGAGGAATGTAGAGACGCGACATTGTAACTTACAAATGTTACACAATAATGTCAACTGTGTGAGAAATGTGTTAACGTGTACTGCCCACTGGCCCATTACTCATCTTTATTGACATTTCAAACGCTATTAAATGCGATTTTTCATTAAAAAGCGCCGGTCTCTGCCCAAAAACTGTCTAATTCCTAAAAAGCGGAGAGACTAGCCGGGACAAATGGCTAGCACAACAAGGCACTGCCTGAACAAGAAGATGGCGACCAGCAGAGACAAATGGCTAGCACAACAAGGCACTGCCTAAACAAGAGGATGGCGACCAGCAGAGACAAATGGCTAGCACAACAAGGCACTGCTTGAACAGAGGATGGCGACCAGCAGAGACAAATGGCTAGCACAACAAGGCACTGCCTGAACAAGAGGATGGCGACCAGTAGAGACAAATGGCTAGCACAACAAGGCACTGCCTGAACAAGAGGATGGCGACCAGCAGAGACAAATGGCTAGCACAACAAGGCACTGCCTGAACAAGAGGATGGCGACCAGTAGAGACAAATGGCTAGCACAACAAGGCACTGCCTGAACAAGAGGATGGCGACCAGCAGAGACAAATGGCTAGCACAACAAGGCACTGCCTGAACAAGAGGATGGCGACCAGCAGAGACAAATGGCTAGCACAACAAGGCACTGCCTGAACAAGAGGATGGCGACCAGCAGAGACAAATGGCTAGCACAACAAGGCACTGCCTGAACAAGAGGATGGCGACCAGCAGAGACAAATGGCTAGCACAACAAGGCACTGCCTGAACAAGAGGATGGCGACCAGCAGAGACAAATGGCTAGCACAACAAGGCACTGCCTGAACAAGAGGATGGCGACCAGCAGAGACAAATGGCTAGCACAAAAAGGCACTGCCTGAACAAGAGGATGGCGACCAGCAGAGACAAATGGCTAGCACAACAAGGCACTGCTTTTACAATAGGATGGCGACCAGCAGAGACTAATGGCTATCCAAAAGGCATCATTTTTCTGGTGATTGCAATGAGATAGGATTAGCATCATCATCAATGGCACGACAACTCGGGTGAAGATCAGGTGTCCTTGACCAACCGCAGCCACCGTTGTCTATCCAACGCCTTCTTCCTCCTGTCCCCATTCCGTCCAGCCATCTTAATCCGAGTATTTCCACTGTCCTGCCATCTTTGCAGTCCGGTCGATAGCTTAATTGGTAGAATGCTTGCATCCAATGCTGAGAGCTTGGGTTCGAACCCCACCGAGGGTGTCGGAAATGATTTCCCGTTTCGGTGTTTATTTCAAACCATCCAAACAGCCTTCACAAGAAATGAGTACCAGCCTACACGGAAGCTGGGAAACCCCACTTCTATAATAATAATCTATATATATATATTTGGATAATTATTTTTTTAAAAAGCGCCGTTTTCGTGTGTAGCACACCTCAAGGGCCCAAATAATCTAAGTTGCGAGGATATATTCATTTTTAAAGCTCTCAAATGCATGCCTACAAACAAACACGTGTAGTTCTTGCTTACAAATGCTGAATGTGTACTTACAAATAAAATCCAAACCTCAAATGAACATAAGCCCTACAACTTTTGCCGACCTTCCCTGACACAGGGGTGACATTGGCAAAGTGAACCATTTTTACAGTATGGGCGGTCAGTCTCATACCAACCTGTAAGTCAAGGAAGCCACTTCAACTGAAATAATTAGATTACACTCGCCACACGCGATTCCATTTGTCTCTGGAAGAACGCGGCAAGAAGTTACACAATATGCGTAGCTTCACCACGTTCACCAGTTTGTAGACTTAACATATTTTACATTTACCAACTAAATATAAAAGTCGAGACGGTACTCGTGGCTGTTGGGAGAGATTCAGCGTTGCGAGAGGCGAGTAGTGCGGGCGAACAAAGGATCCTCCGCATCGGGCGCCGAGTGGTGCCGGTGTCCACTTCATCACGCGGTTACACCACTAGTGGACAAGGTAATAGTGCTGGGCTGGGACCATCACGAGACGCGAGCGGAGACATTATGGAATACAGCAGCTGTGGACAACATTTTAGATAGTGTCGGTTTCACTTACTTACTGCTAGGCTTCTTCTGATCCATTTTATTACACTCGTACTCTATGAGCCCTCAGCAATAAGGGTCAAGATTAAGAAGAAGAAGAATCTAGGCTTCTTCTCTCCACTACTTGATACAGGCCTCTTCAAAACTTTTCCACATTCGTCTATCGCGAGTAACACTATCCCACTGTTTTCTAAGGATGGGTCGAATGTGGTTTGAACCGAATACGAACTTCGGCGGAACATTCGGTTAAAATAAAAAAATTCAGCCAAAGTTTGGCCGAACTTCGGTTAAGCCAAATGTAAAACGAATTTCGGCCCATCCCTACTGTTTTCCCATCAGCTGGACAATATCGTCAACCGGAGGGCTCTTGAGCTGTGATTCACACAAAAACAACGCTCACCAAATTCCTTCCTTCCTTCCACAGCCTTTCTCAGTTCACTCCTGGACGTAGGTCTTCCCCAATTTTTTTCATTTCCATCAATCTTGGACCGGTCTGTAGTCCACTGGCAACACTTCGGACTCGTAAATGGAAGGTTGTGGATTCGAATCCCGGCGGAGCACAAAAATATACCATTTATATTTCCAAATGTGCTCTTCGCTGGGTTGAAAAATTCATAAGCCTTTACCAAAGACCGTTCACTCAAAGGTCCATCCAACCTTACAACACTGGGTCTTGCTTGAGAATTGGCGCTTTCTACAGCGACGACCAAGCTCGCAGAGGGCTCTTGAGGTGTGATACACACAAAAACAGCGCTCACCAAATAAATCATCCTAATCTAATCTAATCTAATCTAAGCTGCAAAGATATATATCATTTAAGATTTATATTAAATGCATTCCCACAAGCAGATATGTATAATTTCGCGCTAACACATGCCGCATGTGGACCTACAATATAAAAACCCAATCTCAAATGAACATAAGCCTTGCAACTCTTGCCGTCCTTCCCTGAAACAGGGGTGACATTGGCAAAGTGAACCAATTTTTTTTACAGTATGGGTGGTCAGCCGCATAACAACCTATAAGTCAAGGAACATACATGACAAATTACATTTTTAAAATCAATAAAATAACAATAAATACATTGACATAAAAAACTAAATCACAAAACCAATTTTACTTTAACAAACCCCAGCCGCCAACATCACAGATCAACCGCCATTTCTTTCTATCCTTACATACTTCTTTCATTTCCTCCAGAGTCATAACCTTCTTCATACAAGCTCTTCTTTTATTATGACTCTGGATATTCCATTCATTCGCAATTATTATTATTATTATTATATTATCGACTGCTGTGTTCAGCTAGCTGTGTTCTGCCTGCAGTTCCCTTGATGTCGTCCAGCCACCTCAGTTGGGGTCTCCCCACTCCCCGCTTGGACATCCTGGGTCGCAACTGGACGATCCTTTTCTTCCATCTGTCATTGTCCTGCCTTGCGACGTGACCAGCCTAGCAAAGAAGTTACACTATACGTGTAGCTTAGTTGCTTTTTTTGCGTTGTATCGAAGGTGCGACTCGCTATGATGATTGTCAATCTTCAGTGAAGAAGCGCAAGAATAAGATATATTGTGAACTTTAATTACGGCTGTATTTTTTATTAGGCAAAAAGGTTGAGCGCCTCTGCCAGGTCAAATGTTAAGTATTACAGTTTTATTAGTGTACCGCCACATTCAGGTGAAAGACAAATGTAGCAACTTAGATAGTTGGGAAACAACAGGAAGTGATGCCAACATCACTAGCTAAAGGTTTACCAGACACAGCTAGGGATGGGAAGGACCGATAAATAATCTATATAATCTAAGTTTAAAAGATTTCATTTTTTGACATGGATTTGTGAAGAGGAATGCAATTCACTAGCCTTTTTTACCTGGCTGATAACAGGTTTTAACTTTTTTTTTTTAAATAGATTTGTGAAGAGGAATGCAATTCACCAACCTATTCTGCCTGGCCAGAAACAGGTATTAATATCATCAATTAATAATTCATTGTTGTTTATATAAATAATTATTATTTAATAATTACCTAATAACATCTGTTAAACCAGGGTCAAAGTTAAAGTCAAGTGACCCAGCGGGGATCGAACCAACGTTATTCTATTCCAAATACGCTAGAAAGGTCGGCCACTTGGCCCCCTCGGCCATAGCACCGACAATATTTAATATTTTATCGAATTATTAGTCCAGTCAAAAGCTCAGTTGGTAAAGTGCTTGCATTCAACACCACTAAATTTGATAGATTAAAATAAAAAACTTATTTGTTACAATTCACATGAGCTTTTATTATTTTTTAAACACTACCGGTTTCGGGAGAAGCAATACCTCCCATCTTCAGGTGTAAATATAAACTAACATACAAATACAATACATTATGACGTGAGGATTTGAATTACTGAGGGGGAGGGGGGGGAGTGTTATGTGGGCGGGGTGTAGTAGGAAACATAGAAAGTAGGGGAGAAGTGTTAGGAAATATAATACTATTTAAGAGGTTATTTACTGAATTAATATTTTTTTGGATTTCTAGGTTTTCAAAATTATTCATGATTTTACCTTTGTAGGGAATGGAGTGAAGGAGTTTTAGTGTGTGGGTATGAAAGGAATGGTTAGACTCTATTATATGGTTAGCGAATTCAGAATGACCGTTGCTTGTTAGGCAACGGCGGTGTTCTTGAATTCTAGTTTTAAGAAATTTTGAAAAGATTTTTGTGAAACACTGTGGAAATTCATTTTAAAAAATTGATTATTTTTCAATAAAAATTAAAAAATAAAAGAAATTAAAAACTTTGTTTTATTCCACTTTTATTGTTTTTGAGTATGTTACAAACGTTTTCGGAATACCTTCCATCATCGGGTAACAACAATTACTAAAATCAAACTTAAAAATTAAGACATGGGTGTGGGATCTATTGGTGGTAAGGGAGGGGGTAGCAAGGTAGGTATGTGGGAGGGAGATGGTGAGTTTTGGGGCGGAGTTAATATTGTTAGGAGAGGAGACGTAATGGCGGGAAGTTGAATATTTAGCATATTACTTTTCTCCGCCCCAAAACTCACCATCTCCCTCCCACATACCTACCTTGCTACCCCCTCCCTTACCACCAATAGATCCCACACCCATGTCTTAATTTTTAAGTTTGATTTTAGTAATTGTTGTTACCCGATGATGGAAGGTATTCCGAAAACGTTTGTAACATACTCAAAAACAATAAAAGTGGAATAAAACAAAGTTTTTAATTTCTTTTATTTTTTAATTTTTATTGAAAAATAATCTAGTTTTAAGGTTTCTTGCAGTTTGACCTATATATTTCAGATCGCAATCTCCACAAGAGATCTCGTAAACTCCACTTTTCATCATGTAGTCTATTTTATCTTTTGAGTTAAAGAGGATAGTTTTTAAGTTCGTATTTGTATAAAACGCGGGCTTAATATTGGTGGGGAGTATTTTTGAAATTTTGGTGGATAATGGGCCTGTGTATACAATTTTTTTCCAGTATTTATTTTCTGTGATATTATTATCGAGTCCAGAGTACAGATATCTTTTGGTAAGTATTTTATGTTTTTTATTATTAAGTAATTTGTCTATTAGTTTGTGTTCATATCCATTGTTGCTGGCTATTAGTTTGATGGTTGACAGTTCCTGATTGTAATCATTATTATTGAGTGGGATTGTGAGAAGTCTGTTGATCATTGAGTGGAAACTAGTTAATTTATGTGCGGTGGGGTGGGAGGAGTGAAACGGGATTACAGTGTCAGTGTGTGTTGGTTTACGATAGATGTTGAAATTTAGTTTATTATTTTTTATTTTAATAGAGATGTCTAGGAAGTTTAAGTTATTATCGGTGTTTTTCTCAAGTGTGAATTTAATCTTGTTGTGTAGAGTATTAATGTGGGAAAGGAGAGTGTCAAGTTGTCTATCGGTGCCATTAAATATACAAAATATGTCATCTACATATCGATACCATTTAAAAATATGTTTAACTAGGGGATGGTTTGAACTAAGTAGGTCTTTTTCTAATTTATTGAGGAACATATCGGCTAATAGTGGAGAAATTGGTGAACCCATGGGTATACCTTCTTTCTGTTCGTAAAATTTATCATTAAATTGGAAATAATTTTGCGTTGTGCAAACATTGAAGATTCTCATCATTTCCTCCACCGTATCATCACTTAAATCGGATTCATACAGTAGGTCGTTGAAAATAATTTTTGAATCAGGTACGGGAACGTTGGTAAATAGGTTAACAACGTCAAAAGAAATGAGTTTTGAGTTTGAGGGTACAGTTAGATTTTTAAGTAAGTTAATTAGTTCTATGCTATTTTTTATCGTGTGAGTAGGGTTGAAAATTTTTGAAGAGTTTATAAGGTAGTTAAGATGTTTACAAAGTTTATAGTTGGGGGCACTGACATATGATACAACAGGTCTTATGGGAATATGTGTTTTATGCAATTTGGGAAGTCCATACAGTCTTGGTGCTTGGGGGTTCATTAATGTTAGGGAAATCCCGACATTTTTGTTGATGTTAGGGCAGTTCTTAATTACTTGTTTCACTTTCACTTGGTAATTATTTGTGGGATTTTTGTTTAATATTACAAAATTATTGTCCTTTAGGAAGTCTTCCACTTTGTCTATGTAATCAGACTTTGTTAGGATTACGGTGCTATTTCCTTTGTCAGATCTTGTAAGAGTGAGCTGTTTGTCCTTGAGAGTTTGTCGAATGTTGTAAGCTACTCTCAATTCTCGATTGGTACACATTTTTCTTCCTGTTGTTGATTTCTTTATTTCATCTGCGCACTTGTATTTCACTGCCATGGATTCATTTGTTACTGCTGCGTCAATGTCTACTGCTAATTGCATAATAGTTTTTTCACTATTGTCGCATATGTTATATTTAAGTCCCTGGTTGAGTAGCTTGGTTTCTTCTTCAGTAAAGGTATGTTGTGATAAGTTAACCACTCGTTCGCTGAACTGGTGCTTTGAACCTGTATGTGTTGTGTGGTTAGGTCTTGTGTTAGTTGGTTTTTTAGACAGTAAGATGTTAAGTTTTTTGTCTAGTAGTGATTTCTTTTTAAAACCTTCCAGACTGGTAATATGTCGTACTTTATCATCTAGTATCTCCCATTCAACACGGTGCAGCACATGTACCAGTTCACAGTGAAGAACTTTAAGTAGGGATTTTAAGGTATCACGGGTCCTATATAGTGATTTAATTTCTTCCTTAATCCACATTGTTTGGGAACTTTTTAATACTTTTGATGCTGTTTTATTTTTATTTTTATGGTTGATTTTAATTGATATGTAATTTGGAACGATATCATTTTTTAAACAAGATTTATTAAAGTATAAATTTAGTGTCGTAATTTTGTATTTGATGTGTAATTTTTTGTACATTTCTGCCTTTTTTGCCGTACTGGCCACTATTATATTATCTAGGTTTTTGGCAGTTACTTCGTGAAAGTTCATTTTAATAGATTAAAATAAAAAACTTATTTGTTACAATTCACATGAGCTTTTATTATTTTTTAAACACTACCGGTTTCGGGAGAAGCAATACCTCCCATCTTCAGGTGTAAATATAAACTAACATACAAATACAATACATTATGACGTGAGGATTTGAATTACTGAGGGGGAGGGGGGGGAGTGTTATGTGGGCGGGGTGTAGTAGGAAACATAGAAAGTAGGGGAGAAGTGTTAGGAAATATAATACTATTTAAGAGGTTATTTACTGAATTAATATTTTTTTGGATTTCTAGGTTTTCAAAATTATTCATGATTTTACCTTTGTAGGGAATGGAGTGAAGGAGTTTTAGTGTGTGGGTATGAAAGGAATGGTTAGACTCTATTATATGGTTAGCGAATTCAGAATGACCGTTGCTTGTTAGGCAACGGCGGTGTTCTTGAATTCTAGTTTTAAGGTTTCTTGCAGTTTGACCTATATATTTCAGATCGCAATCTCCACAAGAGATTAAAAAATAATAAAAGCTCATGTGAATTGTAACAAATAAGTTTTTTATTTTAATCTATTAAAATGAACTTTCACGAAGTAACTGCCAAAAACCTAGACCACTAAATTTGAATTGAATTAATTAATAATTTTATTTATCTTGATTCTATCCCATCACTAGTTAAATAACTGTCATTTAGGTGAGAAATATAAAATGAAATTCTAAATTTATTAATAGTGTAAAATACTTTGTTATAATATGTGAATGTTGCCTCAATAAAAAAATATAATGAGATGTCCAAGAAATAGGGAATGTTGTACTGAATTAATAACGTTGGCAATTTAAATATTTCAAATGTGTTTCAACAACATATCCTCCCCTCAGTGCTTGTTTGTCTTATGTCCATCAGAGGTAATTTCACATGAGCAATGCTTGTATGTGTACTGGACCAATGTGTCTTATGAAAACACGAAATCGATTAAAAAATTTTTTTAAAACAACTCTCACATTATCGTGCTTAAAGTTTTTTTTAACTTAGATTGTGTAGAATGTGATTCTTACGACAATGTCATTGAATCAATTTCAGGCCACTTTTGAATCAAATAATAGATAAGCCAAACAAGCACAGGGGCGAAAATATTGTGAGAGAAAGTGAAATAGGATTTTTTTAAATAAAAGATTGTAGATGGAGAGTCGTATTACTGAATAAAATGTTTTCCAAGTTTGCGAAATATTCTGTGACAAAATTGTAGGTAGGTAGGTACTGAACTTATTATGGTCATGTTGACCGGTCCGTAGTCTTGGTCTAGTGGTAGCACTTCGGAAGGTCGTGGGTTCGAATCCCGGCGGACCACAAAAAAAGAAACGCTCTTTGCTGGGTTGAGAAAATCATACACCTTTACCAAAGACCGCTTACTAAAGGTCCATCCAGCCTTACAGCAATTGGGTCTTGCTTGAGAATTGGCGCTTTGTAGCGACGACCAAGCTCGTAAACAGTCTGGTCGACAGCTCAGTTGGTTGAATGCTTGCATACCTTGCCGAGAGCAAGGTTTCTATCCCCACCGAGATATCAAAAATGAATCCCCGTTCCGGTGTTTTTGTAAACCCAAAATAAATACCGACAAGGTCAGCATTCACAAAAATTAGAACCAGCCTCCTTGGAAGCTGAGAAACCCTCACTTCAACTGAAGTGGTTGGTGTGATGCTGGCCCTCTTAGCCCTAAAAATAAATAGGTCCCAAGTCACCACATGCGACTCCTTCGGGAATAATGTAGGCAAGAAGTAACACTCTAAGTGTAGTTGAGTTGCGTTGCGTTGCCTCCTTTTATTCCATATGAGTCGCTAGTCAAAAGATACAAAAAATATGGGAAACAAAAAATATGTATACAGAATGAAAAACACAAAAAAAATGCTTGTTAGAAATGAGTCGAAAATGAGCTAAATATTGTATGGAAGTGACGAGAAAATGCTTCCCTTTATTTCCATAATATATATTTTATACTTTTTCGACAAAATCCTAGATTTAATCCAAATACGAGAACAAAAAATACACTAGAAACTTATAAAATACACCCAAAAATTTAAAAAAATAGACTCACATTGTTCAGGAACCGCCCCTGGAACACACAAAATGAGTTACGCGTTTACTAAACAAATAATAAATCATTTATATGTGTTAGCGCAAGCTCCCGGCTGCTACTCCAGTCTTGGCTTACACACGAACACAAGCACTTGATTTAAGAGCTATTTTCAGTATGTTCAAAATATATCGAAATATTAGCTTCGCAATGGACAGAATAGTTTGCTTTTTCTTAGTAACGCGGTCATGTGATGTCACATATTTTTTTAATTTAATGTTTTATTCGTTTATTTTCAATGTTAATGTAATCTACACTGAGAATTTTACTTGTTAGATTTTTATTTTATTGATTTAAAGCACTTCACAATATTTTAAAAGAAATATAAAATATTCTTAATTATTATTGTGCACTGACATTCATAAAAAAAACCACTTCAACAAAAAACACTTTTTGTTAATTATTCAAAATAATAATTTGCCTTATTTTTAAAAAAAATTCGAGCGCGCAACAAAAAAAGAAAAAAAAAAAAAAAAATTCGCAAACATAAATCGATATTGACAACGCGAAAGACAGCAAAAAGCCGTAATACTGGATCGTGCTCGATCGGACGCCCGTTCGGTACTGAAGAGAAATGCTAATAGGATATCATTATATACTTTCTCTGTCGCCCCGACTTTCACTGCCGCGGATTGGACGAGGGGCGTGGCTTGAGCAAGAGAAGCGCGCCGCATTGGCTGAGATGGGTCAGTAGTGAAAATTCCCTTGGCCGTGCAGGTACTTTATAGCTCTTTTTAATTTAATTTATTTATTTGTAGATGTGAGCAACTGAATCAAATCATCCGGTGGCCAAAAATCTTAAGCAAAAGGTAATTACTTATATTTTATTTTTTGTCGAACCTTTCCAACAGAAAATAAATATCTCATTTATTTTATTGAATTTAAATTGACTCGGCACATGATTTGATATACCTACATAGACAATATATTGTGACGTCACTCCGAGTCCATTCGAGTCCATTGAAATTATGGCTTCATTTCCTTGACTTATAGGTTGGTATGAGGCTGACCACCCACACTGTAAAAAATGGTTCACTTTGTCAAAGTCACCCCTGTTCCAGGGAAGGTCGGCAAAGGTTGCAGGGTTTATGTTCATTTGAGATTTGGATTTTAATTTTTAAGTAAATATTATTCAGCATTTGTAAATGCAAACTTACACGTGTTTGTTTGTGGGCATGCGTTTGATATGAGCTTTGTATGTTAATATATCCTTGCAACTTAGATTACAGATATTATATACAATATGGATTACCTAGTAATAAAAACAAAAATTTTGCAGGTATTGATAGGTTTTGCTGTCGACATTAAAATCATGAGAACTTGATGATTTCACAACTCATTTACCTATTTATCAAACTATCTGTTTAAGAAATGATTTACTACTAGGTACCTATCTGTATTCCCCCCTCAATTTCATTGTGTTCTATTGAAGACCAATATCAATTTCCACTTCCTTTCAGTGTCTCAAAAAAACAAAGGTAACACAACACTACGCAGCTAACAGCCCCGCTACCAGGATCAGCACATCAACTGCCACATCACCAATGTGTACCTACATCTCTGCAGTGGACCAAGAAGTGTCATAGTTCTCCAGTTTCTCTGAAATCTGGGGAGTCTCCCGCTTAGGATTCCTTAAAAAAAGTTTTGTTGTTGTTGAAGGTAAAAATATTTTGCAAACTTCAATGGAGATGACAGCTTCAAATTGTCCAGGGTTTGGAAATCAACACTAACCTCAGTTTTGAAGCCAATACCTAATGTTCATTTCAAAGACAATGATATATTTATTCTCAAGCCACAGAGAGTTTTAATTTATAGCAAGAATAAGGATCATTGTCAAATCGATTAAGAATTGGCAGGTGCAAGACTTAACTAGAACATTTGACCAAACACTCTCGAGCAATCTCGAACAATACAAATATTAGGGCCGTACACCTCATAAAGATGAAAAGTTCTTGCCGATCTACAAACTGTTGATAAATGATAGAAAATAAATAAAGTTGATGTATTTGGGAAAGTCAAAGAGAGAAATATTGTCTGTAATGCACCCTCCGCTGTCTTCAGCATTCTGGCCTGGTGTTGGCCTGTGACTAAAACTTACTTTTGAAAGATGAAAAAAAGTTGCCTAACTATTTTCCAAAACCAATGATTGCCCCTGACAAAATATATCACATACAAATTATTTAAGTAACTAACATCTATTGTTAAATTATATAAGTACCTAACATCGTTGTCTTTTTTTATGAATAAAGAATTTATTCTTGTCGCAAAGAAAGTGTGAAAGGAAAAAGAGGGAAGGGAGGACCGAGAAAAGTATGGAGTGATCAGATTGTGGAGATTGTGAAAGAATGGGATATACAAAGTGAGCGTACAAGAAGAAAATGCATGAAAAAGGTGATGGATATGAAGGAATTGAAAGAGGTATGTCAGGATAGGAAAAAATGGAGGCAACTCTGCAGAGGCTCTGGCCACCTCTAGCGGAATGGCGACAGAGTTACAGTTACAGTATTTACATCTAGAGAGATTTCACAGATTTTATTATCACACAGACAAACAAAACACACAATTGCATATTTGCAACACAAGATTGCTGCCTTTGGTTCTGTACAACACAAAAGTCACATCTGACATAATTCTCTATTTTACAACTAGACTTCTATAAATAACATGAAGTCACTGTGTGATGATGATGATGTAAAACTCCCAAATCATTATACTGGTAATGCCATTGTTGATTATTCCATGATCTTAATGACTGCTTAGCATATTGTTGCATGTGATTGTGAAGAGCTGTCATCTTGCTCCACAAATAGGTCATAGACAATCCGTCCACAGACTGCTTGGCCATAGGCAAATTGGTTACTGTGATGTATTTTGGGGATGTTTATTGTGGATGGGGGATATCAATCAGACGAACAGATGAGTCTTGGTTTCAATGTGATGTATTATTCCATTTCAGTGTTTACAAGGCGAGAGACAAAACCAGACTGCTCAGTGAAGCAATAATAATCTCTAATAATATTATATTACAATAATACATTACCTTATATATGATATTACCTACTCTAAATAATCATATCATAATTATACATTACACCTCCCTCACTAAATGACGAATCTACATTACATTATATCATACTTATCATACTTATCATTATAACATATTATATCAATAAAAATTATATCTTATACAATTTCATCTTCTTTCATCTTGGGTACCGCAGGCGGTTCTCCCCCCTCGGACGCAGGCGCTCCGACCATGGTTGGAACCTGGAAACACCCGAGTCATTAGAGATCTGTCCTGCCTCATCCAACAGCTGACCCAACCCCAGGTCATTGTCAGACTCATCCTCCCAAGACACCTTTCTTCCGGAAATCTGATCATGATGTCTTTTCCAAATCTGATTTCCAGCTTTTACCAAGTAAATCCTGTTTCCCAATGTTTTAAATATAATGCATGGAACCCACTTCCCTACATTTCTGAAATCCTTAGTCATTACCTTTTGTCCAATTCTGAATAGTCCTTTAATCTTTCTTCCCCTGTAATTCCTTTGTTGATTTTCCTGATTTCTCTTTTTAAAAACACATACCTTTCTCCCCGTCTTTTTAAATGATTTCTCCCCAGGCACTACTGTATCAAAAATGGATCTTATTTTTCTACCTATCATAAGCACGCTCGGCTCCATCCCTGTTGCTAATGATGGTGCATTTCTATGATCTACTAAAAATTCCAAAAGCTTATCTTCATAATCGTTAGGAAACATACCATTTTTCATAATTTTTTTTAAAAAACTTTTTGTTGTTTTTACCGTATTCTCCGCCAAACCGTTTGACGCTGGGTGATTTACTGCTGAAGTTAAATGCTTAATATTTAAATTTTTGCAAAACCTTTGAAAATCTACTGATGTAAATGCCGTACCATTATCCGTTACAATGCAACTTGGAATACCTAACACTGAAAATATTCTCTTCAACTCTCTAATTGTATGCCTTGCATCAATTTTATCAACTTTTACAGCATCTATCCAATTTGATGCTGCGTCTACTACGACTAAAAAATATTTTCCTGCTAGCGGCCCGAAAAAATCTAAATGTATCCTTTTCCAAATATGTTGTTCTACCGGCCAACTTTTCAACTCGACTTTATCTGGAGATCCCATATTTCTTGCACATTGTGTACATTCTCTCACTGTTTTCTCAATTTCTGTATTCATCCCTAACCAAAAAAAATAATTTCTAGCCAAAGTTTTCGTTTTTACAATTCCCATGTGAGATTTGTGAATAAACTTCAAAATATCTTCCCTTAATGCCAATGGTATTACCAATCTGTTTTCATAAAATAAACAATCATTTGATTCGCTTAACTTTTCTCTTAAAAACCACCATTTTACCAATCCATTTGTCATTTTGGATTTATTTGGCCACCCTGTTTTTAAATATTCCTTTATCTCACAAATGACCTTGTCATTACGAGATGCTTTCTTGATGCATTCTACATTTAAATTTGTTTCTACTGCAATACAGTTTAAAAATTCTCCTTCAACATCCTCAATGTTTATCTCATTTATGATCTCAATATTATCTTCCCCCTCTATATCCGTACTCCTCATTGGTAACTTCGACAAAAAATCTGCTTTATTATCCTTTGACGGAACAACTTTATGTTGAAGTGGTTTCACACCATCCCTCGATATTTGAAATCCCAAATATTCAACTTCTGTCAACCCAAATTCACATTTTTGTAAATTAACACTAAATCCACTACGTTCTAAACGCTTAATTACCTCTTCCGTTGCCTTCTCCAATTCTTGCAATGTATTCCCATAAATTAACAAATCATCCATAAATGCTATCGCATCCAACCCTTGAATTGCCGAATATAAAGCTCTGCTAAATATCGCTGGTGACGTCGTGAGACCAAAAGGAAGTACCTTGTACCTAAATAACCCAAATGGTGACGAAATCACACAAAGATTTCTCGACTCCTCCGACAACCTAATTTGAGAAAAAGCATTTCTCAAATCTAATTTTGCATAAAATTTTGCTCCATTTACTCTATTTATTAAATCTTCTACTCTAGGTAACGGGTACTTTATTTTTTTTAACATTGGATTCAAAGTATTTTTAAAATCGGCACATATTCTGATTTCATCATTTTTTTTTTTCACAATCACTATTGGACTTGCCATTTCACTAGTCTCTACTTTCTCAATAATACCTTCTTGTAACATGCGATCTATTTCTTTTTCTACCCTTATTCTCAAATTAAAAGGAATTGGCCTCGGGTTAACAAATTTTGCCTTAAAGTCTTTTATAACTTCTATCTCCGCTTCAAAATTTTTAAAAGTACCTGCTTTACTCTCAAAAACAGCTGGATATTTTTTTCTCATACTAGAAAAAAAATCTGCATTATAATTCGTATTATTATTTCCTACTGAATAAATATTATCGCTAACATTGAATGAATTTATTTTAAAAGTATTCAAAAAATTCCGACCTAATAAAGAAGACGACCCTTTATATACAACAATTATTTCTATGTACTCTTTACTTCCTTGATATTCTACTCTCATGTACTTACGACCTTTTACTTGTAGTTGAGTACCATCATAGCTTGATAATTTCAAATCACAATGTTCTAACTTAATATTTGAAAAATGTTCATTAAATATGTGCCAAGGAATAATAGTCACCCCAGAACCCGTATCTAAAATCATTTTTAGATCTGTATCATTTACCTTTACGTTTAAAAAAATGGGACCATCCATCTCATTAATGGCCATTATTGTATTTATTCTTCGAAACTTGCATTTATTTGCATAATGACCAGATTTGTTACATTTAAAGCATTTAATATTATTATTATTTTTATTTAAAAACTTGCATGCATTTTGTTTATGACCGAATTTACCACAGTTAAAGCATTTATAATTATTATTCCTATCACTTGAAATACTTGCATGTCTAAAAATAGATTTCTTACTATCATTTGAATTATTTCGCTTGATTTCAGAATTTCGCTGTCTATCCCTTGACTTCCGAGTTTCTGTGGAATCCCTCGAATTACACGAACTCATTAAATTTATACTTTCTGAATTGTTTTGACCACACAAATGTTCCATTGTTCTCGCTAATTCTACACATTCAGATAATTTCAATTCCATTGCTTTTAAAAATATTCTCTGCTTTATTTTGTTCTGTCTGATACCTATTAAAAATATATCCTTCAAATTTGCCTCCAATCTATTCTCAAATTTACAGTCTACCGCAATTTTTTTCAATCTAGCTATATAATCCTTAATTGACTCGGTTTCGAGCTGTTTACATGAATAAAATGACTCCCTATACTCAAATATATTTTTTTTTACCCCACAATGACCCCCAATAATATCAATCAACTCCTCGAATTTTGCCTCCGAAATCTTTTTCGGAAAACATAGATCAGACACCGTCTGAAAAGTCTCCCTGGTGAGAGACGATAATAGAACAGCCCTTCTGCGTTCTTCAGTTAAAAACTTCTCATCATACAAAATGAGGACTTGGTCGAGCCGAAGTCTGAAGACATCCCAATCTCCAGTCCTATGGCAAAAAGGACTTAGACTCCTCCGTGTTCCCTCCATAGTCTGAAACGGCAGAAAGAAAGAAAACAAAAATCTTATCTGCTTCTGCGTCCGACAGTCCAGGAAACGCCTACGTGACCCTCAGAAAGTGGCTTCCACTCCCTGCAGCAGTCACCTCCAGGAAACCGACCCTCAAGGCTCCCAGCTCCTGCAGTACTCCCTGCAGCACTCCGCCCCAGTTGGATCCTCTCCTCTTGAAAAAAAAAACCGCTGCAGTAACTCCCTGCAGCGATTCCTCTTGGCTCCGTGAGTTCTCTTCCTCTTGAAGAAAACCGCTCCTTCTCTTCAGACTTCTTCCAGTTCTCCCTGCAGCAACCTCGCCTCAGCTGGCTTCGTGATCCTCAGTCTTCAGATCCTTCTTCCTTCTCGAAGATTCCCACATGTTGCTCTTGCAACAATATTATTTTATTTCTTCCAAAAAAAATTTTTTTATCCCGTTTTATATGGTTCTTCTTTATCCTGACTGCGCCACTGTGATGTATTTTGGGGATGTTTATTGTGGATGGGGGATATCAATCAGACGAACAGATGAGTCTTGGTTTCAATGTGATGTATTATTCCATTTCAGTGTTTACAAGGCGAGAGACAAAACCAGACTGCTCAGTGAAGCAATAATAATCTCTAATAATATTATATTACAATAATACATTACCTTATATATGATATTACCTACTCTAAATAATCATATCATAATTATACATTACAGTTACACAACAGTTCGTCCACACAACTTTTCAGTCAACCACATTTCGGTCACATAAAATATGTCAATGGTGTTACAAGCGTATGGTAGTTTTAGGGCATACGTGATCCCAATCACGCTGGTGGAACATCGCTCTGGTATGGAATCATCCACTGTAACTGTAACTGTCTGTCGCCATTCCGCTAGGGGTGGCCAGAGCCTCTGCAGAGCTGCCTCCATTTTTTCCTATCCTTGCATACCTCTTTCAATTCATTCATATCCATCCCCTTTTTCATGCATTTTCTTCTTTTACGCTCACTTTGTATATCCCATTCTTTCACAATCTCCTCAATCTGATCACTCCATACTTTTCTCGGTCGTCCCTTCCCTCTTTTTCCTGTCTACATGACTAATGTGACTGTGGCTGATCTATCAGTCAGTAGTCAGAAGGCAAAAGGTGCCATCTGCATATTTTTTCAATTTTACATTTTGTTCTAAAAGTTGCTTAAAATTGTAATATTTACAAGCTGGCAAAAGGGCAGATCTCTAATCTTAATAGAAAAAAAAATACAGAAAGAGTCATCTGAATTTCATAAAAATTCACTTTGCCAAAAGGGGTGATTTGCAGTTGCCACTTTTAAAAATCAAACTTTTCTATTGTTGTGGTGGTGCCATTTGACAGATGTCCCCTTTTGCCGTCTTACCAGATAATCAAAAAATACAGTTGCCCGCAATGAGTAAATTTTAAGCATACTGTGATACGGTAAAATGGCTCTTACGTATACATTATTAATGGTCGTTATTTGCAGACCAAAATGCTCACTTGCAGCTAGTATCACATCGGTCTACGCACTTCGCGCGGTTTGTTGACAGTTGTGTTATTATTGTTGGTTTCGCGTCTTTTAAACCTTTAAAATTTAAGTAACATTGAGTGTTTAGGCTTTAAAAAGTTGTATTGAATATTGCATTATCTTTAACAACAATGAATAAACGTTTACAATGGTGACAATCATTAAAAAGTGATGTACACAAATCGAGTAAAATTGTTGAAGCTGTTCCTGTTAATTATGAAGGTTTGTAAATTGTTTTTATACATCACTGTGTGGATTAAATCATTATGAATAATTGAATTGAGATGTGGTGATTGATATAAACAATAATACGAGATGCCAAGTACAGCTGTTGAATGTTTATTCTACTCTCTGTACAAACTAACCTACATCAAATATTTACCTACTGCACGTTGCATGTTAAATATTTCTTACTGATCTTAATAGGAGCTAATATCCATGTAAAAAATATTGCCTACATTACAATATTACTTTCTATTTATTAGGAATAACAGAAGAAAGAGAAAATGTAGCTGATGATTCCTGCTTTTCATCTAAGATGCAGAAGCAACAGTCCAATGAAGACAGTTCTTTGATTCCAGGGAATAATGAAGGTATGTTCTAGTTGATTTCATAAAGCAATTTATATGAATTAAATAATTATTAAATTTCTTATGAAGAACCTAATAATTTTGTACGTTCTATTTTAGTTTCTGCCAGTTCACAAGTAAATAAGCAAAGAGCAAATAACTGCAATAAGGAAAATGACTCATTGATTGGTAATACTGGTAAGATCCATTTACTTACTTAGAATTTTATTATTATTTTTGCTAACCACACTTTAATTTTTATTCAGACATGTATAAATTTATCAGTTATATGCGTGGAATGTTGGTTTATTACTTTTAATTTATACTTATAGGTATTACTTGTATGAAACAATAAGTACCTACACAATTTTAATGTATCTTAATATATTTGTTACAGACATCTTTACTGAAGGACCAGATGACTCTGATGTATCAGAATATGTTCCATCTAACACATCAACATCAGCCACATCCAGTTGTCCTGATATGGAAGAAGATATGGAACCACACGTATATGCAGAGATGATGGAAATGATTCAAACAAATACACCTTTCGAGTCACCTCAAAATTTGTTGAATGTTACTCCAACGAAGTTACCTGTTACATGTGGTCAGAGTTGGATGCTGAACGTGGCTCTGATGAAGTCGCTACTATAATTTTTAATGAAATTGACAATCTTCCTGAGGCTTGTCAAAATTTAATTCTGTATTCCGACAATTGCCCTGGCCAAAACCACAATTTTACTTTGAAAGTGATGTATTTAGAAACATTAAAAAGAAAAACAAATTTGATTTCCATTCAGCATAAATTTTTAGAGCCGGGACACACGAGGATGGAGTGTGATTCTGATCATGCTCGCATTGAAAGGGCAAAACCTAAAGATATGAATATTTTTATCCCACGGGATTGGTATAATTTAGTAAGAATAGTTCCTGCTAAAAAAGGAAAAAAAATGAGTGTCATTGAGATGACATTCCAGTCATTTTATTCATTTAAAAAACTCTACAAAAATTTGAATTCCCATTACGTTAGAAGAACAAAGTTGACAAATGGAGAAAATGTACATTGGGCTCAAACCAGAGTAATCGTAGCTGAAAAAGGTTCAAACACACTAAAATTGTCACCGACTATAAAAGAACCAATATTCCAAGAACTTGACGTCATTCGCAAAAAAAAATCAAATTATTTATTACCAGTAGAATTAAGTAAGAAGTATGATAAGTAATTATTGATTAATGATAAGAAATATACAGATTTAATTAGTTTTTTACCACTTATACCTAATGAATATCATGACTTTTATAAAAACATATTATATTCCCCAAGATTGCCAAATGTTCACCCTGATTTGCTAAGTAGTTCTGAATCTGAAGATTGATTTTTAAATATTAATAAAACTATTATAACAAGCTACTGGTTTTTTTTAAACTACTTCTGTCGGTCATACAACTTTTAAAGAGTTTGGGCCTCCTGAATAATAATCTTCCAAGCCCCTCTGTCTCGTGGAAAAGTGTGAGTATTGTTGTGGAAATGGGTGCCATCACAAGAAATCCATATCTTGTAAGACGCCATAAGGGGTCATCTGCACTTTAAAAATAAATAAAAATAATTTTAGAGATAGCTTCAAGAAAAAGTTCACAAACAGAATGATTCAGATTGTGTAGGTCTAAAACATATAATAAGTTTATCTGCTTAAGTTGCACGGTTTTGAAGTAGCCTGTTAATGAAAACTTTAAATGGCTCTACTGTAAAATTTAGTATTTAGCAGATGGCACCTTTTGCCTTCTGACTACTGAAGATGTAACTGAAATGTTGTTGACCGATAAGTCATGTGGAAGAAATGTTGTGTGGTGGATTTGTCCATGGTCGAGCTGTTTGCGGACAGGTTGTCTGTGACCGATTTGTTGTGAAACTCTATCATACATATATCTGAATATGGAGTGTCCTTGAAATCACTTCTGTCATAATACTTCTCTTAAATGGAGATTTAAAATAAATAGAATGTAGCTGTAATACAGAAGGCTTCTCAAACATTTTAATTACTTAATTAAAATGTAAGTACTGATTCATGGATTAAACATTTTATTAGGTGTAACTTCTCATAGTAAGTGAACTCATTAGGTATGAACCTACAGAATTTTCACGCTTTTGTTGTGTTTTCTCTCGTAGAAAATAAGGAAAAAGGTGCATGTTATCTGAGAAACCCATGTTAGCTAAATATGTCACTTTTTAAGTTATACCTTTAAAGTCGTTTTGATTTAGTCGCTGGTATGGTCGAGTGTACAAAGCGTTGGCACTCGAATTTGCATTATTGATACAAACGCAAGCTCGAATCCCGTTGTGTCCGATAACTTTGACCCTGGTTCAACAGATGAGCAATCAATTCATGAGCATCAAAGCATTTCAAAATTGCATGAACATAAACTCTCTCTAATTACAAGCTTCACTTCAATTACCATTCTTATAAGTACTTTGTTTGAATTGTTTCAGTTCTCGATCAGTAAAAAAAATGTGGGGTGTCCAATTTATGTAAGTACTAGTAGGTATTTATTAAAATTTGATAGGTAGGTATCAGTGGGAAAGGGCGCCACACAACTCGATTCCCATCGGCTTCCCTTTTAAAATGAGGCAACAAAGTAGTTAAAAAATATAGGCACAAAGCAAAAAAATACATTTAAAACCAAAGAAACAATACATATTTTTTCCCCATTGAAACCATGCAGTCTACTTTATTATCATATTTTTGCCTCATTTTAAAAGGAAAACCAATGGGAATCGATTTGTATGGCACCCTTCGCCACTGGTAGGTATGCAAGAATAAAATCCCACAGGTTGGTAGTCTACGCATTACCTAATGTTGCCATATAAAGTCATAGTGTGTAATAATCATTACAATTAGAGAGCTGCGGCAACACCCACGGGCCATTGTCTCTGGTAAGTGATGTTTGCTTTGTCACCAAGGTTAGGTTAGGTTATCGTTGCCTACTTAATTACATACCTTATAGCTGCACCATATATCTCAAATATAATAATTAATTTTGTTTTAAAAATAAATAAAAAATGTGTATTATTCAATGTCAAATGTCAATCTCATTCATCCCTTTGCAGTCAATATCAAAACTATGAGAGCTTGGTGTTTCCAGGATCCGTTCCTTTGCCAAACTGCCAGTTTATAGAACGAGTTACTGGTATCTGTTATTCCACCCCAATCTTCTCCTATTCCAAACCAATAACGATGACCACTTCCTTTCAGTGTCATCACAGATATTATTAGAAGTCAATGATTTTACATAACTGACCATTTCATATTATGTTTCACAGTGCTATTAAATACAGAAAATCTGATTATCGGGAATATTTTTATTTTTTTACTATGGGTGAAGTCACATAGCCAAAGGATATTTGGATTGTGCGGAGTCAATTGAATAAAAGTTTTATTTTTTCATAGATTTATTAATTATGACATTTTTTTAAAAATATAAACATATTTTGAAAATACAGAATAATAATACAAGTGTTCACACAATTTATTGTAAATAAACAATGCTGAGATTACATTTTATAACAGATCTTTTTTAGCATTCTAAGATAATGGAATATTCACCTTATTTTGTACATGTCTCAATCTGTATGAATGGAATTATTACACAAGCACAGACCAAGTGTTTTTTCTTCCTAAAATGGAATCATTGATTATTATTTAACATTGTATATTGTCAACGACGATACCACGTTGAATGCACCGGTTCTCATCAGATCACCGAAGTTAAACAACATTGGGCGCGGATGCTACCTGGATGGGTGACCGCTTAGGTACACCACGTGTTGTTGGCATTTCTTGGACCGGTCCGTAGTCCAGTGGCAACACTTCGGACTCGTAAATGGAAGGTTGTGGATTCGAATCCCGGCGGAGCACAGAAATATGCCATTTATATTTCCAAATGTGCTCTTTGCTGCGTTGAAAAATTCATAAGCCTTTACCAAAGACCGGTCACTGAAAGGTCCATCCAACCTTACAACAACTGGGTCTTGCTTGAGAATTGGCGCTTTCTACATCGACGACCAAGCTCGCAAGTGCGTCTTTTTCATTCAGTATAAATTCGCTGTGCTCACAATGAAAAAAACTCGCAATAAAATTATAAATGAGATTTTTTTCATACATTTCAACAATTTTTTATAGGATAATTCGGGTATGCCATTGTTTGGAAATAATGTCCAATCACACGAAAAACTCTTAAGATAAATATTCCATATGACATTTCTTCATAAATACATGTTCTTAGAATAATAACGAAAAATATACGGCTATTTCTCTATGCGATACAATGGCAAACTTAAAAAGTATATAATTTGTAAGTAAACTGTAAAGGCACTGGGATATGTATATTAATACACATTTCTTATATGTTTCTTACATTTCAACTGTTATATGTATTTAATGTAGTGTAGATTTGTAATGTTGGCGGCATATTTATTCACAATTTTATGTTTTGCTTTTTGTAGACCTATCGACATTTTTTTGTATGGATTTCTTTTTAAGATTTTGTTGTTTACCTGTTTATACACGTGAATGTTATTTCTTATTTGTATTCCTTGACTTATAGGTTGGTATGAGGCTGACCACCCATACTGTAAAAAATGTTTCACTTTGCCATTGACACCCCTGTTTCAGGGAAGGTCAGAAAGAGTGGCAGGGCTTATGTTCATTTGAGATAGGGTTTTTATGTTGTAAGTCAACATGCCGCATGTATAATAGCAAACTTATATGTGCCTGCTTGTGGGCATGTATTAAATATGAGTCTTAAATGCAATATATCTTTGCAACTTAGATTATAGATTACCAATTAATGTGTGTTCATGACACATTTGATACTATGAGAAGAAATAGATGTATGCCATCCTATCTATAATCTAAGTTGCAAAGATATATTACAGTTAAGATTTATACTAAGTTCTTTCCCTCAAGCAGACACATATAAGTTCGACCTTAAACATGCCGCATGTAGACTTACAATATAAAACCCAATCTCAAATGAACATAAGCCCTGCAAATCTTGCTGGCCTACCTACAGAATGGGTGGTCAGCCTCATAGCAACATATATGTCAAGGAATCTATGCCTTTTATATTGATCGCTGTATCTACTACATTTCATACAGTGCGACCGACAAATAAATTGAAAAATTAAAAATCTCTCATTGGCAGGACTATTCAATGTTTATATTCAACAATGCTTAGAGATACACTTTCTAAAGAGAATTATTGCGTATATAAGGCGAGCTAGTACAACCTACTTAAAATAAAGTAAAAAATAATAATATCTATATAATCAGTCTATCGTTAAGTATATTTTAAACCCTTTAGAGTTTGTGTATTTACACAGTGAAAAAAAGTATAATTAAAAAAAACATATTGTTTTATTTCCACAAATTGAGCATTTATTTCACTACTTTCATTACATTCTACTTGCTCACGTCATTTTCCTGTTTCCTCTTGAAAAGAACATGAGCAAGTCGAAACTACTTGAGGTGAAATAAATGTTAAATTTGTGAAAATAAAACTATGTGTTTTTTTTTTTACTTTTATACTTTTTCGTACATTTTAAATACAATATCAACATTGCTCTTAATTAAGACTAAAACTGAATCCGAAAAACACATATTTTTCTAAGAAAAGGCGGCAAAAAATGCAGATTAAACAAAATAACAATATGCTATTCAAGGCTGGAAGTAAATTTGTTCACATAAATGTATATGTGCCTTTGTACAAAATATGTAGGAATTTCAATAAATTTGCAACTTTGATTATCGATTATATGTTTTAAAAATACATTTGTTTCTAGTAAACATCACAGGTCTAGGTACCTTAAGTACCAATCAACCTTTATCTCAACCAACGCAGCTGGGTGACGCCACAGTTTTTCCCCCAGTTTAGTTGCGCAGACACCATGAGGTCTGTGCATGAATCAAATTGAAAGCCAAATAAATATTTTGTCACTGGTTGCTAAGGACCGCAGTGCCATACAAAATGTCGTTTAGAAACATTTATAAGTTCAAATTTGTGGCGAGTCCGTTGCCATGATGAATACATGTGATGTCACCTGGCCGTGTATAGAGTGCCGTAATTTCAATACAATATTATGTATGTAGTTCGTAAAGTGCGCCGTACTGCTTTTAGCATTTCTGCCAAGTGTACGGGCTGACAGTGCTGTGAACTAAAAAAATCCCTGATTATTGGGAATCCATTATTTATTTACTATGGGTATGGTCACACAGCCGAGGGATATTTTGGTTTCAATGCCGCAGCAAGAATATCTTTTGGAGGACACACAACTGATTATGTCACTCCTCTATTGCAGCGTCTTCACTGGCTGCGTGTCCCAGCGAGAGTGAAGTGGAGTGAAAGTGTGCCTTGTGGTATTTAACTCTCTCAGAGCATTTTCCCTAGCTACCCGGCTGGGTGATGACGACACGGTTTTGTCTATGTCGATCCAACTCTCTCATAGGAGCAACCCCGTCTTATTTGACTGAACTGTGTGAGGTTGAGCAGATTGTTGGTAAGCGGTGCGCCCTTCGCTCAGCGAGGGGTGATGCTATCAACAGGTTAAAAATGCCATCTCGACGGAGCAGAACGGGCTTTGGTGATAGGGCGTTTGGCTCAGCAGGACCGTTATGTTGGAACCGGCTACTTCTGAAGCTGAGGACGGAGACCGGGAAGACGTTCATGTTTTCCAAGACGCAAGTGAAGGATGGGCGCGCCAGGGTGGCTGGAGCCACTAAACGACGCCCAAGAAGAAAAAAACAGATGATCCAACTATATATCAACAGTTATAAGGATATAGGGCATAAGCGACCAAAACTAAATTGTTCAGGAGAGCAGTTTAAAGTTTGAGAATGCAGAAAAAATATTTCTTATCATATCTCTACAATCAAAACAGCTCTAGAATTAAAAGAAATACAGGCATTTATATTAATGTGATTTAATGTTTTTTTACGAGGTTGTATGTCACAAGCGCCTTTAGGACAAAAAAAAACAAAAATGCCATCGGTTACTCCAAAATCATATTTCGAAAATGCAGTTTTTTGCTTGGGCATAAACGACAAAAAAGTCACCGAGAGTCATGGGAGTGAGCGCATTAGAAAGAGCTGAAAATTCTAAGTAGGATAGCATTCATAACTCATTTTCGAACAAAATGTCGCCCTATTTCCTTTCAACTGTCAATATATTTTTGAATCTCCGGAGTCCTTTGCCTTTAGTTGACGAGATCTCTCAGTTTGTCCCGCCACACCTTCACCTTTTTGTTCAACACAGACTTGTAATTTGTTTTGGCGGCGTGATCCCCTCCTACCCCCGCCACCAATGTCTTCACCTTCTTGGTGCACTCCCGATGCGCCACCCTCTCCCTGAACAGCTCGTAATAGTCGGGACACGGCAGAGCGTCGTCCTTGTCTTGCTGCTGCTCCTCTTCTTCTCTGTGCTGCTGGGAAGTTGCGGGGTGGCAGGAGGCGCTCCTGATGAACTGCGTGAACATGGAGGTCTCGGTGAACCACTCCAAGAAGTACTGGACGTGCTTGGATTGGGCGCTCCTTATGAATTGCTCCCGCTGCAAACAATAAAGACAAATGTTTAAATCATGTTTTTTTAAATAGATTTGTGAAGACGATCTGCAATTCACCAAACTATCTGCCTGGCCAGAAACAGGTATTAATATCATCAATTAATAATTCATTATTGTCTATTTTAATGAATTATTAATTAGTAATTACCCAATGACATCTGTCTGTCTGTTGTCTGTTTGAGTCCTTTGTATTTCCGTTTGTTTTTGAAGAAGCAAAGCCCCCAGTATTCATATTTTTTAATAGAATAACTATTGATGGGAATGAATACTTTGTTTGATTATTTCAGCCAAATAACAGACAGTATCTAAGGGTGCATTACCTGGAAGGCAGGATGCTGGGGCCTCCTGGCTTGCCCCACGGTGAGGAAGGCCTGCGTCTCCCCCACATGACGCTGGTAGTCTCCCAGCAGCTCCACGAAGAAGCGCAGGAAGGCCTCGGCTATCAGGACATTGCGAGTCTTGCGAGAGAGATCGTCAGCTGTGGACGACAGGGGGATAGGGGGACCTGCAAATGATGACAAAAACATTCAAATAAATGCAACACAAAATATGTACTACATTTCATTGAGCAAGTTTGTTTACAATTGCACTCTTACTCTGATTTGTTTTTGCCTGCATCCTGTGCCTTGCCACGTATTCAGTGCGATACTAACAGAGTAATGAATGATACTATAATAATATCAGGATACTTTATTTGGTGAACGTTGCATTTGTGTGAATTCCACCTCAAGAGCCCTCTGCCAGCTTGTTCTGTCACTATAGAAAGCGCTGTAAGGCCGGATGTTGCTGTAAGGCCGGATGAACCTTTGGTGACAGGGCTTTAGTAAAGGCATACGAGTTTTCAGGCGCGTGCATAGAGTATAGGCAGATACATTTCAGAATAAATATTTTCTCCCAATCGTTTAAAATAACTCATTTGAAATTGACTGAAGTGATAACGATGGCTCGAATGGAACTTAAATTTTGAACTTCAAATTGGAATATCAAGCTTGTATGAAGTGAGGTTGTTGACTTTTGCCAGGATATAGTTTACCGAGCTGCAGAGAGGTCTTGAGTGTCTTGGCCAGCAGGGGAGGCAGAAGGCTGGCCTCGTCCCCCTGCAGCTCCAGGATCCTCTCCGAGGGACCCGACACTGACGGGGAGATGTCTATCAGCATGCCCTGGAAAACCATACCACACACACATCAAGACTAATGATGCCACGAATATTCGGCAACTATTCGGTATTCGGCCTATTCGGCCACTTTTTTGCTATTCGGTATTCGGCCGAATAGTGCGTACTATTCGGCCGAATACCGAATAGCAAATCATGTAAAAAAAGACACATTATTTTACTCAAAAATTATGTATTTATTTCCAAATTACAACATTTTAGTACTTAAAAATAATCAGTGGTAAGTTGTGATGGATAAAAACGAGCTTTTCAGCATTTTCTGGTAGCAAACGATTGCGCTTTTCATCGTAAACGTTACAAGCCTCAGAAAATAACCTCTCACTATAAACGCTACTTCCAGGCGAAGAAAGATAAACTTTTGCAAATTTCGAAAGGTTCGGGTATTGTTTTTCGTTTGCTGACCACCACTTGTAAGGATCGGCCTTCCGATCTAGGCGAACTGTTTTCAAATAAAAATCCAACTCGTTTGCCACAGCATTCTTCTCCGAAGCGCCGAATATTCGGCGGCCGAATATTCGGCGCTTCGGCCGACAGCGTTGCCGAATATTCGGTATTCGGTATTCGGCCAATTCACTATTCGTGGCATCTCTAATCAAGACACTGTAAAAATATCTCAACTACCAATAAGAGTTCGGCCAGTTACAGACTAAGGACACATTCTGCCTGGTTTGAGCAAACTATGAAGTAAATTTTGTATTTGGGCCACAGGCTATTCACTCGGCGTTGCCTGTAAATTTAGAACAATTTGTACTTAGGTAGGTTATCACTGCGCCAAATAAAGGCAATTAGAAAGTGACTTCCGTCAGATGCGGCCAAGACCCTGGTGAGTGCGTTTGTGATGTCTCGGATTGATTATTGCTCAACGTTTTATAGTGGTCAGCCGAAGAAGCATTTCAACCGCTTTCAATCTGTGTTGAATTCGGCAGCAAGGCTCATGTTCGGGATATCTAAATTCGCTCACATCACTCCTCTGTTCAAAAAACTACATTGGCTTTGTTTCCCGAAGAGGGTGGTCTACCGTGTTTGTCTGATGGTATATAAAGCCATCAATGGCTTGGCTCCACCTTATCTGACTGACATGATTTCGCCTGTTGAGATGGGTGTGAGGAGGCAGACACTCAGATCCGTGGGCGATGGTGCGAACAATTTGGTTCAGCCACACCGTCAAATCCGTACAAATTTTGGAGACCGTGCTTTCGGTGTTTCGGGTCCGGTGGAGTGGAACAGACTGCCACCCGGAGTGAAGAACTCCAAATCTGTGGGTATATTTCGCGGAGCTCTCAAGACGCACCTTTTCAAACAGTCTTATCCGTGATCAGAGAGGGCCCTTGAGGTGTGACACACACAAAAACGGCGCTCTTTTATCATGTGCAATTTAAAATAAATAAGCCTGTTATATATTATCAATACAAGGACTTGCCTCCTCCAGGTGTGTGTCCTTGAGCTGGCTGGCGTCCTCCAGCAGCAGCCCCGCCAGGATGGGGATGGGGGCCTCCAGGATGTCCTTCTGTATGGGCTCGGGCACGCAGGAGATCAGGGTGTGCTGCCAGCACAGCGGGTACAGCATGGACTGCAGGGCTTCAATGCACGATGACAGTTGACTGAAAGGTAAACACAAATTTTGTTAGAGAGATGTTTTCAGGGATCTGTTGCCGCGATCTATGGGAGCTGGAGCTTCCGGACGTTTTGGCCATGTCTACAATGGGCTTCTTCAGCGTGAAGTATGATAATGATTTTGATGAAAACTGTGTCTGTGTACACTCGGAGTTTAATGACACTCTGCATTCGAGTTGTGTTCGATGGCTATTAGCTAAAAAGTATTATTTGGCCTTTATTTTGAGATACTGAAAGGATTGATATTGGTTTTGAATAGGACAAGATTAAATTGGGGTGGGAACACAGGTACCAGTAACTTGTTCCATAAGCGGGCAGTTTGGCAAAGGATAGTTATGATGTTGACTGTAAAGGGTCTTAGTGATTTGTTGCCGGTGGACATTACATTGTTGAACATCTTGTTGGTGGACATTGTGTCATTGGAGATTCTGTCTGTGAACATCTTGTCGTGGAACCTCATGGATAATACGTACAGAATCCTTGCAGTGTGAAAAGTGCATAAAAAATAATTGCTTACCTTAATCTATTCCCAACCAGCACCACCTTCCTCTCAATCAGCAACGTTCCAAATATCTTCATGATGGTCCCAACACTGATGCTGTCCAGCAACACAGACAGATTTTCCTCGTCCAACCTCGTCTCCAACGGCCGCTTGATCTGTATCACCCTCAACGATGCATTCAACACTCTCCCATCGTCTTCAAACGCCTCGTTAACCGACGCCTCATCGCTCCAACTGTTCAAATCACCTAAACCTCCAACAACACAATCCACAACATCTCCATCCCCACTTGCTACCGCATCACTTTTGGATTCTTTATCATCCTTTAAGCAATTCTTTTGAAACTCTTTCAAATCTGTCCCGTAAATCTTCTCCAAAGACTTTAAAACGTTTGATATGCCGCTGGTTTCCATGTTGGGAGAGAGTGCGCAATCTGTGCTGTTTCTCCGCGCCTCGGACATTTCCCAATCTTTGGTAGAACTCAGGTCTTCGGTGCTCCTGTTGAGAGAAAGCTGTTTCAACTTCTGTGTGCGTGCATGCAGCGAGCTGCGGACTCGCGTGTTCTTTAGCAGACTTGGATCGCGGTGGATGAGGCGCTGGGGGGAGCTGGGCTGCGTGATGCTGATGGAGTACCCCGGCCGCGGCAGCTGGGTTCTGAAGAGCTGGCCGAGGACGGATTTCATGACAGCGTCGGATGAGCCGTGGTGGGATTCTATCTCTTGCAGGACCTGTAAACAATTACAATTCACATTGAAATTAATTACACTTTTAACACGATGGATGAAATGAAAGAAGTATGCAAGGACCGCAAAAAATGGTGGCTGATCTGTAATGTAGGCGGCTAAGGCAAAGACTCAATTTTAATTTTTATAGGTTTTTTAGTATTTGTTTTTTATAACTGGATGAAATTAATTGCTTGTATTCCTTGACTTAAAGGTTGGTATGAGGCTAACCCCCCATACTGTAAACAGATGGTTCACTTTGCCAATGCCACCCCTGTTTCAGGGAAGGTCAGCAAGAGTTGCAGGGCTCGTGTTCATTTGAGATTGGGTTTTATTTTGTAGGTTCACATGCGGCAAACTTAAACGTGTCTGCTTGTGGGAATACATTTAATAATAATCTTAAATGTAATATATCTTTACAACTTAGATTATAGATAAGATGAGGAATCCCACCTTGTGATAGTAAGCGGGCACCCGGTGCTTGGTGATGAGGCAGTAGGCGAGCGGCAGGCACAGCGGCGCCCCCTCAGGCAGCACGCGCCTGCAGTATCCGAACGCCCGGCTTCCCTTCTCGTTGGTCAGCACCAGCGAGTAGCTCTGCACGTCCTGAGGCTGCCGGGGGATGGCCTGCCGGTGGCCTGGTGTTCCACGGCACTCCGGGAAGATGAGGAGTTCCACCTGGGGCGGGAGCACGGCCTGGAAGATAAACACAAATAATGTTACAAGCTTTAACCTCTACAATGTGCCAGCGATTTTCAGTCATAATCCAGGCACCGAACTTTTGGTTTTGATATTAAATATCTCCAAAGATACAAAAGCGATCTCCTATCTGATTTTTCATCTCAAAAGAATGTGAAATCAAGTTAGTAAAATATCATGAGTGACGTATTTACTGCAATTCCTCATAATATTACGAAAAAAACATTGTGTTAAAAAGGTAGGTACAATAACTTAACTCTGCGGAATAAAACAAAATAATGTAGTCAATAATATGATGTGTCACTGACATCATGTCTGACCTTTAATAAGAAAGTAAGCATATTTCCCACCCATTTCAATCAACCACAATTTTCCCACAAAACCCACTATTGCAATAGCTTATATGCAGGTCAACCAAAGTGCCAATTAAACAGAATACAAGTGCTCGTCAATGCATGAGCTCGCATGATCGCTGGTCAGGCAAAATTCACATTACTCCTCTTCTCCACAAGCTTCACTGGCTCCGTGTCCCAGAGCGCGTTGAGTTTAAAGTATGCTCGATGTCCACAAAGCTTTATTTGAAAGGACACCCAAATATCTCGGCGATTTAATCAAGCCCGTCACCCTCGGCAAAAAAAACCTCACACTACGCTCTGTGGAAACCGGAGCCAAGTCACTTATTGAAGAGCCGATCAGAAGAGTAAACACAGCGTTTGGAGAGTGTGCATTTGCAGTTGCTAGTCCTCTGGCCTGGAATCACCTGCCTCATCATCTGAGAGAGCTAGAGGACCATGGAAAGTTCCGAAATGCACAAATTTCTGGCATTACATGCACAAGCGCCCTACATCATGAAACGGCACTATAAAGAAATTACCAACTCATCATCACAGAATTACTCACCCCCTCTGGGTACACACTCTTCACGTAGGGCAGGCCGGTGCCCCCGTTGACCCCCACCAGCACGCACACGTCGTACAGCCCCCCTCCCCTCGCAGTCTCTGCCTCAACTGCTGGTCCCCCCATGGAGGCCGCCCTCGCCGGGAAGGTAGCATAGTGCTGGGAGGAGTCGGTGTTGTCTGCTGCTGCTGCTGCCACCGGTGGATGGAGACTGTGCGGGGGCAGGAAGCCCGCCATTGATGACACGCGCCGCACATACTTCTTGCGCTTCTCCGTCAGGCTGCGAGTCAGCTTGAGCGACGCTAGAAAATATAAAAAAAAAAAATTAACCACCCTATGTATATGAATGTACGCGATACGCAAACTTTGAGTGTACCACTCCGCTTCATCCCATATCGCTGGTCAGTCAGCGAGAAAAAATAATATATTTGAAAACTACAAACTGCCTGGCGTCCGCCTGAGTTCAAAGTCATGTCATTACAAGTCTAGACAAGTTAGTTCCTCAAGGGCAGGCTAAGCGTACGGTTGTTTGCTTGACGTTTTGTAATTTTCCATAAATACTCTTCAAAAGCCAGGGGTACGTACATTGTAGTTTCGATTCCTGATTTTTTTGCCTATTTCTCGGAAATAAACCTGAAGGTAGGAGGGTTCAAAGTCACATAAGCTAACGTTGAAAATACCGGGCCTTGAAGGCTACTTGTTTGTCTGATGATTTACCTCCGGCCAGTTCCGTCACATCAGCGTTGGCCTCCTCCTTGCTGGGAGAGTCCATGATGCAGGCCTCCGCCACCGTGTCATAGATCTCAGTCATCAGACGGTTCAGCTGCAACAGACAACAGGTAAACGATTAATAATTATTACAATTAGTTGAATGAATGGAATTAGAATGAATGGGATATCCAGAGTCCAGAGAGCCTCACGATAGAAGCAAGAACTCAAGCAACACCTCTGCGGCACCCTTCCAGGGTGACATAGACCCCCAAGACTTTCAAGAATTGGGGAGTCTCCCGCACAGGAGTTCTTAAAAAAAAAAGAGTCATAATAAAAGGAGAGTTTGTATGCAAAAGGTTATAACTCTGGATGAAATGAAAGTATGTAAGGACAGGCTAATCTGTAATGTAGATTTGCAATGTTGGCAGCTTATTTATTTATTCATAATTTTAAGTTTTATTTTATGTATACCTATTATTATTTTTTTCCTATAGATTTCTTATTTGTATTTCTTGACTTATAGGTTGGTATGAGGGTGACCACCAATACTGTAAAAAATGGTTCACTTTGCTAATGTCACACCTGCTCCAGGGCAGGCCGGCAAAAGTTGCAGGGTTTCTGTTCATTTGAGGTTTGGATTTTCATTTGTAAGTACACATTCAGCATTGGTAAAGGCAAACTTACACATGTTTGTTTATGCATTTGATATGAGCTTTGAATGTTATGTATATCCTTGCAACTTTGATTATTTAGATATAGTATTACTTAGATATAGTCTCTAAAGTAAATAAATAAATAAAATAAAAAATAAAAATTATAGATTACAGTACAACTCATGTAAGATACAACAAAGAGCTATATAACATCTATGAGGCTCCCAAACTCTCTGTATATGCTAAATTAAACAGGCAAACACCCACATTCTTGAACTTCTCTAGTTCTAGAAATGGTTGCCACTTTTGCGAGCAAAATATTAAATTTTACGAGTGTAACACATTTTATAAAAAAATGTTTTCTTTCGTTGGCACGTTTATAAAATACCCAGTTTTGCATTTATATGGATTTTTTCCAATTAGGTAACACACCTGTTGACACTTGGAAGGTTATTGTTAGACTGAATTTGGATTTTTGTATGAGTGGGTCAGTGCATTCCCAATTCTCAAAGAATTGCTTTCTTAGCCCATCTAGTACTTAGATATGAGTCGTATAACTGCAAACGCTGTCATCTCCAAATTTTATGATTTTTGAGATAATTATTGAATTTGATTCTGCGTAGTGTAACAAATCATTTGCTGTGTGCAATGTGATGGAAACCTCACTTAAGTAATCCTTCGTAATTTTAATTGAAAAAGTATGATTTCGTGCAAACGCCAGCATCTCCAACTGGTTTCAAATTGCGTTCAAAACACAAGTTTATTTTTCTCAAAATCATCGCGTAAGAAGTAACGGCGTTTGCATTTATACGACTCATATAGATGGATATAAATCACACAAAGGCGCAGAGAAATTTCATCGCCACTCCATCTTGCTTTGGGCCTTCCACTGGTCTGTGCCCCTCTGGGCCCGTCACTACAACCCTCATTTCAAGGCTCTGATTGTGAGAGTGCATTAAATACAAATATCCTTATCACTTAAATCAAAGATTATGTAAAGTGAAGTGATGGTAAGTAAAAATAGAATACCTTGTACATAGTAAATGCAGGGAAACGGAGAAACCTTTGTTTGAAGCAAAATGCAAAGCAAGGGGAATTTATATAGAAACTCATTTTAATCAATTATTTTTCAATAACTATTTCACACCAATAAAAACTATTTAAAAACAATAATGTTCACCAAGAAAAAAAACATTTACACAGTAAGCATACAGCAGAACAGGTTCCACACAATTTTTACGCAACTTCCACGTTTTTTCAAGTAAAAAATGAAAATCTTTTCTGACCTTTCAAAAGTACCAGAAAAAATACTTGTTCATTTGTGCGCTATATCTTTAACTGCAACGAGTATAGACTCGGCACAAATTTAAATTCAGATCTTTTCTCTCAGCGGGCAAACGTAACACTTGTATGGGACTACGGTCTTTAGCAACCAGTATCAAAACATTTGTTCGCTTTTTACCAAGTAAGCCACAATTTTCTTAGTAACAATTAATGTGTGGACCTCATTGTTTGTTATTTAAATATGATTTATTTAGAAAAAAAAACTGACAAGGTAGGTTTTTTCCACATTTTAAAAAGGGTATTTATTTTAAATGTTTCTAGGTAATTTTATTATTTTAATTTTGGATTGTATAAATATGTGAATCGCTCACTGGAATCAACAGTACACTAACTTAAAAAAAAAAACAATGGGTGAAGCAACTTGCATATTTTTCAAGTTAGCAGCTACTTGGAGCAGTGGTTTGGTGAAATAGGAAGTGATTGTGTAAATTTTGTAGCGGGGAAAACAGAGGTGTAACCATTGACTTGCAATATCTGAGGACTACAAACCATTGAGAAATAACATAGAGGAGCAGAAACTAAGTTACTGCATTGATACATACTATCTATCACATTTGTCTCAGTCCTTTCAAAACGTTGCAGTTGCGTAGTCATACAAAACATGTTTTTAAGTACTAACTTCAATGATCCACCCTTTCATTAATCGGACAATTTCACAAGAAGACATAATATCGTCCTTCTGTACAACTGGGGCTATTGCGACATCTAGGGATTTATCACCAAAGGTTAACAAAAGTACCTACAACCTTCGGCCTCGATCAAACAACAATTATTCAACAGTTCGTGGTTCCTCTTTGTAGAGGACACACGTCTCCTGAGGACGTCGGATATGACTCCGACGAAACGTAGAGAAAATCGTTCTTCTCTTTTGCACGGTCAGTAAAATCCGTTTTTTCATTCTTTAAAATGTTTTAAGTGTCAAATTTTATGTTTTCTTCCTTTTTCCATTTTGTGTTTTGACACCCAACTACAACACATGCCATAATGTCTTAAAATATTGCCCTTTTCCTTTAAAATTTGTCAATTTTATCAATCACTAGATTTATACCGCATGCGTCTATGTTCGGACTGCTCCGGGTATAGTACCTATGTACACGGCAATGCTGCCACCTTTCTAGAATCATTTTTACATTTGCCCGAATTTTTTTGTACACATGTAAGTAAATGCAACTGTGAAGTTCTTTGTTCTCTTTCTTACTAATGAAACAGATATATATTGTCTATTTTCGTTAAAATAATTTCTAGTCCACAGATATCATACGTCAATGCTACCTTCCAATGTTCCTTGACTTATAGGTTGGTATGTGGCTGACCACCAATGCTGTAAAAATAGTTCACTTTGCCAATGTCACTCCTGTTTCAGGGAAGGACGGCAAGAGTTGCAGGGTGTATGTCCATTTGAGATTTGGTTTTCATGTTATAGGTTCACATGCGGCATGTGCAAGCGCAAACTTGAACGTGTCTGCTTGTGAGAATGCACATTATGTGAATCTCCAATGTAACATATCTTTGCAACTTAGATTAGATTAGAAGAACATTTTCATAAAAGTGAAAGATATTTTTTTGAGCTCTGCTATTAAATTTCACCTATAATTTGGTTACTCCAATGTGGATGAATAAGTAATGAATGTAGTTAGTAAGTAGGAACTGTGACTACCTAGACAAGACAAGACAGCAGCAGGTTTATACGCTAACTAACATTGCGTAATTCATTCAGCATGCATTAAAGCGCGCTCATTCATTGTTCATTCTAACATTTTTCTTTTTCTTCTCTTTTTTTTTTATAGTAATGTATAATCTAAGTTGCAAAGGTATTTCTATAATCTATCTAAAATCTAAGTTGCAAAGAAACATTAACATTTAAAGCTCATATCAAATACAAGTGCTGAATGCGTACATACAAATAAAATCTAAACCTCAAATTAACATAAACCCTATAACTTTTGCCGACTCTGACACAGGGGTGACATTGGCAAGGTGAACCATTTTTTACAGCTGTAACTGTAACTCTGTCGCCATTCCGCTAGGGGTGGCCAGAGCCTCTGCAGAGTTGCCTCCATTTTTTCCTATCCTGACACCTCTTTCAATTCCTTCATATCCATCACCTTTTTCATGCATTGTCTTCTTTAACGCTCACTTTGTATATCCCATTCTTTCACAATCTCCACAATCTGATCACTCCATACTTTTCTCGGTCGTCCCTTCCCTCTTTTCCCTTTCACACTTTCTTTGTATACATACATACTTTGTCAGTCTATCATCATTCATTCTTTCCACATGCCCAAACCATCTCATCACATTCTTTTGTACCTTAACTTTCACATCCTCTTTCAAATTACATTCTTTTTTTACCCATTCATTCCTTACTCTACTACAGTATTTCATAATAAAAATACTGGCAAGTTTTACTCAGCCTTCACAAGAAATGATTATGCTAGCAGTTTCAGAAAGTTGCTTAAATGACACATTTGTTTAACAGAATCTTCGACACATAACAGCGCCCTTGGGGTGGCTAGTGCCACTAAACAGCGCTATATAAAAATTGGCCAACTATCATTAATATTATTACCAGCCCCCTCAGGAGCTGGGAGACTACCATTTCAACTGAAACGATTGGCGTGAGGCCGGCCACCTGTAAAAATAAATAGGTTCACTCACCACATGCAACCCCTTTGGGGAGAATGCGGCGTTGAGTTGGACTATATTATGTGTAGCTTAGCCCTGCTATCCCTTTTCAATTTTGAAAACCTTTTCTTCCTTTAGTATTCATTTCAAATTCAAATAGAAAAGAAGTTTACATTTTTAGGACATCACATTGCAAGTAAAATAGTCACTATACATTTAGAAACCGCGTATGGTATTGTCATCTTCCCATTCTGTTCAAACACACTTCTTAACGGGGGCGTGTGCGTTTCGGAGAAAACGGCACATGTTTGGGATGTTTTTTAGCATACAAACGATGGAATAGAAAAAAAATAAAAAATCACATTATTTAGAAAAAGTCTTCATTTACTTTTGTTGAATGCTAAAATTGTAAAAATAAATACTTCACAATGCAAAAAAAGAATCCCATGATTATCATTTCCTCAAAATTGCATGAAAAAGGGTGCTATTGTGGACGTTTTTTTTGGTATCCACGCGAAAAAAAATAAATTAAAAAAAAATTGACCTGTAGTTTAACTTGTGATCTCAATTTATAGTCTTAAATTTTGTGTTTTAGAGCGTAAAAATTACAAAAAAATATATTTCAAATTAAAGTAATTCTCGCCATATAAATAACCAAGCAAACGCTGCCGTTCGGCTCGGCATCTCATTTCAGTTGTGAGACATCTTTCAAGGTGAACGCACGTCAAATCTACGTGCGCTCTAAAATGCGTCAAAATTGTATAAAATCTTGAATTTTCTGTTACAAAAATAAAAAATATGTAAAATTGTTTAAAAGAAATCATATTTATAACCTTTATTCTTAATTTTTACTTTTATTTTGTGCAGTTTTTCGATTTTGAGAGAATTTCGTGGTGCTGCCAGGGCTATCGTATATTCGTATAAACTAAATGGACTTTAAGTTTCACCTCGAAACGAAAAAAAATATAAAAACGTTTATATGGCCAGTTGGCCACACTGAAGTCCACGGTTCTAATGATTAACGTTAGCACACTCTGCCGGCGATGTGATCGCCTGCAGCGGTGTTTTGCATTTGCGTTGGCGGCCCTTAACTATCTAAATTCACCCACAATTTCAACTTTCGTACCATTTAACATGCATGTGTATTCTTCAGTTTCATGAGGATAGGCTGTGTAAGGGAAAGCAAGTAGTAGGTGAAATAGGAAGAAGAACAAATGGTTGACGATGGATCTGAGAATGGTGGTCCACAATGGCATATTGTGTACCGACTTTGAAGTATGAAAGTGAAGCACGGACAGTGAAATGAGTAAAGTATGTACGGTGGAAATGAAGCATTTGAAAAGCATGACAGGAAAAACTCTGAAGGATAGAGTTAGGAAGACCGTGGTTAAAAGTCTGCCTAGAAGTGCTACAAAGGCGATTGTAAATTCCTTTGTTGTGGCCAAACTTGACTACTGCAATGCGATCTATGCTGGCCAGCCCAAAAATCAGCTCAAAAGGCTTCAATCGCTGCAGCTAGACTCATATATGGCGCTGCAAAGTCTTGCCACATCACTCCTCACCTTCAAGCTCTGCATTGGCTGAAAATCCCTGAGAGGATTACCTTTAAAGTTGGTCTGCTCACTTTTAAAGCACTACGTGGGAGTGCTCCGGGGTACCTGATGGAGCTGGTGTCTCCAACAACTATAACCTTGCGTGGACAAACACTGAGGTCAGCTGCATCAAGAAGCAGTTGCCTGGACGTCCCAGCAAGAAGACCCCACACTGTTTTTGGAGACAGGGCATTCAAGGCAGCCGCTCCAATGACCTGGAATGCTTTTCCTGACACACTGAGGGAACTGGATTTGGAGACGCAATTTAAAAGAAGTCTCAAGACTCACCTCTTTGTCCAATCATATGGACAAGCGCCTTTGTAGTGACACATTATCATAAAAGGCGCTATATAAATTCTGTGTTTATTATTATTATTATATTAATGAATGGGTAGAGAAAGAATGTAAGCTGAAAGAGGATGTGAAAGTTAAGGTACAAAAGAATGTGATGAGATGCTTTGGGCATGTGGAAAGAATGATTATAGACAGATAGATAGAGGTGAGGGACGACAGAGAAAAGAATGTAGGGATCAGATCGAGGGGATTGTGAAAGAAGTGAGTGTAAAAGAAGAAAATGTATGAAAAAGGTGGTGGATATGAATGAATTGAAAGAGGTATGTAAGGATATGAAGAAATGAAGGCAGCTCTGCAGAGGCTCTGACCACCCCTAGCGGAATGGCGACAGAGTTACAGTTGCAGTAAGGTATTGACTGGAAGCAATAATTGTATATGAATGATATTATTGGTTCCCTAAAGCCACTCCTATTAAATTGAAAAGGTCAAATATTAATCATTGAAAAAGGTCTAAAAAAAGTCTCTGTAAGTAGAATAGATAATATACAAATAAATAATCGACAATTTTCACATATAAGAAAATCTACTAAAAACATACCCAGTAAATTAATATCCACAAAAAACAGCATCATAATTATTTAACACCATAATTTTATACCACAATTTTCTAGAGTTAAAAAAAAACAGTTTTGCTCTTTGGCAAAGTTAAACAAAAGCAGAAAATGATACTAAATAACGTACGTTACATTTTCATTATAAATGTAAAACTAAATAATAACTAATAAGTTTACTTTTTCTCTAATTAAAAATTAACGAAGGCACATTTTTAGGTTATGTTTGTTTTTGGGTTCTTTTCGTAACTGATAATGATTCCTCGGAAAAATGACGGATCGAAAAATAACAGTAAAAGATCTACGCATAAAAAACAATTACGCAAAAATAAAAATAAATGATATCCTTCATCTATTGCGTGTGATTCTATTTTGTGTACAGTGCATTTAACAACATCTGATATTCCAAATTTAAAAATATCTGTAGTAAAGGCATCGTGTATAAATTGACATTACATACAAAATAAAGACAGTCACAAAATTCTCATTGTACTTCATTTCATATTGTGCTCAGACTTTTTACATTATTTTGTTGATTAGCTTGGCTGGAAAAAATCCAATGTTCTGAACACAAAACTAAAAATGTATACAAAAGAATTAGCCAACCTTTTTCTTTAGTTAGTGAAAAATGCGTTGTATACAGATTTTTAGTTTACATAATTAATTTTAATGGGTTCATTCGTTATGGAGCCTTTCTTACGGTCATGGAAAAACTAAGTACCTACAAGGCCATCGCATGTAAAAATTTATCATATTTTTACAAAGATAGATCCACCATATTTATTTTTCTAAGCCTACAAGTACAAGTTATCGTGTAATGAATATTAAATCAATATTCAAGGAATTTAGAGGTAAAAATAAATCATTGATCAAACAATGCTTTACACTGGTAGCTCCATATAATTATTTTCACAAGAAATATTGAAGTACCTTGACAGAATTAGGTTGGTATGAGGCTGAACACCCATACTATAAACATTAGTTCACATTGTCGATGACACCACTCCTGTTCCCGGAAAATACAACAAGAATATTGCGGGGTTTATGTTTATTTGATTATTGGGATTTTACTTTGACCTTATGTTCCCTGACTAATAGGTTGGTATGAGGCTGACCGCTATGCTGTAAAAACCTGGTTCACTTTTCATGGTTTCAGGGTTTTTATTTATAAAATGTAATTTTTGTGTATGTTCCTTGATTTATAGGTTGGTATGCGGCTGACCCCCCATGCTGTAAAAATGGTTCACTTTGCCAATGTCACCCCTCTTTCAGGGAAGGTCGGCAAGAGTTGCAGGGTGTATGCCCATTTTAGATTTGGTTTTTATGTTGTAGGTTCACATGGGGCATGTGCAAGCAAGAACTTGTACGTGTCTGGTTGTGAGAATGCATGTAATGTGAATCTCCAATGTAACATATCTTTGCAACTTAGATTAGATTAGATTAGGGAAAGGCAGCAGGAGTTGCAAAGTTTATGTTCATGTGAAGTTTGGTTTATTTTGTAAATGTTTGTGTAAGCGCGAACTTACATATGCCTGCCTATGGGCATGCATTAATTATGAGCCTTATACGTCAATATATCTTTGCAACCTAGATTATAATTTATAGATTATATAGACTTTGTAAGTACGCGTGCAGCATGGGTAAGCGCGAACTTACACTTGTATATCTTGTGAGCATGCATTTCATTCGAATCTTAAAAATGTGAATGTATTTACGTAACTTTTATAACACCTACTTAGATAGGAATATAAACCAAGATAAATAATAATCAAATTTATCATTGTATATTATTTGTTCTGAGAATGACAAATCAAATCGCAAGAAGACGGCTTTGATTTTGAATATGGAACGCGGGATGATTCATGGGTGCTGCCAAGGCGAACGAAAGATAACGAAATATCAAGGAATAATATTATACCTACCAAGATAGATAAAATAATATTTCTTTCTCATAGTAATTATGCAGTGTTTAGCATACTACATTAATATTGATGTGCATATATATTTGATACATATTGTAATTCTAGACGTCATGGTTATGATAAACTAAAGTGCGCAGAAATTACTTAAGTACGTTTACAACTAGGAATTAATATAATGTGGGTATCTACTACAAAATCGCAATATTATGGATAAGTCTATAATCTAAGTTGCAAAGATATACTGCCACTTAAGGGTGATCGAGAGGTCAGCGCGCCCAACTTTGATGACCGAAATAACCCATATTTTCAATCGTAAGGTAGCATTTTTTTTCCAGATTAAATTAACACATAAAATTAGGTATTTTTTCCCATAAAACACCAATTCAAAATAATTTTATTTACGGAGATACCTTAAATGGAGATTTCTACTGTTGTTATGAATAATTCCTAACTTTTTTTTATTTCAAAACATTTATTTTGATTAGTTTAATTTTTTCTAGATGAAAATTATTTTTTTATACTTTTCATTGATTTTTTATAGTTATTTAAAAAGTACACAAATTTTGCATACGATCGTGTAGGTAAATTTGCAATTGAATGGTATATTTTCTTTTTAGGATTGGAAGTAATATTTTTTATGTTTGTAATGCAATACTTGTTTTATTTTTTCTCCCCCGATTTCTATTTATCATGGAAAAATAAAGATTTCCATACACAATTTTGACTGATTTCAGCGCCATGCGGCCGCTTCGGGAACCTTAAAAAATAATAATTATTCACTGAGCATGGCAGAAGAGAATAAAATGTATTTCGCTGATTTTAAAAAGTTGAAAAGCAAATTAGCGTTGTTACTCGAATAAATCGTTTTGTCAAAATACATCAAAACTATGACGCAAACTTGAAGCGCTGTATAAGACCTAATAGGTTTTTTGTTTACGTTATGATTGAGTTAAAACGTGGAGTGTCATACTTGGTAAGCGCTGTATTATGTCGCCCATTGACTATGCTACACATGGGTTATTGGATATTGAACGTAAAATATTACGTTTTAAACTCGACACTAGTGTTTATAAAGTGTATAGCAACTGAGACGCTCGTAAGAGGTGCTGCTGTGAGTCAGATACATTATTTGTATGCGCCGCGGCATAGTTAAAGCGTTGACATTTATACTTGGAGAAGGGACTCGTTTTTTTCGGCACACGCAAGATGTACGCACGCTTTACAATAAAGAGCCATTACTCAAAAATTGGGAAAATTGAGATTTTGATGAAGAACCAATGTGAAGAACGCAATAAAAATGCGAAAAGAAGGTAGGAGTTTTTGATTGTTGTTTTTGAAGTTGATTTTGTTGTAAGCTCCAGATCTCAACTGTTATAAATTGCCTAAACAAGACCTCCTTGACTTGTAGGTTGGTATGAGGCTGACCACCCGTGCTGTAAAAATCGGTTCACTTTTGCCAATGCCACCCCGGTTCAGGGAACGGCGGCAGGAGTGGCAAGGTTTATGTTCATGTGAGGTTTTGTTTATTTGTATGCACACATGCAGAATGTGTAGGCGCGAACCTACATGTGCCTGTCTGTAGGCATGCATTTCATATGAGCCTTAAATGTTAACATGTCTTTGCAGCTTAGATTATAGATAGATTATACAAGACGTAAGTTGAAGAGTCCTTGCTTCATTAAGACTCATTTAATTTGAACTATTTGATTATTGTATTTAAGTATTAAGATTTGAATTGCGCGCGAAGATTGAAATTGCGTGCCTAGCCCCCCCCCCCCCCCCCCCCCACGTCAACAGAATTATTAGGGACAATATGAACTTTTAAAATTGCGTGTCTACCCTCCCCTCCCCCCCCTCCTCCGTCAACAGAATTATTATGGACAAAAGTACAACAAAAAAATTGTAACCCGCCAAGATTACAAAAGTACTAAATCCAGCTTGCCACGATTTTGAGTTGGACGCCCCTGTGCTAGAAGTTTATTGAAGTGTTATTTTCATATTTTTTGTTACCTTACTAGTTTCTGTTTTTATGTGCCAAACTTTAAGACTGAAAGTGTATTTTGATTTAAATAGTATCCAAGCCAAGTCCTTGTTTTACTTTTCCTTTTCACTGTTTTTATCATCACTTAACTAAAATAATTACGTGAAATATTATTTTTCAGTTTCCAATTATGTTTTAAAAAAAAGTGCAATAAAAAATGGATAATGTTATGACATAATTTTCTGTATTTTACGGATAAAAGAGAAATAAGTAAAATTTATACCAATGATTTAAGTTTTATTTTAAAAGAAAAGAGAACTATTAACTTGTGTCATGGCTGATGTGGGCTTTAGTGCGACAAATCAAACATGCAAAACTTCGAACGCAACTTCCCAACCTTCTTAATATTTGAGTTATTGCTTTTTTTTATTAGGTGTGCGATATATAAAAAAAAATACCCACGTTCATCATAATATACAGTGTGAGACAGACGGAATAGTACTTTTGCACGCCTTTGTTATAACAAAAGATATGCTCTGCTCACAACAAACGTTTGAATTCAAGATGCCAAAAAAAGTTTAATTATTTCAACGTAGAATTATACTTATGCAAAGTTATTTCGTTTTGCAATTTTTGCATGCATAACTTCTGTACAAACATGCAGTCGTAAATACTCAAACATAGCGTTTAAACAAAAGTTTATAAAACTTACACGCTCGCTAAAAGCGTTAATATACTTTACATAATTTTTTGATGAAACGTAATGCTTGACATAGAACATTAATTTATATACTTCAGCAACGACATCTGGCCATGATCAGTCAAAGTTATTTGACATAAAATTACGCTTTTAGTTTCATAAAACAATTAAAGAGGTTCTTTAGTCCCGATATTAATAACCTTCTTAAACTCTCGTATACCCTTAAGGCACATACTTAATGCATGTCCACAAGCAGCCACATGTAAGATCGCGCTTACACATGCTGCATGTGGACTCACAACATAAAAACCCAATCTCAAATGAACATAAGCCCTGCAACTCTCGACGGCCTTCCCTGAACCGGGGTGGCATTGGCCAAAGTGAAAAAGTTTTCACAGCATGGGGGATCAGCCTCATACCAACCTATTGGTCAAGGAACACAAAAATTTCGAAAAGTCAAATAAAAAAGTTAAAACGACTTAAAATTAAAATTAAGTAAGAAAAAATGGCAATGGTAATTTAACCTCTACACACAAATAGAGTCAATCTTACTAGTTGCTTTATCCCAAGAATAACTTTATCCAAGGACAAGAAAATAGACATTTCATTAAATCCCCTTGATCGAGTAAATGTATAAAAAAAATGTATGAAAAGTAAATCATTCACTAAGGGTGCTATTGTACATTAGGTACATTTTTCTATTCACGCGATCGAGTGAAATATTTACGCCCTGCTTTATACTCGGAGTACTTTCTAATCTCTTTCTATATCATCATTTTGTACCAATACGACATTTTACGTGGGACGGATTTACATTAAAAGAAAAAGAAAATTGCCGCCATTATAATTGTTTATCCAAAATGGCGACATAAAATAAAATATATTACTATAATTTACAGGTTCAGTTTGATAAAGACTTCACAGAGTTAACTTTTGTACTGTATTGCTCTCCACCTCCGAGGCAGCTTTGGCCCTTTTTATATGATGGCATAAGGATGGTTCTTGAAACATTAGGAACTGGGACATACGAGATTTTGCCAGAATATTCTATTTAGAATATTCGAGCACTCAAACCATAGAAAAAATACAAGAACAATTATTTATACACTCACACATGTAAAACACACAATCACACATTCGTAACAATATTAAATAAGTGATAGCCACCTTGACAGAAGCCTGACGTTCGCTGTTGTTTATGAAAGCACCTCTCCTCCGCACTCCTTCCTTGGATATCTTTTCAAACGTTATCTTTTTAACTTTCAACTCCATACTTGGGATGTATAACACCGAAGAAGACGAAGAAGAAGGTTTGACGTTTTGTGTCAATTTATTGTCATTTTCCATTTTGTTTATTTTTTTTATTGTTTTTTTAGTTCATGAATAAAATTGATTAACGTTACTAAATTATAACCATAAGATAAGTTTTAATTATTTCAGCATTCACAACAACAAAAACGAGTAAAATGTAAGAACAGAATTTTAAAACATTCACATTTTTTTATACTGTCGATCAGTTGAAAAGTAAATATTTATTGTGATTTTTGTAAGTTCTCAATCTTAGCACTTTTTTTTTTGCGATTCAGACAAAAACACACGGCGTTAAAAATCACGATTTTAGCTGATAAAAAAAAAACGAGTTCTTTTTCAAAGACACTTGATTGGTTTAAGAGTAAAAACAAGACTAGTGACTCAGGAAAAAATCCTAAATAAATCCGCTTCCCTCCTCCTCCTTGCGCAGGTATAATAGTAATAATACAATATTATGAAACTTCAAAAAAATAAATATTATCGTGTTAGCATTGAAAAGGTTAAGAACAAAGAGGTTGGCAACATTTCTCGTGGATGGACCCGGCACAAAATTTGAAATTAGAATATTTCTTGACGGGCTAACTTCAAAGGTATATGCGACTAGGGTCCTTAGCAATTAATAACAAAACATTTGTCGGCCTTTTTCTTAGCAACCCGGCCTGTTTTTGTTAGTGGAATAATTATATCCACCTATCTAAAGGGACTTGGCACAAATTCTATAGACAAGAAAATTGTAACGTGCTAGGGAAAAAAACGAACTAATATATTCTTATTGTTTGCTAAGGACCCTAGTCTCACATATGTGTGACATTTTATCCGCCAAGTTTGTTTTCTTCTAATTTGTGCAGAGTCCAATTTTATTATTTCGTAATATGAAATTATTTATCAAAGAGGTGAATTGATGTAGAAAAAATTGTGTCGTCATCCGGCCGGGTTGCTAGGGAAAAGCAAACAAAAATTTTGTCATTGCTTGCTAAAGACGGCAGTTCCATACACGACTGCGTTTTCTCACTGGGAAAAAAATTCCAAATTTAAAAATGTTCAAGATTAGGATTAATTATCCTTCAAAATAAAGAAATTCGCTTTGAAAGCAAATATACTAATTTGGTATGAGGCTGACCACCTATACTGTAAAAAGAAGTTAATTTTTGTTAATGTTGCCCCTGATTCAGGGCAGGGCGGCAAGAGTTGCAGCTTGTTTGTCCTACATATGTCCATCAGGGGTAATTTCACATGAACAATGTTTGTACGTGTACTGGACCAATGTGACTTTTGAAAACTGGAAATTTATTAAAAATATATTTAAAACTACTCTTACATTATCGTCTTTTAAGTTTTTTTCTTAGCACAGATTGTGTAAAATGTCATTCTTAAGACAATTTGATTGCAAAGTCATCTTTGAATCAAATGGTAGATAAGCCAAACAAGCACTGATACCAAGTTATGTTAATTTGAGATTTGGGTTTTTATGTTGTTAGTTGACATGCGGCTAGGTCACTAGTGCATTCATAAATTATGAATCTTAAGGGCCTGTTGCACCAACCTCCAATCAATATTTAATTGACACATCAAATTTGATTGCTTAATTCTGGTAAGGAACTCGGTTAAATATTTCTCAGAAGTGGGTAATAGAATGATGGCATTTGAACAGGAAAGATGATGAACATCAGCTGATTTACGTACACGCAACAAAATTTTTTGATTTGTTGGAAGAAATCTCACTTCTAATTTAATCTAATCTAAGTTGCAAAGATATGTAACATTGGGAATTCACATTACATGAATTCTCACAAGCAGACAAGTATAAGTTCGCGCTTGCGCATGCCGCATGTGAACCTACAATATAAGAACCAAATCTCAAATGGACATACGCCCTGCAACTCTTGCCGACCTTTCCTGAAACAGGGGTGACGTTGGCAAAGTGAACCATTTTCTACAGCATGGGTGGTCAGCCGCATACCAACCTATAACTCAAGGAATATATCCAACAAATAACATATTAGACATAAACTAAAATGGATGTTGAAATTTTAAAAACTTAATTTTGATTTTTGTCTGATTGGAGTTTGGTGCAACAGGCCATTAACATACCATAGCAACTTAGATTATAGACAGTACATTTTAATTTTAAATAATGACAACACACATCTAAGACAATTTACGCATGACTACTCCATGCTAGCAAATGTTATAGAAATCAACAATGATATAAATACCATACATGCTACGGTATCAGAAACCAAAGTTTCACTACAACTGGTCGCAGTAGTAATTCCACCAGCATAAGTAGCAGGCAAGAAACCAGTTTTACATAATATAATCATTATTACAATGAGCTGCTCAGATCGGCTCAATGGATGAATGGCGAAATGTAAAGGTCACTGGTTGGAGCGCCGGGTTGAAATGTTATGTCATTTTAGTATGGTCACTTTCCACTAGATGTCTATCTATCTATAATCATAGCTGAAAGATATACCATCATTACAAAAAAAATCCAAACCTCAAATGAACATACACCCTACAACTTTTGCCGACCTTTCCTGACACAGGGGTGACATTGGCAAAGTGAACCATTTTTTTACAGTATGGGTAGTCAACCTCATACCAACCTATAAGTCAAGGAATAATAAATATCCAATAATAAATAAATAAATTCAACGAACCGTTGTAGGCGAATCTACATTATTCTCGTCTTTCATTGGAAACATAGCCAACACCTTCAGGCGGCACCCTTTCTGCACCACAATTAAGAATGAACATCACACTACGGGTCAGATTTTCTATTATCAAATGGATTTCTGGAAAGACTAACAAAAGCGGCCATCTTGGGATCATATCACATTTGGCTGCGAAGATCTGAGAGCCCAGACACCTCTGGACATGCAATGTAGTTAATCGGACTTACATATTGGAAGGAAGGATGAGTTGGGAGGAATTGGGAACGTTGTCATGACGAAAGGATCCTTAACCAACCAGAGACAGGTCGTAAGTCCTGTGACTCCCATCTCATCCTGACTCCGTGCGGCGGGCCTGAGTTTGGGTCTTGGATTTTCAAAATTAGAGACCTGACTCGGTGAGACCGTGGATGCTCAGCTATTTCACAAATTTTAGGATAAAATATTTCAAACTTACATTTTGTCGATCAGCTTCCGTCGGGGAACTCCTGCCTCTTCTTCTTTCGACATTTCTAGATCCTAATTCCAAGGTATTCGGTCGACTGGCAGAACCAAGAGTTCCACTTTTACCACCAAGCACCGGAGGCTTCCGAACACTCTCACTGTTAAATAAACTATCACCACTTTTATCATCTGAATCCCTATAAATGTTGTACAATCCACTGTTGTTAACTTTGTAACTTTTACTGTTTTTATTTGCACTCTTTTCATACATTTTATCTTGTTTGACAGTGTCGCCATTTTGTTGAAGTCGGCCATTTTGATGAAGTCCGCCATTTTGCTGAAGTCGGCCATCTTGCCGTTGGTTGGTGTTGCTATGAAGGAACGAAGAGTTGGCTGGAAGTGACATTGGCTCCCTGGCGAGACGGCCGTAGCCATTTTGAAATGTGTTTTGTTCTGAATTAGAATTTTCAAATTGTGGAGACGACGGTGGCGAGGAGTCAGCTGATGGGATGTCGTAGATCTTCGAAGACTGAAAAATAAAATATGTTTAAATAATATGCCTGTCGATAGCTCAGTTGGTAGAGTGCATTTTATGCTGAGAGCTCGGGTTCGAATCCCAACGAGGGTGCCAGAAATGAATTCCTGTTTCGATGTTTATTTCAAACCCAAAATAAAATACCGGCAAGGTATACTCAGCCTTCACAAAAATGAGTATCAGTGCCCTCCGGAGCTGGGAAACCCTCACTTCAACTGAAGTGGTTCACGTAAGGCCAGCCCCTTTACCTGTAAAATAAATAGGTTCCACTGGACACATGCGATCCCCTCGGAAAAAACGTGGAAATATATTAATTACTTACTGAAGGTGCAAAAGAATGTTATGAGATGGTTTGGACATGTAGAAGAATGGATGATGAAAGACTTAACAAAGTGTGTTAACAGTGGTAATGTGCAAGAGAAGACTGAGAAAAGTATGGTTGGGTCAGATTAGTGAAATTGTGAAAGAATGTAATATACAAAGCAAATGTAAAAGAAGAAAATGTATGAAAGAGGTGATGGATATGAATGAACTGAAAGAGGTAAGTATGTAAGCATAGGGAAAAATGGAGGCAAATCTGCAGAGGCTCTGCCACCCCTAGCGGAGTGGAGAAAGTAAAACCGTTACAGTCATCAATACAAAGCGCCAATTCTATAGCAAGACCCAGTTGCTGTAAGGCTGGCTATAAGTCAAGGAATATTAATTAACAACTAAGCAAGTTATATTATTTCATGTAAGTACATACTTTAAATTAATGATTTCATTTAATAACAATTAAAATAGATTACAAGTAGGCACATTTTTTGTGGGCAACACAGACAACATGGTCCCATCACCTCAGTGCTTGTTTGTCTTATGCACATCAGAGGTAATTTCACATGAGCAATGTTTGTAGGTATGTGTACTGAACCAATGTGTCTTATGGAAACTAGAAATTGAATCTACTTAATTTTTTTTAAAAACAACTCTCACATTATTGTGTTTTATGTTTTTTCTTAGCTCAGATTGTGTAGAATATGATTGTTAAGACACTTTTATTAAAAGATCATCTTATAGATTATATTTTGTTATTTGTAAAATACAATTTATTGTTTGTTTTTCTTAACGTATTGGTTGGTATGCGGAAGCTTCCCTGAAACAGGGGTGACATTGTCAAAGTGAACCATTTTCCACAGCATGGGTGGTCAGCCACATACTAACCTACAAGACAAGGAACAAAATAAGTATAATATGAAATCCCCAATATTACATGTCTTTGCAACTTAGATTAGATAAGATGAATCAAATGGTAGATAGGCCAAACAAGCACTGTGGGAACGATTAGTTAAGCAGGAAGTGGGGGTTTTTCTATGGAAGATATAAAAATTAAAAGCCTTAGGAACAATGGTGGGACTGATGAGTTGGCTGCTAGCGTGGGAAAGCCGTGATCTTGCAGTGTTATTCACAAAGCATTTGGTCCACAGCTGAGCCATGGATCATTGTTTTTTTGTATGGAAAATTCACATTAGGTGGCGGATGAGCCATGGATTTGCTGTGTGTGAATAGCACTGTTGTGGTGTTCATCATGGCACCCTGATTAGCATAACACATAGTGTAACAGTAAATAATATATAAGAAGTAGCAACACACAAAAACTGTGTGTTTAAAATTACCAAAATCTTAGATCTAGAATAATCTATAATCTAAGTTGCAAGAATATATTAATTTAAAGCTCTAAGATGTATGCCCACAAACAAACACGTGTAGTTCGCGCTTACAAATGCTGAATGTACTTACAAATAAAATCCAAACCTCAAATGAACATAAGCCCTACAACTTTTGCCGACCTTCCCTGACACAGGGGTGACATTGGCAAAGTGAACCATTTTTTACAGTATGGGTGGTCAGCCTCATACCAACCTAAAAGTCAAGGAATGCAAATAATAAATAACATAGTATCAAAAAGAACAAAACCTTAAAAATAAATCTATACAAAAAAATATTATTTCTAAAAATGGGTTCATTCAGAGAAATATCTGCCATAAATGAATACCCTGGTTATCAAATATAGGATTTTTTTTTTAGATGGCGTTATTTACACAGAAATTTATTTCAAAAACCCAAAATAAAAACTGGCCAGATGTACTCAGCATCCACAAGAAATGAGAACCAGCCGCGTAAGCTCCCACTTCAATTTAAGACGTTGGGGTGTGGCCGCCCCCCTTACCTGTAAAAATAAGTATGTTCCACTCGCCACATGCGAAGCCCTTCGGGGATAACGCGGCAAGAAGTTTCACTATATCTGTAGCTTAGTTACGTTTGCGTAATGTACACATCTGTGCAACTTGGATTCTATAATGTATAATCAAAGTTGCAAAGATATATTACATTTGAGATTCATATTAAATGCATTCCCATAAGCAGACACATATAAGCGAGTGATGGATTGAATACAATATATACTAGAAAACAAATAGGTACTATATAATCTATAATAATCTTTAATCTAAGTTGCAAGGATATATTCATTAAAAGTTCTCAAATGCATGTCCACAAACAAACACATGTAGTTCGCGCTTACAAATGCTGAATGTGTACTTGCAAATAAAATCCAAACCTCAAATGAACATAGGCCCTACAACTTTTGCCGACCTTCCCTGAGACAGGGGTGACATTGGCAAAGTGAACCATTTTTACAGTATGGGTGGTCAGCCTCATACCTAAATATAATATAAATACAATAAATAAAATACAATATTGTAATATTCAAAATTAGAACAATATGGGATTTGTAGTTCAAGATAAAAAGCAATTCATTTCATCAAATTGCTGATTATGTCTTTTATCTTTTAGATTAAATAAAATTGCTTGAATGACATATAAAATATAAAGAACAGCTGTTTAAACAGTTACATACAACTATGTGAAATCATTATGAGATGGTATTCATTTTTTTCACTTGTTTATTGAGTTTTCCTGTTACAAATTCAGCAAAAAATTCCACTTCACTGATTGCTCACTCCAATGATTTCCCAACTATTTTCCTTGTCTCAAAAAAAAAAAATTCCAACACTTCTAATGTTATTTATATTCATTAAAACTGTATCTACTTCTTACTCTCAATCTTTTTGTGATTCACAAAAAAATAATAATTCAATATTTAAAAAAAAAATTGCTGGGTTGAAAAATTCATGCCTTTATCTAAGACAGGTCACATAAGGTAAATCCAGGCTTACAGGAACTGAGTCTTTCTTGAGAACTGGCGCTTTGTAGCGACGATCAAGCTCGTAAAAAGTCCAGTCGATAGCTCAGTTGGTAGAATGCTTGCATTCCATGGTGAGAGCAAGGGTTCAATCCCCACCGAGAGTGTCAGAAATGATTTCCCGTTTCGGTGCGATTTCAAACCCAAAATAAAAACCGGCAAGGTGTACTCAGCCTTCACAAGAAATGAGAACCAGCTGCGTCGGTAGCTGAGAAACCTCTACTTTAACTGAAGTGGTTGACATGAGGCCGGTTCCCTTACCCGTAAAAATAAATAGGTCCCGAATGGCCACAAGTGACCCCTTCAGGGATAACGCAGATGAGAATTTACGCTTTATGTGCAGCTAAGTTGCGAGTTGCGTCTATAATTTCATCATCATTACAAATGACTGGAGTCTATCAAGGATCTCAAATATATAATATTAAAAATACAATTTACTTACATCTATCTCAAAACCGTTCACCAGAGTCCACCCAGCCTTATAGGAACTGGGTCATGCTTAATTTGGTGCTCTGTAGCGATGACCTAGCTCACAGATGGACAGTGAGGTGTGATTCACACAAAATCAGCGCTCACCAAAATACATGAAACATTGATGCCATTCAATTTCCAAATTTAAGAAATCATTCTACTAGACTCTGGACCGTTCATAGATGTTCCGATGCTGAAAAATATTTCAGATCAGTTCAAATCTACTCTGGGATAATAATCTTATAATTAAGTACACAAAAAAAATGCAACTAAGGTGTACTTTCCCCGAAGGATCACGTGTGGTGTGTGGAAACTATTTATTTTTACAGGTAAGGGGCAAACCTAACGCCAACCACTCCATTTTAAGTGGGGATTTCGCAGTTTCGAGGAGGCTGGTTCTCATTTCTTTTGAAGCCCGGGTAAGCCTGGCCGGTATTTTATTTTGGGTTTAAAATTAACACCACAGCAATGAGAACTCTAGTCCTCTAGCATTCTACCAACTGAGCTAATGACTGGACTATAGCACACACAGTAGGTAGGTTCCTATTTTGGAATGATTTAAAATCATGAAAAAGCGCTATATAAATTTAGAATTGTATTGTATTGTATAAATGAGACTACTATTATAAACCTTATTCAACATTAATTCTCCAACTTTCTTTCATATCATATTCATTGATAATCACTAAGTATAATATTGAGTTCCACTCCATTCACCAGTAATACATCCCTAAGTCATAATATAATCCATACACTTGACTGGACACTGTGTGTGTAACCCTACACCCATGGGAAGGCGAGAGACTGACACACGTGTCAAATAACACACCAATAATAATTATAATCAAACATAGAATGTTACTGTTATTCCAGAATGAGCCATGGTGTATAAGCTAGAGCAGCCACATCCAGTACCTGCTGGACTGCTCAGAACATCTGAAATGAATGATCATTGTATCCACATATGTAAAGTCTGTGAAATAGAGGACACAGTAAGATGAGAGACCATGTCTCCAGAATGAGCCATGATAGACTCACTCACACCGTAGATTATGAGATGACAATTGGGCATCTCAATCGCAGAACACAAAATATATTTTTAACATGATAATACTAACCATATAATGCAGTCCTTTCTTTGAAGTATCTACTCCACCATCTTCAAAATTCATCTCCGCCTCTTCAATTTTCCCAGCGTCATTCCTCAATCTCCGCTTTGCGTATAAACCATCTTTGGTTGCACCGTTCAAATCAGCTCTAAGACTTCTTCTGTTCCCTTCAAACCTCGACAAGATATCTTTGACTGTAGACCTCGGCTGATATGTTTCCATGCTCGTAAACTCATCCTTCTCTTCAGACTTGGACCTTGAACTCCGCGTAGTATTCAATTTGTTTCCAAAACTAAAATTCTCATCAAATTTATTATTCTTCTTAAAATTCTTGATGGCATTGTTATCGTTCAACTTTCCAAATCCATCTTCAAGTTGTGTTTTAGATCGTACAAATGGCGCAGTCGCAAACACATCCGACTTTTTATTTTCATTCATAGTTTGGTTGTAATTAAAACTAGCAAAATCATGAAAAGATTTCCTGTTATCCTTTTTATTTTTCATGGCTGAAGTATTGATTTCTCTTATTTTACCGAAACCATCTTCCAATTGTGTCCGCGTCCTCAAAAACGGAGGAGGTTTAAACACCGCATCAACATTTTTGACTGCATCTCCGATATCTTTACTTCCGTCTTTTCTAATTTTGAACAATTCAAATGGTTCTGCGTATATGTGCTCTTGCGATGTTGATTTCTTCAATAAACTTCCGTACTGAGACGTTTGAGTGTCCGACGCATCCGAAACAGTGCTATCATTAATAAAAAACGTTGAATTCCCTTCTGCCGTTTTTGCATTATTAATTTTACACGTACACCCCAAATGGCATCGAAACTGATCACCGTCCTTTCTCTCGTTCAACCCGCAATTCTTACAATTTGCATCTATTTCAACGGTGCTCTTATTTGGCATACAAAACGTACTCAAAGTGACATTTTGACTTGTAGATCTAGAAAAGTCCTCCATAGAATGTGTAGAAGGGCTTCTTTGCGCCGTACAATTGCAACAAACGCTCGATAGGGAATTACGAGAACTGGGAATCGATCCAAATTTTGTGTACCCGATTTTACTGGCCATCTTATTTGCGCAATTCAGTGAATTGAAACATTTAGTGAATGAATTGTTCGATGTGTTGAATATTTCCGAGGAAGAGTTTAAACTTGTGTTGCTGCAGTGCAGCATTTTATCCGTATCTGAGAAATTCAAATCAAATATTTCTGTGCACATATAATGCACGTCATCTTTCGGGTTCTTATCCGGACTTGATTTTGAAGGTTGCGTGTTCACTTTATCAACGGAATTTTGCTGTCGACTCATAGATTCTTTATTCAACTTTTTGGTAGAACTAGGCGACAAGATCTTCCCTCCGTTTTCATGTTTATACAAAGCAAATTCAATTTTGTCCAGCATCATTTTTGAAACTTCTTTACTCTTCGGCGATTTCGACGCAGGGGAAATTTTCTTTGCAACGTTCTGACTTATGGAATGTTCTGGAAATGGTTCCGGAGAACGACAGGGTGAAGCTATAGCTGCAAATGTCCTCGGAGGCTTCTTGGGAGGAGGACCATCAGGAAGTGGTTGTTTTAAAACCTTTTTTAACGTATCTGAGAGGGTATTTATCTGTCCATCATTCCTACTATCTAAGCTTTGAGGATATATAGACTCTTTTTTCTGTAGCTTTTTGGTTTCATCTCCTGTCAACCTTTTCAACGATCTCTTTTTCACGCCAGCTTCTTCCGATTTATTCAAATTTTTACTCTCAAAATTCTCTCGTATCGTTTTGAAGTTTTTATTTTTGGGTGTAATCACAATGTGGCCATCCTCCAAATCGTCGGATATCAAGTTTTCACTCTCCGAGCTCACACCGCTGTCAGAAAACACAGCCGCCTCTATTTTGGAAGCTTGACTCAACGGCGATTTCTTTGTGAAGGCATTCCTATTTTTCGGTTTGATAACCTGAGCGTACTGGTCCAGAATATGCTGAGGTATTTGCCCATCTTCGTCAAATCCTCGCGCTTCAATTTTACTTTCAACATTTCCATTTGAAAATCTCCTCCCACTGTTTGCAAGTACATTACTAACAAATCCCACAGGTTTAGGTATAATCGATTCCTTTGGAACAACATTTTTGAATAACGGCTCTACTTTTTCAATTGTTTCTCGGCATTCATTTGTTTCTTTACTTTCAAAACTTTCGTTCTTTTTCTCTTCAAATGTTGCTCCATTCGAATCTGAAGATACACCATTCAGCACACTGGGACTGCTTGATTTCGGCGCAAATTCAAAATTATCGTTCTTCATTTTTTCCTCGAGCAACAAGCCCAGTTTTTTCAGCTTGTCCTTACTTAGTTTACTTCGTTCATCTTGCTTGAATGTCGGTAAATCTTCACTAGTATCGCTGTTCACACTGTTTTTCCTGGAATCTTTTAACTTTTCGCTCTTATCACACCGAAACGCCGGACTTCTCTGCAGTTTCTTAGCCGGATCACTGAACTGCCGACTCAGAACCAACGAACTCCTCAAATCATCATTCCTACTCAAACTCCCTAAACTGTCATCGAATGCGGAATTAGTTCTCAATCTATTCCTACTTTCTAAAACAACACTTTCGCCTTCAACGTCTTCTTCGCAGCGTTCTTTCAAACGCTTCCTATTTCCAAAATTGTACGAAAGTCCCAGTTCATCTTTCACATTTATATTCTCTTTCAAATTCAAATTATCTTTAAAAGTTTCGCCGACACTTCTTTTAGAACTAAACTCTCCTCTGGATTCTTCTTTTGTTTTTGAATTATTAACTTTCAAGCTATTCCCAAAGGTTCTTCTACAACACAGATCTTCATCGGTTTTTGCACTGTTTACTTTCAAACTATTGTCAACACATTTATTTTGCACAAATTCTTTACTCCCATCTTTGGCATTCAAACTATTTTTAGAATTATTTTTTGAGTCACTCAAATCTTCAAATTTACTTGTTATCGATTTCACTCTGTTTTTATTATTCATTTTATTATTTTAACCTAAAAAAAAACAATACTATTTTAAAACTATTGTACTTAAAATACCTTCTTGTTACATTTTGAAAAAAAAATTACGAACACATGCGTGTTCACAGATCAAAGGTTGCAGAATAATAAAATTGATATCTAATTCCCACAGAATTAATCATATTATTGTTTGGTTTTCCATAAACTTGCGGTTTTTCTATGCAAGAATATTGTAAGTACTAAATAACAGTTATTTCCAACAACGCGTAATTTTATTTCACCGGGAAAAAAGCAATTTGATATTGCAGATGTAAGTTGCATTTCACAATCAGGATATTTCGTTTAGCTTGCAATATCTCAAAAATTAAAATATTTCAAAACATATTGCACAAAACATGATTGCACTTCGTGTATGTGTGAAGAAAAAATGTGATCCGCCTGGTTTGAGAAAACAGTAAATATCTATGCGTAAGACCAGTTCGCGATCAAGATGAAGTTTAAACAATTATTATCGTACATTGCAGATCAACTTTCTCACTCAATAAAGCGACAATAAACAAGGCAGCAGACATTGTTGAAAAAATAATATAAATAAACTGCATCGAAACCTGTTGCTCACGGATTTGACGTTTGTCAAATGACAGGTAATGAAATAAGTACAACTGAGAAAATAACACAATAAACTATTTTGTCTACTCAACTTTACACCGAAATAGACTATTATGTGCAGAGCAGTATTTTCCAAGTAGCATTTTTTCGAAGTGTGGTATTAGAACGAAATGCACTGTACACAAACAAATTCAAGTACTAATTATACAACGTAAATATCTTAACGATGACAGTATGTTTTAAGTGTGTTCACATCTTTACTGTGTACTATTCAAACTATTCCCTTCACCACAATAATATCCGATGTCAAACTTGTTTTACTTTGAAAAACACGATTGCAAAACTTTTTACTGAATAAAATGAATTAAAATTATTAGGAACTTTATTTTTAACACAAATGACGCACTCATTTTCTAGTTAGAATAATGATTACTGGATTTTAGTTCTAAATTAATTAGTCTTATCGAAGCTCGCACCTGACGTTCAAAATAATAATATTTGAAATTGGAGTGGCCAGCTTGCTTACTTTTACGTTGACCAACACCGTATAGAAAGCAGAATAAAATATATTATTATTTTGTCAGTCTGCTTCAACACAAAAATATTTATTCAATATTCATAATTAAATATCATATTAAGAGCGAGCCTGCTATATTTTAGAGCTTTTCATTATCTTTTTTTTTTTTTTTTTTATTATCCTTATTCTATGCGTTTGATTAGGTACAGTAGGTATATTCTATTAGTGCTATTTTTAGACATGTTGATCGTCCGTTGAGCCTACGCTTTTGTTGCTCTCCAGCTCACTTTTTTAAAATTAATGTTTTGATTCTCCTTTCTGCGACTGTAAAATCGAAATAGGCGATTTAGACCACATTTTCTTTAACTGCTCTCACCATTTATATCAATTGTATTTTCTTTTTCTAAGAACTGACGTCTTCATTCAATATCCTGTTAATGTTTCCTATCTTTTATCCCTGAATTTGAAGTCCAAACCTTCTGTTTCTAAAATTTATTTCCCACAACATAAAATTATAATTTACTTTACCCAAAAAAACTACTTAGTTAATTTTCTTTAATTCCCTTAAAATTATGCTTTACATGTGTTTTTTTGTTTTATTCTTATTGCTTTTTATTATTGCTTAAAATCAAGTGTGAATCGTATAACCATTGACTCGTAACCTTTCCCCATCATTCAAAATCCCCACTCCTAGTATACTTGACACTGGCGCCCCTGCTCTCCGCGGGATTCGCCATACAGAAGAAAAAGAAGAAGAAGAAGAGCCTACGCCAGTGATGTCAAAAGTAGGGAAAAATCCCGAATGTAGGGAATTTTTGCCTTCAAAATCGGCTGTAGGGAAAAAAAGACAGATTTCGTTTTTCAAGCCAAATGTAAGGATTTTCAATGAATACGATTATTAAACTTATTAAATTTATAGAAACCAGAAGAAATAGTTTGAACAATATTTATTTATATTCTAAGTCGATTAAATTGGAAAATTATTTCTCATAAATATTCTTTGAGTAATTTGGATTGTTTGTTTGGATTCGTCGGCTATTATAGCCAGCAAAGCTTGCTTGGCCTTGCCAAGAGCTCCTGAGGAACTGTTGAGGCAAATAGGAACATATGTTTCGGGAAGTTCTAAAAGATGTTCACAAATTGCAGAATTTCAAGATTTGTTGCAGCAAGAGAAAAGAAAAATTCTTCGGACATCGGCGACAAGATGGCTCTCACATCAAAAATGCGTTACCAGAATATTGGAAAACTGGAATGTTCTACAAGAATATTTTAAACATGCAGTTGCAACTGACAAACTGAAGTCTGCAGAAATTATTTTAGCCGAGCTCAACAATCAATGCAATAGGGCGTATTTGTTTTTCTTAAAATATGTCTTAGTCTATTTTAATCAATTAAACGCGCTTTTTCAATCGAAAAAACCATTGATACACCAACTGCATGATGAGTCGTTAAAGATATTTTTTTAATTGGGGCAAAATTTCATCAAAAAAGAACACCTAAAGACTGGCGTTATCTTGAGAACACCATCAATATACTTACCAAATAAGGAAATATTCTTGGGGCCAGAATGTGCTGAACTACTCAATGAAATGCCTTTGCAAGCTTCAGAGAGAATTATACTTGATTGTTTGGAATTTTACATAACAGCCTTAGAAGAAATTCAAAATAGACTGCCATTAAAAACTGACTCTATTTATTCAGAAATGGCATTTTTGAGCCCAAGAGTAGCGCTAGGAGCAGAAGATAGGGGTCACATTCAGTTCAAAAAAATTTGCGAGAGGCATACAATATCATTTTACTGAAATCGAAAAGAAAAAATTAATTGATGATAACAACGTAGAACAATTCTGGAAAACAATAAGTGGGTCAAAAAATTTCAATGATGAATTGGTATTTCCAAAAATATCAAATTTGGCCCATTTTGTGCTGGCACTACCCCACGCAAACGCTGAAGCTGAAAGGATATTTTCAATTGTTACTGATGTGCGGACAAAAAAACGCAACAAATTAAGCCACGAAAATTTAAGCGCAATATGTATCATTAGATCGGCACTTCAAAACTCTCAAAAAAATTGTATATCTTTTATATGTCAAGAAAATCATTTAAAAAAACTATCCAACTCTAGTGAAGTATATGATCATTTAAAGAAGTATTAGATATTAAGTTTATTTTTTGTTATTTTTATACTTTGAATGTAAGTTGTTTTTTTGTTATTTTATTTTAAATTTTAAGAAAAGTGATATGTCACATGTGAAGTTGATACTTATTTTTATTGATTATTATATATATTATATATAATAATCAATATATTATATATATATTTTTTTTTTAACTACATGCATAGAAGCATAGAACCAAAATATATATACCACAAACATTTTTTTAGATAAGGTTTTTCAGGAACTATAGAGGACTACTGTAAAAGTCAGGCATACGCCACCTTGCTGCTACATTAAGAACCCGCCTTAGTATATAGAAAAAGAAAACAAACAACTGTGTCACATTTACATTGTGTTTTATGTATGGTCAGTAAAAGTAAACAGCCCACATTTTTTCCATAGGTTGATTTCAGATGCTACTGCCATCTATTGTGATATAAAAAAACCTTGAACTGCCAAAAACGTGTGGGGAATTATGTAAGGATTTTTTTTCTTGGCGTAGGGAAATGTGGGGATTTTTTTAAAAGGTTGTAGGGATTATTTCATAAAAGTATTAACATCACTGGCCTACGCTTTGACAAACTAATGATATGATGTCTGGGGCCTGTATTTTCAACGTACAAGTTGACAAGTTACAATTTACAAGTAACAAGCCTTGTAACTAACAAGTTACAATTACTAGTGTATTTCTAACATTCCATTTTCATGGGTATTTCTGTTTTTTACAAGTTTATCGTTTTACAAGTCTGCAATAACGATTTTACAAGTTTTGGTAACATCACTATGAAAAAAAAAACTTTGCTCTATGCTGTGCACATTTTGAGGTTATGTTATTGTGTTGATATAACTATATGGGACATACGAGGTACCCTACAACTATATGCAGACGATACCATCATTTTTTATCATTCGCAAACGAAAGAAGAACTTGAAAATTTAATGCAAAGAGACGTTTCACTTCTTGCTAATTGGTGAGGCGAAGTACAAAGCGGTACAAAGTTTGAAATACTGTATGCGTGCTGTGGGAGCGTTTGGTATTTTAAAGTTACCATGTTTATTTTGCATGTAAATGTAAAAATGATGGACTCAGGATTTGCAAAAGGACAATCAGACAATGTTCCTACTATAAATGAGATGTTAAGTGTGTTTTTCACGGATAATCCTGATTTCTGCTATGCGGAACTTCGCGGTGTCAAAGTGAACCGGTAAGTTTGTCAATTTCTATGACCCTTAGTTTCAAGGATTGATTGTTGTGTGGCTTTAAATAGTTTTATTTTACACTTTAATCATATAGCTTAGGAGTTGTAAAAACTTTTATACGAATAGAATCGTAGCCAATCGGAATTTAGAACTTTTTTATAGGCGGGTAAACGTCACACTTGTATGGGACACCAGTCATTAGCAACCAATAACAAAGTATTTATTTTCCTTTTCTTTAGCAACCCGGCCGTGATAAGGCACATTTTTTTCTATGCCAATTCACGTGCGGTCCTCATTGTGATAAAAAAGGGCAAGCTAAAACCTAACCTCACATTAGGATAATAGGTTTTTTTGATAGGATTGAAGTAAATTCAAATCTTTTAACTCTTGCCTTCGAAGCAGTGCATATTTTCACTCAAACTTTTCTCTGTTATATGAGTGCCATTTTTTCACTGCAGAACTCACTTCTTTTCAAACTTCAACTATTTTTTCATATTTTTCCTTATAACTCTATGTATTTTTCAGATCTACGAGAGGAGACTACAGCGAGTGCTGTTGGATATGTGGAAGCTAAAAGGGAAGTGAATTGTGCGTCACAAAATGTCGGATAACACCCAAACACAAAATCCACAAGAAAGCATACAGAGTGGCTGCCATCATCAATGAAGCGGAGGAGATTATATTATCATGTCAGGATGAAGACTGTCCTGCATCCCAAGGTACCTTAACGACATGCTTTTATTCAATCACATATACATATCTCTCATCACCTGATTTGTCGTGGGTGCCTGGTGTCTAGTAAAAAAAAAACAAAAAACGCAACTTAGCTACACATATAGTGTAACTTCTTGCCGCGTTATCCCTGAAGGGGTCGCATGTGGCGAGTTGAGCCTATTTATTTTTACAGGTAAGGGGGCCGGCCTTACGCCAACCACTTCAGTTGAAGTGGAGGTTTCCCAGCTCCCGAGAGTGCTGGTATTCATTTCTTGTGAAGGCTGAGTAAACCTTGCCGGTATTTTATTTGGGGTTTGAAATAAACACCAAAACGGGAAATCATTACTGATAGTGTTAGAATAAAATTAAGAATCATAAAAATTTAAGATTCCTTGAATATTTCATTTTGTGCACGAGTAAGGTAGGCACGTATACTGATAGATGAAATGTTGAGAACCATATTATCTTGCTTGGGGTAATAGGGTCCGCACTTGAATTGAGATAATTGTGACGTCAGATGATCGAGTTGCGGGATACTTGTCATTCCTGCTTGAATCATTAGTCAATATATTCATTTATTAAGATTTTTTGTTACAGGTGGCTGTAAGCACGCAGTTGTTTTTTTATACTGGCTGTACCGCAGAAGTATTGAGCCCAGCAGAACCTCTGTTGAATGCTCCTGGAAAAGACCAGTAATGGCGGGCACCGGAACCACCATTCCGTACATAAAAGCAGCTGACTTCGGGAATTGGGGGCATCGGCCTGAAGGAGATGGCTCATTTTTAAAAGATGTATTTAAGTCTAGGCGCACACTAGACGACAGGCGACAGCGACAGTTCGACGACTTGTCGTGGCGACAGGCTGCGGCCGACAGTTTTCAAACACTTTGTTCAAAGCTCCGCACACTTGGCGTCTGAGACGCCGAGACTCGGCGACTAGCTGCGGGAGTCGTGCCCGCTCGCTACTTGTTGCCGCGACAGTCGCGCCACCCACACGCACACTAGACAGTCGCAGTATACCTACCCATATACTCTGTGGCATGGCTTGCTGCACGACGTCACAACTACAAGTCACGGCGACTGTCGCCGAAACAGCCGCACAGACGTCTAGTCGTGGCGACTTTCGCGGTGACAAGTTGTCTAGTGTGCGGAGGGTCAAAGAGCAATATGCATTGCAAAAGTTCTATGCTTATAATTGTTTTTACACCAAAAAATAGACACTTCCATTCATCAAATTCAGTAACTATATGCCATTGTGTACTGCCATTTTCAGATGGTTGTAGGTAACTATCATTGTTAACTTGTTACAACTATCGTTGTAGACTTGTACCTTCTTGAAATAAAAAGTGAATGTTGAATTTGTAAAATATTCTTTTATTGCTTTCTTTCATTTAGTTAATCACATATTTATTTCAGCCGAGCAAGCAAATAGTATGTACATTGGCATCAAGAAATAAAGATACACAATGATGATACATATTTTAAAAATTAGATTGACGGTCTGGCTATTGAAGACCATCGTCGATGATTCTCCAAACATCTATTATGGCCATCAAGGCCGTATCCAGGGGGGGATCAAGGGGGATTGATCCCCCCCCCCGAAATAAAAAAAAAAGATATTTATTTTAGACTTTTAATAAGTATTCATGAGACTGCAGCTATTATCTACAGTCTGCCCGTCTCACTTTGTTGTTATACACAACATTTCCAAATATTCACTGTAACTGTAACTCTGTCGCCATTCCGCTAGGGGTGGCCAGAGCCTCTGCAGAGTTGCCTCCATTTTTTCCTATCCTTACATACCTCTTTCAATTCATTCATATCCATCACCTTTTTCATGCATTTTCTTCTTTTACGCTCACTTTGTACATCCCATTCTTTCACAATCTCCTCAATCTGATCACTCCATACTTTTCTCGGTCGTCCCTTCCCTCTTTTTCCTTTCACACTTTCTTTGTATACATACTTTGTCAGTCTATCATCATTCATTCTTTCCACATGCCCAAACCATCTCATCACATTCTTTTGTACCTTTTACAAACTTTTAAAAATCATGGCGACACTGCCTGTTTCTACATGTACTCCTGAGAGGACTTTCTCTTATCTGAAACGCCTCAAAACTTATTTGAGAAACTCCACAGGCCAACAGCTCCACAGGTTTGGCGTTAATGTCAATCCACCGCAGAATTGACATCGACACCGAGGAGGTAATTGATTTGTTCGCTACAAAGACTAAATTTAATTTTGTAATAACGTATTAATATAATATTTCTGTAATGGTTTTCTAATAAATATGTATGATAAGTAACACCATTTTATTTCTTTTATTAAATTGTATGTTTTTCTACTGTTCCACGAAATCAAACACCCCCCCAAATTATTTTTTGGCTACGGCCTTGATGGCCATCAAGAAAAAGCCAAGGTTATGTCTCGGCATGATCGATGACATGTTTAATAATTATATCAACAACAATTTCTGTTTCTAAGTTGACGAACGCAGCAAGCAATCTCCAGGCAAAGTTGACGCCTTGAGGATGCAAAGCATTGATTTCTACAAATCTAGAGAGTATACATACAAGGATGGTAAAGTAAAAGAGCATAACAAATTCTTGAAGAGAATGGCAGGAATTTTCAGGTATTTTGCTGCAATTTGGGTTGGAATCACTGTCCGGCACATACTCACTGTCTGACTTTTGACTACAGACATCGGATTCAACTGCTGGAAATGCAATGTTAAGATGGCATTCAGCATCTGCCAGTAAGTGTGGTTGGAGACACATGATGGGTGATGAGGCTCTGTCAACTAATGCAGGAGGGTCTGTAGCAGTTGCCTTACTCCTGACGTGCGCCTTCATGTTCACCTGCACATGTTTGTCATGTGCGCTACAGGTGATAGAAGATGCATGCACCTCAGCCGTGGAGGTGGAAGGCCCAGGAGAAGGCTCACATTTCTTCAGAAATACGAAGTCTTTTTCGGCGATCAGCAGTTCGTCTATGTCGGAATATCAGTTTTCTAACAGTGAAAAATGTGTGGAACCCATTGAGGTATATATACGCGGAACCACATAGTCATCGATATAAATATATTTTATTTAAATCAATGCACATAGTCTTTGAGATGTATGCACAGTCCCTATACGGACTTCCGATAAAAATAAAGAGTGATATTATGAAAAATTAACATCAAAATGATGGCAATAAAGGCTCATCAAAAGTTCAGTGTAAAGCAAGTTTACAAGTCTACCTAACTCCAAAGCTAGGTAGGCTTGTTAGATTTTGACAGTTAATAATTAACAATTTTGTAAGACTTTCATTTATGTTCGTAATACACTTGTTAGATTAGGCATTTTTTTTGACGTTTTCTACGATAAAGTAAAAAAAGTTGTCTATGGATTGTGGACTTGTAATTGTAGCTTGTTCTTTACAAGTTGTGTACTTGTAGTTTCAAAATACACTAGTTACGCCATCTTGGATTGAGAGCTTTATAGCTTAATAGCACCGTATAATATTATTGATGGCCAAAGTCCCATGGCTCATGTTAATTTGAGTTTGTTTATTCATATGAACCATAGAGTTATAAAGGTATAGAGATGAAGTCCAGACCAAAATAATGTCGCCTATTTTTTGGACTGAAGCGCTGAACCTCGATCCGCGTGAAATTGTAATGCTCGGTTTTGCCCTCATTACTTCGTCAGCGCTCGGATCGTTAACATCTCAATAAAAATGGTTTGCTGAGTGAAAGGATGCAAAAATAGGTCCGAAAAAAATTAAAAAGTGGATGGAATCACATTTCACAAGTAATTTTATGTTTTTTATATGCTAATTAACGTTTTATTTATATTTTGAACGAATTATTAACAGACGCGTGCTAGAGGAGCGCGTTCACTAGATAGATAGTGTTCCAGCGTGTGTAAGAAAGGGACAACAGCGCCCAGGGCTGTACTCGAAATAATGACATGACTAAATAATGACAATGGACATGCTGTCGGTGGACATTATGTCGGGGGAACATTTTGTCCATGGACATTGTATCAGTGGACATTATGTCGGTGGGACATATGTCGGTGGGCATTCTTTCCGTGGACATTCTGTCGGTGGACATTCTGTTGGTTGACATTCTGCCGGTGGACATTATGTCGGGTGAACATTTTGTCCATGGACATTGTATCGGTGGACATTATGTCGGTGGGACATTTGTCGGTGGGCATTCTTTCCGTGGGCATTCTGTCGGTGGACATTCTGTCGGTTGACATTCTGCCGGCGGACATTTTGTCGGGGAACATGTTTGTCCGTGAACATTGTATCGGTGGACATTGTGTCGATGGACATTCTATCGGGTAGACATTTTGCCCGTGGACATTGTATCGGTGGACATTTTGTCGCGTGGACATTGTATCGGAGGACATTATGTCGGTGGACATTTTGTCGCGTGGACATTGTATCGGTGGACATTATGTCGGTGGACATTTTGTCGGGTGAACATTCTGTCGGGTGAACATTTTGTCCGTCGACATTGTATCAGTGGACATTATGTCGGTGGGATATATATCAGTGGACATTCTTTCCGTGGACATTTTGTGGGTGGCCATTTTGCCGCGTGGACATTATGTCGGTGGGACATTATGTCAGTGGACATTCTTTCCGTGAACATTCTGTCGATAGACATTCTGTCGGTTGACATTCTGCCGGTGGACATTTTGTCGGGGGCCATGTTTGTCCGTGGACATAATATCGGTGGACATTGTGTTGGTGGACATTCTGTCGGGTGGACATTTTGTCCGTGGACATTGTATCGGTGGACATTATGTCGGTGGACATTTTGTCGGGTGGACATTCTGTCGGGTGAACATTTTGTCCGTGGACATTGTATCGGTGGACATTATGTCGGTGAGACATATGTCAGTGGACATTCTTTCCGTGGACATTTTGTGGGTGGACATTTTGTCGGAGGACATGTTTGTCCGTGGATATTGCATCGGTGGACATTGTGTCGGTGGGCATTCTGTCGGGTGGACATTTTGTCCGTGGACATTGTATTTGTTTGGTATTTTGTATTTGCATTGGTGGGCATTATGTCGGTGGACATTTTGTCGCGGGGACATTGTATCGGTGGACATTATGTCGGTGGACATTTTGTCGGGTGGACATTCTGTCGGGTGAACATTTTGTCCATGGGCATTGTATTTGTTTGGTATTTTGTATTTGCATTGGTGGGCATTATGTCGGTGGACATTTTGTCGCGGGGACATTGTATCGGTGGACATTATGTCGGTGGACATTTTGTCGGGTGGACATTCTGTCGGGTGAACATTTTGTCCGTGGGCATTGTATCGGTGCACATTATGTCGGTGGACATTTTGTTGCGTGGACATTTTGTCGCATGGACATTTTTTTCACGTGGACATTTTGTCCGTGGACATTGTGTCGATGCACATTCTGTTGGTGGACATTCTGTCGGTGGACATTTTGTCGGTGGACATTTTGTCGGGTGGAAATTTTATCAGGGGGACATTTTGTCCGTGTACATTATGACGGTGGACATTTTGTCGCGTGGACATTTCGTCGCGTGGACATTTTGTCACGTGGACATTTCGTCCGTGAACATTGTGTCGATGGACATTCTGTTGGTGGACATTCTGTCGGTCGACATTTTGTCGGTGGACATTTGGTCGAGTGGAAATTTTGTCGGGGGGACATTTTGTCCGTGTACATTATGTCGGTGGACATTCTATCAATGTACATTTTGTCGTCGCACCGATTAATTTTACTCGTCCCGTAACCATATACAAGTTATATTTTGATTTTAAATAATTAAATATGAAAATCTTTTTTGTTTTTATTATTTATTCGTACCCTGAATCGGCTCTGGTAATATTTTTTTGCCAGGGCGATCTGTGACCGTTTTGTTCGTAAAAGTTCTGTACACAAATGGATTCTGGTGTCATTGGTTTGAACTAATCATATAACATCGCGTAAAAACCATATATGTGTGTACAGAAATTTATTCCTATTCGTTTCATAACACCCATTGGTACATCGTGTCGGCGTGGTGTCGGCAGAGCAAGACAAAGATATACTGTCTTCGCATACAATGTAAAAAACATCTGTCAGATGGACAATAAAGTATTCAACACAAACGTGCCCGGCTCAAGATGCAAAAAAATATTTTTTTGTGTACTACATGTGTAGACACTGTGTGACCAATATTTGAATTTGTCTTTTGACCCTTCTAGAGTTGGCTCCATATTTCGTCGTTTCTTTTGTATGGAACACGTAGTCTATCTTTTAATATGTCAATGATATGAACAGATGATCATATGAAGCAAAAAACGTCAGATGTCTCGGACTCTAGGTTACTTGCTCTAGGTCACAGCTCTAGGTCTCAATAACTCTTCATCACTCTTCATCCTAAAAAACAGATCGTGTGACCTAACTACTATATTATTTTGTCGTTATCTAATGTACGGACACCATAAAAAAACAACATGCGCTTTTCCGTCACGGAAAATAGTCACAAAATAAAAAAAACCCTGGCAGCACAATACTACCAACATTAGAATGTCACAATACTTCAATTTTGACATTTAACTACTTCAACATTCCTAAGCAGTCGCCCAAGAGTCGCCCCTTTATATTCTGTTAAATTAAACATATTTTTAGGTGTAACCCACCGTCACGTGTTGGAAAGTAATCTCAACAATATTTTTAATCTTTTCATCCAAACTTTAACGTTGAAAAAATCTTAATTGTGCTTACATTTCACGATCAAACAGTTCTCTACAACTTGACCTCTTTTCTAAGATTGTTCAAATATAGCAATCAAAGAGACAGCAAGATGGACAACATCACGGTGGAATCCATTTTAGATTCGGCAAAAAACTATGAAGTCTGCTTATCCAACGACGACAAGGAGATATTCCTTGATGAGACGGTCCCGAAGGAGGAAATTGAATTTAAAGAAGAGATGGAAGGACACGAAGAAGAAGAAGTTAAACAGGAAGTGGATTGTTCTCTTTCTTCCTTCGACGCTGCGCATGCGCTGGAGGGCGCCATAGTGTTGCCAGTGAAGGAGGAACTGGCCGTGGATTTTAATTACCTGTCGGAGGAAACCCTCGAGCTGATGAAGCTGATGAAAGAATGCTCCGTAGTGATGAACATGATCCAGGCAAGCGGGGAGACAGGTGAGGATTATATTACGAGCACTGGTCTGTAGTCTAGTGGTTAACGTTACTGACTTGTTATCAAAAGGTCTCGAAGGAGTGTCCAGGTTGCAAGAGAAAAGGCAAACAACTATTACACACAACCTTCGGGTAACACTGGAGAGTTGCTTATAGGATCTGTATTTTGGGAACACAAAAAGGGAAGTGAATTTTTTTTTTTCGGTTATTGTGCCTTTACTAATAGGTTGGTACGAGGCTGACCACCCATACTGTAAAATGGTTCACTTTTCCAAATTTCACCCCTGTTTTAGGGAAGGTCGGCAAGATTTGCAGGGCATATGTTCATTTGAGATTGGGGTTTCATGTTGTAAGTCCACATACAGCATGTGTAAGTGCAACTTATATGTGTCCACTTATGGTAATTAATTTAATATGAATCTTAAATTTAATAATATTTAATAATAATTGGCCAATTTATACATAGCGCCTTTTAGTGGCACTAGGGCGCTTTTATATTGTGTTGGAGCTTCTGTTAAACAAATGTGTAATATATCTTTACAACTAGATTATAGATGCTAATAGGCTCTTCCCTGCTTTCACTGTACTTTCCGGAATCAAACTCACAACCTTGTTGGTTGGTAGCATTAACCACTAGATTATGTTCCAACCGATTTCATTTAAAAAAAATCCCCAACTGCCGTGTTTGATTTTGTACGGCTCAATCAAAAAAAATAATGTTAGTATATTTTCTATTTCTTAATTTTTGTTATCTTCTTGTAAATAACCATACATTCTCACTTTTTCAGCCAGCGGCAACACCCTCCTGACTCACGAAACCTTCGGCAACGAAAAAACAGGAAACCTCGCCTTCACCAATCACCTCGCTTTAACCTGTGATCAATGCGACTACAAATGTTCCCTGTCTACAATTTTAAAGCAGCACAAAGAAACTCACACCGACGTCGTGTCCTGCCAGTTCTGCACATTCACTTGCGACTCTAAGCAATCACTCATAACGCACAATTTCACCCACAACGTATACTATTGCATGCAGTGTGGCTTCAGCGGCAGAACTAAGAGCCAATTTTACAAACATCTAAAGACGCACTCGCTCGAAAAGCTGTTTCAATGCGATCGGTGTGGCTTTATTTCTCATCTGAGAAAGGTAATCCAGGATCATGTCGAGACGCAGCACAAGAAGTTGCAGTTGTATCCTTGCAATGAGTGCACGTACGTCGCCACTGTCAGTACTTCTTTAAAAACTCATAAATTATTGAAGCATGAGGATTTGGAGAAGAAATTTAAATGCGACGAGTGCAGCTTTAAAAGCAACATGAAGAGTAACATGGCAACACATATGGCGGTACACGGCAAGATTCAAAAATTTAGTTGCGATTTGTGCGAATATACATGCTTTCTTAAGTCTAATTTAAAAGTTCATTTCTATACACATACCGGAGAAAAACCTTTTGAATGTGAGTACTGCACTTACTGTTGTACGACCTCTGGTGCTTTGAAAGTGCACACAAGAATGCACACGGGTGAAAAACCGTATGCGTGCGATTTGTGCGATTACAGATCAGTTAGTTACGTAACTTTAAAACAACATTTGACTAAACATTCCGATGCAAAAAAGTACATGTGTGATTTATGCGATTCAAGTTTTAAGTATCGCAACTCGATGATAGCGCATCTGGAAGGACACGAAAGTGTTTTGAAGTATTTCTGTGACACGTGCGACGCAGCTTTTACGCGTCGGGACACTCTTGTGTCACATAAAAAAAAACACATTGGTTTCAATAAATTTGTTTGTGAATTATGCAATTTTAATACGTCAAGAAAGAGTAAATTTAACATCCATTTGATGAAGCACTCGGGGTACAAGCCTTACGCTTGCAATCAATGCAACTTCAGAACTTCTTACATCAGCTACATGAGGCTTCACATAAAGAATCACTCTGGATTGAAACCGTTTGAATGCGATCAGTGCCAATATAAAACAAATTCTAAAAATTTGTTAAAAGCACATAAAATTATTCACTCGGGCGTTAAAGATTTCAGTTGTACACTTTGTAATTATTTTTGCGGTAGAAAAGCTGATTTAGTGAGGCACAGAAAATCACACACGGATCAAAGACCGTACGAATGCAAGTCTTGTTACAAGAAGTTTAAATGTAAACCGCATTTGAGTCGGCATGAGCTGACACACACGAGTGTCAAACCTTTTGCCTGTGACGAATGTGATCGGAGTTTCTTGCAAAATTCAAACTTGAAAACGCACAAGATCATTGTGCATTCTGAAGAGAGGCCCTTTGCTTGTTTGAAATGCGACGCCCGCTTTAAGATCTTTCAGCATTTGAAGAACCACCAGGTGATTCATTCTGACTTGAAGCCGCACGCTTGCGACCAGTGTGACTTTACAACCGCTTACGCTAGGTGCTTACGTCAACACAAGATGGTGCATGCGGACATCCGCCCTTTTGCATGTAAAATGTGTGATTTCCGCTCTGTCGCCAAGTTTAAATTAGAGAAACATATTCTGAAACATTTGAAAAAACAGAAACGGTGATCACTGAAAAAATGGCACTTGGTTTTTTTTACGTCCGGTCGATAGCTCAGTTGGTAGAATGCTGGCATTCCAAGCCGAGAGCTAAGGTTCAATTCCCAACGAGGGTGTTAGAAATGATTTCCCAATTTAGTGTTAACTTTGAAATCAAAATAAAATCCTGGAAAGCCTTCACAGGGCATGAGAACCAGCTCCCTCGGTTGCTGGAAAACCCCTTCTTCCACTGAAGTGGTTTGCGTTAGGTGAAAATAAATAGGTTCCAAAACCCATGTGCGGTGACAATATGATGAAAAGTCACACTGTAAGGGCAGCTTAGTTGTGTAGGTGTCATGTCCCCAAAGCATTGTTTTATATTTTTCATTTACATAATGAATTTATTTTATGAATCATCATTTTAGGAACGATAATATTAAAGTTATTCTTTCATCACGACCTTACTTTAGCTAAAAACATTATGTGCACACTCGACTTTGGCATTTTACCAGAAAGACAGTAAAATAAAATAAAAATAAAATAAAATAAAATGAACGCCTCTGTCAAATGTTTTAGCTTCCATATATATATATTTTTAATATATTACTTTATGGGTGGGTATAAAAAAAGTACCTACTATAATTGGGATGCTGGCCCGTTTTATTAAACTTTTGGTTTATTTGTACCAAAATAATTAAATAAACAACTTATTTAATAAAATATAACGTCTCTTTATTCAATCCAGAACTATGTAGTTCCCTCACAGCCTGCCACACATCTTTTGTCACTTTAATGTGAGAGTTGTTTTAAATATTTTTAAAATCAATTTCCAGGTTTCATAAGATGCATTGGTCCAGTACACATACAAACATTGCTCATGTGAAATTACCTCTGATGGACATATGACAAACAAGCACTAAGGGACGACTTGTTTTTGTAAATAATAATATAAATTCTGACATTATCTGTATGTTCTCAATGCATTTTCAAAAGATTTTCTGTGTTATTCACGAGGTTGGTATAAGGTTGACCACCCATACTGTAAAAAAATATTTACTTTGCCAATGTCACCCCTGTTTTAGGGAAGGTCGGCAAGAGTTGCAGGGCTTATGATTATTTGAGATTGGGTTTTTATATTGTAGGTCCACATGCGGCATGTGTTAGCCCGAACTAATACTTTTCTGCTTGTGGGAATACATTTAATTTGATTCTCAAAAGATTTATATTTTTACAATTTAGATTTAGATTCACTCGCAGTAAATCCATGGCTCAACTGCTACCTAGCGGGAATTTTCCTTACAAAAAAATATTTCCTTATAAAATATGATTTGTGAATAACACTGTTTGAGGTCCGTAGTCTAGCGGTTAGCGCTTTGGACTCGTAAATGAAAAGTCATGGGTTTGAATCCCGGCAGAGCACAAAATAATATATACCATTTATATTTTCATATACCTTTTGAAAAATTCATATACCTTTACCAAAAGCCTGTCACCAAAGGTCCATCCAGCCTCACAGCGCCGATTCTCAAGCAAGACCCAGTTGCTGCAAAGCTGAAAGGACCTTTGATAAAGGTAAATTAATTTTTCAACCCAGCGAAGAGTATATTTGAAAATTAATGATATATTTTGAACTTCCATTTACAAGTCCGATGCGTTCCCACTCTACTACAAACTGGTCATAATACGATCCAGTTGATAATATTATAAGAAGTATTCACTGCTGCATATCATACAGGGACGATGAGCTCCAGGTCGAAGGAGAACATCTCGGTTGAAGAACCTGAGACAGTGGTTTGGCAGAAGCACAATATCTCTCTTTTGTATCGCAGTATCGAAGGTGCGAATCGCTATGATTGCCAATTTTTCTTTTAATTTAATACTATTCTATTTTATTGTCTCTTCCACCTTAAGGTGTTTTGCAACTTAGTCAGGAGATCGCCTCCCGAACATGCTCACTAACATCACGCTCATTGTGGCCTTAAGTCAAAACTTACAAAAGATGCTCGGAACCAAAACCCAACAGGGTGTAATTTAAAATCATCGAGCCTTTAAATTCTTACACTTATGGCTATCATTGCTTGATTGTGTTCTGAGCCACCTTGTCTTGTTTTACACTGGAGAGAGTGTTAGCCTCACGGGAGGGCCTTCTGCCACTTGCATCTGTACAATGTTTTGCATGCGAGTCCTGTGACATATCCCGGATGGGATGGATGGCAATTATTGTAACCAGTGCCTAAGTTTCAAGTCAAAGACAATGATATAATTAGTGCCGTGTGTACAGGAAACATAGTGCCATCTAGTGACGTGGAATCCAAACAAAATGAAAATGGAATTTGTAACAGACCTAAACATAATTACTACCTTCGCTCGAAGGTAGGCAGTGATTTGTGACAATATTGTTTTCAAACTCAGTTCATCCTCAATCGTCGTACAGAGAGGATGTTCTCCTGAAGACGTTGGCTAAGTCGCCGACGAAACGTCGAGAATGATGTAAGTTCTCTCTAAGCGGTTCGTAAAATATCCGAGATAAATTAAGTTTTGAAATTTGTTTAGTTTTAAAATTAATATAATTGTTAAAACATGTCCATTTTGCAACGCAACTAAACGCAACTAAGCTACACATATAGTGTAACTTCTTGCCGCGTTATCCCCGAAGGGGTCGCATGTGGCGAGTTGAACCTATTTATTTTTACAGGTAAGGGGGCCGGCCTTACGCCAACCACTTCAGTTGAAGTGGGAATTTCCCAGCTCCCGAGGGGGCTGGTACTCATTTCTTGTAAAGGCTGAGTAAACCTCGCCGGTATTTATATAATGGGGTTTTAAATACACACCGAAATTGGAAATCATTTCTGAGACCCTCCTCGGTGGGATTCGAACCCGAGCTCACGGGGTAGAATGCAAGCACTCTACCAACTGAGCTATCGACCGGACGACTTAAATAAACCGAGGCACTTAAATAAAACAAAGAAATAGGTATAAAATAGAATTTAATTATAAAATTGAGTTTATGTACACAGGTATATTTCTAATTATAATCTAACACTACTGTTTAACATATTTGAGCACATTTTTAAACTTCACAACCGAAGGTTCATTCTTAACATAGTAAATTATATAAATAGCAAAATTACAACTAACGTATTCACTATGGAAAACAAAACCATAGCCGATCTGCTAAAAAACAAACAAATTTTGAAATCAATATTCACACCCTATGATTTTCTAAAAAATAATGATGGTTTGATTAAAAATAAAAATAATTAAATTATGCTGATTTATTTGATGAGCGCTGTTTGTGTGTGTATCACACCTCAAGAGCCCTCTGCGAGCTTGGTCGTCGCTGTAGAAAGCGCCAATTCTCAAGCAAGACCCAGTTGTTGTATTGGACCTTTCAGTGACCGGTCTTTGGTAAAGGTTTATGAATTTTTCAACCCAGCGAAGAGCACATTTGGAAATATAAATGGTATATTTTTGTGCTCCGCCGGGATTCGAATCCACAACCTTCCATTAATGAGTCCGAAGTGTTGCCACTGGACTGCGGACCGGTCCAAGATGACCGTGAACATTTGTAATTTTTTATATGAATAGTAGTGAAAATAAACAATGTTTTTTTTCAAATAGATTTGTCAAGAGGACGGCAATTCCCTAACCTACTTTGCCTGGCCAGAACATTATGAATCATTAATTCATTATTTGATATTTTATTGAATTATTAATTAATAAGTCCCAATGACATCTTTTGAACCAGGGTCAAAGTTATTGTCGTTAGGTCACGGCGCAGGCAAGGTTCAAGCTTGCGCTTGTTTCAATGATGCATGTTATGAATAAAAAATAGTTAAATTGTTTTTGCTTTACATCTCTTTGAAATAAAGTTGTCTAGATAAACAATGCCTATTAAGTCCACTTTGAAAGTATATTGACACATCAAATATGTTTCAGGCATATTTACTTTAAATTACAAATGATAAGAGAGCGCCGTTATTGTGTGTGTCACACCTCAAGGGCCCTCTCCGATCACGGATAAGACTTAAAAATGGTTTGTCTTGAGTGCTCCATGAAATACACCCACAGATAAGGGGTTCTTCACTCCGGGTGGCAGTCTGTTCCACTCCACCGCACCCCCAACACGGAAAGCAAGGTCTCCGAAATTTGTGCGCATCTGACGGTGCGGATGAACCAAATTGATCGCACCGTCATCTGAAAAAATTTGAGTTTCTGCCTCTTCACACCCATCTCAACAGGCGAAATCATGTCAGTCAGATTAGGTGGAGCCAAGCCAAAATGTTTTATTATAGTAGTTCCTTGATTAATAGGTTTGTATAAGGCTGACCCCCCATGCTGTAAAATCTTGGTTCACTTTTTTCAATGACACCCCCAGGGAAAGGCAGCGGGAGTAGCAAAGTCTATGTTCATGTGACGTTTGCTTAATTTGGATGTACACATGCAGCATGTGTAAGCGAAAACTTACATGTGCCTGCTTGTGGGCATGCATTAAATAAGACCCTTAAATGTCAAGATATCTTTGCAACTTAGATTATAGGAATAAGCCGTGGTCAACATTTTTTCAAAGTGTCCTTATTTTGCTCTAATCACCAAAAAGAAAAACAATCAGTAAATGTTTAATTTTTTAATTAAAATATAAGGTGTTTTCAGCAGAACAACTAGAGTTTGGAGTCATTTTTTTATTATTTGGACATGATTTAACAGTTTGTATATGATGAAAAATATTACCATAACAAAAATGTTTTTTTTTAAATACAATACAAAAATCATAACTTTTTTTTAATCAAAGGAAATCAGATCTTTGATAGGATTTTCCATATTTTATTGAATGGACTCTGACAAATTCCACAGACAACAAAATTGTGACCTCACAAAGCAAAAAATATTTTGTTTTTTTGTTGTTGCTGAGGACCCTAGTCACTTAGATGTGTGACGTTTGTCCGCTGAGAAAAAAAATGAATTTCAAATTTGTTCAGAGGTCATTCTCACTGTCAACCAGCCTTTGTATTTCCTTCAATCATATTTTAAAATTACAATACTTTAAAAAATACAAATATTGCTTAATAAGGCACAGTGAACTGATAATTTATTATTTAAATCGTTAACAATTCATAAAATTTCAGACAAAAGGCATCAAACACATTTTGATAGTGAATGCTGTTTTTTTTACATTCAGGTAGCGTAAAGTATTACATACATCAATCAAAATAAAAGATATAAATGGAGCATCTGAGCCGATTTGCGTACCAGAAAGAAGTGCACCCTAGGGCGTACACTTCATACAAACGAGGTTTTGTTATAATCAGTTTCCAGGCAATAGTCCGGTCGATAGCTCAGGTGGTAGAGTGCTTGCATTCCATGTCAAAAGCTCGGGTTCGAATCCCACCGAGGGTGTCAGAAATGATTTCCCGTTTCGGTGTTTATTTCAAACCCCAAAATAAAATACCGGCAAGGTTTACTCAGCCTTCACAAGAAATGAGTACCAGCACTCTCGGGAGCTGGGAAACCTCCACTTCAACTGAAGTGGTTGGCGTAAGGCCGGCCCCCTTACCTGTAAAAATAAATAGGTTCAACTCGCCATATGCGACCCCTTCGGGAATAACGCGGCAAGAAGTTACACTATATGTGTAGCTTAGTTGCGGTTTTTTTTTTTTTTTTGCGTCATGTTTATGTCTCTTTTTGACATATGACGTTAATATTGTTACAAATATATAAGATGTTGGTAGTTGTATTTGGTTTGTCTGTGTTGTTAATAATAAGCCTATGAAATTTCTAGAAATAAGTAGAAGCAAAGGTAGGCACCTAATAATGATTCGTATTTATTCGAGATTAATTAAGTGTTAAATCGAATATTCTGATGAAATCCAGCAAGGTGGTATGTAATGATTCTCCATGTTTCGAAAATGATTTTAATAGTCTGTATAAATTAGGATCAAGATCCCTTGGAAGAGCAAATATAAATAGACCGTTGTTCTGTTCATATGTAAGTAGGTACTCTGTCTGAACCGAAAGTGAGAAAATAAATGAATTGCAGATTTGATTAAATAGAACCCGCTTAAAAAACATAACAGTATATACTTATATGTCTCAATTTTGTTGCTGTTCACCTATTATTCCGTTTACTAGTAAGTTTGTTACCATGGGAAATAACAGACGTATATATTATATTGATCGATGATTATATCGTTTTCGCCAATCGTACAAATGTTGCAAGGAAAGGTTTGCAGATTACAGATGAAGGATTGTAATGAATGTAGGTGACAGTTGAAGAAATGTACTGCTGTGATGTTCAGTGCTACCAACTGATAAAATTAATAATATTTTTTAGTGTTGATCTGTTAACACAGTGAAAGTCCATTTTTATAAATATTTAAAAATATAAATGGTAAAACATTGTTTTAATTCACTTTATTTAATAAATTGATAAATTAATTTGATTAATAAAGTGAATTAAAACAATGTTTTACCATTTATATTTTTAAATATTGATAAAATTAATGACTATATTGTTGTTTTTCTTTGACAAAATACTCTTTAAGGTTTAATACAACCTCGCTGACACAATTTCTTATAACTTTTGGCATGTTAAATGTTTTTTTTTTATCAAAATATAAAATAAAAACAACACAACTTCATGGTGAACAGTCAAAAGTGTTATCTAGCATTTGATTTAATGGCCTTTCAATGAAATTGTCTTGAGAATCACATTCTACACAATCTGAGCTAAGAAAAAAACGTAAAACACGATAATGTGAGAGTTGTTTAAAATATTTTAAAAATCAATTTCTAGTTTTCATATGACAAATAAAATTGGTCCAGTACACACACAAACATTGCTCATGTGAAATTACCTCTGATGGACATAACACAAGCAAGCACAGGGAACAATTTTACAAAATGGTGTCGGTAGTTCTGATTTTCATCATGTTCATTACAATCCTCCTAGTTCCTACTTACATCCGTCTTGACAATATAGTTTAGTTGATTTAAAAAAAAGTATCCTTAACAGTAAACTTACAAAGTACATTTTTCAAAATTCAGCCATTTTTACAAATATCAAAAAGAGTAGGTACCTTTTGCATTACAATACAAAATAATATCTACATTTAAAAATTATAAAAAAGAATACATATCAACTAAAATTATTTGGTCACAAAATTAAAATACGATACACGCAAACTATAAAGGTACTCTGTCATTTATTTTTTGTAAAAATTGCCCAACTTCTTCTGAGTGTTTTTTAAAAGGAATGATCTGTTGCCATCGATTAAAATAAAATAATTAGATGGTCCGTAGTTTAGTGTTAACGCTCTGGACTCATGTATGGAAGATCGTGGGTTCCACATGTTCTTCGCTGGGTTGAAAAATTGAAATACCTCTACCAAAGACCGGTTACCAAAGGTCCATCCAGCCTTACAGCAACTAGGTCTTGCTTGAGAATTGGCGCTTTCTACAGTGATGACCAACCTGGAAGAGGGCTGTCGAGGTGTGATTCACACAAAAACAGCGCTCACCAAATAAATCATCCTAATATTATTATTATTATGGAGCATCAGAGCTATTTGGCGTGCCGAAAAAGACTACGCTTAAGGATTAGTCTTAGTTGTGTGAGGTATATGAGAAATGTTGTTATTTTCTGACTCTTTTTTTGAGATATGACGCTAATATCTTGTGTCTTTTTTTTTCATTGTCCACCTACTTGCGTTTCATGGCACGTGCATTACTATGGAAAGAAAGTGAGGAGAAAAAATACTCCATCTTTCCCCAACAATAAAACATTGTGTATGTATATCTCACCTAGATTGCGTACATTAAAAATGTATGGCATATACGAACGCACTCCTAGAGAGTGATTAGGTTTTCATATATTTTTTCCAGTTAAGCATTCGAGTTGAGATTACTGAATGTTTTTTACTAGAGGCACTAAGTATATCTTTTATTTTGATCGATGCCTGTTGTATTTTTGAAAAAAAAATCTTGGTTTCTTTCTTTTGAAAAACTTCTTTTTGGTGGTCAGTCTCATACCAACCTATAAGTCAAGAAATATGTCAAATATGAATAACCAAATGGTTTATTTTATGTCTCTTTTTGATGTATGATGCAGATTTCTTATGTCTCTTTTTTTTCGTTGAATATTTTTTTTCACAAACTCTTAAAAACTTAATCTATTACCATGTTTCAAGGCACGTTTGTTCAAATGTTCCTTGACTTAAAGGTTGGTATGCGGCTGACCACCCATGCTGTAGAAAATGGTTCACTTTGCCAATGTCACCCCTGTTTCAGGGAAGGTCGGCAGGAGTTGCAGGGTCTATATCCATTTGAGATTTGGTTTTTATGTTGTAGGTTCACATGCGGCATATGCAAGCACAATCTTGTACGTGTCTGCTTGTGAGAATGCACCTAATGTGAATCTCCAATGTTCCATATCTTAGCAACTTAGATTAGATTAGATTTGTTACTATAGGAAGAAACAGATGTATGCCATCTATGTCTTTTAAATTGATCGATGGCGATTGGCGACCCACCAACAAGAAAGGAAGGCATATTAAAAGTGAAATTACATTACTTGTTATCAACTATCAGTAAAATGTATTTATTTACAGAAGTTGGTGAACGTCTATAAGGCACAGTGAAATTATTACAATTATATTTTGAATTGTATTATTACAATTATTATAAACAAATATTAACGCTAAGTAGCTCTTTATTTATCACAACATACGTCAATTTTTTTTCATCTTAGATCATTTAAAAAACTTGGTATCAAAATTGGATTCTATCTATGGTAATTTTTAGATTTGTTGAACTAAAAAGCAGACATAAACTGACGTTTTGGTATGGAAAAGTGACTTTAAAATGTATTAAAAAAAAACCTTTTCATGTAGGTATAATGGATGATAAGACTTGATAGCCTTTGTTGAGATAAAAAACAGTATTTTTTTTGTGTCAGACATCATGCTAATTTCTAAAATTTCTACCAGACAGCAGAGTTCTCTGACTGACAGAATTGTTTTCTGTTAATCTGTTGGACATAGACTTTCTCTGTCAGACAGAAGTTGTAGCGGTCAGCCAGCAACGTTCTCCGTAATACAGCAATTAGAGCATTTTTGTTTTGTTTCTGACAGCAATGCTTTATGTTAGACAGTACCTACTTTCTCTGTCAGAAGTTTACAATGTTTTAGAGTAAAATTTCTCCAAATATTTCCTACATTGCCATAACCTAAAAATTCCATGCTACACATTTTTTAAAAATCAAATAAATGACTATGCATAACTTTGTCTATGTTTTTATGTAAAAATAATAACTCTAACTTAAGAAATAATTTACAAAAATATATTGTTAACATTAAGGAATGTTTTTAATGACTAAATCATGTTCTAAATATTGTTTATCACATCTCGATTATTTTTTTCAATTATTGTCCCATCACTAGATTATTTTCATCTATTTGTCAACAAATTATTAATTATAATTATTATTCTATTTGAGCAAAATATTCATTTACCCCGAGAGCAAAATATTGCGTAAATTCCTGTCGATCGCAAAAATATAAAAAAAATGTATGGAAGATACGACAGCACTCCTAGTGAGTGATTTAGTTACCATAATATATTAGTATTTATGCAATGTTTTGTTCTTGGTGTACTTCACTCTTGCTTTTTAGTCCAAGGATTCACTTTTTGAGTTTCAACACTATTGCACATTATTTATTTATTTTCCCTTTCCCGGAAATTCCTACATAGATTAATTTATTTATTTTATCACATAAATTTATAATTCCTTTTAAAATTCATTAGATATCATTGACATATAATATAGTGGGCTAGAAACGGGAATACAACAATGAAGCATTGGAAGCAACACAACTGTCAACCTGTTCTGTCAAATATATTCCTGTCAAACACAACAGCCGTGCTTCCCAGTTATGAAAAATATTTATTAGAACTGCTTTCATTTTAAGATTCTTAATTAATATGTTATATTTCTGCTTTGCATGATAGACCAATATTATTAATAAATATCTATATTTTTTTTCAATAAAAAGAAAACTGACCGAAATAAGAAATTGCAGGGAAATATTCATGGTTCTCTGTTTAGAATGAAGTCACGCTGAAAGCATTTTTAAAATCTCTTTCTAACTAAGAATGACCTGCATTTATACAAGTTGAAATGGAAATAGTATCTTTTTTCATTCAAACAAATGTCCAGTCCACTATATCATACGTCAATGTTAGAGATTCTTTTATTTTTTGTCTTTTTATTTAAAAATAAACAAAGTATGTTTTCAAATTATTTTATAAAATATAAACCATTTTTTTTGAGCAATCATCCAGGATATGTGAGATATTGGCATTGTATGGTGAGAAGTAACCAAACTTAACAAAATGTGAAATATGTATTTAAGAAAACTGTTTCACTCAATTTTGACATAGTATAAGTTGGTATGAGGCTGACCACACATACTGGAAAAATGGTTCACTTGACCAATGTCGCCTCTGTTTCAGGGAACGTCAGCAAGAGTTGCAAGGGACTATGTTCATTTGAGATTGAGGTTCTTATGTTGTAAGTCCACATGCAGCATAAGCGCAAACTTATCTGCGCTAGCTGAATGCATGTGACATGTATCTTAAATGTAAATATATCTTTGCAACTTAGATTATACATAATTATTTAGCCATTTGTGCACTTTTGTTTTTTTCCATCTAGATGGTCATTTTAAACATTAAAAATCTGACACTTCCAAGTTGAAAATAATTTTGAATTTCCTTGCAGACTTGTATTTCATTAATACAATATCAGATAGTCAATTATTTATTCTATTATGGGATTGTACTTCTTCACATGGAGGAAGTATTAATTTTATATATCCATGCTTCTTCATAATTATACAACAGCAATAGGTATAGAAAAGATTTAAAATATTATTACAGTCATAAAACACTTTGCATCAACTTAAAAATGGATTTTACAGACCTAGCTGTAACTACAATCTGCCCAGTATGTTAAGGCCAGTTACCAGTTTCCATATACATGATCAATACGTCAGACAAACTATGCAATGCCATTAGTAACTTTTGTGCTACCTGTTGAAGCACTGCCAATGGTAACCTATAATCTACAATCAGGAGCAACAACAACTTTCTTTTAACTGTTCAGTCTGTGCATATTTGCATAGAAAAAACACATCTCAGAATGACGTCAAATACGATTCTGACAAAATCTTGAAAACCCGGTTCTTCTCTACGTATGTAAAATCTGTTTTTAATTCCATGCAAAAAATAGGAAGGACATATTTTTTTGAGCAACCATTCAGGATATGTAAGAAAAAAAGTTTTGGTTAGAAAGGCAAATGTATGGTAATCGAATCAAAAACATACTGTATCGATACTTGAGGAGATACTACCACATCATCAAGTATCAACAAAGATATTTTTGATCCATAGTACATTTGGAATTATCCAAAACATTAACAAATTTACAACGTTTCAAATTATATATTGCATTTCACGCTGAATAAATAAACTATTCTGTGTTGAAAACAAACAAAAAGTGCTAAAAACTGATTGTTTTCTTTATATAATCGGTGACGTTTCATCTGCGTTTTGATCGTTCTGCTCACTCTGATCATTTGAATCATTCTGATCACTCCTGTCATTGTCCTGTCCTGGATTTGAGCTGAGCAGCGTGTAGCTCTCTCTCGCCACCATCAGGCGATGCGGTCCACTGGCTATAAGATGAGATCCTCGTCTGATGGATCGTTTCCCCAGCTCGATGAGTTCCACCGTGTCTCTGTTGAAGACGAAGCTTCTGTACGCTGTGATGAAGACTCCAATGAGGAGAAGCGCCCCGAAGACCATGGCTCCGTAGGCCAGCAGGGGGCCGGCTATTGGACTGAGGGTTGTGGCGATGAAGACCCATCTTTTGATGGAAGGAGTCAACTCGGAGATTCCCTGAAAATGGTTGAAAGAAAGTTACTGCAAAGTACTTATACTTTGTCATAAAGTCATATAAAGTACATACATAGTTATATCAGTCATAGACAAAAGCATTCCTTAGGTAAGGAGGCCAGCCTTGCGCCAACCACTTCAGTTGAAGTGGGAGTTTCCCAGCTCCCAAGGGGGGGGGGGGGGGCTGGCTCTCATTTCTTATGAAAGCTGAGTAAATAATCTATAATCTATAATCTAAGTTGCAAGGATATATTCATTTAAAGCTCTCAGATGTATGCCCACATACCAACAAGTGTAGTTCGCGCTTACAAATGCTGAATGTGTACTTACAAATAAAATCCAAACCTCAAATGAACATAAGCCCCACAACTTTTGCCGACCTTCCCTGAAACAGGGGTGACATTGGCAAAGTGAACCATTTTTTACAGTATGGGTGGTCAGCCTCATACCAACCTATAAGTCAAGGAATATGAATAATAAATTACATTTAAATATAAAAAAGAACAAAACCTTACAAAGAAATCTATACAAAAAAAGTCAAAAATTTCCTATGCAAAAAAAATGTAGCAAATGAATACACCAACATTAGAAATCAACATTGCAGATTAGCCGCCACTTCTTCCTGTCCTTGCATACTTCTTTCATTTCATCCAGAGTCATAACCTTTTTCATACAAGTCCTCCTTTTATTATGACTCTGGATATCCCATTCATTCGCTATTTCTGAAATTTGATCCTTCCATACTTTTCTCGGTCTTCCTCTACCACGACATCCATCTATTCTAGCAACATATACTTTTTTCGTCAATCTTTCATCACTCATTCTCTCCAAATGCCCGAACCATCTTAACATACTTCTTTTAATCTTCACTTTCACACTTTCCCTTACACCACATTCTTCTCTTACAAAATCATTCCTCACCCTGTCACTTCGTTTTTTCCCAATCATACTTCTTAGATAGTCCATTTCTACTGTATGGACTTTACTAATTTCCCTTTCACTCACCGTCCAGGCTTCACTTCCATACATCAAGGTTGGCACTAGTATACCACCGTGCACCGCCAATCTAACATTTTTTGAGAGATTTTGGTTCCTGGCGATGCAAGCGGTCGCACCCAGTACACACCTGCCTTTCATTATTCTTCTTTCAAATTCACCGGCCATTCTTCCATCTTTTTCAAACTTACTTCCCAAATATACAAATATTATCTTTTCCTGATTACAAGTCAGCCCTTGACTATCATAAGCTGGACTCTCTAGAGGATAGGCGTGTTGTTTGCGACATGATGTTAATCCACGGCATTTTGCACAACAAAATTGATAACCCTGATATCTTGTGTATGTTATCCCTCAACATTCCAACTCGCAGAACCAGGCACACGGTAGACCAACTCTTTCATCTCCCTGTGTGTCGCACTAACTATGCTCAGAGCGCGCCAATTTACCGGGTCTGTGAAACTTATAACAAGTGTTTCAGTAGCATTGATATTTTTCATTTAGAGACGGCGCACTTTCGCAAAGCGGTGGGTGCTTCACTCAGGGAGAACTGATTTTCTTTATTTTTAAATTTACATTTTTTTTCACATCATATTCTGTTTTGAGAGCAGTATTTTTTTTTTTTCTTGTAATTAGTTACTTGTAATTAACATCTTGTAATTATTTCCAACTTCCTAAATTTTATATCCGTGGCAACATATAATTGGCCATGTTTTTTTGTAATTGCTACTATTATATTTCTTATGTAACGCTGTTTGTTGTCCTATGAAAATAAAATAAAAATAAAAATAAAAATAAAATACAAACTCATTTACAACATCAACATTCATTCCATTAATTTTAAATTCATAATTCATATTTTCATCATCTCTTTCAAAAATCAAAACTTTCGTCTTTCTTGCATTCAACTTCAAATTATTACCTTTCAAAGCTTCGTTCAATCTAGAGAGCATCATTTGCAATTCCACTGCTGAATCAGATACAAGGACTGCATCATCCGCATACAGTAGAACGCTTACTTTGCTCTCTCCTATCATTAATCCACAATCATCAAGTCTAGCATCTCGAACACACTTGTCCATGACTATGTTAAATAGCCATGGGCTCATCACACATCCTTGCCTTACACCCTTAAAAACTTCAAACCATTCACTATACTCACCATCAATACGAATGCAGGCCATACTATTCTCATAGTTCGCATGCACCGCATTGAATAGAGCTCCATTCACTCCGTATGCTTTCAAAACATCCCACAACATACCTCTGTCCACTGAGTCAAAAACCTTGCCGGTATTTTATTTTGAGGTTTGAAATAAACACCGGAACCCAAAATAATTTTTGACACTTATACACATATTGTGTCACTTCTTGCCGCGTTATCCCCAAAGGGTTTCGCATGTGGCGAGTGGAACCTATTCATTTTTATAGGTAAGGAGGCCAGCCTTGCGCTTACCACTTCAGTTGTAGTGGGAGTTTCCCAGCTCCGGGAGGGGGAGCTGGCTCTCATTTCTTGTGAAGGCTGAGTAAACCTTGCCGGTATTTTATTTTGGGGCTTACACCGGAAAGGGAAATCATTTCTGGCACCCTCGGTAGGATTTGAACCCAAGCTCACGGCATTGAATGCAAGCACTCTATCAACTGTGCTATCGCCCGGACATTTCAGTTGTAATGTCACAAAATGATTGAGGTTGCTAGGGCGAAAGCTAACTAATATTATCATTGATTGCTAAGGACCCTAGTAATATAGACGTTTGGTCACTGCTTGGAATAAACTGGCAACTAGCTACATTGGAAGGGCAGATCCTCCACCATGCTAATATTATTTATTTATATTTCATGGCTGGTTTTACTGCGTAAATGTGTGCATTATTTTTAAAATTAAACATGCATGAAGTTTACTTTTTTTTTGCTTTTGAGAGCAAACATCTAAACACGAGTAATATGTGAATTTAAATTATAATATCGTTGTGTCATACCCCTTTCACAACTCCTATTTTTTTTATTCTACCAGGAATAAAAATCAATATTAACCGCCATAGTCCGGTCGATAGCTCAGTTGGTAGAGTGCTTGCATTCTACCCCGTGAGCTCGGGTTCGAATCCCACCGAGGAGGGTGTCAGAAATGATTTCCTATTTCGGTGTTTATTTCAAACCCCATAATAAAAATACCGGCAAGGTTTACTCAGCCTTCACAAGAAATGAGTACCAGCCCCCTCGGGAGCTGGGATACCCCCACTTCAACTGAAGTGGTTGGCGTAAGGCCGACCCCCTTACCTGTAAAAATAAATAGGTTCAACTCGCCACATGCGACCCCTTCGGGGATAACGTGGCAAGAAGTTACACTATATGTGTAGCTTAGTTGCGTTTTAGTTGCGTTTATATGCATATTATGAACGTACGGGATATGCAAACTTTGAGTGTACCATTCTGCTACATCCTGTATTACGTACGCGCTTGGGAAAAAATAATATATTTGAAAACTGCAAACCGCCTGGCGTCCGCCTGAGTTACAAGGTCAAGCCATTACAAACCTAGTTCCTCAAGGGCAGGCTAAGTGTTCGGTTGTTTGTTTGGTACATTGTGGTTTCGATTCCTGATTATTTTTTGCCTATTTCTTGGAAATAACCTGAAGGTAGGGGGGTTAAACAAAAATGCAAGACAAATCCAGGGCTTTTAAAATCACAGGTTTGTGGCTACTGGCTATTAGTACAAAACTTATGCTCTCACCTCCTCCAGCCACATGACGGGGTACACAATGTCGGGGAACTTGGCAACACTGGCAACGTGCTTGGCTTGCTCTACTCTCAGATTCAGCTGGACCCGGACCTTGCCCTCCACGGGGACTCCGAGTTTCTGGAAACATACAACCAAGACAATCAGACAAAGTGGACAACAATCCTTGAGAATAAACTATCACTGACGTTTCATTTTCAAGATCATCTTCATCATTTCACTGAAGAAGCCCATTGTAGACATGGGTGAAACATCTGAAAGCTCCAGCTCCTACAGACCACGGCAACAGATCCCGGAAAGCAACTCTCCAGCATCATCAGCCGGCCGTGTAAGCCTAAAACTCGTTACACTGAATTCTTTTTCATCTCAGGCCTATGTATATACCTAGTATTTTTTTTCCAGAAAAAATAAGAAAAATAAACAGTGTCGTTGGCTGAAATGCTGTGTGGTCGAACTGTCATGTGATCGATTTGTCCATGGACGAGCTGTCTGTGTAGGAGTTATCTTTGACCGATTTGTCTTGACATGAAAAATTATTATTCATCTTATGTCAACACGCTTTTTCTTTTCTCCTACAGATGGCAGTCATCATTAAACAACTAGGTACCGTAGGTATCGTAGGTACCGTAGGTAAAATAATTATCTACTTTACCGGCTGTATCTTGAAGTAAGTTTCATGTTTCTCCTTTTCTGGCTTCAGACCCTCAAACGGCTCCATCAGGATGGGATCTGCGTTATAGAAGTGTGGAAATGATAGGTAGACAGGAGCATCTGGAATGAGAGATTATAGTTAGTTACTAAAGTAATCTGAAATGAAAGATTATCCAGAATGAGCCATGGTGTATAAGCTAGAGCAGCCACATGCAGTACCTGCTGGACTGCTCAGAACATCTGAAATGAATGATCATTGTATCCACATATGTAAAGTCTGTGAAATAGAGGACACAGTAAGATGAGAGACCATGTCTCCAGAATGAGCCATGATAGACTCACTCACACCGTAGCTCTGAAATGAATGATCATTGTATCCACATAGGTTTTTAGTTCACTATATAATATAAATAGTAAGAGTAACTTACTGTATTGACATGGGCTGATGTTCTGCAGACCTTTGGGTGGACAGTACTCATCTCCTGGACAGTAACACTTGTTGTCGGGCTTCCTCTCCACTGTTTGGAACACGTTGTCGGGTGGGGTGTAAATGTCTGCGTCAATTCCTGGAAAATAAATCATTAAAAAGTTACAAGCCTGTGAAATAGAGAACATGGTGAGATAGAACAAATCAAGGATGAGATTTTGACCGTTTCGTGGTCTAGTAGTAACGCTTCAGACTCCTAATTGGAAGGTCGTGAGTTTGATTCCTGACAGAGCGCAAAAAATGTTTATTTAATTTAAAAAAAATGCTCTGAAAACTTCATCCTCTTTACCAAATACCGGTCACAAAACATTTATCCAGCCTACCAGCAATTGAGCCTTGTTTGAGAATTTGCGCTTTTTAGCGACGATCAAGCTCGTAAAAAGTCAGGTTAAACGCTCAGTTGGTAGAATACTTGTGTTCCAAGAGCAAGGGTTCTATCCTCACCAAGGGTGTTAGAAATGATTATCTGTTTAGTTTTTTTTAAATTGAAGTGAAGTTTAGGTTATTTGACATATTTACATATTATAAGTGAAAAATGAAAGAAGTATGCAAGGACAGGAAGAAGTGGCGGCTAATCTGCAATGTTGATTTCTAATGTTGGTGTATAATTCATTTGCTACATTTTTTGCATAGGAAATTTTTGACTTTTTTTGTATAGATTTCTTTGTAAGGTTTTGTTCTTTTTTATATTTAAATGTAATTTATTATTCATATTCCTTGACTTATAGGTTGGTATGAGGCTGACCACCCATACTGTAAAAAATGGTTCACTTTGCCAATGTCACCCCTGTTTCAGGGAAGGTCGGCAAAAGTTGTGGGGCTTATGTTCATTTTGGTTTGGATTTTATTTGTAAGTACACATTCAGCATTTGTAAGCGCGAACTACACTTGTTGGTTTGTGGGCATACATCTGAGAGCTTTAAATGAATATATCCTTGCAACTTAGATTATAGATTATAGATAAGTACTTTTTGGATATTAGATGATCAGTTATGGGAGAAATTATACTACTCTCGACATTTTGTTGGTGACATAGCCAATGCCTCCAGGAGCCACTTTCTTTGCACAATTTACCATGAATCGTCGTGTAGAAAGTGTGCCTCCTGAAAATTTTATCTACATCACCAACGGATTGTCAAGAGTAATGTAAATTCTCCCATAACTGTTCGTCTCATATGCAAAAAGTGTGAACAATCTTGAATGTTACTTATTTAGAAAGTTACTATTATAAGTTGCAAAGATATGTAACATTAAGGATTCACATTATATGCATTTTCACAAGCAGACACATATAAGTTTACGCTTAAACATGCCGCATGTGGACTTACCATATAAAAACCCAAATCTCAAATTAACATACACGCTGCAACTCTTACCAACCTTCCCTGAAACGGGGGTGGCATTGGCAAAGTGAACCATTTTTTGCAGTATGGGTTGTCATCTCTTTCAAAAATCAAACAATAAATAATGGTGTTAGAATATAAGAATGACAGGTGAAGGAAGACAGTTGCAGATCACAGCAATGCTCACCATCCTTCACCGTGGGTCCCCTGTACTGCAGCGGCAGGATCCTGCACAAGTCCTTGTCGTACACGTGCACTATGTCTGCCTTGGTGACGTCTCTGGGAGGGAAGAACGACCCTTCCGATGCTCTGGAAACAGAAACCAACAACATTATAACAACATAGTAGATTGGATTTCGATGGACACTGGAGAGTTTCTTTCTGTAATATGTTGCCGTGGTCTATTGGAGCTGGAGCATCTAAACGCTCGCTCTTTTGTGTTTCAAATAATTGTTTGTACAATAAATGATATATTCTTGGCAAAGAAACTGATTTATTTTTTATTAATAGTCTCGTCGATAGCTCAGATGGTAGAGTGCTTGCATTCCATGCTGAGAGTTCGGGTCCGAATCCCATTCAGGGTGTCAGAAATGATTTCTCGTTACAGCGTTTATTTCAAAACTCAAAAAGAAAATATCGGCAAGGTTTACTCAGCCTCTACAAGAAATGAGTACCAGCCCCCTCGGCAGCTGGGAACGCCCCAGTTCAACTGAAGTGGTTGGCTTAAGGCAAATGTTCCACTTGACTTGACACATGCGAAACCCTTCGGGGATAGTACGGCAAGAAGTTGCACTATATTTGTAGCTTAGTTGCGTTAATATGAAAAGATGAAAATGGGAAATCTTTTTTTTATTAGAAATCTCCTTGACTTATAGGTTGGTATGAGGCTGACCACCCATACTGTAAAAAATGGTTCACTTTGCCAATGTCACCCCTGTTTCAGGGAAGGTCGGCAAGAGTTGCAGGGCTTATGTTCATTTGAGATTGGGTTTTTATATTATAGGCCCACATGCCGCATGTGTTAGCGCGAAATTATGCGTGTCTGCTTGTGGGAATGCATTTAATATGAATCTCAAATGATACATATCTTTGCAACTTAGGTTTAGATCCTATATGGGAGTTGGAAATATTCTACGACATAACTCAAGAAAGATAGATATGAATTGTTTACCTGATATCTGTGCACGGTTTGTCCCTCCAGTGCGGCAGATGGTCCAGCCCATTTAGTCTGTCCAGATATCCAAAGTTGTCCATCCCCGAGTGGCCCGTGTAGATGGTGGAGACCTCGTTCAGGGTGCCGTTTCTCTGGGAAGGGAAATAAAAAGATGTAGAAGAACATTTGTGAAATAGTTAAGCAATCCACACTCTCATCCTGTCAGGTCTTTACTTTTTCGCAAATTCAAGACCCAAACTCAGGCCCGCGGCACAGAGTCAGGATGAGATGGGAGTGACAAGACTTACAACCTGTCTCTGGTTGGTTAAGGATCCTTTCGTCATTACAATGTTCCCAATTCCTCCCAACTCATCCTTCCTTCCAATATGTAAAGTTCTACTGATTACATTGCATGCCTAGAGGTGTCCTAACTCTTGGACCTTGGCAACCAAATGTGGTATGATCCCAAGATGGCCGCCTTTGACAGTCTTTCCAGATAGCTATTTATTTGGAATCTATCAAGTCCCAGATCCTTAAGAAAAGTATATACCGATTTGGCTGGCAGTCCTCTCGCTCCCACCTCCACTGCATACTTGTCTTGTCTTGTATCCTGCCGCCTTTCCTCTAGGGGTGGCCAGTACCTCCACACAAGTGCCTCCACTTGACTCTGTCCTTGCATACTTCTTTCATCTCATCTAATTTCATCACTCTTTTCATGCATGCTCTTCTCTTGTTTCCACTCTGTAAATTCCATTCATTCGCAATCTCATTTATCTGATCAATCCATTGTTTCCTAGGTCTTCCCCTTCCACGCTTACCTGTTACATTCCCTTTATACACTCTTTTTGTCAGTCGGTCTTCATTCATCCTTTCAATATGTCCAAACCATCGCATCACACTTCTTTGAACTTTCACTTTCACGCTTTCTTTTACTCCGCATTCATTTAGAACCCATTCGTTTCTCACTCTATCTTTCAGTGTTTTTCCTGTCATACTTCTCAGATGGGCCATTTCTACGGTGCATACCTTATTTACTTCTCTTTCATTCAACGTCCATGACTCGCTTCCATACATCAGGGTCGGCAACAAAATACAATTGTGTACCGCCATTTTCATTTTCTTTGGTATCCTTTTATTCTTCGCTATTCTACCAAACGCTCCTATCACGCATCTTCCTTTGCTGGCACGCTTCTCTAATTCTTTCGTCATCTTACCATTCGCCTCAAACTTACTTCCTAAATAGTCAAACTCATTCACTACTTCAACTTTTATTCCATTCAAATTAATTGTAAGTTCCTCACATACTTCATTCCTGTCAAAAACTAATACTTTTGTCTTATTCGCATTTACTTTCAAGCTATTCTTACAAAATGCATCATTTAGTTTGGTTAACATCGTTTGGAGTTCCTCCGCCGAGTCAGCTAAAACTATAGCATCATCAGCATAAAGAAGTACTCCAACTCTTGTTTCACCTACTTTCACTCCGCTCTCTGATATTCCAGCTTCTTTTATGCAACTGTCCATGATTATATTAAACAACCATGGACTCATCACGCAGCCTTGCCTCACTCCCTTATATACATCAAACCAGTCACTATATCTCCCATCCACTCTTACACATGCCGAACTATTTTCATAGATGGCACGTATCACATTCAGAAGATTATCATTCACACCGTACTTCCTGAGAACATTCCACAGCATACATCTGTCCACCGAGTCAAAGGCCCTCTCGAGATCTACGAATGCTGCGTAGACCACCCTCCCCACAGCCAGATGTTTTTCAACAATCTGTCTGAGAGTAAAGATTTGGTCCACACAACCTCGTCCTGGCATAAAGCCAGATTGAATATCAGAGACCCTGTGATCGGTGGCCTACAATATTGTGATAATCGATTTTTTGTTATTTCATCCACTAGTCCTTCAGGAGACTTAACAATAGACTGCGTAGGCAAGAAATTGTGACTTCACATGGCCAGGTTGTCAGAGAAAAGGAAAACAAATATTATACACGACCTTCGGTTAACACTGGAGAGTTGCTTTTGGAAACTGCATTTTGAGAATATAAAAAGGGAAGTTAAATATTTTTTTGTTGGTTATTGTGCCTTGACTAATAGGTTGGTATGAGGCTGACCACCCATACTGTAAACATTGGTTCACTTTGCCAATGTCACTCCTGTTTCAGGGAAGGTCTGCAAGAGTTGCAGGGCTCATGCTCCTTTAAGATTGGGTTTTTATGTTGTAAGTCCACGTTCGGCATGTTTAAGCGCGAACTTGTACGTGTCTGCTTATGGGAATAGATTTAATATGAATCTTAAATGCAATGTACATCTTTGCAACCTAGATTATAGATTGGTTAGTCAGAACCATAGTCACATAGAGGCATGATGTGTGATCGCCAAGAAAAAAAACTGTTTTGAAATTTGTGTCGAGTCCATTGGTTCCAGACTGTGGTTTGCATCCAGTAAAGGTCTATAGGAGTTTTAGAATGAGGTCTTTGTTTTTATCCATTTACATATTCAAATGTTTTATACAAGAATTTAAAATATCAACAATAAACAAAAAATCCATGTCCTTGGTTGGGTAGGTATTTACAAATAATAACTCTATTAACTTAAAAAACAACTTTGTTTAATTAACTAAACCAATATTTACTCTTTTGTGGTGATTTTTCCAAAAATTACCTATTTTAAAACCACTTAGTTTTTTTAATTTAGTTGTGCAGGAGAGTTATCTTCCAGCATAACACTGTAAAAAATGGTTTACTTTGCCAATGTCACCCCTGTTTCAGGGAAGGTGCAGGGTTTATGTTCATATGAGGTCTGGGTTTTAATTTGTAACATGTAACATTTGTATCAAGTTACATTTGTACCTAAGCGTGAACTTACAAGTGTCTGTATCACTTGACATGGTTGCTACGATAGCACTGACAGAAATTGAGTTATTGGTTGCTAAGGACCCTAGTCTACATGACCTGTGGCTTTATTCTGCCAAGAAAAGAAATACAATATTTGGAACCTTGAGTTTTGTGTGTATATTTTAATTTGAATCTTCTAGAAGTCCATTAGTGAGAGGTTTTTTCTTCAATTTTTAAAATAAACATTTGATAAAAAATACCTGATTTGTTTGAACAAAAGATTTTTAATTTTTTCCTTAAAACTGCAAACACGAAAAAAATTGTATTTCTCAGAACAAAATTAAGTAAATATGAGTAATGAATCTCTGCTTACACAACATTTGCTTAACAAGGATTTTTTAGTATTTAAGAAAAATTATCATTAAAAATGGTAAAAAATACTTATTCAATATAATAAAATGTTAAAAAAATATATGTAATCACTGTTATTGAACAAATCTTAAGAATACTAGGATCGTTAAAGTGCTTCTGCCGCTTCCTATAACCACATGGTCTTATTTGCGATCTATTCAACAATTTTGACTGGTCCGTAGTCTAGTGGTTAACACTTCTGACTCGTTAATGGAAGGTTGTGGGCTCGACTCCCGGCGGAGAAAAAAAAAAAACACCATTTATATTTTCAAATGCGCTCTTCGCTGGCTAAAAAATTCATATACCTTTACCAAAGACCGGTCACTAAAGGTCCATCTAGCCCCACAGCAACTGGGTCTTGCTTGAGAATTGGCGCTTTCTACAGCGACGACCAAGCTTGCAGAGGACCCTTGAGGTGTGATTCACACAAAAATAGCGCTCACCAAATAAATCATCCTAATATTATTATTTTTTAATGGCAGCATGGTTGGATACGCAACGCAAAAAACGCAACTAAGCTACACATATAGTGTAACTTCTTGCCGCGTTATCCCCGAAGGGGTCGCATGGGGCGAGTTGAACCTATTTCTATATATGATATATGATAGATAGATAAGACAAAATTTGTATAGTGCCTTTTATGACAGTGTGCCAATACAAAGGCGCTTGTCCGTATGATTGGACGAAGAGGTGAGTCTTGAGACATCTTTTAAATGGTCTCTCCATATCCAGTTCCCTCAGTGAGGCGGGAATAGCGTTCCAGCATGTGAACAGCTGATAAATTTTGATACAACTGCTATAGCGATCATCGAGAACACACAAATAATAAATGAGAAGCCCCATCTTCTTCATGTATCTCACGGTCCTGAAATAGAACACATCTTCGAGAAGAACGTGGTAGAAGAAAGAAGTTTATATTTCTGGATCAGCTGTTTCTTACTATTTACCGACGCCTGTTGAGTCTGCAATCCTGGCCACGGCACCAAATGTAATAAAAAAGCATCACACCAGCTTACCGCAATGAGAAGCCCCATCTTTTTCATGGGCCGCATGGTCCTGGGATAGAACTTGTGCGCCAGGCTGACGAAGGGGTCGTCGTAGCCGAAGACCAGCTCGTCTGCCGTGACGCTCACGAAGGGGTTGACCTTGTAGAAGTACAAGCCCACGGTCAGGCTGGTCTTTAATAAAGATGGCAGGTAGTTGCTCTTCGAGGTCAGCGTCTGCAATCACAAATCAACACCAATCAAAACTAGCAGGATAATGTTTACAAAATCTGGATCTGCCATGGAACAAAATAGGTACACAATAAAAAAAACAGACCCCTTAGTGGGTAAACGTCAAAAAAATAACGCATTATCGTGTTTTATATAGGACAATTCGCTTAACGAGTGCTTAACATAGTGAGCGAGATTCTGGAACGAATTATGCACGCTATTAGAGGTTCCACTGTATACAATTTGAATAAAAATAACGTAAATTTTAGTGCATGTACCCACTTTGAGGGTTAAATTGCCGCATCCGGCTCGCAAGCTGCATTTTTCAACCACTGAGATAAACCAACACAAAATTTAATCAATCAATTTAAAAGATGGCACATCTTTAACTATTAATTCGAGTTTGCATATTGTGACACAAACAAAACAAGATTGCGATCTGTGGCACAAAAAAACCTATTCAATCAATGACTCATCGTCATATTTTATGCGACATAAGTACCTACTTAGAACAAAAAATATATTTTGATACATGAGTTTATTTAGAGTCAGTTCTGGACTTGACTGATGAGGAAAAAGCAAACCATTAAAAATGAAGAAAACGATGACCGGACCGTAGTTCAGTGGTAACACTTCGGACTCTGAATGGAAGGTTGTGGGTTCGAATCCCAGCGGAGAACAAAAAACATACCATTTATATTTTCAAATTTGCTCTTCGCCGGGTTGAAAAATTTATAAACCTTTACCAATGACCGGCCGCCAAACGTCCATTCAGCCTTACAGCAACTGGATCTTACTTGAGAATTGGCGCTTCGTAGCGACGACGACCAAGCTCGTAAAAAGGTCGATAGCTCAATTGGTAAAATGCTTGCATTCCATGCCGAGAGCAAGGGTTCGATCTCAAGGTTTACTCAGCCTTCACAATAAATGAGAACCAGCCACCCCAGGAGCTGAGAAACCCCTACTTCAATTGAAAGTGGTTGGTGTGAAGACGGCCCCCTTAACCGTAAAAATAAATAGGTCCCGAATCGCCACATGCGACCCCTTCGGGGATAACGCAGGCAAGAAGTTACACTTTATGTGTAGCTTAATTGCGTTGCGTTGCGATGGATCAGACAACAGCTGTGCTTACCTCAAAATATTTACAACTATCTTCAAACTCAGCCGTTGTACGAAAAATGTATGGAAACTAAAATAGCAACTTCTGTCGGCGTTTGAGTTTTCAAATACATTTTAATTAAGCTCTGTGATTCAGTTTGAACGTAAAGTCATGGTTACCTTACAAGTTCAATCAGAAATAGAAAAAAAGCCTCGCGATGTGTTGTTTTCGTTGATTACCAAAAAAAAACCCTGGTTTTCCCACTGCGAGGTGTCCGGCCAGTATATTTGTGAAGCCCATTATAAGGGTACTCACAAAAAGTTCATACGTCATATAATGATGAACTACTTTTTCATATAAAAGTAACATTAAAAAAATACACGAGAAAAAAATTGAGAATTGCCAGTTATATATGTATATAATGTTATGGTTGACGATGCTTCAAATTAATATAAATTGCTGTAATTTATTTCAGATTAGGTTCACACACAGAGTCACTTTGCTTCTGAAGTTACAGAGAGTTTTGGCCCCTATTTTCAAGTAAGAATAAGGAATGATTGAGAAATGGTAAGTGCGAGGCTTTGCTAGAACATCCGACCAAACACTCGAGTAATCTCGAACAATACAAATACAAATTGTATGAGAACCTAATTTCTATTTATTTCTGGAGAGACTTCACGTAATGTATTTTCTGTGTTGTTTTGTCATTGTGACTTTATGTCATGTAAGAAGCGCCCTTGCATGTAGCTAGCGCCCTTGGGGTGGCTAGTGCCACTAAACGGCGCTGTATAAAAATTGGCCAATTATTATTATTATTTGTACATTGAAGCATTCACGGCCGGTTTTTGTTGACATAACAATCACTTTTTTCGGGCTATGTTGCCGTGGTCTGGTTGATTTATTCCGGACAGTTTCGCCCATTGCTCCGATGGGCATTATCAGCGGTTGGCTGTCGCTGTGATCTTCTTACAGGATCTGGTGTTCTGGAAGCAACGCTAGCCTTTGAATTAGTATTGTTGTTGTTTTCGTGAGAAATTGCTGCGCAAGGACTCAGATGTACTCGCAATCTGATTGACCCGGGATGACGTCAGCGAGTCACAAAGAATTCTATTGGTCCGTAAAATTATTAATATTATTTAATGTCTTTTCCCTATACTGTTCTATCCTGTACCCATAATGAATATCCACTTAAGTATGTTTTTCTTCTTGTGTTTGTAGAGTAACACATCTTCTTTGTATATTTTTGATTACCAATGATGAGATATTTTTTTCCGAGAGTTGTTAAAACTGCAAGAACATGGACTGCGGTAATATTCTACTTGCCTACTTCGATAAGTCATTAGACACAGAAACGAATAAAGAAACTGTTACAGAGATATCAAGTCATCTGCTACTATCAGATGCGGGTTCAATTTCATACAGATTGAGGTCTTATCCGCATTGATAAAACAAGAACAGTCTATGAAAACTCCGTCACACATTGTGAAGAGAAACATTGATCACATTCTATTGAAAACCATTGAGTTAGATGAGAGACCATGTCTTCAGAATGAGCCATGGTGTATAAGCTAGAGCAGCCACATGCAGTACCTGCTGGACTGCTCAGAACATCTGAAATGAATGATCATTGTATCCACATATGTAAAGTCTGTGAAGTGTAAAGTATGGTTTTATGAAGTTTTTAACATTTCATAGCACCCATTAATTCTTAACTCTTTCTCCCGCTCTATCCAGGTTATAGAAATTTTGAAAGGGAAGTCCAAATAGTCGGTGTTATGGCCGTGGGATCGCTTCACTTATTTGACTAGCGTATTTGGAACAGAATAACGTTGGTTCGAATCACATCTGACCCATTTGACCATAACTTCGACCCTGGTTCAACAGATGTCATTGCATACACACAAGCTTCTGCGTTCGCATGAAGACAACTGACCAGGCAAAATAGGTTGGTAAATTGTATTCCTCTTCACAAATGTATTTAAAAATAATAATAATGTATGTAGTTGATACTTTAGAGTGGTTCACACACGTCAACGACAAAAACCTCATTTTTTAGTATCCACTGTAAACACACACCATTATTTATTTGAAATTGAATATTCAAGAATTGTTTAAACATTTTTCTTCGGTCAAAAAATAAATAAATGACAAACGATTGTTTAAACATGTGCAGACGTGTTGTAGAAATTAAACAAAACACTTTTTGTGATAAGTGCTTGGTGGAGTCCAAAGTTTGGCCCAAGACAAACAGTGACCGCATGCAGAGATTATGTTTAAACAAAAAAATGTGTTTTGTCAGCAAAACAGGAAAACGTAGGTTTTTAACTGATGGAAAATTTACCATTATTGTTGAGAATCTAATTGTTGTTGATTTGAGCCAAAATCCAAGAAAATGTACTTGGGGAGTTCTGTATGGTTTAAGAAGACATTTAAATTTCTTTTCCTTGTACCTACCAGTGGCGAAGGGCGCCATACAACTCGATTCCCATCGGTTTCCCTTTTAAAATGAGGCAAAAATGATAATAAAGTAGGCTGCATGGTTGGTTTAAATGGGGGAATAATACGTATTATTTCTTTTTTTTAAGAAATCCTGTGCGGGAGACTCCCTAGATTCTAAAGACTCTAGGGGTCTATGACACTTGTTGTAGTGCCGCAGAGGTGTACGAGCTTGGTCGTCGCTACAAAGCGCCAATACTCAAGCAAGACCCAGTTGCTGTAAGGCTGGATGGACCTTTGGTGACCGGTCATTGGTAAAGGTTCATGAATTTTTTAACCCAGCGAAGAGCACATTCGAAATATAAATGGTATATTTTTGTGCTCCGCCGGGATCCGAATCCACAACCTTCCATTTACCAGTCCGAAGTGTTGCCACTACGGACTACGGACCGGTCTTTGGTTTTATATGTATTTTTTTAAATTGTGTTTATATTTTTTAACTACTTTGTTGCCTCATTTTAAAAAGGAAGCCGATGGGAATCGAGTTGTATAGCACCCTGCGCCACTGCAACATAGAATACTTATGCTTTTCCTTATTCTTATTTTATGATTTCCTTTATTTACTTGAATATTATTTATTGTGTGTATCCCTTAACTTATAGGTTGGTATGAGGCTGACCGCACATGCTGTAAAAAATGTTCACTTTGCTAATGTTAAAAATGATAATAAAGTAGACTGCATGGTTTAAATGGGAAAAAAAAACGTATTGTTTCTTTGGTTTTAAATGTATTTTTTTACTTTGTTGCCTCATTTTTAAAGGTAAGCCGATGGGAATCGAGTTGTATGGCACCCTTCGCCACTGGCATTTAATATGAACTTTGAATGTTAACATGTCTTTGCAGCTCAGATAATAGATTATAGCGTCGTTCATTTTAATTACGTGACTTTAGAAGACCATGGAGGAGGACATTTACCAGCAGAGGGATGTTGGGCACCACCAGCTTCTCCGCCTTGTTCACGGACAGCTCCGGCACGAACTCCAGGATCTTCTTGTGCTGGAAGGTCACCGTGTTGTTCTCGTGGAACTTGATGTTCACCTTCTGCATGTCTTCCCTGGAGAACAAACAAACAAAAAACTTGTAACGAAAGGATTAAATCGGTATGTAGGGAAAATGAAGAGCATAAGGATTTTTATTTATTTTATTTTTTAAATAGATTTGTGAAGAGGCATGCAATTCACCAACCTATTCTGCCTGGCCAGAAACAGGTAGTAATATCATCAATTAATAATTCATTATTGTTTATTATTGCCAATGTCACCCCTGTTTCAGGGAAGGTCAGCAAGAGTTGTAGGGCTTATGTTCATTTGAGATTAGATTTTTTATATTGGATGTCCACATGCGGCATGTGTGAGCGCGAAATTATGCGTGTCTGCTTGTGAGAATGCATTTAATATGAATCTCAAATGATACATATCTTTGCAACTTAGATTTAGATTAAGAATAGAAAAAACAAAAGATGATCGACAAGGAGAACAGAATAGGAGTTAGCCTCATCAGTTTAAAAACATAAAATACCGGAACGATGACACTATTTTTTTTTTTTTTTGCATTTCAATAAATCAATATAATAGCACAATAACGTTCCTCCAGTGCTTGTTTGCCTTATCTACTATTTGATTTTAATATGACCTTTATGTCGTCATGTCTTAAGAATCACATTCTGCACAATCTGAGCTATGGAAAAAAAAAACGTAAAACACGATAATGTGAGAGTTGTTTTAAATATTTTTATAATCAATTTCCAGCATTCATAAGACACATTGGTCCAGTAAACTTACAAACATTGCTCACGTGAAATTACCTCTGTTGGAAATAAGACAAATAAGCACTAAAGTGACGACATGTCGATAAAATCTTGTTTTTATTTGATAGATATTTTTCAAGTCTTACACCGTCATTTTATCATTCTGTTTTATTGTTCTTTAACAGCGAACATGAATCTTTTTTGCAAGTTTTCGCAAATTAATTAAAAATCAATAGACCACACGCGGTTTTATTGTATTTTGTGCGTATTTTAAATAAATCGAAGGTCATTAATAAACTGAGAAAGAATTCGAAAAATATTGATAAATTGCCGAGGGATCAAAATCATTCATACTATTTGAACTTCCTATTTCAATATTCTTCCTATTCATTTTTATTGTATTTACAAAATAAATTTCATCGACTTTCAAATTTTATGTTTTTATTTATTGATAACGTTACGAATGAATGTGTTTTGTTTGTCTGTGTCAGTCTGTGAAGCCTCTAGATGTACTTGTAAGATTGTAGTTGTATTTGTTCGATATTGTGTGAGTGTTTACTCGAATATTCTGCGCCAGTTCCCAGTGATTCGAGAACAATCTTTATGCCTGTCTGTAAAAAGAGCCGAAAGTGTCTGTAGCGTGAGACAAGTATCCCAGCCATCGAGCTATACAGTTCAAAAGCAACTCTGTAAACCAAACAAATGTTAACGGTGTCTTAAAATAAACAAGCCGAAGTTTTTATTAAAGTGAACACGTAAATCTTAACAGTACTTTTTAATATGATAGAAACTTTAAGTTTTCTCACTTTTAAAAAAAAATGTACTTAGCTACACATGTAGTGTTATTTCTTACCGCGTTTTCCCCGAAGAGGTCGCATGTGGTGAATTTTTTTTACGGGTAAGGCCTTACGCTAATAGTCACGTTATTTTAGATTAAAAATTTCTGTTGTGATACGATTTTTCTTGGGTAGGTTTATCTCTTTTTAATATCATTTTTAGTGAAATAAAGTCGTATTTTCTTAAATCGCTTTGAACTTGGCAAGCAGCCTGCAAGAAACAAGTTTCGGGTATTCCCCCAGCTGTTTCATGATAGAACGACACAATGATATAACGACACATGACACAACAACACATTACAGAACGACGCATGACAGAACGACACATGCCAAAACAACACATGCCAGTATACCATCATCTTCTAAAGGCAGCGCCTTGTTGTGTCAGCCATTTGTCTCTGTCTGTTGCCATCCTCTTGAGATGCGAATAGGAGGAGACATCCATGAGCCGCTTCACATCCTTAAAGTATGAAGTTCTTGGGCGACCTTTTGTTCGTCATCCCAATATTTTACCTTGGAAGATGTTGTTAAGAAAGGTGCTATGTCTAATTGAGTGCCCTATTATCTTGACTTTCCTCTTCAAAATGTGACTTATAAGCTCTCTTCTCTCTTTAACGTCCAGCAAAACCTCCCCGTTGGAATTTTCGACCTATGATGTCTTTGTCATTTTTCTCCAAATCCACATCTCCAATGCCTCCAGGTGGTCATTTTCATATATCTGGATGGTCCAGGTTTCGCATCTATATAACAAAATCCTCCAAACAAAAGCTTTCATGAATCTCTTTTTGAACAGTATATCACATGACTGTAACTGTAACTCTGACGTCACTCCGCTAGGGGTGGCCAGAGCCTCTGCAGAGCTGACTCCACTTTCTCCTATCCTTACATACCTCTTTCAATTCATTCATATCAATCACCTTTTTTATGCATTTTCTTATTTTACGCTCACTTTGTATATCCCATTCTTTCACAATCTCCTCAATCTGATCACTCCATACTTTTCTCGGTCGTCCCTTTCCTCCTTTTCCTTTCACACTTATTTTGTAAATATACTTAATCAATATATCATACATCATCACAATACATCACTGTGACGTTTTGGTGTCTCACTGTCAGTCCTGTACATACTTGTTAAATAAATTAATAAATAAATTACAATACATCACAGGAAAATACATCACAAAGACAAAACATCACGAGCCAAAACTGTTTCATGTGTCGTTTTAGGTATGCTCGGTTTTAGGGATATGATGCTGTGTCATGTGTCGTTCTGCCATGTGTCGTTATGTCTAAAATCTAAATCTGTCGTTATGTCATGTCTCGCTATGTCATGTGTCGTTCTGAAATGTGTCGTTTTGTCAGTGTGCCGTTGTAACCGGTTACCTCCCCCAGCAACAAGATATGAATGAAGTTGTTCATTATATACCACGTTTAACGCATTCTTATATACCTGTAAATTAGCACATATGCAAACTTATGCACATTTCCGTGACCGGCTTGTGCTTCGTGACATCTGAGTGATGTTGGTAAACGTAAAGCGACATTTCAAAATCAGTTGCATATATCATCACATCACTACTTCTTTTACTACGTTTTTCACCACTTTCTACACAAAACATTTGTTTAAAAAATGGGATAATAATCGACTTTTGAAAAAAAAAAAAACAGTGAAGAGGAATACTATTCACCCATCTATTCTGCCTGGCCAGAAATAGGTTTTAATATCATCAATCTGTTGAACCAGGATCAAAAGTATGGTCAAATGACCTAGGTGGGGATCAAACCCACGTTATTCTATTCCAAATACATTAGAAAGATCAGCGGCTGATTTTTTATTTTTGTAAAATCTCCGATGGGGGACCAGATACAAATCTGTAAAATAGTAAAAGTAAAATCTCAAACTACCAATTTTTGGTGCATAATACAATGGTACATTACTATTAGGGGATGACATTTCAGATTTTTATCTTGTCCCCCACCAGAGAAATGGAAAATTTGAGAATTTCCAAATTTTAAAATTTTTTTTTGAAAAGGGGGGATGAGTCCGAGATTTAAAAAAATGTTTACAAACTTAACTAGTATCTAGTTATTGATAAAAAAAGTTTTGATGTGTGGCCTCTTTCCATTCGTCCAAAATCTTTCCTTGAAAATGGGATTTTTTACCAAAATGAGCTAAGAATGTAGGCTGAAATTTCATCCCTTAAAATTAAATAAAGGTGAAAATGTTTTACCGCAATCTTACAGTTTATATTCTTATAAACAAATTGCTTTTAGTTTCATATTGATAAAATAAAAAGGGCTTGAGATATTTAAGCTTCCGCAAACCCTTTAAAGTGCGAAAACGTCTCCGCCTTGTGAAACAAATATGGCCGCCACACAAAAACTAAAAGCAGTAAAACTAAAATAATTATGGTTTTGAACTGCCAACATGTTGGGGTAATAGCAAGAAAAAAATCATCAAGCAACCAGTGCTGGATCACTTCATTTGGACTAACCCTTTATTGAATTAAAAATTAAGTTACAGAATTGTTTGAATTTGAGATGAAAAACAGGTTTGTTGTGTGTCTACACGTTGACATAAATGGTATGTTTTATTTTGGGTAACCAAATACTAGGAGATATTTCAACGCACGGATACAACGACAACCCGACTTTATTACTAAAGATTTATGAAATGATTCAGCGGAAACTTAGTACCTACTCGTAGAATTCCATTTTAAAGCACTAGTTTCCCTGTTACTGAGCTTTAATAAATGAATCAACGAATGGATCAATCTATGAAGATTGTTTTTTTTTTAAGAAATTCTGTGCGGGAGACTCCCTAGGTTTTAAAGACTCTAGCGGGATGAAAGAAGTATGTAAGGACAGAAAGAAATGGCGGTTGATCTGTAATGTTGGCGGCTAGGGTTTATTAAAATGAAATTTGTTTTATGTTTTTAAGTTTTTGATGTCCATGTATATTATTATTTATTGATTTAAAAAATGTAATTTGTCGTGTATGTTCCTTGACTTATAGGTTGGTATGCGGCTGGCCACCCATGCTGTAAAAATGGTTCACTTTGCTAATGTCACCCCTGCCGGGAAGGACGGCAAGAGTTGCAGGGTGTTGCAATGATGTTCATTTGAGATTGGTTTTTATGTTGTAGGCTCACATGAGGCACGTGCAAGCGCGAACTTGTACGTGTCTTGGTTGTGGGAATACATGTAATGTGAATCTCCAATGTAACATATCTTTGCAACTTAGATTAGATTAGATTAGATTAGATTAGCGGGGCTATTCTTAGACATTTTAGTCCTCCGTTGAGCCCACGCTTTGACAAACTAATGATGTATTTGTATGAAGACCTTTCAATCCAAGATGGCCGCAAGTGAACAGCTGATTAGTCTTCATACTGGTTAGAATGGCCGTGGTGATGAGACTTTCAGGCCAGGCATCATTAGCTTGTCAAAACATGAGCTCAACTGACGACTAAAAATAGCCCCGTAGGGATCTATGACACTTGTTGTAGTGCCGCAGAGGTGTAAGAGCTTGGTCCTCGCTACAAAGCGCCAATACTCAATCAAGACCCAGTTGACCCAGGATGGACCTTTGACCAGTCTGTGGTAAAGGTTTCATGAATTTTTCAACCCAGCGAAGAGCATATTTGAAATTATAAATGGTATTTTTTTGTGCTCCACCGGGATTCAATCCCATTACCTTCCATTTACGAGTCAGAAGTGTTGCCACTGGACTACGAACCGGTCCATCTAATCTAATCTAATCTAAGCTGCAAGGATATATATCATTTAAGATTTATATCCAATGCATTCCCACAAGCAGACATGTATAGTTTTGCGCTAACACATGCCATGCCGCATGTGGACCATCATCGTCAGTATTTTGAGGTAATGAATTCCTTGACTTATAGATTGGTATAAAGTTGACCACTCATGCTATAAAATGTTGCAGGTTGCCAATGTCATGCCTATTTCAGGGAAGGTCGGCCAAATTGAAGGGTTTATGTTCATTTGAAGGGATTCAAACCCAAAACCTTCCATTTTTAAGAGTCAGAAGTGTTGCCATTGGACTACGGACCGGATTTAAAAGTAGGGATTATTATATGAACGTGTCGATTTCGATAGATGTCCTGTCGCACATGCATGTTGTCGCCTGCCACGTTTGTTCCGAGAATCCACCGCAATTATCGCTTTTATTCAGAAACGTGCAAAGACAATTACACGCGGCAGATAATGGGCTGCACACAATGCGGTGTTTACCTGCAGTGGCCTGTGACCCGCTTTTAATCGTCGCTTCACACTTTGTCTTGTGCTCAGGCATTGCGATAATAAATGTGTGCAATTGTTTGCAGGTACGAAAGGTTAAGGATACGACAGCTATAAAAACACGTTTACAAACATTTGAATCCGTTCTTGGTAGGTTAAACTGTTCTTGGGTTAGTGGTTAACGCTTTAGACTTGATAGCACATGATAGCATCACTTAGGGCCTGTTGCGCCAACCTCCAATCAATATTTGACTGACGCATCATTTTTTTTAATTTTTGAAGCGGAATGTAATTCACCAACCTATTCTGCCTGGCCAGAAACAGGTATTAATATCAACAATTAATAATTCAGTATTGTTTATTTTAATGAACTATTAATTAATACTCGTAATTACCCAATAACATCTGTTGAACCAGGGTCAAAGTTATGGTCAAATGACCCAAGCGGGGATCGAACCAACGTTATTCTATTCCAAAGTCAGCCCACTTGGCTCCCTTGACTAATCTAATCTAATCTAAGCTGCAAAGATATATATCATTTAAGATTTTAATTAAATGCATTCCCACAAGCAGATATGTATAATTTCGCGCTAACACATGCCGCATGTGGACCTACAATATAAAAACCCAATCTCAAATGAACATAAGCCTTGCAACTCTTGCCGTCCTTCCCTGAAATAGGGGTGACATTGGCAAAGTGAACCAATTTTTTATATTATGGGTGGTCAGCCGCATAACAACCTATAAGTCAAGGAACATACATGACAAATTACATTTTTTAAATCAATAAATAACAATATATACAAACTAAATCATAAAACCAATTTCACTTTAACAAACCCTAGCCGCCAACATCACAGATCAACCGCCATTTCTTTCTATCCTTGCATACTTCTTTCATTTCCTCCAGAGTCATAACCTTCTTCATACAAGCTCTTCTTTTATTATGACTCTGGATATTCCATTCATTCGCAATTTCGGATATTTGGTCCATCCATACCTTTCTCGGTCTTCCTCTATTCTACCAACATATACTTTATTCGTCAGTCTTTCCTCATTCATTCTCTCCATATGCCCAAACCATCTTAACAAACTTCTTTTAATCTTCACTTTCACACTTTCTTTTGCACCACATTCTTTTCTTACAAAATCATTCCTCACCCTGTCACTCCGTTTTTTCCCAATCATACTTCTTAGAAAGTCCATTTCAACAGTATGGACTTGACTAATTTCACTTTCATTCACCGTCCAGGCCTCGCTTCCATACATCAAGGTGGGTAAAAGTATGCCACTGCGTACCGCCGAAGCGTACCGTAGAAGTTCAACTTAGTTATACGTCCTTAAACTGTTTCCAGTAAAACACACAATTTTAGCGTGGATTATTTTTTAAGATGCATAAGCAAACCACTGAAATTAATTTCAAACTCACAAATCAACAACCAAATCCATTCAATTTTTTTTTTGTATCAAATAAATAAGATTCTCTTTTTAACACCATAACACCGATTTTATTACTTAATTTTGGTAAGGACCTCGGTTAAATATTTCTCGAAAGTGGGTAATAATATGATGGCATTTGAACAGGCAGATATATACACATATGTGCTACTTATTGTCGCGTTATTCCCAAAGGGTTTGCATGTGTCGAGTGGAACCTATTTATTTTGACAGGTGAGAGGGCCGGCCTTATGACAACCACTTCAGTTGAAGTGGGGGTCTCCCAGCTTCCGAAGAGGCTGGTTCTCATTTCTTGTGAAGGCTGAGTAAACCTTGCCGGTATTTTATTATGGGGTTTGAAGAAGACACGGAAATGCAAGCACCCTACTAACTGAGCTATTCTAAAAATATGTGAAAATAAATGTTAATTCTATTTTGCTCCGCCGGGAATCGATCCCACAACTTTCCGCTTATGAGTCCATAGCGTTTACCACTAAACTGCGGATCAAATACCGAAAAAAACCATTTCTGATGTTATTCAATTGCACTGATATAAAAGTATGACCTTCAAAATGTATAAAAACCACTGAGTCGGAAACTTTGCTACAAAAAAGGTGTATTTACACGCAATTGGTTTTCACAATTAGCGCCACTAGGTACCTACATAGTGCAACAAATATCTGATAATGCTAAAAAATATTTTTATTTTGGCCTAGATACCAGCTGTTATTCTTGTTTATTATATAAATAACTGGTCCGTAGTCTAGCGGCTAGCGCTTCAGACTCGTAAATGGAAGGCTCTGGGTTCAAATCCCGGCAGATCACTATACGCTTACTGCTTATATTTTCAAATATGCTATTCAATGGGTTGCAAAATTTATTTGCCTTAAGTAAACCAAAGACCGGTCAATCCAGCCTTACAGCAACTGGGTCTTGTTTGATAATTGGCTGCGCTTTCTACAGCGACAACCAAGCTCGCAGAGGGCGGTTGAGGTGTGATTCACACAAAACAGCGCTCCTCAAATAAATCATTCTCATTTGTATTTACTTATTTACACATGCAGCATTTGTAGACGCCAAATTACTAACTCGAATCTGTTTTTTGTAGCATTTCTAGAGAATGGCGACCAGAAGGGACATGTGGCTGGTACTGGCTTAAGAAGATGATGATGAAGTATTTCGGTGTCATGGCCGAGGGAGTGAAGTAACTGATCTTTCTAGCGTATTTTTATTTCCCACCTTCGGATGGTTGGCCACTCGGTCAGGAGAGCACCTCCCTCTTGTTCAGGAATTGCGGCCTTAACTTCTTGTGTCAAGATGCTCAGAAACACTTTGCTATTGACATTAAATTCCTCGAGCCCTAAATTCTTGCACTTGGCTATTACTTTTCACGTTTTCTGAGCCACCCTTGCTTTGTGTGCCACTTGAGACAGTGTAGCATCACGGGAGGGCCTTCTGCCGCTTGCATCTCACTCTATTTCTGATGCATGTCCTGTGACACATCCCCGGATGGGATGGATATACAGGGCGTGGGTTTGTGGAGGGGGAACAAGTGATCTTTCTAGCGTATTTGGAATAGAATAACCCTGGTTCGATCCGCGCCCAGGTAATTTGATCCTGGTTAAACAGATGCCATTGGGTAATTGCTAATCAATAATTCATTTTTAAACAGAAATTAATAATTTATTGATGATAATAACACCTGATTCTGGCCAGGGAGAAAAGGTTTGTGAATTTAATTCTTCATCACAAATCTATTTAAAAAAAAATTACGACCGGTCCGTAGTCCAGTGGCAACAATTCTGACTCGTAATTGGTAGGTTGTGGGTTTGAATCCCGGCGGAGCACAAAAAATATGTAATTTATATTTTCAAATTTGCTCTTCGCTGGGTTGAAAACTTCATAAATCCTTTACCAAAGACCGGTCACTACAGGTCCATCCAGCCTTACAGTAACTGGGTCTTGCTTGAGTATTGGCACTTTGTAGCAACGACAAAGCTCGTTAACACCTCTGCGGCACTACAACAAGTGTCATGGACCCCTAGAGTCTCTGAAATCTAGGGAGTTCGGATTTGCTAAAAAAAAATGGCTAACATAAGAGGGCACTGCAAGAAGACGATGATGAAGAAGTCCTCACCTGTAGACGAAGGGCCCCACCTCCACCAGCTTGGGCTTGGCTCCGTAGTCCAGGAACTCTTGGGGATTGGTGATGTTGAAGATGTAGACCTTGGTGAGCCGCACCACGCCCGGCCTCTGCCAGTAGTGGAAGCTCAGCGAGCCGTTTTCCAGCCTCAAGTTCTGCAAGAAACCACAAACAAGTGTAATTATACAGTCGCTAAGCACAATGAGATGGTTCGAGCATCTTGAAAGAATGTATGATGAACGACTAACGAAGAAAGGGTACAGAGGAAAGCTTGGAAGGGGAAGACCGAGGAAGGAATGGATAGACCAAATAGATATTACGAAAGAATGGAACCTACAGAGTTCTGGCCAGGCAGAATAAGTTGGTGAATTGCATTTCACTTCAAAAACTATGTAAAAAAAAACCACACATACTGTAGGAAATGATTCACTTCGCCGATGTCACCCCTGTGTCAGGGAAGATCGGCAAAGTTGCAGGGTCTACGTTTATTTGAGTTTCCGATATTAATTTGTAATTACACATGCAGCATTTTATATTCTTCCGGGAATTGAACTAACAAAATTCCGATTACAAGTCTGACACGTTAACCATTAAACCAGGACCAGTCATAAAATATTAATATTTGGCCAGAGAGACAATATGGCACCAACACATCGCATTAGTGCTTGTTTGTCTTATGTCATAAGCAATGTTTTTAAGTGTACTTGACCAATGTGTCTCATGAAAACTGGAAATTGATTAATTTTTTTTAAAATAACTCTCAAATTATCATGTTTTATTTTTTTTTCTTAACTCAGATTGTGTAGAATGTGATTCTTAAGAAAATAAAATTGAAAGGTTATCTTTGAATCAAATTGTAGATAAGCCAAACAAGCAGTGGAGTAATAAGTGGAGTGGATAGGATGGAGAATTTTTCATGTCAAGACAAATTAGTCAAAGATTCATATTAAACGCATTCCCACAAGCAGACATGTATAATTTCGCGCTAACACATGCCGCATGTGGACCTACAATATCAAAACCCAATCTCAAATGAACATAAGCCCGGCAACTCTTGCCGACCTTCCCCGAAACAGGGGTGACATTGGCAAAGTGAACCATTTTTTACAGTGTGGTTGGTCAGCCTCATACCAACCTATAAGTCAAGGAATCATCTTTGTATCATCTTATCTAATCTAAGTTGCAAAGATACTACATTGGAGATTCACATTACATGCATTTTCGTACAAGTTCGCGCTTGCACGTGCCGCATGTGAACCTACAACATAAAAACCAAACCTCAAATGGACATACACCCTGCAACTCTTGCCGTCCTTCCCTGAGACAGGGGCGACATTGGCCAAGTGAACCATTTTTTACAGTATGGGCCTCATACCCACCTACATATAAGTCAAGGAATCATATTTGTATCAAATGGTAGATAAGCCAAACAAGCACTTGGGGGACTGTTATTTACACACAACTCGCTACACGGTCCTCAGTGTTAACATTTTTAAGTGTTTAGCATAAACGGATGATAAAATTGAATAAAAAAAACTTGTTTATAAGTCAACCAGTGCCAAGGAGATTTAGTTATGTAACCCGGACCTGGCAAGGAATGCGATTCTCATGCTCAAGACTCATCTCTAACCCAAGTTGCAAAGGTATGTTTCAAACACATCACTGCGAGCCCAGAGCGATGGTGGACGTCTTTAGCTGCGTTATACGATCCAAATTAGAGTACGCTGTCGAGGTTTGGACTCCCTACGAGCGGAAGTACATAGATATGATAGAACAGGGGTGCCCATACTTTTTCTTGAGGAGATCGACATAGCAAAAATTTATGAAAAGGAGATAAACATTTTAACTTTTTAGCCCACCAAATATAACTTATAATTTATAATGTATAAATATTTATTAAGAAAAGAATTAGCATAAGTAAAACTGCATTGAGTGCAAAATGTCAAATCTGCATTCAATTTTCAATCTCTAACATTACAAAAAGATATTCTCAGTTAAAGCTAGACGCAAGCAGGCTGTCAGGTGGTCATTTGTGAGACGAGTACAATATTTTGATTTTATTACTTTCATATGAGGAAATGCAGAACGCCAAGCAGGTATTACGTTCTTCATAGAACTTGATATATCTGTATGTCGCTTTTTTATTTTGCAAAAAACTACATTTTTAAGGTCGATCACTGATAATTTTAGCTATCCTCGGCGATTGACCTTAAAACCTTCCGCGATCGACCGTATGGGCACCTCTGTGATAGAACAAGTCCAGAAAAAGTTCTTGAGGTATGAGTTCTGGACTTGTTCATAAGGCTGCGTGGAAATTAACCACAATTCATGCATCATGAGGAGCTACTGCGGGAGACTGGATTTAAAAGCCTTGAAACGAGGCGCAACAGGTCCCTTATGGTGCTCTCTCATGAGGTCATCAACGGCTTAATGATAGTCGCACCCTGTTGGAGGGCTACAGGTTGTATGTGCCTGACGACTACATCCAAGGGCGAGGACATGATTTATTTCATGTACTGAATAGCCGTACTGATGTCGTGGCGCAGCATCTTGTTGCTCTTAAATAAGTCTAATATATGTTTTAGATATTTTTGAGTTTAATTTATTAAAATTTGAAAATCAAGCAATAGAGTTCCTCCCAACTTGTTGATGGCTGTGACACCCTCACTGTTACTAGGGTAACTTTGAAAAATGTTGACATTTAAGACTCACATTTAATGCAAGCCCACCAGCAGAATCGTGCATTCAAAGCAAGGATATACTAGGCGATAATGATCGTGTACTTACTTTTAATATTAAATAATCCACCCAAGGCACGGAGCTCAGGATGACTCCCAGGGCAAGGGCGAAGATCCCCAGCATGATGATGCAGAGGCGACCTGGAAGACAACAACACCAACAGTTAAAACACATGAGAGGCACAGCAATTACAACACATGAGGGGGACAACAATTACAATACATGGAGGGAACAACAATCAACCTTGACCTACTTTACCTCTATGGTATTGTTATGAATTTGTGATTGTACGTCTGTGTATGCTTACTTATGATTGTGTGTTTTAACTTACTTGTGTGTATCTCTTGATGTAAGTAATTTAGATGATTGTACTAGTGTTCGCTCAAAACTTCTAATTAAAAAGATTTTCGCATGGTCTGGCATATGACAGAGTAGCCCATATACCTCTTTAAATAAAGATGGCGATGCTTTGAAGGCAGACTTGTACCAGAGCCGTTGAGCGAGATAGTACGAAAGTTAACTTTGAACCAAATGTGGGCGAATCCTTGAATAGTGTAAAATAAATTAAATCAAAGTTTTATTAAGTTGAACTCAAGTAAATCGTATCAGTATAATGCTACATAACATGTTCATATGTATCCACGGTCAGGCTAGGATAGGCGACGTCTTTTCTGATGGAATATCCTCACTTATACCTCCTCCTCTCGTCACAATTCATAGAAAGGCTTATATTCAACCCTTTGCAGTCGATATCAAAACTATGAAAACTTGGTGTTTTCACGACTCATTCCTTTTCTAGCTTGCCCATTTGGAAAGAGTTAACTGCATGCGTCTTTCTATCCCATTTTTTTCCGTTCTCTTCAAAACCAATATCAATTGTCACTTTTTTTTAGCGTACACCTTTGATTTAAAAAATGTAATTTGTCATGTATGTTCCTTGACTTATAGGTTGTTATGCGGCTGACCGCCCATAATATAAAAATTGGTTCACTTTGCCAATGTCACCCCTGTTGCAGGGAAGGACGGCAAGAGTTGCAAGTTCATTTGAGATTGGGTTTTTATATTGTAGGTCCACATGCGGCATGTGTTAGCGCGAAATTATACATATCTGCTTGTGGGAATGCATTTAGTGTAAATCTTAAATGATATATATCTTTGCAGCTTAGATTAGATTAGATTAGACACCAACTGGGTCTTGTTTTAGAATTGGCGCTTTCTACAGCATCGAACAAGCACGAAGAGGGCTCTTGAGGTGTGATGCACACTAAAAAAGGCGCTCGCCAAATAATTCATCTTGTTATTATTACACTCATAAAATTCAACAACTCATCCCCTTAGCGCTTGTTTGTCTTATGTCCATCAGAGGTTATTTCACATGAGCAATGTTCGTATGTGCACTGAATCAATGTGTCTTATGAAAACTGGAAACTGATTTCAAAAATATACATAGTAACTCTCACATTACCGTGTTTTATGTTTTTTCTTAGCTCAGATTGTGTAGAGTGTGATTCTTAAGACAATGTCATTGAAGAGTTATCTTTGAATCAAATTATAGATAAGCCAAACAAGCACTGGGGGACGAGCCGTAACTTCAAGAGATGTCTCAAGACAGATCTGTTGAGTTGAATCTTTTGAGGCGCCCTTGGAGGGACAATGTCACAAATCGATGCCAATAAAAAAAATATCAAGTGATCATCAAGAAAGATTTGTAAGGCTTACACAAATAATACCCAGGCCCGGATTAAGACCACTGGGGCCCTGGTGCGAGGAAAGTAATGGGTAAAGTCCCCTCCCCCCCACCCTTCATCTTGACCTACCATAAAAAATATTATTTATTTATTTATTTTTGAAGATTTAATTTACACAATGTCGGTACTGATCAGTTTTTCTTGCTCTTAGCTTATCGACTTTACGACGGGGGCATGGTGGACACATACCAGCAAGCCCTACGAACTCATACGTTCGTAGCAGTAAGTGTTTATTGCTAACCAAAAGTAATATAAGTCATAATTTGTTACCCGAAGATGGAGGTTCTCCGAAAATGTTAGTAACGACTGAAACATAACAATTAAAGAGGATTTTTTTTTTTTTTTTTTAGAAATAAAATAATACCACCTTTAAATCTAATAACTAAATACTGAATCCAGCCTACCTTTTATTTTCTTTACAGGCTAGGGCGAGGGTTTTTCCAATAATTTAAATTAAAATTAGAATTTTGTATAAAATTCCGGTCGAGAGCTCAGTTGGTAGAGTGCTTGCATTGCGAGGGTGTCAGAAATGATTTCCCGTTTCGGTGTTTATTTCAAACCCCAAAATAAAAATACCGGCAAGGTTTACTCAGCTTTCACAAGAAATGAGTAACAGCCCTCTCGGGAGTTGGGAAACCCCCACTTCATCTGAAGTGGTTAGCGTAAGGCCGGCCCCCTTACCTGTAAAAATAAATAGGTTCAACTCGCCACATGCAACCCCCTCGGGGATAACGCGGCAAGAAGTTATACTATATGTGTAGCTTAGTTATTGTTTTTTTTTTTTTTTTTGCGTTGCGTTGCGTATCTATTTTTAGTGTTTATTTCTAAAATGTAATTTGTTGTGTATGTTCCTTGACTTGGTATGCGGCTGACCACCCATGCTGTAGAAAATGGTTCACTTTGCCATCGTCACCCCTGTTTCAGGGAAGGACGGCAAGAAATGCAGGGTGTATGTCCATTTGAGATTTGGGTTTTTATGTTGTAAGTTCACATGCGGCATGTGCAAGCACGAACTTGTGCGTGTCTGCTTGTTAGAATGCACATAATGTGAATCCCCAATGCTACATATCTTTGCAACTTAGATTAGATTAGATAAGATCACAGTATTCTTTTTAAAACTTATTTTAAGCCCCCTAGGACGTGGGGGCCCTGGTTGGACCGCAACTCTCGAACCGCCCTTAATCCGGGCCTGAATAAATACCTGCCCTTAAGGTCTCATAAACACTAGTCGACTCTTCACCCATAGTAATTCCACTTAACCTGAATTGTATGCAACGAGTCTGGCTTGCAGTATTCAAGAGCATCGAGTCAAGGTCCGCGGCGACACTCGAGGTGACCTCTTTCAGAAGTGTTTATCTGCCGCGGCCTCACAGCGCTGCTAAACTGCCATAGATTATGTCGCAACTGTCATCAAGTTGTGTTGTTTAACTAATGAATCATAATTCTGATGTAACAACTCGAAAAAAAGATCAAATCACTCGACATGCTGAGAATTCTTAATGGGCTCTAGAGATGACAACGCAACTAAGCTACACATATAGTGTAACTTCTTGCCGCGTTATCCCCGAAGGGGTCGCATGTGGCGAGTTGAACCTATATTTTTACAGGTAAGGGGGCCGGCCTTACGCCAACCACTTCAGTTGAAGTGGGAATTTCCCAGCTCCCAAGGGGGCTGGTACTCATTTCTTGTAAAGGCTGAGTAAACCTCGCCGGTATTTATATTATGGGGTTTGAAATACACACCGAAATTGGAAATCATTTCTGACACCCTCCTCGGTGGGATTTGAACCCGAGCTCACGGGGTAGAATGCAAGCACTCTACCAACTGAGCTATCGACCGGACTACAATTAGATAGACAACAATTAGATATAAGTGAATGGAGGAGCTAGTATGTGTCTCTATTGAAAAATGCTTCGGATCTTTTGGCGTGATCGCGTCACCAAAGACCCAACTGATGTAAGGTTGTATGGAAATTAAGTGACTGGTCTTTGGTAAAGGTTTTATACATTTTTCAAGCCAGCGAATAGCGTATTTTGAAAGTATAAATGTATATTTTTTTGTTCTCGATGATGTTCAGGAGACTGCAGGGAAGAGGGGCTGGCTGAAGAAAAGGGTGGAAGAGAGTTGAAAGAAGGAAAAGGTTACCAATTGAATTTAAGCGTTCGTGATGTGTATCTACCGAAAATGCTGCGGATCTGTTGGCGTGATTGGGTCACCAATGAAGAAGTTCTCATACAAATGCGCACTACAAATGAGCCTCTGCCAACCATTAAGCAGAGAAAACTGATGCACTTCGGTCACATTTTGAGAAATGAGAAATACCGTCTCCTTCATCTTACCATACAGGGTAAGATTGAGGGGAGAAGATCTCAGGGACGCCGAAGGACATCGTGGCTGAAAAACCTGCGACAGTGGTTCGGCAGAAGCACCAAGTCCCTGTTTGGAGCCGCAGCATCCAAAGTCAAAATAGGTTTATATCATTTATGTTTATGTCAAAGGTAGGTCTTTTAGGTTGGTATGGGGCTGATCACCCATACTGTAAAAAATGGTTCACTTTGCCAATATCACCCCTGTTTCAGGGAAGGTCGGCAAGAGTTGCAGGCCTTATGTTCATTTCAGATTAGTTTTTATATTGTAGGTCCACATGCGGCATGTGTGAGCGCAAAATTATGCGTGTCTGCTTGTGGGAATGCATTTAATATGAACCTCAAATGATACATATCTTTGCGACTTAGATTTAGATCGTCGATCTTCGATAAAAGTGGCACAAAAAGAAGAAGAAGTATGGAGTAGCCATGCTGCTCATGGTGACAGACTATAGCTGCGCAGTGACAAAACAACACATCCGACCCACAGTGCTATTTTGGCTTTTATACCATTTGGTTCAAAGATGATCTTTCAATGAAATTGTCATAAGAAATGCATTCTACACAATCTGACTTAAGAAAAAAGCACGATACACGGAATTGGCCAAAGTAAACCGATTTTTACAGCACATGGGGTCAGCCTCATACCAATCTATGTTCCAAGTGCTCATGAAAAACTTCTAAGCTACAGGATTTTCACATTTTTGTAGTGTTGTCTCTCGTAGAAAATAGGAAAAAGGTGCATTTATCTGGGTAACGCATGTTAGCTGAATACTATGTCACTTATTCAGTTATATCTTAAAGGTATCGATGTGTGGAATTACTACGTTCAACTAAATATTAAGGATGACTAAGAAGAAATGGAGTCGACATAAAAAAACTAGGAAAAGTCTTGACGTCACGAGTTTCCTATGAAGACTTTAGTCGTGATATGTTTTGGCTCTATTTATGTGAAGTGAATTGTTTTTAAGGTTTTATCCTCACTTCAGGTAAAGTGGTTAAAATCATCCTCTTGTAAAGGCAGTGCCTTGTTGTGTCAGCCATTTGTCTCTGCTGGTCGCCATCCTCTTGCAAAGGCAGTGCCTTGTTGTACCAACAATCTGTCTTTGCGTGTCACCGTCTTTTTTAAGGCAGTGCCTTGTTGTGTAAGACATTTGTCTCTACTTGCCACAATCCTGTTGTAAAATATTTTTTTGTACTCAGCTGAGAAGCGATCTCACACATTCTGTTTATGATCAAAAAGCGTTAACCACTAAGCTACTGACCGGCTGATCATCGTCATCATCATCTCTGCACGTAAGAGTGGTCTGCTAATTGTTGATTTAATTAAATCATTATATTTTACATGTTACTATTTCCCTATCAGCGACATGCGATCCATTTTTTTTGTACTAAACAGATCATGCCAAAGTGTTGGCACACATTTCTCAAAGATGTAATTAAGTGTTTTATAAAGACACGAAAACACAAGACACGTGGAGACAACAGATGATGAGGGCATGGTAGCAAAATCTAAATGCAAAAGACTGGTCTTTAATCAAGTAATTAACGTTCTTCTTCTCTTGTTTCAATCCTGGGATTGGCTTGCAGCAATTTATTTCACTCTTCTCCTACATTCTTCCCTGTCTTGTGCGGCTCTTTTAAGGTCTGCATATGATGAGCAGCGCACGTCCACCAACAGGTCCTCCAGGTATTCTTGGCGTGGGCGTCCCCTAGAGTTGGTCCCCTCGGTCATCCCCTCCATTATGGCATGCAAGAGACATTCTTGTCGTAATACATGGCCGATCCATCTTGCACGCCTTTCGGACAAGGTCCTGAGCAGATGCCTTCCTCCTTCGATTCTTTGGAGAACCTCCTCATTTGTAGTGTGGTCTCTCCAGGAAATTCCTCGTAATACGACCACATCTCGAAAGCCTATAGTCTCCGTTTATCTCTTTTGGATAGGCACCATGTCTCGCAGCCGTACATTAATAAGCCGTAATTAACGTTAACGGACTCGTAAACCAAAGGACCCGAGCTTGATTTCCGACGGAGCAAAACATAAATCATTGAAATTTCAAAACTTGCTCTTCGCTGGGTTGAAGAATTCATTTGCCTTTACAAAGATCGGTCACCAAAGGTCCATCCAACCTGACAGCAACTGAGTTTTGATTGAGGGTTGGCGCTTTTTTTTTAGCGGTGAAGAAGCTAAAGCTCTTGAGGGTTGATTTACACAAAAACAGAGCTCTCCAAGTAAATAATCCTATTATTATTATAAATCTTGATATTCTATCATCTTGATCTATTATGATCTTCCTTGACTTACACACTGTAAAAAATGGCTTACTTTGCCAATGTCCCCGCTGTGTCAGGGAAGGTCGGCAAAAGTTGTAGGGCTTATGTTCATTTCAGGTTTGGATTTTATTTGTGTGTACACATTCAGCATTTGTAAGTGCGAACTACACGTGTTTGTTTGTGGGCATGCATTTGAGAACTTTAAATGAATAAATCCTTGCAACTTAGGTTATAGATTTATAGATGTAGGAAAAAAGTCAATGGGAAAAACTATGAAATAGTGATCAAAGAAAACTGTACACTTTGCCATATTACGCTACTTTTTCCAGGCAAACCATTAAGGATGGGATGAGGCTGCCCTCCATGCTGTAAAAGACGAGAGAAAACGAGAGGGAATACTAAAAAGGTGTGAAAAACCTGTAGTTTAGAAGTTCTTCATGAGCACCTCCTGACAGTTAGTTCACTTACTATGAGAAGCTTCACACAACAAAATGTTTTATCTGCGATTTCTCAAATCAGTGAATCAGCACTTATTCAGTTTCACCTTTGAGGTGGCGATATCTTTGCAACTTAGATTATGGATTAAAGAACGTTTACCCTATCCAACCATTCGACTTTTTTGACGTTAAACAGTTAGAAACATACATGAGCTTACTGACGTCATGTCTGTAGTTTTTAAACATATTTTCTCAGTACAAAAGTCACACAAATATTTTCTTTATCCCAGACGCGTTGTCCCACATTTATTTCAAATCATATTTTCTCTATGACGTCATCCTTCTCTTCACACACACACATGAGTTGTCATTTCCTTGAATAGCTTTAATAAACATTTACTGTTTGTTCTTTTCATTTGTACATATCGTCCTCCAAGTGCTTGTTTGGCTTATCTACCATTTGATTCAATGATGATCTTTTCCCATGAAATTGTTTTAAAAATCACATTCTACACAATCTGAGCTAATGAAAAAATAACCTAAAACACGATAATGTGAGAGTTTTTTTTAAATACTTTAAAAATCGATTTCCCGTTTTTATAAGACACATTGGTCCACTACACATATAAACATTGCTCTTGTGAAATAACGTTTGCTGGACATATGACAAACAAGCACTAAGGAGACGATACATCAGTACCCCACGTAAGGACTCAGTTATAGAGTGCATTAAAAATGTGTAGAAACCAAAATAACGAATCTAGCGAACGTCATAGTATTGCATATATTTTGCTATGTTCGAGTTGGAAGTACAGTTTTATACTTGAGTTGAAGATCCTGAAGTATTGTTGACAATGACTCAAGAAGGAATTAACCATGTCTGTGTAAACCTATGTACATACTTTTGAATTGTCTAGAATTATTTCAAACCGCAAAATAAAATACCGGCATGGTTCACTCAGCCTTCACAATAAATGAGTATCAGCCTTCTCGGAAGCTGGGAAACTCCCAATTTTTGTTTCCAAGACAGAACGACACAGTGACAAAACGACACATGACAGAAAAACACACGACAGAACATCATATGATTTAATATTAACGTTTTATTCCACTCTATCTTCAAAAAGATACGGTAAGATCTACCAACGGGAGTCGAGACTCCCACCCCTGAAGACTCATCACCACGGTAATTCTTATCTACTGAATATCGGTAATATTTGTATGAAGACTAATCCGTTGTTCACTTTCGGCCATCTTGGGTTGACAGATCTTCATACAAATATTAACGATATTCGGTAGGTAAGAATTACCGTGGTGATGAGACTTCCAGCCCTGGACAATTTGAATTAAGATTTGTTAAAGCTAAACGGACAAATTTGTGAATGTGATAATATTTAATGTAAATATTAACTAAAAACCGGTAATCCAAAGTCCATTCATAAAATTAAACATGACCATGAAATCATATTCTGTTTAATATGCTTTCAATTTCCAGATGGACGTTGACCAGGTGTCATCTCAGAAGCTACGGTGTGAGTGAGTCTATCATGGCTCATTCTGGAGACATGGTCTCTCATCTTACTGTGTCCTCTATTTCACAGACTTTACATATGTGGATACAATGATCATTCATTTCAGATGTTCTGAGCAGTCCAGCAGGTACTGCATGTGGCTGCTCTAGCTTATACACCATGGCTCATTCTGGAGACATGGTCTCTCATCTTACTGTCTCCTCTATTTCACAGACTTTACATATGTGGATACAATGATCATTCATTTCAGATGTTCTGAGCAGTCCAGCAGGTACTGCATGTGGCTGCTCTAGCTTATACACCATGGCTCATTCTGGAGACATGGTCTCTCATCTTACTGTCTCCTCTATTTCACAGACTTTACATATGTGGATACAATGATCATTCATTTCAGATGTTCTGAGCAGTCCAGCAGGTACTGCATGTGGCTGCTCTAGCTTATACACCATGGCTCATTCTGGAGACATGGTCTCTCATCTTACTGTGTCCTCTATTTCACAGACTTTACATATGTGGATACAATGATCATTCATTTCAGATGCTCTGAGCAGTCCAGCAGGTACTGCATGTGGCTGCTCTAGCTTATACACCATGGCGCATTCTGGAGACATGGTCTCTCATCTTACTGTGTCTTCTATTTCACAAGATAATACTTATTATATTGTACTGCCAATAGGTAGAAAAAGTATTGTTCTCGGCGATATTTTAACGCAAAATCACCTTTTTTTTTGAGTGGTGAAATATTGATGTTTCGTAACGCCATTTCGTCGCTATATCGCTTCAAGGTAAAGCCTTAAGAGCGTGTTGACTAAAGTAATAATTGGAAATTATCACAAGAAACCTTGAGTGACCAATCCAAATATCAAATATTAAAATCATGACGAGTCGTCAAACGTCTTTTTTTAAACATTATCCTCTTTTTTTTAAAGTGAATCTCCTTGACTGATCCCCCGTGATGTAAACATTGGTTCACTTTTGCCAATGCCACTCCGGTTTCAGGGAAAGGCGGTAGGACTTTTAATGTGTATGTTCATGGTTTTTATGTTGTAGGCTCACGTGCGGCATGTCCAAGCGCGAACTTGTACGTCTCTGCTTGTGAAAATGCATGTAAATCTCCAATGTAACTTATTTTTTTTAACTTAGATTAGATTAGATTCATGGAAGGTCTGGTTTATTTTGTATGTACACATGCAGCATGTGAAAGCGCAATCTTTAATGTGTCTGCTTGGGGGCATGCATTAAATATAAGCCTTATATGTCAATATATATATGTATCTGCAACTTAGATTATAGATTTGACGATAAAAAAGGTGTTCCTTGACTTATAGGTATGCGGCTGACCACCCATGCTGTAGAAAATGGTTCACTTTGCCAACATCACCCCTGTTTCACGGAAGCACGGCAAGAGTTGCAGGGTGTATGTTCATTTGAGATCTGGGTTTTTATGTTGTCGCTTTACATGCGGCATGTGCAAGCGCGAACTTATACGTGTATACTGGTTAAAAAACGCATATAATGTGAATCCCCAATGTATCGTATCTTTACAACTTAGATTAGATTAGGTTCAGCCACTCTCGATTGATTACGCTACCAACGAACGACCATTTATTTTTATAACTAAGATTATAATCAGTATTTTTTCATTCATAAGATGAGACATTGTACACGGGGTTTAACGATTTGTACTAAAAATAAATTTATTACAGAATTCCGGATGAAAGAGTTAAGTCTCCAACAGACCATCACTCCTGCATGACATTCTTGCGCGTATATCCATTTGCAACAAATCCTGTATGACATAAAAATGCGCTCGAGTTTTATAATATACTGTTACGAATATGCAAGATCTTAGTAGTTGTGTTTTGTTTGTCTGTGTTAGTTAATAATAAGTCTATGAAATCTCTGGAAATGAGTAAAAGCTTAGATGGGTACCTAATAATAATTTGTGTTTGTTCGAGATTAATTAAGTGTTGATTCAAATATTCTGGTGAAGTCCAGCGGGGTGGTATGTAACAATTCTCCATGTTTCGAGAACGATCTTCAATATATGTATTAATTAGGACCAAGATCCCTCGGAAAATAATGTCGTTCTGTTCAAATGTAAGAACTAAGAAATATAGTTTAATAAATGAACCGCAGTTTTGATTTTATAGAACCCGCTAAAAACATAACAAAAACTATTATTAACACCAATAAGTGTAGAAAATAGTGTAAATTTCCCTTGATCGTGTGAATTGAAAAAGTATATATAAATACAGGTCGAAAGTTTAGTCAATGTAGTGCTTGCATTTCATGCTGAGAGCTCGGATTCGAATCCCACCGAGGGCGTCACAAATGATTTCCCTTTTCGTTATTTCCAACAACAAATAAAATACCGACAAGGTTTACTCAGCCTTCACAACAAATGAGTGCCGCCCTCCTGCAGAAGCTGGGAGACTGTCACTTCAAATGAAGTGGTTGGCGTAAGGCCACACAGTAAAAATAAACAGGTTCCATTCTATTTACACAAAAATAGCACTGAACAAATAAATCATCCTGATATGATTATTCTTCTTATATTTTGCGGTGGTTTGCTGCTCCTTGACTGATAGGTTGGGTTGGTATGAGGCTGACCCCCGTGCTGTAAAAATCGATTCACTTTTGCCAATGCCCCCCCGGTTTCAGGGAAAAGCGGCAGGAGTTACAAGGTTTATGTTCATGTGAGGTTTTGTTTATTTGTATGCACGCATGCAGAATGTGTAGGCGCGAACCTACATGTGCCTGTATGTGGGCATGCATTTAATATGAACCTTAAACGTTAACATATCTTTGCAGCTTAGATTATAGATTATAGTTTACCGGATCTTTATGAATTAAGATCGTCCTCGAATGTTGAATGTTGAGCGATAGTGTATGGGTGATCATAGAATCCATAAAAATGTGTGAAAAGTGTCATTTATTGTTTTTGAATTGTAACTACGAGCAGGTGGTCAAGGAACTGGTTTGATAATTTAATTTTTTATTAAAAATCTGAAAATACACATTTTTGACTAAAGTATCTTTTCATGTGTCTTTTGTTGCCAAAAAAAACATATCACCACCTTAAAGGTTAAACTGAATAAGTGCTGATTCACTGATTTGAGAAATCGTGGATAAAACCTTTTATTGTGTGCAACTTCTCATAGTAAACTAATTTATAAGGTAGTGCTCATGAAGAATTTTTAAACTACAGAATTTTCACACTTTTTTAGTGTTTTCTCTCGTAGAAAATAGGAAAAAGGTGCATTTATCTAAGAAACCCATGTTAGTTTAATATGTCACTTATTCAGTATTCACAAGGTATCGATATGTTTGTATTTATGAAGGGACATCAAATAAAATATATGTCTATACAGGATATAAAGTCAAAACATGTGACACTGAAATTAGTAAAGTCCATACAGAAGAAATGGACTAATCTAAGAAGTATGATTGGGAAAAAACGGAGTGATAGGGTGAGGAATGTTTTTGTAAGGAAGAATATGGTGAAAGGACAAGTGTGAATTTTTATGTGTAATCTGTAATGTTGACGGCTTAGGCCGTTCTTATAAACGCTGGACTAAATATCCGTAAGTAAATCCTCATTTTACTAACGGATGGACGTTAACGGACTGATCTTACCGATGGTCGTCCTATAAAGCTTTTTTAACCGTTCGTTAGTTCTCAATAATGCACTCGTATTTTTGATGATTTTTTGCGTGCATTCATAAACATATGTCATCCGTTTGCTGTCAGAGAAGAAACATAACCTAAAGTTGCGTATGACAAACACGAAAACGACTGATACTGTCCTATTTTAATGAGTTCTCTATCACTGTCGGAAGAAATTATCTTCAACAGGATAGAGTGTAGTAGTCCAATGGCACGCTAAACTCACCGCAAAAAAAGAATGCTTTGACAGCTGACCTAACCTCAAACCTTAACAAACCGACCGGTATCTACCTGGAAACCGGGGGTCGGCTGTCGGTTAGATCCGCCGGTAAAATTAAACCGAAAATTTACGAACGAATTGTTATAATACAGAAAAACGAAATTTGTACCAAGTTTCGGTTTATTAGATTTGATATTTAACAAACGGATGTTTGAACGGCCCTACTCATTCATAGTTTTAATAAATATACTCACAGACTTGACCCTTGACTTATAAGTTGGTATGCGGCTGACCATCCATGCTGTAGAAGATGGTTCACTTTGCCAATGTCACCCTTGTTTCAGGGAAGGTCGGTAAAAGTTGCAGGGTGTATGTTCATTTGCGATTCGGGTTTTTATATTGTAAGTCCACATGCGGCATGTTTAAGCGCGAACTTATACGTGTCTGCTTGTGAAAATGCATATAATGTGAATCCTTAATGTTACATTTTTTTGCAACTTAGCTTAGATTAGATTAGACTTTTGTTGTTGTTGTTCTTTATACACTATACAGGTATTTTTACATTCAGTATTAAAAGGTACTTAAAGATAATTAACAAAAGGTACCTGATGATCGTGAGTGAGTGATTAAAAACGGTATATTAATAAATTAAGTAAAATAAAACGCGTTTTAATAGAATAAAGATTAGTTTTTTTTTATTCTGTAAAATTTATTTTTAAAATTCATATTGAATGCATGCCCGCAAACAGATACATGAAAGTTCGCGCTTACAAATGCTCCGTGTGTGCTTACAGATTAAAATCAAAACCTCAAATGAACATAATCCCTTCAACTTCTGGCGTTCTTCCCTTAAACAGTGATGACATTGACATAGTGAACCTTTTTTTACAGTATGGGTGGTCAGCCTCATATCAACCAATAAGCAAGGAACAAAGAAATACTGATACGTAGATCCAAATGTTATTGATATCCAAGGCTAGAGGGACATCCAACTGAGATAATTTCTACATATCGTTTTCTTAGTTCTTGTTTGCCTTATGGCCCATCAGAAGTAATTTCACATGAGCAATGTTTGCATGTGTACTGAACCAATGTGTCTTATGAAAACTGGAAACTGATTTTAAAAATATTTAAAACAACTCTCACACTATCGTAATTTTTTTACCTCAGATTGTGTAGAGTGTGATTTCTAAGAGAATTTAATTGAAAGGCCACCATTGAATCTAATCTTATCTTATCTAAACTAATCTAATCTAAGTTGGAAAGATATGCAACATTGGGGATTCACATTTTCACAAGCAGACACGTTCGAGCTTAAACGTGCCGCATGTGGACTTACAATATAAAAACCCAAATCTCAAATGAACATACACCCTTCAACTCTATCCGACCTTCCCTGGAACAGGGGTGCCATTGGCAAAGTGAACCATTTTCTACAGCATTGGTGATCAACCACATATAAAATATATTTTTTTTAAATCACAAAGAATTATATTATGTCGGTGTTATGGCCGAGGGGGCCAAGTGGGCTGATCTTTCTAGCGTATTTGGAATAGAATAACGTTGGTTCGATCCCCGCCTGGGTCATTTGACCATAATATGGACTCTGGTTCAACATATCGCACGTTTAATAATAAAGAGAAATAACTCGAAAATTGGGAAAATCGAGATTTTGTAATAAAACGCAAGAACAATGCTAGAAGAATATGTAGAATGCGACAGCCGTTCAATTTGGACGAATATGACCGAGATAAAAGATCGGCCGCCTTTTTCATCCCATACAAGTTGTACTGCTTGTCTGAACTTCAAACGTGATTTCCCAACATTCATGTTTTTTGAGTTATCGTTCCTTATTAATAAACGTGCGATAGGTTATTGGGTAATAATTAATTAATAATTCATTAAAATTAACATGAATAAATGATTAATTGATGATATTAATATCTGTTTCTGGCCAGGCAGAATAGGTTGGTGGATTGCATTTCTCTTCACAAATCTTTTTTTTTTATTTAAAAAAAATAGTTGTTTGTATAAACATCAAAACAAATACAGAATACCCAATTCCCATTCTTTTTCTAAAAATTCCAAAGAAACCCAAGCTCTAGCCGCCAACAATCAAATGGTAGATAAGCCAAACAAGCACTGGGTTGACGATATGTTTTGACTGTGCGCACGCGCACTCTGTCACCTTAACAGGAGACATTGGAATTATTGATGTGCCCTCTTCGTTTACACGAGAAGCATCTCGGCCGAGCGAAGGTCGTGGGTTCGATTCCATGTTTGCATTATTCATCATTGAGAATTCGTCAATACACAAAATTCCTAGTGTTGAAAATGTAGCGTGCGCAAGCGCGTCCGTGGTAACAACAGGTTTTGTTTGGTGAACGATTTGGTTCTTTAATCTAAGTTACAAAGATGTATTAACATTCAAAACTCATGTCAAATGCATGTCCACAAACAGACATTTGAAATTTCAAGAAATCTGTGCAGTGTACTAAACAATCCTTACACAGAATATCTCATATCTAACATCTCGATCTAAATTAGAGTACGCTGTTGAGGTGTGGACACCTCATCAGCGGAAGTACATTAATATGTTAGAACAGCTCCAGAAGAAGTTCCTGAGGTACCTCCTCATGAGAACGCAGGGAAACTACCCTCAGTTCATGCACCATGAGGACCTGCTTCGGGAAACTGGCTTCAGGAGCTTAGAAACTAGGCGCAACGGGACCCTGATGGTGCTCACTTATAAAGTCATCAATGGTTTAATAGACAGTCCCACCCTGTTGGAGGGTTTCAGGTTGTTTATACCAAATTACTATAATCGGGGGCGAGGTCATGATCTTTTTCATGTACCAATGAGCCGCACCGATGTCTTGGCACAGCATCCTTTAACTCGGAGTGTCAAACTCATTAAAAAAATATATATGATTTATATTTTCAAGAAAATTATTCGTTCTCCTTCAATGTTGTTAACTTTGTTCGCTCTTTATCAGTGATCATCATCTAATCTAATCTAAGTTGCTAAGATATGGAACATTGAGGATTTACATTACATGCATTCTCACAAGCCTGAGCATGCCGCATATGAACCTACAACATAAAAACAAAATCTCAAATGGACACACACCCTGCAACTCCCCAGGGGTGACATTGGCATAGTGAACTATTTTCTGCAGCATTCGTGGTCAGCCGCATACCAACTTATAAGTCAAGGAACATTAGAGCATAGAACAAGGAACAAGGAACAAGGAACACCATCAAAAATATAGTTTCCCCACATTTCGTAATTAATTGTGCTTGTGGCAATTTTTGGGATTTTTCTGTGAGTGCTGGGCTGGAAGTCGCATCACCACGGTGATTCCCACCTACCGAATATCGGTAATATTTGTATGAAGACTAATCAGCTGTTCACTTGCGGCCATCTTGGATTGACAGGTCTTAGTACAAATATTACCGATATTCGGTGGCTAAGAATTACCGTGGTGATGAGACTTCCAGCCCAGAGCACACAGCAATGGATCTGCGTGCGTATAATGCATTTGTATTAGTAAACATCTAAATGGATTGCTGGAAATCTGCCGCTAGGTGTGCTAGTAAATTCCAAGCCCAGGCTGACCCCATCCTGTAAAAACTTGATTGTCTATTGCCAACCAAGTTTCAGGGAAGGCCGGCAAAAGTTGCTGGGTTTATCTTCATTTGAGGTTTGGTTTCTTTTTTGTGAATGCACGTGCGGCATGTGCAAGTGCAAACTCACACGTGTCTACATGTGGGCGTGCATCAAATAAAAAGCATGACTGTCAATAAATCGTTGCAAGAATAATAATTGTATAATACAAAAATAAATAAAAAAAATTTTTTTTTTGTGTGTAACCATTCTGCTCCTGAAGATGCCTCATTAGGCGAAAATTTTCGAGCACAAAAATGAAATAAATAAGTGAATTAAAACCATGTTTTATCCATTTGAATTTTTAAATAATTAAAAATGGACTTTCACTGTGTAAACAGATTAACCCTAAAAAATATAATAAAATATAAAGATTTGCGTAGTACACTAATCCATATTTTTTGTGCTGCATAATCCACGCCGAATCATATTTTTTTTGCAAAAAAATTTTAACACAGAGGAACAAAGTGCAAGTCCTGTTTCTTTAAAAAAACAACATTTGCGTTCAATATTTGCTGAAGATTTGTCGATTCTAAAAAACAAACTTTTTTGTTTAATCTGACGAATTAAATCTTTGCTTCGATTATTTACAAAAGTCTTCAACTCGATTCAACGTTGTCGATCTTGAATAAATATTTATTTAAAAAAAATGCTCATTTAAATTTTCCTCATAAAGCATATCTTGGACCGGTCTGTAGTCCAGTGGCAACACTTCGGATTCGTAAATGGAAGGTTGTGGATTCGAATCCCGGCGGAGCACAAAAATATACCATTTATATTTCCAAATGTGCTCTTCGCTGGGTTGAAAAATTCATAAACCTTTACCAAAGACCGGTCACTGAAAGGTCCATCCAACCATACAACAAGTGGGTCTTGCTTGAAAATTGGCGATTTCTACAGCGACGACCAAGCTCGCAGAGGGTTCTTGAGGTGTGATACACACAAAAACAGCGCCCATCAAATAAATATTATTATTATATATCTCACTTCTTCGTCTTTCATTCATATTTCCTTTGAAGAGAAGAACGCTAACGCTAACGAGTTACCTATACGGTGCTATTTTTACAATTTTTAGTCGTCCGTTCAGCCTATGCTTTGACAAACTAATGATGCATTTGTATAAAGACCTGTCAATCCAAGATGGCCGCAAGTGAACAGCTGATTCGTATTCATACAAATATTAGCAAAATTCGGTAAGAATGACCGTGGGGATGAGACTTCCAGCCCAGGCATCATTAGTTTGTCAAAGCGTCAACTCAACGGATGACTAAAATGTTTTAGAATAGCACTGAGAGAGTGCTGCACGCCAACCACTTCAGTTTAAGTGTCAGTTTCCCAGCTCCCGAAGGGCTGGAACTCATTTCTTGTGAAGGCTGAGTGAACCTTGCCACAACCAGTACCTACCCTGAGTACGAGTTGCAGAACTTGAGTAAAGTAAAGTTTACGGAAAGTAATATAGAGTGGTTTTCCCCAAAATCTGCCGTTTTTGTTTGTTTGAATCGATTTTTCACTTTGCCCTCACTGCTGTCAACAAGGTCATAGGTGCCCAAAAGAGCGAACACATCAAATTTTGCAGACAGGAGCTTTGCGGTGGCCGGGCCGGTTGCCTGGAACAATTTACCCGTCGGTGTTCGCGCGAAACAGAATACCACCACCTTCAGAAAGGGACTGACGACACTGCTTTTTTCCAGAAGCCATGGCGCCCTTGAGATGGTGCTGGACCATTAAATGGCGCCACAGGAAATAAATCATTCATCATCGTCATTATTATAAAGTGTAAGAAACAAAAATGGCAGATTTTCGGGAAAATCACTCTTTAATACTTTCCGTAAACTTTACTTGACTCAAGTTTTGCAACTTGTACTCAGGGTACAGGCACATCTTTATCTTTTCACTGCCTGCAGTATACCCTTCTCAGTGTTTGATTAAACTGTTTATAGAGTGATTTGTAAGCATGGATTTTGTATTCAGGGGCAAGTCTTGGAACATATTATGTATCGATACATATTTATGGTAGATAAGGTGATATTTAAATAAATTACAAGTGATAGAGCGCTTTACGTGGAGCAATTACTGAATATGCTGATTGCTCTGCGGTCTCAAAATTATGACAGTTATTAAATTTTATGAAGTCTACATCTTCCGCATTACAGAGCATATAATATATTGCCGAGTTGAAGGAAGTTTCCAGAAGTCTCACAAATCCTGAAAGGCGACTTAGTAGACACCTGGGCTAGAAGTCTCATCACCACGGTAATTCTTAACTACCGAATATCGTTAATATTTGTATGAAGACAATGTATGCGGCGATCTTGGATTGGCAGGTCTTCATACAAAAATTACCGATTTTCGGTAGGTAGGAATTACCGTGGTGATGAGACTTCCAGCCATGTACCGGCAGTACGAGTTTATTCACAATACTCGAAGTACTGAGTATTCGAGAAAAATGTATGTGAACTTGTATAGCACCTCTGGCAAAAAAACTTTCGTCGGGGTTACATATACAAATTATAATGAATTCCTGTATCCAATATCCATATCCGAAACCGAAATAATATTATTCCCATATCCGTATCCGTATCCATATCCGAGATTTCATATCCATAACATCCCTAGTTTTTAAAAATAAGTAATATATCAAAGAAAAACCAAGAAAATGACATACGGCAGGAGAAGTAAGCAGGCATGAGATATATTATATAGATTATAATCACTAGCGCGACACACTACGTCCGTCTCTGACTTATGATATCTGTGGAGTAGAAATTATTTTAACGAAAATAGACATTACATATATCTGTTTAAACTTCTTACGAAAATGGTGATTAGTAAGAAAGAGAACAAAGAACTTCACAGTTGCATTTGCATGGCGAATGTAAAAATGTTTCCAAAAAGGTGACAGCATTTCCGGGTGCGTTCTATGCCCGAACCTGAACATAGACGCATGCGGTATAAATCTTGTGATCGATAAAATTGACGAATTTTAAAGGTAAGAGGCATTATTTTAAGACATTATGGCATGTGTTGTAATTGGGTGTAAAAACACAGAATGGAGAGAGCAAGAAAACATCAAATTTGACACATGTTTTGTATGACTACAGAAGGATTGGACAGGACTGAGACAAAAGTGGTAGATATCTTATCGTATCTAATATAATCGAATCTAAGTTGCGAAGATATGTTACATTGGAGATTCACAATTACAAGCATTCTCACAACCGCTCAGGTACACCGCGTGTCGTTGGCATCTTGTACTGGTCCGTAGTCCGTGGTGGCAACACTTCGGACTCGTAAATTGGTTGTGGATTTGGATCCCGGCGGGGCACAAAAATATACCATTTATATTTCGAATGTGCTCTTCGCAGAAAAAATCATAAGCCTTTACCAAAGACCGGTCACTGAAAGGTCCATCTAACCTTACAACAACTGGGTCTTGCTTGAGAATTGGCGCTTTCTACAGCGACGACCAAGCTCGCAGAGGGCTCTTGAGGTGTGATACACAGAAAAACAGCGCTCACCAAATAAATCATCCTAATATTATTATTTAACCAGACATGTACAAGTTCGCGCTTGCACATGCCTCATGTGAGCCTACAACATAAAAACCAAATCTCAAATGGACATACACCGTGCAACTCTTGCCGTCCTTCCCTGTAACAGGAGTGCAGTTAGTTAGTTTTGCTCCTCTATGTTATTACTCAATGGTCCGTCGTGTCGTGGTTCTACCTCCATTAACATTCAATGTGTGCAGTTTATAATTATTCATTATTTATATAAAAACAATTCCACTAAGTCTGCAATTAAAGATCAATGTAAATAACTTGGTCTTTGAGTGTTTGTATAACAAAATATAAATATAACCAAGATAGATAGATAGAGGGCTCTTGAGGTGTGATACACACAAAAACAGCGCTCACCAAATAAATCAGCCTAATTTAATGTTTTTTTTTTTTTGAAATGGCGATTTTTTAAATTTCTAATGTTTATTTTCATACGGGAATCAAAGCTGTGGAAGTTTTGGGCTGGAACGCTGAGGCTGACTAAGATACACTACTGAGACTGAGATGCTGCAGCTCACAACAGGGATTTGATGCTTTTGTTAAACCGTTAGCATAGGTTTTTCAGCCACAACGCAATCTTCATCTCCAAGCTGTCATCTGTTTCTATTTTCTTATATGTTTTTTTCGATCATTTTTTTTTTTTAAATATGTCTGGTCACGTATTGCACCCTCCGCGTGACCGGGCTGGAATAGAGATGTATTATTATTATTGTATTTTTTTATTTTTATTAGACTTTTTTAATTTATTTTCTTTATTTTTCTTTTTATTTTCTTTATAAGTTTAAATATAATTATTTTGTTGATTGTAGAAGCATTCACTTTGTAATCATTCATCTTACAAGAAAAATAAAGGAAAAACGACTCTCTTTTAGATCGGCGTAATCTAAAAGAAAGTCATTTTTCTTATTTATAAATAAAGTTTTTAGAGATTTGATTTCCGGGATCTGTTGCCACGGTATGTGGGAACCGGAGCTTTTGAACGTTTCACCCACACCTGCGGTAGGCTTCTTCATCTCTAACAGACAACGGTAACATATCCCAGAAAGCATTTTTCATCTCGAATGCCTCTAAGTGGTCCATCTCGTATTTTAGAGTATGAAAACAGGCTTTACGCATGCGCTTTTGAACTAAAAATATATAGTGTTAGCACATTTTTAATTTGTTTGTCACATCTTTAATGCACTTGATGCTAAATGCTAAAGCTACCAAGCTGTACATATAGTATAACTTCCCGCCACGTTTTCCTGATAGGGTCGCATGTGACGAGATGAACTTATTTATTTTTACAAGTAAGGGAGCCAGCCATACGCCAACTACTTCTGTTGAAGTGGGGTTTCCCAGCTCCCAAAGAGGCTGCTACTCTTTATTTCTGAAGGCTGAGTGTGCCTTGACGATACTTTATTTTGCGTTTGAAGTAGGTAAACACCGACACGGAAAATCTGACACCCTCGGTGGGGTGTCATAGAATGCGAGCACTCTGCCAACTGAGCTATCGACCGGACAGATTATATATGTCTTGGTCATCTCTTTTCCAATCCACATCCCAAATGCTTCTAAGTTGTCCTCCTCGTATTTTAGGGTGTAAAACCATCTAAACAAGCTTACGGATGCGCTATTTGAACTGAAATATGTTATTTACATTGTAAATGAAGCATTTGAGAAGTGTGACAGCGAAAAGCTCTGAAGGATGCAGTTAGGAGTGAATGGGTAAAGAAAGAATGTAATTTGAAAGAGGATGCGAAAGTTAAGGTACAAAATAATGTTTTCAGATGGTTTGGGCATGTGGAAAGAATGATGATAGACTGACAAAGTACATATACAGAGGAAATGTGAAAAGCAAAAGAGGCAAGGGATGACCGAGAAAAGTATGAAGTGATCATATTGAGGATATTGTGAAAGAATGCAATGTACAAAGCGAGCGTAAACGAAGAAAATGCATGAAAAAGGTGAAGGATGTAAATGAATTGCAAGAGGTATGTCAGGATAGGAAGAAATGGAGGCAGCTCTGCAGTGGCTCTGCCCCCCTAGCGGAATGGCGACAGAGTTACAGTTACAGTTAGCACATCCCATTGGTTTCTCACATCTTTAACACACTCGAGTTAATAAAAACTATAAAGTAATCATTGTAATCATATAATAATTGATTGCTGTGTTAACTAAGTAAATGGATTTAATTGGCTGGTTGGGGATTTTTATAATTATGTAAACTAGAACATCTGATATCAGTATTCTAATTAATAATTCATTGATTTATCTCGAATACTTTGTATTAAAATGTTTATTAATTACAGACTCCAAGAGCTAATGTACAATGACAACCATGGCTGCGGTTTTTTTTATAAATTATTAGACCTACATGGGTTTTTATTTAAACAAACAAAACACTACCTACATAACGATATTTCTTTGAAAAAAAGTAATTTGTCCTTAACAACTGAAAGGTCTTTGTATAACGAGGTCTTCAAGCTTTAAATTGATTTTCATCATCTGATGGTGCGAGTGAGTCTATCATGGCTCATTCTGGAGACATGGTCTCTCATCTTACTGTGTCCTCTACTTCACAGACTTTATATATGTGGATACAATGATCATTCATTTCAGATGTTCTGAGCAGTCCAGCAGGTACTGCATGTGGCTGCTCTAGCTTATACACCATGGCTCATTCTGGAGACATGGTCTCTCATCTTACTTTGTGTCCTATATGTGTACACTAGGTTGTACCTATCAACTGTCATCAATTTCGAAACGTATTGATGTTTTGAATGATTATAATCCTCCTAATTAATTGCTCATGTTATCCTGTCAAAACATTTCCTGTAAGTAATCAAGAGCATGTAGACTTCTGTTAGATTTACATAATGACAAACATCGAGTACTTAATACAATGTTGAATATACCATAGTTTATTTCCTAAGATCTCATGCACTTGTTTACGCAACTAAGCAGCACATAGCGTAACTTCTTGCCGCGCTATCCCCGAAGGGTTTCGCATGTGGCGAGTGGAACCTATTTATTTTAACGGTTGTTGTTATAGGGAATGCCCAGATGGATGCAACTGAGCTGCACATATAGTGTAACTTCTTGCCGGGTTATCCCCGAAGGATGCTTGAAGGATTCCTTGACTTATATGGGTTTGTATGAGGCTAACCAATGACCAACCATACTTTAAAAAATGCAAGTCCTGCAACTCTTGTCGACCTTTCCTGATACAGGTGTGACATTGGCAAAGTGAACCACTTGTTACTGCATGGGTAGTCAGCCTCATGCAACTATGTCCATTTGAGAATTGGGTTTTTTATATTGTAGGTCCACATGCGGCATGTGTGAGCGCGAAATTATGCATGTCTGCTTGTGGGAATGCATACTGTAACTGTAACTCTGTTGCCATTCCGCTAGGGGTGGCCAGAGCCTCTGCAGAGATGCCTCAATTTTTTCCTATCCTGACAACCTATTTCAATTCCTTCATATCCATCGCGCAAGGATGACACGCAAAATCGTGAAGCGTTCCACATTTAAAAAAAAAAAAAAAAAATACAGATAGATAAACAATGTTTACAACAATGACGGGGGTCTGGGGTGCTCGCGTCAGTACTGAACTGGCGAGGAGCTTTCTGGATGGTACCGGTGCAGGCCGCGTACCTGAGGATGGTGGTTGCCAGGAAACTGTACAGCCGGCGTCCACAGCCCGAGTCAGCTGGGCTACTGCACTGATGGAGGGCAGCAGTATCCATCACAACTGGAAGTAAGCGGAGGCAATGAATGCCAGAACGGTTACTTCACAGACTATTCCAGGCGCAGCTGCAACAGCCTCAACGACTGGAATACTGCGGTGCAGAAGGCAACGGGAAACCACTGCACTAATTTCCCAAGAAAACCCAAAATGACAGCAAACCAATCAATAGGAAGGCCGTCGAGCGATCCGGCTGACACCCGGCGCCTCTGGGGGTCCGGGCCCCGAGGTGGGAAATCGGTGACCGGGCACATCGGTGTGACGCACCAGGCACCATGTGGGAAATGTGCGACTGGTGAGGCAAATTCCTTTCCAAGAATGTCCGTGCGTGACAAACACAAAATTGGCACCTGGAATGTCCGAGGACTACGCCTGCCAGGAAAGACAGATATTCTTGAGAATGAGATGGCCAACCACAGTTTAAACATACTCGGAGTCTCAGAAACACACTGGACAGAAAATGGACACTTCACAACAGCCAATGGCAATACCATCTACTTCTCAGGCAATGCAGGTGCAACATTTAGCGGGGTAGCAGTTATTTTAACAGCTCAGTTAAATAAGTCTGTCATTGGATACAACCCCATTAATGACAGAATGATCCACATCAAACTGAACACCCAACCTTGCAAATTTAATATTATACAAGTATATGCACCAACTGCCGATGCCCCAGATGAAACCATTGATGATTTTTATACCACTCTCAAGCAAACACTTGCTCAAATACCAAACAAAGAAATAACGCTGGTTATCGGAGATCTCAATGCAAAAGTTGGATCTAACAGTTACCTTGAGGACACAGTCGGCCATTACGGTGTTGGCATACAAAATGACAGAGGTGAACGACTGATCCAATTCGCCATAGAGGAAAAAATGGCAATCATGAATACCTGGTTTAAACAGCACATCAGACGCCTGTACACATGGATATCACCAGGTGATAGATGTCGCAACCAAATTGACTATATCATGATAAAAAACCGCTGGAGATCTTCAATAAGCAGTGTTAAAACGTATCCTGGTGCTGACTGCGGCTCTGATCATAATTTGTTAATTGCACAGATAAGAGTCAAATTTAAAATCATCAAAAGGAATGTGTTTAAAACTTTAAAGCTTAATGAGCAAGAAATAAAATGCTTTGGAGTGGATATTAGGAATCAAGATGCTGATTTCCAAATAAACTCTCTCAATAATGTTGACCAGTGCTGGAACAGCTTCAAAGACAAAATTGTCCAAACTGCCAAGAAACATCATAAACCCAGAAATGAAAAGAGGAAGTCTTGGATATCGGAACCCACATGGGACATGATATCAAAGCGGAAAGCTATGAGAATAACAGGGAACTCATCCGCAGAAACAAAACAGGAATACTCTAGACTTAATAAAGAGGTACAAAAACTTTGCAGACGGGACAAAAATAAACAAATCTCAAATATCTGTGCTGAGATAGAAGCAAAAACAAATAGTGTCACAACAAAGGATCTCTTTCAAAAGGTCAAACTCTTAACCCACGATTTCAAACCTCAAACATGGGCAATAGAGGACCACAATGGAAGCACTTTGACGGACATTGATAGCGTCTTAGAGAGATTGCGAGATTACTGTTCTGAGCTATATACCGACCCCTCAATAGCTGCAAGTCCTACTTTTGATGGTCAAACCATGGAACCCGATATTCTGGAAGAAGAGGTTCGAGATGCACTGAAAATACTAAAATGCAACAAATCCCCCGGCAATGACTACTTACAAGCCGAACTTTTAAAAGAACTAGAGGATAAGGGCATAAAAACCATTTTAGATCTCTGCAACCTTGTATGGAAAACGGGAATATGGCCTCAAGAATGGACAGAGTCTGTATTTATTCCTCTTCACAAAAAAGGATCATCCAAAAAATGTGCAAATTACAGAACGATAGCACTTATCTCTCACACCAGCAAGATATTGTTATATGTGCTAAAGGCGCGTTTGCACAGCTATATTGGATGGCAAATTCCTAAGGAACAGGCTGGTTTTGTGAAAGGAAGAGGTACAAGAGAACAGATTCTCAACATCCGTCAGATTATTGAAAAGAGCAGAGAGTTCTTGACGCCAGTTGTTTTATGTTTTATTGATTACAAGAAGGCTTTTGATTGCGTGAAGTGGGAATATTTGTGGAAAGTTCTCAAGGAAATGGGGGTTCCATCCCATTTGATAAAACTCATCCACGGACTTTACACTCCTAGTAAGGCAATCATAAGGATTAATGGCATGAACACAACAAGTTTTCCCACAGAAAAAGGTGTAAGACAGGGATGCATCCTCTCCCCTGACCTGTTTAATATCTATGGGGAATACATAATGCGCAGGGCTCTGTACCAATGGGATGGAGGAGTGTCTATTGGTGGCGTAAAGCTGTCCAATTTAAGATATGCGGATGACACAACACTTTTGGCCAAAAACCCGAGAGAGATGGCAGATCTCCTTAAACGAGTAGAGACCGAGAGCAAGGCACTGGGACTCGAGATCAACCAGAGTAAAACCAAGATCATGATCATAGATCGATCAAAAAAGTTTGGTGATCTGGGAAACTCATTTCAAGGTTTGGAGATCATAAACGAGTTCCAGTTCCTTGGATCTCAAATTAGTAACGAAGGATCTTGCGAAGGAGAAATTAGACGCCGTATCGCCATTGCCAAAAGTGCCATGTCTAAGCTGGACAAAATATGGAAAGTCCGGGGTGTGAGTAACAGCACCAAGATTAAGCTTGTCAGGAGTCTGGTCCACTCTATTTTTCTCTATGCTGCTGAAACATGGACCATAAAAGCAGCAGAAAGAAGAAAAATTGACGCTTTTGAAATGTGGTGCTGGAGGCGCATGCTTCGAATCCCATGGACGGCTAGACGCACCAATGAGTCCATTCGTCGGGAGCTGCGTTTGGATGGCTTGACTCTGGCCAACATGTGTACACGCCGTATTCTTCAGTTCTTCGGACACGTTGTCCGTGGCAATGAGGATAGCCTGGAACGACTGGTTGTGATCGGTAACTTGGAGGGGAAGAGAGGAAGAGGTAGATCCCCCACACGGTGGACCGATCAAGTGAAGACAGCAGCAGGCACCTCGGTAGTTGGAGCGTTGCGGGCAGCGCAGTCGAGGGAGAGCTGGAGAAGATTGGTTGCTTCCACAAGGGTCACAACCCTCAGTAATGAGGAATAGGATTAAGAAGAATATCCATCACCTTTTTCATGCATTTTCTTCTTTTACGCTCATTTTGTATATCCCATTCTTTCACAATCTCCTCAATCTGATCACTCCATACTTTTCTCGGTCGTCCCTTCCCTCTTTTTCCTTTCACACTTTCTTTGTATACATACTTTGTCAGTCTATCATCTTTCATTCTTTCCACATGCCCAAACCATCTCATCACATTCTTTTGTACTTTAACTTTCACATCCTCTTTCAAATTACTTATGTATTTAATATGAATCTCAAATGATACATGCAGCTAAGATTTAGATATGATTTAGGTAAGGGCGCTGGCCTAACGCCAACCACTTTAGTTGAAGAAGTGATATCCCAGCTTCTGAGAGGGTTGATTCTCATTTCTTGTGAAGATTAAGTAAATCTAGTCGGTATTTATTTTGGGTTTGAAATAAACACCGAAACGGGAAATCATTTCTGATACCCTCGGGGTGGATTGAACCCTTGCTCTCAGCATGGAATGAAAGCATTCAACCAAATGAGCCATTGACCGGATTTCTACAAGCTTGATCGGCGCTATAAAGCGTCAATACTCAAGCAAGGCCCAGTTGATGTAAGGTTGTATGGACCTTTAGTGACTGGTCTTTGGTAAAGGTTTTATGAATGTTTCAATCCAGCAAAGAGCGTATTTTGAATAATAATAATAATAATAATAACAGGCTGATTTATTTTAAATTACACATGATAAGAGAGCGCCGTTTTTGTGTGTGTCACACCTCAAGGGCCCTCTCCGATCATGGATAAGACTTTCTAAAAAGGTGTGTCTTGAATGTATGCAGTGTATATATGAATGTATATATTTTTTTGTTCTCGATGATGTTCAGGAGACTGCGGGGAAGAGGCGCTGGCTGAAGAAAAGGGTAGAAGAGAATTGAATGAAGAAAAAGGTTACCAATTGAATTGAAGCATTCGAGATGTGTGTCTAGCGAAAAATGCTTCGGATCTCTTGGCGTGATCGGGTCACCAATGAAGAAGTCCTTCGACGTATGCGCACCACAAAGGAACTTCTGCCAACCATTAAGCAGAGAAAGCTGATGTACTTTGGTCATGTTTAAAGAAATGAGAAATACCGCCATCTTCATTTTATCATACAGGGTAAAATTGAGGGGAGCTCAGGGTAGCCGAAGGGCAATGTGGCTGAAAAATCTGTGACAATGGTTCAACAAAAGCACAATTTCCCTGTTTCGAGCCGCAGCATCCAAGGTTAAAATACGCATGAAGATCGACGATCTTCGATAGAAGTGGCACAAAAAGCAGAAGAAGAACGATCACCAGTGCAAATATACAATTGTGTGTCATTTAAAATTCTTCCAACAAATCTATCTATAATCTAAGTTGCAAAGATATATTAACATTAAAAGCTGATATCAAATCGCAAGTTTAATAATAAAGAGCAATAACTCAAAAAACATGAATGTTGGGAAATCACGTTTGAAGTTCAGACAGCCAGTACAACTTGTATGGGATGAAAAAGGCGGCCGATGTTTTATCTCGGTCATCTTCGTCCAAATTGAACGGCTGTCGCATTCTACCTATTCTTCTCGCATTGTTCTTGCGTTTTATTACAAAATCTCGATTTTCCCAATTTTCGAGTTATTTCTCTTTATTATTAAACGTGCGAAATGCATGCCCACAAACAGAAACGTGCAGTTCGCGCTTAGAAATGCTGAATGTGTACTTACAAATTAACATTCAAACCTCAAATGAACACAAACCCTGCAACTTTAACCGACCTTTCCTGAAACATGGGTGACATTGGGAAAGTGAACCATTTTTTAAAGTACGGGTGGTCAGTCTCATACCAACCTATAAGTCAAGAGAGTTCAAGGCTTGTGATTCCAGTCTCCCGAAGTAGCTCCTTATGATGCATGAATTGTGGATAACTTTCACACCTCCTCGTGAGGAGATACCTCAGAAACTCTTTCTAGCAATCTTTCAAGCATCCTTTGGGGGAGAAGTTGCACTATATGTATAGCTTAGTCGCATCCGTCTGGGCATTCCCATATGTAAATAATAAAATTCCAAACATAAATATATAATTAAAAATAAATACAAGCTAATGAGGCGCGGCGCAAACAGGCGACACGTTCCCAAGTCACGTTTTTATTGTTCTTAAGGAATAATCGCACATAGGTCGTTATTGCTGTCGTCACAAGCCGACTGATGTAGAAACGGACGCATGTTATATGTCATCAGAAATAAAATTAAACGAAGTCTCGGTATTAGAACTTGATTTGCTATTCATACGGTTATCAAAACAATCGATAAAGCAATACAATAAAAAAAAAAACACCGATGCATCCGACCATCGCATTCGACCGGTCCATAGGCCAGTGGTAATACTTTGGACTCGGAAATGAAAGGTTGTGCTCTTTGCTTGGTAAAAGAATCGTATACCTTTACCAAAGACCGGTCACTAAAGGTCTATCGAGCTTTACAGCAACTGGGTCTTGTTTAAGAATTGGCGCTTTCTACAGCGACCACCAAGCTCGCAGAGGGCTCTTGAGGCGTGATACACACAAAAAAAGCGCTCACCGAATAAATCATCCTAATTTAATCGATAAATATCAAAGAGATAGATCGTCTCTCCAGTGTTTTTTTGGCTTATCTACCATTTGATTCAAAGATGGCCTTTCAATGAAATTATGTTAAGAATCATGAATAATTCCTTGACTTATAGGTTGGTATAAGGCTGACCATCCATACTGTAAAAAATAGTTCACTTTGCCAATGTCACCCCTGTGTCAGGGAAGGTCGGCAAAAGTTGTGGGGCGTATGTTCATTTGAGGTTTGGATTTTATTTGTAAGTACACATTTAGCATTTGTAAGCGCGAACTACACGTGTTGGTTTGTGGGCATACATCTGAGAGCTTAAATGAATATATTCTTGCAACTTAGATTATAGATCACATTCCGCACAATCTGAGCGAAGAAAATAACGTAAAACACGATAATGTGAGAGTTGTTTTAAATATTTTTACTATCAATTTCCAGTTTTCATAAGACACATTGGTCCAGTACACGTACAAACATTGCTCATGTGAAATTACCTCTGATGGACATAGGACAAACAAGATGGCGTACGTCCGTTATTTCCCCTTAGTATCAAACGTGCTTTGAACACACAATAATAGGTAAACAACGAAAAAATTGCATGAACATTGAACATGCCGGTTGCCTCGAAACTGATTATAACAAGATCTCGCTTGTATTTGTATGATTTGACTTGGGGTTCTTTTAATTAAATTTCGCTTTTGAAATTTAATTCACAAGATTTGTTTTTCGCAAAATAGTTAACAATGTCCTTTTTTTTTTAAAGCCTGTGCGGGAGACTCCCTAGATTCGAGAGACTCTAAGGGTCTATGACACTTGTTATAGTGCCGCAGAGGTGTTGGTGATGTGGCAGTTGTCCATGTCCGGTTGCAGGGCCGTTAGCTGCGCAGTGCTGTGGTGTGTGTGGCGTTGCTTTGTTTTGAGAGGAAATGGCGATTGACATCGGATTTGAAAAGGGCAAGGCTAAATTGGGATGGAAACACAGATACCGGTAACTCATTCCATAAACGAACGGGCAGTTTGGCAAAGGAATCTATAATCTATAATCTATAATCTAAGTTGCAAGGATATATTCATTTAAAGCTCTCAGATGTATGCCCACAAACCAACAAGTGTAGTTCGCGCTTACAAATGCTGAATGTGTACTTACAAATAAAATCCAAACCTCAAATGAACATAAGCCCCACAACTTTTGCCGACCTTCCCTGAAACAGGGGTGACATTGGCAAAGTGAACCATTTTTTACAGTATGGGTGGTCAGCCTCATACCAACCTATAAGTCAAGGAATATGAATAATAAATTACATTTAAATATAAAAAAAGAACAAAACCTTACAAAGAAATCTATACAAAAAAAGTCAAAAATTTCCTACGCAAAAAATGTAGCAAATGAATACACCAACATTAGAAATCAACATTGCAGATTAGCCGCCACTTCTTCCTGTCCTTGCATACTTCTTTCATTTCATCCAGAGTCATAACCTTTTTCATACAAGTCCTCCTTTTATTATGACTCTGGATATCCCATTCATTCGCTATTTCAGAGATTTGATCCTTCCATACTTTTCTCGGTCTTCCTCTACCACGACATCCATCTATTCTAGCAACATATACTTTCTTCGTCAATCTTTCATCACTCATTCTCTCCAAGTGCCCGAACCATCTTAACATACTTCTTTTAATCTTCACTTTCACACTTTCCCTTACACCACATTCTTCTCTTACAAAATCATTCCTCACCCTGTCACTTCGTTTTTTCCCAATCATACTTCTTAGATAGTCCATTTCTACTGTATGGACTTTACTAATTTCCCTTTCACTCACCGTCCAGGCTTCACTTCCATACATCAAGGTTGGCACTAGTATACCACCGTGCACCGCCAATCTAACATTTTTTGAGAGATTTTGGTTCCTGGCGATGCAAGCGGTCGCACCCAGTACACACCTGCCTTTCATTATTCTTCTTTCAAATTCACCGGCCATTCTTCCATCTTTTTCAAACTTACTTCCCAAATATACAAACTCATTTACAACATCAACATTCATTCCATTAATTTTAAATTCATAATTCATATTTTCATCATCTCTTTCAAAAATCAAAACTTTCGTCTTTCTTGCATTCAACTTCAAATTATTACCTTTCAAAGCTTCGTTTAATCTAGAGAGCATGATTTGCAATTCCACTGCTGAATCAGATACAAGGACTGCATCATCCGCATACAGTAGAACGCTTACTTTGCTCTCTCCTATCATTAATCCACAATCATCAAGTCTAGCATCTCGAACACACTTGTCCATGACTATGTTAAATAGCCATGGGCTCATCACACATCCTTGCCTTACACCCTTAAATACTTCAAACCATTCACTATACTCACCATCAATACGAATGCAGGCCATACTATTCTCATAGTTCGCATGCACCGCATTGAGTAGAGCTCCATTCACTCCGTATGCTTTCAAAACATCCCACAACATACCTCTGTCCACTGAGTCAAAAGCCTTTTCCAGATCCACAAAGGCCGTGAATAGTTTCCCCCTCACCGACAATTGTTTTTCAACAAGTTGTCGTAGAGTGAAAATCTGATCAACACAGCCTCTACCGGCCATAAAGCCGGACTGTATATCGGAAACCCTTTTGCTAGTAGTCAGAATCACATTTTTTATAATCACCTTACAGAAGACTTTTCCTGGTATACTGAGTAGACTGATTGGTCTGAAGTTCTGACAGTCTTTTTTTTCTCGTGAATGAGTCGTGAAAACACCAAGTTCTCATAGTTTTGATATCGACTGCAAATGGTTGAATGTGAGCCGTCCTACGAGTTGCCCTTGTTGTGACGTACACTCTTCTACTTGTACTGTACACTCTTCACGCTCTGCTTACAGGGGTTCGCGTTACAATGATCTAAGCGACTCTGTCCCATATAATCTTTTCTCGTATTTATATGGGCGGCAGAGACCATTCTTGCCTGTACTCGAATATGGCAGGTACTTCCATTAGGATTGTTCGACACTAACAAGCTACGTATTCAGAAGCACTATTCTGCTAAATTCCTTACGATCTTAAGGTGACGAGATAACGATTCGTATAAAAAAATAAGGTGCACTGTGATTTTTTATCTATGCAGCTCTTTCGCAAGCGCTAGCAAGCTCCGATTTGGATTGATATCCAAAGTGTAAGGACCACTTCCCTCACCACACACAAGAGCTTTGCCTCTTTTTGGTGAGGTACAGCTTATAAAACTATTGAATTATTATGTAATAGATATAAGTTTAAAAAAAAAATGTACTCAAAATGTGTTATATTAAATCTATCTATAATCTATAATCTTTAATCTCAGTTGCAAGGATATATTCATTCAAAGCTCTCAGATGTATGCCCACAAACAAACACATGTAGTTCGCGCTTACAAATGCTGATGGTGTACTTACAAATAAAATCCAAACCTCAAATGAACATAAGCCCTGCAACTCTTGCCGACATTCCCTGAAACAGGGGTGACATTGGCAAAGTGAACCATTTTTTACAGTATGGGTGGTCAGCCTCATACCAACCTATAAGTCAAATAATAATAAAATAAAAAAAGGAATTCAGCAAAATAGCGCTTCTGGAGGATGCTGTTGGGACTACAACGCGATTCGCTTTCCAAGACGTTCGATTATGAAGGTTCCAACATACAAGTAGGTACATGCAAGTAAGCGACATGTAAGGAGGTACATGTTCAATAATTGTCGGACAATTAAGTTGAACACTCTATTATTAAAGGTATTTATAATTAAGTTTTGTCACCGAGGAATAATTATGAAAAATAACTTGTAGAGGAAAGGTAGTAAGGCATTCTAGCGCCCTAGGCATCTTAGGAATCTGTGTAGGTGACACAGAAAACCCAAAAAAACTATTCTATAATCCTTTTGTAAAGGCAGTTGCTTGTTGTGCTAGCCATTTCGCTCCCACAGTTCTTGTTTATCGTTTACGCCAATCTTGTCAAATATGACTTTTTCATGCAGTTGTCTTATGAATCAAATTATACACAATCTGAGCTAAGGAAACCGTAAAACTCGATAATGTGAGAGTTCTTTTAAATATTTTGTAAATTAATTTCTTGTTTTCATAAGACACATTGGTCCAGTACACATTGCTCATGTAAAATTTTCTCACTGGCGTATACACGATAAACAAGAACTAAGGCAGCGATTTGTCTCTGCTGGGCTGGAAGTCTCATCACCAGGGTAATTCTTACCTACCGAATATCGGTAATACTTGTATGAAGACCTATCAATTCAAGTTGGCCGCAAGTGAACAGCTTCTTCTTCTTCTTCGTGTCAGACACTACACTACTCTTGCCCAGTGTCGGGCAACATCCACTGCTTCACTATTACTCTCCATTAGGTCGGCCAGTGAGCAGCTTGTTGGGCAGGCCGGGCAGATCCGAAGATGATCCATTGACTGTTGGGCTCCAACAGCTGCTTAGCCTTCATACAAATATTACCGATATTCGGTAGGTAAAAATTACCGTAGTGATGAGACTTCCAGCCCTGGTCTCCATCACCTCTGTTAAGACAGAGCTTTGTTGTACTTACTATAATTTATCTTATTCAAGCACCTCTGCAACTAAGATAGATTAATAATAATAATAAAAATAATCTATATAGATTAAAATTTAATAATTATTCCTTGACTTATAGGTTGGTATGAGGCTGACCACCCATACTGTAAAAAATGGTTCACTTTGACAATGTCACCCCTGTGTCAGGGAAGGTCGGCAAAAGTTGTAGGGCTTATGTTCATTTGAGGTTTAGATTTTATTTGTAAATACCCATTCAGCATTTGTAACCGCGAACTACACGTGTTTGTTTGTGGGCATACATTTGAGAGCTTTGAATGAATATATCCTTGCAACTCAGATTACAGATTATAAAGGAACTAGTTTCAGTGGTGCTTTTGAATCATTTTAAGGGTTAATAATACGTCTTTTTCCTTATTTCCAGAATATGTCCTTCACTAATAGAAACATTAATTTTAAATTTCAGAGCCACTTCAAATGAAGATCGATGATCATCATAACTATTTTCATTTTGGATGCTGCGACTCGAAATATGAGCTTGGTGCTTTTGAACTGTCGCAGGTTTTTCAGCCACGATGTCCTTTGACGTCCCTGAGATCTTCTCCCCTCAACCTTACCCTGTATGACAAGATGGAGAAGGCGGTATTTCTCATTCCTTATAACGTGACCGAAGTACATCAGCTTTCTCTGTTTCATAGTTGTCATGAGTTCTTTAGCGGAAAGCAAGGAAAAGGTTCAATGCATTTTTAGTTATGTTTGCTAGACCGGCCAGTAATCTAATGATAACGCTTCGTACTCTTAAATGGAAGGTCTTGGGTTCGAATACCGGCGGAACACAAAAAATTACCATTCATATTTTCAAATGTGCTCCTCGCTGGGTTAAAAAAATCATAAACCTTTACCACAGACAGGTCACCAAAGGTCCATCCAGCCTTATATCAACTGGGTCTTGTTTGAGAATTTGTTGATAGCTCAGTTGGTAGAATGGTTGCATTCCATGCTGTGAGCAAGGGTTCGATTCCCACCTAGGGTATGAGAAATGATTTTTTGTTTGCAGTGTTTACTTAAAACCCTAAAAAATAATACCCGAAAGGCTTACTCAGCCTTTAAAATAAATGAAAACCAGCTCTCTTAGGTGCTGGGAAACTCCCACTTCAAATAAAGTGGTTGGCGTAAGGCCTACCCTTTTACCAGTAAAAATAAATAGGTCCTGAATCGCCACATGCAACCCCTCATACCCTCACCCTTAAGGGTTAACGCAGGCAAAATTTTACACTATATGTGTAGCGTAGTTGCGTTTTTTCGCGACCGAAGTACGTCATAGCTGGCAGCAGTTCTTTAGTGATAAGTAAAAAAAAATTCACTGCATTTTCGCCGACGTATCTAATCTAATCTAAGTTGCAAAGATATGTTACATTGGAGATTCACATAACATGCATTTTCACAAGCAGACACGTACAAGTTCGCGCTTGCACATGCCGCATGTAAATTCGCAACATAAAAAAACAAATCTCAAATGGCCATACACCCTGCAACTCTTGCCGACCTTCCCTGAAACAGGGGTGACATTGGCAAAGTGAACCATTTTTACAGCATGGGTGGTCAGCCGCATACCAGCCTATAAGTCAAGGAACAATTATTTAATTACTTATCTATAATCTAAGCTGCAAAGATAGGTTAACATTTAAGGCTCATATTAAATGCATGCCCACAGACAGGCACATGTAGGTTCGCGCCTACACATTCTGCATGTGTGCATACAAATAAGCAAAACCTCACATGAACATAAACCTTGCAACTCCTGCCGCCGTTCCCTGAACCGGGGTGGCATTGGCAAAAGTGAACCGATTTGTACAGCCCGGGTGGTCAGCCTCATACCAACCTATCAGTCAAGGAATCAGTGTGAAATACGTATTAGGCAATAGACATGCCCTAGGCAAGTTAATCTAAAGCCCTTTTCTCTACAAATCAATACACCCAGCCCTGTGGCTAAGTGAATAGGCCACTTATGTGATTATAGCCATAATGGACCGCTTATATTTTATGGCTCTGCACTTTTTATACATCGCTTGTCTCATGTTTTATAGCCACCGACATTTTATAGGTTCAAAGTTTAGCAGAGACCGGGAAGCGAACGTGCATTATTTCATATTCCTATTGAGAGATTAACAAAGACAGCCTGCGCAGTTATATTTGTGGCATTGAGTAATCATACAGAGGAGAAGAAACTGGCTTACGGTATTCATACTGTCTATTTTTTATTTTATTTTCAACAAGAATACAACATCATTAAATAGAGTTATTTTGTACATATATAAGATATTCTATTATTTACATTTCATGTCGCCTCTAACTGTATTCTACAATTGAGTATTGCAACTTACAAATCATACCAAATAAATAATAAAGAAAAATAAAAAGAAGAACAAAAGGAAGCAATACCCGAAACCAAAAATAAATAAATATACAAATAAAAATAGAATAAAAAATATAAATGGAATGCTGTTACGGTTTTACTGGGGTTCTCTTTTAATTAAACTGCAATTATTTATTTTACACTATTTACACAAATGGCGGTTGATCTGTTATGTTGGCGGCTAGGGTTTATTAAATTGAAATTTGTTTTCTGTTTTAGTTTTGATGTCCATACTTATTATTATTTTTTGATTTACAAAAAAACCATGTTATGTGTCGTGTATGTATCTTGACTTATAGATTGGTATGCGGCTGACCGCCCATGCTGTAAAAATGGTTCACTTTGCCAATGTCGGTCCAACGAAGGACGGCAAGAGTTGCAGGGTGTATGTCCATTTGAGATTTGTTTTTTTATGTTGTAGGTTCACATGCGGCATGTGCAAGCGCGAAGTTGTACGTGTCTGCTTGTGAAAATGCATGTAATGTGAATCTCCAATGTAACATATCTTTGCAACTTAGATAAGATTAGATTAGACACGGTTCACAATTTACAATGTACTGAATTCTAGCTCTTGCTTTCGACTTTCCGGCTCAATGTTTTATTCGACTAATTCGCTGATGCCCTTTGTATATGTAGGTACAAAAGGGATCATTCTTACATATTCCAGATCATTCGATCATACCAGGCCGCCGTTCTATGCACCTACTACTGTCATCACACTTAATATGATTGTAAAGAAATGTGGGGCAACGCGTCTGGGATACAGAAAATATTTGTGTGACTTTTGTACTGAGAAAATATGTTAAAAAACTACAGACATGACGTCAGTAAGCTCATGTATGTGTCTAACTGTTTAACGTCAAAAAAGTCGAATGGTTAGATAGGGTAAACGTTCTTTAATCCATAATCTAAGTTGCAAAGATATCGCCACCTCAAAGGTGAAACTGAGTAAGTGCTGATTCACTGATTTTAGAAATCATGGATTAAACATTTTATTGTGTGTAACTTCTCATAGTAAGTCAATCAATTACAAGGAAGTGTTCGTGAACAGCTTCTCAAATACAGGATTTTCACATTTTTATAGTGTTTTCTCTTGTAGATAATAGGGAAAAAGCTGAGAAACCCATGTTAGCTTAATATGCCCTTTATTCAGTTTTATTCAGTTTATGGATGTCGTGGTAGAGGAAGACCGAGAAAAGTATGGAAGGATCAAATCTCTGAAATAGCGAATGAATGGGATATCCAGAGTCATAATAAAAGGAGGACTTGTATGAAAAAGGTTATGACTCTGGATGAAATTAAAGAAGTATGCAAGGACAGGAAGAAGTGGCGGCTAATCTGCAATGTTGATTTCTAATGTTGGTGTATTCATTTGCTACATTTTTTTGCATAGGAAATTTTTGACTTTTTTTGTATAGATTTATTTGTAAGGTTTTGTTCTTTTTTATATTTAAATGTAATTTATTATTCATCTTCCTTGACTAAAAGGTTGGTATGAGGCTGACCACCCATACTGTAAAAAATGGTTCACTTTGCCAATGTCACCCCTGTTTCAGGGAAGGTCGGCAAAAGTTGTGGGGCTTATGTTCATTTGAGGTTTGGATTTTATTTGTAAGTACACATTCAGCATTTGTAAGCGCGAACTACACTTGTTGGTTTGTGGGCATACATCTGAGAGCTTTAAATGAATATATCCTTGCAACTTAGATTATAGATTATAGATGTGTTGATATACAAACAAGCACGTGGAAGTTTGCGCTTGCATGTAGTTTCTTGTCGACTCAAGAAAGAAAAACGTCAACTGGGCAAACTCGGCAACTTTTGCCGCCTCTTTGTAAAACAGAGCTTGAAAAAAGTGTACCTACATCTTTCTATTTTTTTTTTCAAATAGATTTGTGAAGAGGAATGCAATTCACCAACCTTTTCTGCCTGGCCAGAAACAGGTATTAATATCATCAATTAATAATTCATTATTGTTTTTTTGAATGAATTATTACTTGATAATTACCCAATAACATAATATGTTGAACCAGGGTCAAAGTTATGGTCAAATGACCCAAGCGGGGATCGAACCAACGTTGTTCTATTCCAAACACGCTAGAAAGATCAGCTCACTTGGCCCGTTTGGCCATAACACCGGCAATATCTAATCTAATTATAATATAATCAATAATAATCTAATCTAAGTTGCAAAGATATGCCACATTAGGGATTTACATTATATGCATTCTCACAAGCATACACGTACAAGTTCGCGCTTGCACATGCCGCATGTGAACCTACAACATAAAAAGCCAAATCCCAAATGGACATACGCCCTGCAACTTTCGTCGCCCTTCCCTGAAATAGGGGTGAAATTGGCAAAGTGAATCACTTTTACAGCATGAGCGGTCAGCCGCATACCAACCTTTAAGTCAAAGAATACGAGTAATTAATTACATCGAGTTATAAAAAACAAGCAAAAACAAATCTTCAAAACATCTATAGAAATGAAAATTGAGTCTTCGCCTTAGCCGCGTACCTATGTACATACATTACAGTACATTGTTTTTGTAAAGCAGGAGGTCAGTCTTACGCCAATCTGTCTTACGAGACGGATCTCAATTATTTATGTTGTTCAACTATTTTCATTGAATGCGCAATATGAGAGCAATTTTCTTGATTTTACTGCAAAAAATATAATTAGTAAAAAAAAACTGCCAAAAATCAGCTACACTTATTTCACAAATCCTCATTTTCAAAGTACAAAGTGTACACTCTATAAAAAAATTACAAAAACTAAAAAAAAGCCAAATGTATTGAGATCTTACTAAAAATTGCATTCAAAATTAATCTTAATGGTGGTTTAAAATAGAGTGTATTTTAAAATTTAGTTTCGCTTGATTCATTTCTGATTTTTTTTCATGTTTAAAATTAGCTAATAAACGCATTAAAAAATGTTGAAATAAAATTGTGTACTGACAGTATCCCAAGTATAACTGAAAAAATGTATGAAATTTTGGAAAGCGCTTCCAGTGAGCGTTTTGGTTTTCATACATGTTAAGTGTTTACGCTGTGTTTGAGTAATTAATACTATTAAGTTAGGTATTTATTTAAAAAATGAACAGTCATTCACTACGGTGGGAATTGAGTTATAATATTGGAGGATAAGAAACTAGCTTACGGAATTGTAATACATTGTATGGCACACCTGTCAACGACAGAGCTGTCAAACACCACAAATTACTATATTGATACCTGAATTGTACTGTAAAAAATGGTTCACTTTGCCAATGTCACCCCTGTTTCAGGGAAGGTCGGCAATTGCAGGGCTTATGTTCATTTGAGATTGGATTTTTATATTGTAGGTCTACATGCGGAATGTGTGAGCGCGAAATTATGCGTGTCTGCTTGTGGGAATGGATTTAATATGAATCTCAAATGATACATATCATTGCAACTTAGATTTAGATTAGATTAGATACCTAAAAGGTAAAACTGAATAAGTGACATGTGAAACTGACATTGGTTTCTCAGATAAATTGCACCTTTTTCCTATTTTCTACGAGAGAAAACACTAAAAAAGTGTGAAAATCCTGCAGTTTAGAAGTTTGTCATGAGCACTTCCTTATAATTAGTTCACTTACTATGAGAAGCTTCACACAATAAAATGTTTAATCCAAGATTTAAAAAAAAAAAGAATCAGTATTCATTCAGTTTTACCTTTAATGTGGCCATATAATATGAGAAATCTTATCCTTTCTTGCTTCCTCCATTTTGTAATTTGGCACCCAATAATCTATATAATCTAATTTTTAAGTTGCAAGGATATATTGGCATTTAAGGTTTATATTTTATGCATGCCCCCAATCAGGTACATGTTAGTTCGCGCTTACATATGCTGCATGTGTACGTAAAAAATAAACCAAACATCACATGAACATAAGCTTTGCAACTCCTGTTACTTTTTCTTAAAAGCAGGTGACATTGACAAAAGTGAACAAAGTTTTTACAGCGTGCAGGGTCAGCCTCATACCAACCTATAACATAATGTTTTAAAATAATGCATTTTTCTTTTACAAATTGTCCATTTTACCGACCAAAACACATCAAAACAATTGCGTGCGCACAGGCATGCATTATGGAAATATTTTGTAGTTTAACTGAAGTTTTTTTTTGTTTACAACGAAATGTTACAGCGAAGATTTTTGTTATTTTTCTAAGGACGGTTTGCGGTAAAGTAAGTTGTTGAAACGTATATTGTGTATATTTTCGCTAGGATAGTTTCTAGTCCACATATAGTATAAGTCAATGCCGGTGGGTAATCAAACAAAGAAGAAGAAGAGAAAGAAGAAGATGTAACCGTCAAATTGTGTACTGTAAAGTAATTATTAATAGACTGCGGATTTCTATGATTTATATTTTGAAACATGCATGAAATAATTAAATATTATGCGAAGGAAATATTTGAGAGATATACCAACAAAAAAAAAAGGAAAAGTTTCCCAGTTTGCCATTTTTTTTATTATTGTTTCCTCCTTGAGTCCTTGACTTATAAGTTGGTATGAGGCTGACCACCCATACTGTAAAAAATGGTTTACTTTACCAATGTCACCCCTGTTTCAGGGAAGGTCGGCAAGAGTTGCAGGGCTTATGTTCATTTTAGATAGGGTTTTTATATTGCGGCACGAAAACGTTTTTTCAAAAATAAAATACTCACAGTGGAATAAATTACAGTTTTTCATTAAATTGTGTAGAATTTTTGAAAAAATGTAAAATAAACAAAAAAACTAAACTAAATCGCCTTCTAAGTAAATTACAAAAATTAAAATAAAAACTGTCGGCATATAAAGATAAATCCTTGCATATTCATGTGCATCCCATGTCTACAATTTTTCATAAAAATATCATTACAAAACTCGTAGAGATGATTTTAGTGTAAAAATAAATACCACAACGTTGCACAGATGTGTGAACATACGGCAAACGGCAAACTTACGTACACACAAGAGTGTGTCAGACGGGACAAGCAAACACAGAGCTGCGGGGCGAACAGCTAAAAGTGACAAGTCCAAAAACAAAACAACTTATCTATAATCTAAGTTGTAAATGTATATTACATTTAAGATTTATATTCAATCAATTTGCACAAACAGACACGAATAAGTCCGCGTTTAAATATGTCGCTTGTGAACCTACAATTTAAAACCCAATCTCAAATGAACATAAGACCTGCAACTCTTGCCGATCTTCCCTGAAACAGGGATAACATTGGCAAAGTGAACCATTTTTTACAGTATGGGTGGTCAGCCGCATACCAACCTATAAGTCAAGGAACATAAAGATTCCGTTCATATATTACAGAGTGGTTTTTTAATTGATCAGCTCGGCGTCTCTTATACAAGTCTCCTTTAAAAAGCATCTTGGTATCTATTTATAGGCGTATAAAAGATATTCTGGCTTATGCGAGACCATGACAGAATATTCCATTTTAGAATATTCGAGTGAATGCTCATACCATCCAACAAATACAAGTATAATTATTAAGGTATCCAACATCTACATACACCGACATACACAGACAAGTAAAAACACACATACACACAATCATACATTCGTAGCATTATTTTTACAGGTAACGGCTATACGCCAACCACTGGTATGAGGAGGTTTTGAGCGTACGTGTGCTTGTGGGCATGCGTTAAATGTAAGCCTCAAACATCAATATATCTTTGCAACTTAGATTACAGATTATAGAATCAAAATATTGATTACATAAAGCATTTTCGACCAAAATTTGACTTGTCGCCTTTAGGATGTGCGACCATGAGAACAATTAGACATAAGAGAGGAGGTCAGTCAGTGATTGCGGACCTAATTGCCCAGGATTCGCAACCTCAGTGGCGGTGCATTAACCACTGAGCCGTGAACTTTGTCAATTTCTGACATTTCGTCCCCTCAGTGCTTATTTCGCTTATCTACATAACATTTGATTGAATGATTACCTTTCAATGAATTTGTCTTAAGAATCACATTCTACACAATCTGAGCTAAGAAAAAAAAAATACGATACTGTATCAAATAAATGTGATAAATGTGTAGTTGCTTTAATATTTTTTATAAGACACATTCGTCCAGTACACATAAAAGCACTTCTCGTGTGAAATTACCTCTGATGGACATAAGACAAACAAGCACTGAGGGGAAGATTTGACGAAATCACAGTCAATTGTGACTGAAAATATGACATTTGTAAAGTGCGGAATTGATTTATTTGGTGAGCGCTGTTTTTGCGTGTATCACACCTCAAGAGCCCTCTGCGAGCTTGGTCGTCGCTGTAGAAAGCGCCAATTCTCAAACAAGACCCAGTTGTTGTAAGGTTGGATGGACCTTTCAGTGACCGGTCGGTCTTTGGTAAAGGTTTATGAATTTTTCAACTCAGCGAAGAGCACATTCGAAATATAAATCGTATATTTTTGTGCTCCGCCGGGATCCGAATCCACAACCTTCCATTTACGAGTCCGAAGTGTTGCCACTGGACTACGGACCGGTCCAAGATGCCAATGACACGCGGTGTACCTGAGCGGTAACCCATCCAAGTACTATCCGCGCCCAATGTTGCTTAACTTCGGTGATCTATGGGAACCGGTGCTTTCAACATGGTAACGTCGTTGACTTATCTACATAACATTTGATTCAATGATTACCTTTCGATGAATTTGTCTTAAGAATCACATTCTACACAATCTGAGCTAAGAAAAAAACGTAAATCACGATAGTGTTAGAGTTGTTTTAATATTTTTAAATTTAATTTAAAGTTTTCATAAGACACATTGATCCAGTACACATACAAGCACTTCTCATGTGATATTATCTCTGTTGGAAATAAGACAAACAAGCACTAAGGGGACGATTTGACGACCAAATGACATTTGTAAAGTGCGAAACTCAAACATCGTACAATGCGAGTAACTGTGCCGATGCCACTGTCCCAGTAGGAGTGGCCATAACCTCTACTTTTCCCTATAATAATAATAATAAGATGATTTATTTGGTAAGCGCTATTTTTGCGTGTATCACACCTCAAGAGCCCTCTGCGAGCTTGGTCGTCGCTGTAGAAAGCGCCAATTCTCAAACAAGACCCATTTGCTGTAAGGCTCGATGGACCTTTAGTGACCGGTCTTTGAAGGTATATGAATTTTTTCGCCAAGCAAAGAGCAAATTAAAAAAAATATAAATGGTTTTTTTTTGTGCTCCGCCGGGATTCGAACCCACAACCTTCAACCTTCAACCTTCAACCTTCAACCAAAGAATATATTTTTTTCACCCAGCTCGAGGAAATAGATACATCCCTTTACAGTTGATATCAAAACTAGAAGAACTTGGTGCTTTCATGACTCATTATTTGGCCAAATTACCCGCTTATAGAACGGGTTACCGGTATCTGTGTTCCCACCCCAATGTAATCTTGTCCTATTGAAAACCAATATAAATTGTCGTTTCCTTTGAGTGTCTCCAAACAGAGACAACACATCACAACACTGCGCAGCTAACAGCCCTGCTACAAAGAATCAGGACATCAATCCATCGATATATTGAATATACCTCCATGAATCAACCACCACATCACCAACACCTGCGTTGTGTCCTATCGATAATAAGTTCGACCCTGGTTCAACAGATGCCATTGGGTAATTGTTAAGTAATAATTCATTTACAATATTAAATAATTGTTTTTAGTTCATAATGTTAATACCTGTTTCTGGCAGGGGCGTGCATCCCATACAGGCACATGCGCCTAATAGGTAGGCAATATATGGTAAAAGACGCATTTAAGCTTGATATTCAGATTTAAAATTTAAAATTTAAGTTTGATTGAAGCCATCGTTAGCATTTCAGTCAATTTCAAATGAGTTATTCTACACGAATGTTTTTTTTTATCATTCCGAAATGTATTTGCCCATACCCTATGGACGCGCCTTGTTTCTGGCCAGGCCCTCTACACAAATCTATTCTTTCAAATGAAATAAAATAAAATAATTGAAAAGTTCACTCACCATGGTTGATTTTTCCTTGCTCTGATATGAGCATCCCTAGGGGAGTCCCGTTCCTCCTTCCTGGGAAGCCTCCAGGCCCAAGGTCAGGGTTGATCCCAAACAGCTTGTTCTTGGCGCTCTGCCCCACCTTCAGGTACTGTTTGTGAAGACCCATGGCGAGTGAATAACAGTCTAGCAGGTCTATAGCACTTAACAACACTAAAACACTTATCAACTAGTCATTTTAGGCACCAAAAGTAATGTGAACCAGTCGAAAACACTCTTTAAATCAACAAATAGGTCATTTTTGGCACCAAAAGTAATGTAAACCAGCTTGCACTTTTTAAATTGTCAAATTTGTCATTTTTGGCACCGAAAGATTAAAAGTTTATGAAACAACACTTTCAAGTTATTAAATTGGTCATTTTTGGTGCCGAAATATGTAATGTTGTATCAAAAACACTTTTACGTTATCAAATCTGTCATTTTTTTGGTACTAAAAATACTTTTAGGTTATCCAATTGGTCATTTTAGGCACTAAAAAATGAATAGTTCAATAAAAAACCCTTTAAGTTATCAAATCAGTCATTTTAGGCACCGAAAAAAATGTCGGTTAAGAGTTGCACTTTTATGTTATCAAGTTTGTCATTTTTTCGATAAAAAAATTATAGTTTTTTTTTGTGTAAAACACTATGCTCCTGTCAATCGAGCCATATTTTTTAATTAAAAAACTAGTCGTATTTTTTAATAGTTAAGTTTGTCACCGAAATTTTTTATATATTTTTAAATACACCAATAGTAACTTAAAAGTTACTAGGGTGTTCCATTTTTAAAAATAAGTGATAACTTTTGAAAAACAACACTTGCAAAAATATGAAAGAGTTTTTGGTTCAATAAAAATCGTATTTAGGATTAAAATTTATGAATTTAAAATTTTCCGTGTCATTTTGTTTTAAAAAAATATTTTTTAATCTTTTGGTATTATGTGTACAAGGCCCTTGGTATCATTATTTTAAATTTTATTAAAAAAATATATGAAAGTACGACTTTATAATTATTATTTTTTGTCAACAGGCACAAAATATTTTTAATTTTTAATTCAGATGCTTTATGAATTGAAGACACTATTTTTCTATAATTCTTTTTTATATTTTAAATATTTTTCGTATATTTTGTGACGAATTTCTGCCAGATCGTCTTCTTTCTTCTTATTGTAGAAATCTGTAAAAAATAGAGAAAAAAATATTTATTAGAGATTTAAATAAAAACAAAAAGTAAAACACTGACCTTACTAAACATTGAGACAAAACATATTTTATAATAAACAGAAATTATCAGAGATGGAAAATAAAGAAGTAAATATTTTTATTAATTCAATATTAATCATTATCTTGTAAAGGCGAGCTCATACTCTTTATTATTATGAATTAACGTTACACACAAAGATACGCATCAGTTTTTCATCAGTTCACACACAAGTTTTGTACGAATTAGAGGTCATTCGTTAACCAAGTCAAAAAAAAAAATCAGGCCCTCTGAATTTCACAAAATGTATGTTACAAAAATTTGTGTTTATTAAAATTTTGTACGAAGTGTAAGTCATTAAAAAACAAAGAAATAAAATAACCATTCTCACTGAAGTTCATCAACTTTATTTAACAAAAAGATTTGCATATTTAAATTTATACGTGATTCAAGTCATTCAATAACCAAGTCACAAAAAATTATAGCTGCTAAAGTTTATAAAGTTTATATGACAAAAAGATTTGTAAACTCCAATTTTATACAAATGATAAGACGATAAATAATTTAAAAAATAATCAAACTACTGAAATTCAACAAATTTATTTCTGAAATTGCGAATGAATGGAATATCCAGAGGCATGATAAAAGGAAAGCTTGTATAAAGAAGGTTTCGACTCTAGATGAAATGAAAGCAGTATATATTTATTATATACATCAGGCTTATTTATTTTTAATTGCACATGATAAGAGAGCGCCGTTTTTGTGTGTGTCACACCTCAAGGGCCCTCTCCGATCACGGATAAGACTTTTTGAAAAAGTGCGTCTTGAGAGCTCCGCGAAATATGCCCATAGATTTGGAGTTCTTCACTCCGGGTGGCAGTCTGTTCCACTCCACCGGACCCGCAACACAGAAAGCACGGTCTCCAAAATTTGTACGGATCTGACGGTGCGGCTGAACCAAATTGATCGCACCATCGCCCGCAGATCTGAGTGTCTGCCTCCTCACACCCATCTCAACAGGCGAAATCATGTCAGTCAGATAAGGTGGAGCCACGCCATTGATGGCTTTATATACCATCAGACAAACACGGTAGACCACCCTCTCCGGGAAACGAAGCCAGTGTAGTTTTTTTTTCAAAAAATAAATCTTTTGCAGAGAGCTCCCACCGTCAGCTTGTCAGCGTCGGTGGCTAGTCTCTCATTATGTAAGGACAGAAGGAAATGGCGGTTGATCTGCAATGTTGGCGGCTAGGACTAGGGTTTATAAAATTATAATTTTGTATTCTGTATTTGTTTTGATGTTTATACATATTATTATTTGTGATTTAAAAAAATGTAATTTGTTGTGTATGTATGTTGTGCGTGTACAGGTTGGTATGTGGCTGACCACCCGTGCTGTAGGAAATGGTTCGCTTTGCCAATGTCACCCTGTTTCAAGGAAGGTCGGCAAGAATTGCAGGGTGTATGTTCATTTGAGATTTGGGTTTTTATGTTGTAGGTTCACATGTGGCATGTACAAGCGCTAATTTATACGTGTTTGCTTGTGAGAATGCATATAATGCGAATCCTTTAACTTAGATTAGATTAGACACAAAAATATGCGTACATTAAAATTTTGTACGAATTCGAAGTCATTCGAAAACCAAGTCAAAACAAATAAATGCCCACTGAAGTTCAACAAGTTTATTGAACAAAAATATTTTATATACGCACACATAGTTTTATTGCTTCACAGTGAAGTCTGAAGGCGCTGCCTCTTGTTTCGCAATACGAGCTGTACACGCACGATAGACTATTGCACAGCTCGGAGCTGTTGGTAAACATTCGGTACCCAAATCAAACGGTTGTGACAGCTGTTGGAGAGAATATGTTTATTAGCATACTTAATTGTATTAGGTAATTTTTTTCTCTGCGTTGTAGCTGTGAAGCATACTGTTATGTAAATATAAATATTGAAATAAGTATGGGTAGTTATAGTGTTATGTAAATATAAATATTGAAATAAGTATGGATAGTTATAAGAATCCTCAAAAGTATTGGTAGGTAAGATCGATAATTATGTATAAGTGTAGAATTCTCTAGGCTAAGTAGGTATTTGTTATAATTATAGGAATACTGTATTGCATTGGTAGGTAGGATTTTGGTTGTGTCTAGGTAGTACGTGAAACATCGAGAAGTAATAATTACTCTGGAACCGTCTAGCAACTTTGGTTCTAGATCATACTGCTCTACAGAGTATAAAGGTGCGAATGGCCTGCAGAGCGGGCCAGTATCATAGAGACTTACAAACACATCGAAGTCATCTGATCAGTGAACCAAAACCAAGTGGAATAATCGAGAAAGTAGTGTGAAAATAAATTTTGTAACTGTGTAAAATAAATAACTATTGAAGAAGACCTGTGTATTTTTAATTTGAAGACAATTGAACCCTAATTACGTAACAATTGGCGTCAGGTGCGGAATTGTCAAGAAAAATTAAGATCTTCTGTCTAAAAATAAATAAAATAAATTAAATAGTGTTAAAATGAACTTTATTCAAATTGAACTTTGTGTGAACTGACTTTTGTGAAAACAAGTGTTTAAATAAATTTTTGTTAAAAGAAAAGACGCAAAAGCAAGTTGCTTATAAATTCTGGAACATCATATGGAACATAATTCTGGACATAACATAATGACTATTTTACCGCATTGAGAAAGTCATCAAATTGGACCATAGTTTTTTTATTATTGTGTGTGATTAAAAAAATAAAATAAATAAATAAAAAATCTTGAAAAATATTACAAAAGAACGTTCCAGATTCATCGAGAAAAAGTTTTTGAATAACTATCCTTTGTTTACAAGTGTGTGAATGTACATAAAATACCTACCTGTGTGTTTGAAAGACTTGAGACGAAATAAATAATTATGTACTATCAGACATTATTATGTTAAAAATATTGGTGATTTAAAAATAAATATTAAAAGACAGTACCTACCAATCAGTGTAATCAGACAAATTATTATTTTTGCTAAAGTACGTATTCAAAACAGCTATATATATAAAACTCAAAACTTGTATTAAATAAATTTAAAAATATTTTTGTTTTGAAGTAAATTTTGAAAAAAATGGCAACCAAAGTGAACGTCAAGGACCTCAAAGTCACAGAGCTTAAAAATGAGCTTCTGGAGAGGGACCTGGAGACCTCAGGAGGGAAGGCGGCCTTACAGGCACGCCTCATAGAGGCCTTGGAACAGACAGGCGAAGACCCGGCATATTTTGTCATGGCGTCTGGAGGGGACCGCGCCTTGGACGAGCTAAATATCAGCATCAACAGTAACCTGACAGGACTGAAGACTGAGATGGCTGACAACGCCAAGACCCTGAGGGAAGACCTGAAGGCGGAGATGGCTGACAACGCCAAGACCCTGAAGGAGGACCTGACCGGGCTGGAGGAGAAGATGACCACCAACCTGAAGGAAGTAGTGACCGACCTGAAAGTGGAGATGGCTGAAAACGCCAAGGCCCTGCAGGAAGACCTCGCCAACATGAAAGAGAAGATGAACGAGAATCTCACAACCCTGAAGGGAGAAATGGAGGAGAAGATGACAGCCCTGAAGGGGGAAATGGAGACTCGAATGTCAAATCTGGAGGTACATCTGCGTGCCGAGCTGGCCGACAAGGGCCAGATGGAGTCCACCAGAATATCCCCCAAAGGCCTTCACGACGAGACCGACCAGGGATGCTCAACTCCAACCAGGGTCACTAGAGGGGATGATGACCCTTCGCTGGCGAAGCACAACCTCCCGACCTTCGACGGGAAGACGTCGTGGGAGGAGTATTTGACCCTCTTTGAAACGGCTGCCATGATGGGAGCCTGGAGCCAGCAGAAGAAGGCTTCGGTTCTCAGCCTGTCGCTCCGAGGAGACGCTCTCAGGGTTCTGCAGGCCATACCCCTGGACAACCGTGGTGACTTTGGGCAGCTGAAGCAGCGCTTGGATATGCGCTATGGCCACAAGTGCCTGGAGCAGCTGCACAGGTCACAGCTGAACACAAGGGTGCAGAAGCCCAACGAGAGCCTCCAGGAGTTTGAGATGGACATCGTCCACCTAGTACGAGACGCTTACCCGACATTCCCTGATGACATCTGCGAGAGCTTGGCAGTGGACAAGTTCCTGAACGGATTGAGAGAATGGGAGACGCAGCAAGCAGTGAAGCTGGCTCTTCCGAAGACGTTGAACGAGGCGCTAAGCCGAGCTCTCGAATTTGAGGCTGTCAAACAGTCCATCAGGGGCCACGCCAGGGTTTGTGCAATCAAGGCAGAGGAGGTCAAACTACCTACAACCGAGGAAATAATAGAAAAAGTGCTGCAGCAACTTGAGCCAACGAGACAGAAGGCGCACTGCTGGACGTGTGGCCAGCAAGGACACCTGAGCGCGAGGTGCCCAAAGTCTCAAGGACCGGAGAAATTGGAAGACGACCGCAAGGATGTAGAGACCACCATGGAGATGAACAAACGGCTGAGGAAACAGCTCCAGGATGCCGAGAGAAAGGTCAAAGTCATGGAGACGGAGAACAGGCAGCTGACGAAGAACATGGCCAGCAGTGAAAGGGTCCGGCGAACAGCGGAGGCCGAGAGGGACGAGTTGCACGAGACTGTGCTGAGCCTGGAGAGACAGAACAAGGGGCTTAAGACTAAGCTCCAGCAGCTGGAAGCTGGGCAGGGGCCCAGGACGAAGGACACCATCGCCAACCTGGAGTCCAAGATCAGCAACACCAAGGAGGCGGGAGCTCGAATGAAGGATAACCACCGGCCAACTCAAAGAGCAAAGTGGTCAAACAATGACCAGCCCGCCCAGAGAGTACAAAAGTGCGTCGCATCCGAAAGATCACCAGCCTTTGAGACGTTTTGGGAGAACACGAAGGCAGGGCAGAAGTTTCGCCATGGAGTGACCACAGAAGTCCACAAGGACTTATTTGAGGTCACTAGGGACCACACACTGGCATGCAGTGTACCGGAAGATCTAGATATGTCTAGAGGAATTGCACGGGTCTTCCGATACAAATTCGGAGAACCGCAACCCTCGAGCAGCCCGCAAGGAAGAGCTCTGAGACTACCGAAGGGGCGTCAACAAGCATACTGCCTGGTTGTCCCGGATTCCAGCAACCTGGAAGAGGACTACAAGGCATTGTGGGACGGCCTTGTTGAGCTGCGTGACTACATGTTGGAGGATCAGCAGGCGCGTCTGGCAATACCGAAGATGGGTGGCGGCCGCGCTAATCGAGACTGGCGGATAATCCGGAGTATGATTGAAGCAGTGTTCTCGGGAGTCGGCATCAGCGTCATGGTGTGCTGCGAGCAAGCGCAGCCGAGAGCCAGTGGGGAGAAATCCGTGGACTGCCACTTCTTCCTGACCACAGGGTGTCGACGTGGATCAGCATGCCCCTACCTACACAGAGTCAAGACTGTTCCGGGACGAAACAGTCTAGGTGGGGGGTAGTGTTATGTAAATATAAATATTGAAATAAGTATGGGTAGTTATAGTGTTATGTAAATATAAATATTGAAATAAGTATGGATAGTTATAAGAATCCTCAAAAGTATTGGTAGGTAAGATCGATAATTATGTATAAGTGTAGAATTCTCTAGGCTAAGTAGGTATTTGTTATAATTATAGGAATACTGTATTGCATTGGTAGGTAGGATTTTGGTTGTGTCTAGGTAGTACGTGAAACATCGAGAAGTAATAATTACTCTGGAACCGTCTAGCAACTTTGGTTCTAGATCATACTGCTCTACAGAGTATAAAGGTGCGAATGGCCTGCAGAGCGGGCCAGTATCATAGAGACTTACAAACACATCGAAGTCATCTGATCAGTGAACCAAAACCAAGTGGAATAATCGAGAAAGTAGTGTGAAAATAAATTTTGTAACTGTGTAAAATAAATAACTATTGAAGAAGACCTGTGTATTTTTAATTTGAAGACAATTGAACCCTAATTACGTAACAATACCTTTAAATTTCAAACCGTGGGGATGTACAATCTTTATAATCTTTATATAAATGCATGCCCACGTGTAAGTTCGCACTAACAAATGCTGCATACAAATAATAATAATATTATGATGATTCATTTGATGAGTGCTGTTTTTGTGTGAATCACTTCTCAAGAGACCTCTGCGAGCTGTGGTCGTCGCTGTAGAAAGCACCAATTCTCAAGCAAGACCCAGTTACTGTGAGGCTAGGTGGACCGGTCTTTGGTAAAGGAGTATGAATTTTTCACCCGGCGAAGAGTGTATTTGAAAATATAAATGGTATATTTTTTATGTGCTCCGCCGGGAGTCGAACCCACAACTTTTCATTTACGAGTCAGAAGTGTGTACTTACAAATTACAATCCAAACCTCAAATGAACCTTAACCCTGCAACTTTTTCCGACATTTCCTGATACAGGGGTGACATTGGCAAAGTGAACCATTTTTTACAGTATGGGTGGTCAGCCTCATACCAACCTATAAGTCATGGAAACCTTTAAAATTAATGCCTAGGGGATCGTAAGTTTTTTCATATTTTATAAACGAATGAAACGAAAGAAGTCCTGTCCATAGCTAAGTTGGTTGAGTGCTTGCATTCCATGCTGAGAGCTTGGGTTCAAATCCCACCGAGGTTGTGTGAAATGATTTCCCGATTCGGTGTTTGACACAGTTCTGTTGTAGGCATATGATGTTTTTTCATGTGTCGTCCTGTCATGTGTCGTTCTGTCATGTGTCGTTCTGTCATGTGTCGTTTTGTCACTGCGCCGTTCTACCATTGAAACGGTGTCGGTGTTATGGCAAGCGGGCTGATCTTTCTAGCGTATTTGGAATAGAATAACGTTGGTTCGATCCCCGCCTGGGTCATTTGACCATAACTTTGACCTGGTTCAACAGATGTTATTGGGTAAATATTAATGAATAATTCATTAAAATAAACAATAATGAATTATTAATTGATGATATTAATACCTGTTTCTGGCCAGGCAGATTAGGTTGGTGAATTGCATTCCTCTGAAGAGTTGCAGGGTGTATGTCCATTTGAGATTTGGTTTTTATGTTGTAGGTTCGCATGAGGCATGTGCAAGCGCAAACTTGTACGTGTCTGGTTGTAAGAATGCATGTAGTGTGAATCTTCAATGTAACATATCTTTGCAACTTAGATTAGATTAGATTAGATTAGATTAGATTCACAAATCTATTTAAAAAAAAAAACCCATTCGACTACGTGCCCACAAAGTTAACCAGTAGACTAACGCCGTTCATAATACTGTCCACTGATTGGTTCAAACATACGTATAATGTTGTATTGATTTGTATCAGTTCCATTGTTATGTACCTCCAAATACATATACATACGTGATTTGAAAATAAAATGCGTTAACACAATGTCCCCGCTTTCCTATTGGTTATTTCAAAAAACGTTCTTGGAATACGTAAACACTTGTTCAAAACATGGAGGAAGTAATTAAATGGAGGGGCTATAAATGTGATTTAGTACCAATAAACATGACACCATACACTGTTTATAATGCTGTCTCGCTCACGACACATGAAATGCTTTTATCATTTTCTATGTAAGCAACGTGTCTCTACTCCGTCCTCAATCTATTTACATATCACCATATAATCTATAATCTATAATCTAAGTTGCAAAGATATATTCATTTAAAGCTCTCAGATGTATGCCCACAAACCAACAAGTGTAGTTCGCGCTTACAAATGCTGAATGTGTACTTACAAATAAAATCCAAACCTCAAATGAACATTAGCCCCACAACTTTTGCCGACCTTCCCTGAAACAGGGGTGACATTGGCAAAGTGAACCATTTTTTACAGTATGCCTACCATGGAAACCAAAAAATCACCATGGCAACGGAATTTGTTACTAGTGTATTTGAAAATATCTTATAAATTCCGAATTCAAAAATATTCCGACCTCATAGTGTACGGGATGATTTTCACAAGTATCTATTACCGCGAGCATAGAAGTTACATACTTGAATAAGGAAGTACCTCCATACTTGAACATCACTAGTTCTAAAAATGGCAGTCACTTTGAAAAACGGCTGTCACGAAAAATAAATTTTATGAACGTAATCATACAAAATAGTTTTTTAAGTGAAATATTATTCTACATTTTTCACAACATTGATTTTCTTTTGTTGGCACTTTTATAAAATACCCAGTTTGGCATTTATGTTTTTTTTTCAATTAAGGTCACACACCTGTTTACAGTTGGAAGGTAACTGGTAGACGGAATTTGGATTTTTGTGTGATGAGTGGGGTAGCGTATTTCTAATTATTCTCTAAGGATCATAGCTCATTTTGGACCAAAATGTCACATATTGCTGCCTTTTAACCGTCGATATGGTCGAAACACAGAGACAGCACTGTAATCTAAGGTGCAAATAGTTATTTATGCCACTGCCAAGTAATGATAGTCTTTTTAACACGAGTGCTAGTTTGTGCCATGAGGCGCAGCCGAATGGCACAATAGAAAGCACGAGTGTTACAAAGACTAATTACGTGCAGTGGCATACAATACTTTTTCTACAACCATGAGAGAATTAACAAAATAGTGAATAATAGTCATTATAATGTACTCGTCCATTTGAAGTAATTAAAACCTTACCTTTGTCAAAATGTATGATTTATCATTCCCTTCGATTATCTAATCTAACCTAAGTTGTAAAAATAAATTATATTTAGGTTTCATATTGAATTCATGCCCACAAGCCGACACATATGTATAAGGTCGCGCTTTTACATCCTGCATATAAGCTTAAACATTCAAACCCAAAACTCAAATAAACATATGCCCTGCAGTTGTATTGGCAGGTGAACCAAATTTGTACAGCATAGGTGATCAACCTCATACTCACCTATTAACCAAGTAACTTTTTGAGTTTGTTTATTTTTTGCGGTGAAATTTTTTGTATTGTTTTCCTTTCAAACCTTTTATTTTCCATTGAAAAAAGGAAAGCTTTATTTGGAGCAATCCGATAAATAAATTCGATAAATTTTAGCACTATTAACAATTTTTATTTGACTCTACACATAAAATATACTTATTTATTTTCATCTGAACAGGGCTGAAAGTCTCATCACCACGGTAATTCCTACCTACCGAATATCACTAATATTGTATGAAGCCTAATCAGCTGATCGCTTGCGGCCATCTTGGATTGACAGGTCTTCATACCCCCATACAAGGTTGACATTTGAAATTAAAAAATGGTTCCAATTCTGACAATGCACATGCGCACATGTTCATTTTAACACGGTTACCGGTTGCATAATGTAACATTATGCAACGGGTGTAGAAATGTATGGCATTGTGATTGCGTTAGCCGTTTTGTAATTAGTAAATTACCAAATGGGAGTAGAAAAAGTATATTACAATTCATATTCAATGCATGCCCACAAACAGATACGTGTAATTTTTTATGGTTTGTGTATTAACACTGTGAAAATTCATATTGATTGATTGAGATAATCGACAAGATCGAAAAAGTTACTAATTATGAATTAAAATAAATTAATGTTTGTGAAAAGAAACAGTGTTTTATTAGATTTTGTTTCTACAAAATATAAAAATCAAGATACATGTAAGTTCGCGCTTACGAAATATGCTGCGTGTGTACTTACTTACAAAATGAAATCCAAACCTCAAATGAACATGAACCCTGCAACTTTTGCTGACTCCCCCTGAAACAGGGGTGACATTGGCCAAGTGAACCAATGTTTACAGTATGTGTGGTCAACCTCATACCAAGGAAAATTTCCTCTTTACAAATCTACTCTTCAAAAAAAGAAATAAAATATAAAAAAACACGTAATTCAACAACGAGTGGCCAGAGCCTCTGCAGAATTGGCTCCCTGTTTTACACTTTATAGCCCAGTTGGTAGAGCGCTTGCATTACATGCCGTAAGTTTGGGTTCGAATCCCACCGAGGGTGTCAGAAATGATTTCCCGTTTCGGCGTTTATTGCAAGCCCCAAAATAAAATGCCGGCAAGGTTTACTCAGCCTTCGCAAGAAATAAGTACCAGCTCTCTCGGGAGCTGGGAAACCCCCAATTCAACTGAAGTGGTTAGCGTAAGGCCGGCCCCCTTAACTTTAAAAATAAATAGATTCAACTCGCCATATGCGACCCCTTCGGGGATAGCGCGGCAATAAGTTACACTATATGTGTAGCTTAGTTGCGTAGAAATCATTGTGAAAAAAAAAGTAAGAAACTTCCTGGGTATTTTAACGTACAACACAATTGCGATATTTCAGCTAACGCTTACACTTTTAAATGTTACAAACGCAAATCGAAATTAGGTAACTTTTGATTTCGTCCATTACATAATTTTTTTCCAACATTACTCCAAAAAATAATCACAAAAATAAAAAAATGTATACGTCAACTGTGGCAGCGCCTCTAGTTGAAAGTTCTAGTTTTAATACAGTTTTGTATGAATCTAAGTAAGGAAATAAATATAATCGATGGCATCGCTTTGTTGGAGATGAGTCATCGCTTAAATCTGGGTCGGCGTGAGGATGACCACCGACAATTAAAAAATGCAATCTTTAATACTGTAAAGTGGAACAGTTATCTAAGATTATTGCACATCGATTAACAAAAATTAACCGCTTCGAATTATTATTATTTTCTATGTTTTGTTATTAAGAGTGCCTGCGTTTTCTGCCACACTGTAAAAAATGGTTCACTTTGTTTCACCCCTGTTTCAAGGAAGATCGGCAAGAGTTGCAGGATTTATGCTCATTAGAGATTTAGATTTTTATCTTTGCAACTTAGATTATAGTGTATAGTATAAGCCAGTGGTGTCCAACATAATATTGTGGAGGCCAGGTTTAGTATTTTTGTAATCGTGGTGGGCCAAAAGAAATGCTCAATTTACCCCCCCCCCCTCTCCATAAAAATCATATAAATATTATTTTTATTATAAAGGCCTCTTACCTGTAAAAATAAATAGGTTCAATCAGCACATACGACCTCTCCGCGGAGAATGCGCCAAAAAGTTATTCTGTTTGTGTAGCTAAAGCCCAGTATTTTCAACGTTAGCAGAGCGACTTTATGCAGAATGAAAAGGAAGCACTTATGTCAATTGTGGTGGTAGTTTTTTAATCAGCTTATAGTTACATAAGCTAACGCTGAAAATACCGGGCCTTAGTAAGTAGTGGAAAGAATGAATGATGATAGTCTGACAAAGTAGGTATATATTATATAGAGGAAGTGTGAATGGAAAAAGAGGAAAGGGACCACCGAGAAAAGTATGGAGAGATCCGATTGGGTAGATTGTGAAAGAATGGGATTTACAAAGTGAATGTAAAATAAGAAAATGAATGAATTGAAAGAGGTTTGTAAGGATAGGAAGATATGGAGGCAGCTCTGGCCTACCCTAGCGGAAATGCGACCGAGTTACAGTTATATTAGTTGCAGTCAGGAAGAAGATTGTGTTGGTCCCTGGTAAGGGGTGAGAGAAACGCAATAACTTACGGAGGAAGGAACGCTATTGCTTAACTATCATAAACCTGTCGCTTTCCACCAACTTCACATTTCAGACGTGTCTAGTTTATGGCACTCAGAAGAACTTGTAATAGTCGATCTCTAAGTTGAAAAGAAAAGATGATTGTGTTGCATCCACCATGAATAAATAATTTCCAATTCAATAACCCACTTTGCATGGTTAAAGACTCGCCGATATTTTCTCTTTTACCATATTTTAGTGTGTCAAGTGGCCATCAGTGGGACAAGCGAGCTCAAAATGACACATGCTCCGTGCACAAGTGATAAAGTACGGGAAAGTCTATTAGTGTGGCACGCCTATTATTTGTACAACAAATCATCTGTGCTCAGGTATTTATAGATTCGCTTTAGTGCAGTTTTACTGCGAGAAATTCTAGTGCATCGATGTAAAGTGGAAGAGGGCAATTTAGATGCATTCATCTCTGCACTGAATGCAGTAGGTACTAAAGGCTGCTGGGTCTGCTCTCTAACAAACTCATTCCTTACAAACGTCATACCACTGAACACACAGTATTCTACTTGGACAAGAACAGGCAGCTGCGGTTGATGCTCTCCTAGGACATGTCACAACCAGGTACAGCTTCATCTCTTCCCTGACTGCAGTACTGAAGGCTGCTGGGTCCGCTCTCTAACAAACTCATTCCTTACAAACGTCATACCACTGAACACACAGTATTCTACTTGGACAAGAACAGGCAGCTGCGGTTGATGCTCTCCTAGGACATGTCACAACCAGGTACAGCTTCATCTCTTCCCTGACTGCAGTACTGAAGGCTGCTGGGTCCGCTCTCTAACAAACTCATTCCTTACAAACGTCATACCACTGAACACACAGTATTCTACTTGGACAAGAACAGGCAGCTGCGGTTGATGCTCTCCTAGGACATGTCACAACCAGGTACAGCTTCATCTCTTCCCTGACTGCAGTACTGAAGGCGCTGGGTCCGCTCTCTAACAAACTCATTCCTTACAAACGTCATACCACTGAACACACAGTATTCTACTTGGACAAAAACAGGCAGCTGCGGTTGATGCTCTCCTAGGACATGTCACAACCAGGTACAGCTTCATCTCTTCCCTGACTGCAGTACTGAAGGCTGCTGGGTCCGCTCTCTAACAAACTCATTCCTTACAAACGTCATACCACTGAACACACAGTATTCTACTTGGACAAGAACAGGCAGCTGCGGTTGATGCTCTCCTAGGACATGTCACAACCAGGTACAGCTTCATCTCTTCCCTGACTGCAGTACTGAAGGCTGCTGGGTCCGCTCTCTAACAAACTCATTCCTTACAAACGTCATACCACTGAACACACAGTATTCTACTTGGACAAGAACAGGCAGCTGCGGTTGATGCTCTCCTAGGACATGTCACAACCAGGTACAGCTTCATCTCTTCCCTGACTGCAGTACTGAAGGCTGCTGGGTCCGCTCTCTAACAAACTCATTCCTTACAAACGTCATACCACTGAACACACAGTATTCTACTTGGACAAGAACAGGCAGCTGCGGTTGATGCTCTCCTAGGACATGTCACAACCAGGTACAGCTTCATCTCTTCCCTGACTGCAGTACTGAAGGCTGCTGGGTCCGCTCTCTAACAAACTCATTCCTTACAAACGTCATACCACTGAACACACAGTATTCTACTTGGACAAGAACAGGCAGCTGCGGTTGATGCTCTCCTAGGACATGTCACAACCAGGTACAGCTTCATCTCTTCCCTGACTGCAGTACTGAAGGCTGCTGGGTCCGCTCTCTAACAAACTCATTCCTTACAAACGTCATACCACTGAACACACAGTATTCTACTTGGACAAGAACAGGCAGCTGCGGTTGATGCTCTCCTAGGACATGTCACAACCAGGTACAGCTTCATCTATTCCCTGACTGCAGTACTGAAGGCTGCTGGGTCCGCTCTCTAACAAACTCATTCCTTACAAACGTCATACCACTGAACACACAGTATTCTACTTGGACAAGAACAGGCAGCTGCGGTTGATGCTCTCCTAGGACATGTCACAACCAGGTACAGCTTCATCTCTTCCCTGACTGCAGTACTGAAGGCTGCTGGGTCCGCTCTCTAACAAACTCATTCCTTACAAACGTCATACCACTGAACACACAGTATTCTACTTGGACAAGAACAGGCAGCTGCGGTTGATGCTCTCCTAGGACATGTCACAACCAGGTACAGCTTCATCTCTTCCCTGACTGCAGTACTGAAGGCTGCTGGGTCCGCTCTCTAACAAACTCATTCCTTACAAACGTCATACCACTGAACACACAGTATTCTACTTGGACAAGAACAGGCAGCTGCGGTTGATGCTCTCCTAGGACATGTCACAACCAGGTACAGCTTCATCTCTTCCCTGACTGCAGTACTGAAGGCTGCTGGGTCCGCTCTCTAACAAACTCATTCCTTACAAACGTCATACCACTGAACACACAGTATTCTACTTGGACAAGAACAGGCAGCTGCGGTTGATGCTCTCCTAGGACATGTCACAACCAGGTACAGCTTCATCTCTTCCCTGACTGCAGTACTGAAGGCTGCTGGGTCCGCTCTCTAACAAACTCATTCCTTACAAACGTCATACCACTGAACACACAGTATTCTACTTGGACAAGAACAGGCAGCTGCGGTTGATGCTCTCCTAGGACATGTCACAACCAGGTACAGCTTCATCTCTTCCCTGACTGCAGTACTGAAGGCTGCTGGGTCCGCTCTCTAACAAACTCATTCCTTACAAACGTCATACCACTGAACACACAGTATTCTACTTGGACAAGAACAGGCAGCGGCAGTTGATACTCTGCTAGGACATGTCACAACTAAACTGTAAAAAATCCCAAAAACAATTAAAAACAGTTTTTTTTATGAATAATGATTGCAAAAGTTTCGCCTATAATCATTGTTTTTTATCTGATCGCAAAGAATGTTTTGCAAAATTCGCCAAAATATTTACGAAAATTCAACGACTCATGTCGTACTTAAAAAATGAAGATTGTGCAACCATACTTCCTTGCTTAGTTAAAGTTGTTAACAATTAACCCAATTTTACACAAAGTGTTGAATAAAAAGCTTTTGCCTTGATAAGAGCATTACTTGTAACCTAATCTAATCTAAGTTACAAAGAGATGTAACATTGGGGATTCACATAACATGCATTCTCACAAGCAGACACGTACAAGTTCGATCTTGCGCATGCCGCATGTGAACCCACAACATAAAAACCAAATCTCCAAGGGACATACACCCTGCAACTCCTGCCGGCCTTCTCTGAAACAGAGTTGACATTGGCAAAGTGAACCATTTTCTACAGCATGGGTGGTCAGCCGCATACCAACCTATAAGTCAACATGTCTGGATTACATTTTAAAATAGCTCCCGGCGTGTTCCACTTCACTATTGGGGCTTGTGGAACCTAAGTAGTTTTACAGGTAAGGAGAGATCGTCAATTTATCAAAAACTCCTCCTATCATCACAACAAGGGCAACTCGTGGAACGGCTCACATTCATCCCTTTGCAGTCGATATCAAAACTATGAGAACTTGGTGTTTTAACGACTCTTTGTGGGAATGCATTATTTTTAAATCTTAAAAGTAAAACATCTTCGCAACTTAGATTATAGATCATAATGCAATTCACCAACCTATTTTTCCTGGCCAGAAACAGGTATTAACATAAATATATAATATAGGAATATAATAAAAAGGAATAAGTAGAGAAGACTTGCAGAGGCCACTCCTAGTGCAACCACGACAACGTTACAGTTATGCACCATTTTAAATTTAATTCAATCAATTGTGAAGGCTAGGTAAACCATGAACGGTCTTTGTATAATTAAAATCTTTGTTTT